>CM042697.1:487320800-488526297 GCA_023614405.1 Avena insularis
TGCCGCTGCCGCCGTCCATGAAGACGCGGCTCATCTCGAAACCTCCGATCTGCGCCTCCAGCACGGCGCATGACCGGGCGAGGATCCGCAAGGGTGATCCGAACGACTGAACGTGATGCAGGACTCCGATCCGCTGAGGTACTCAGGGATGGCGGGTGGAGTTGTCACGGCCAGGTTGATCTGACGGGTGATTTTCTTCTGCACCCTATTCGCCGGGCGCCCCTTCTGGATCATCAGTGCTCCTTTCGGCAGGGGATACCCATGCCCAGCGTTGTTCTGTGCTGGTGCGACTGGTTGGTTCGGGCCTCCTGCAGGTGGCGGTGGAGGAGCTCCATGTGCTATTTCACCTGGTGCGGGTGCGTTCCCGAATCCAGGGGTGGAGCTTGCTGCCTCATCTGAGCCATGCTTTTGCTGAGCTTCTGGAACTCGCGGCAGTCCTTGAGCATGTGGCTTGCCTTCTTCTTACCATCCTGCTTGTCGATGTAGAAGTGGATGGTGCATGGACCCGAAAGTTTTTCGTATGCTGAGGGCTCGTTATCGCGATCACGGCGTTGCCACGACTGTGCTGGGCGTCCTCCATCGCGGAAGTTTCCTCCACGGTATCCGCCACTGTTGCGGTTGGCATCGTTGCGACGATCGGTCTCCTCTTGTTACCGCGTTCCCGTCGTTGGCCGTAATCGTCCTCTTCCTCCGAGTGTGCCCGGTGGACGGAATCTTCACCGTCGGCCCATCTGTTGGCGATGTCCATGAGGTGGTCGAGTGTCTTGGGCTTGACGCGCTCGAGTTCCTCCTTGAAGTCCTGGCGCTTGACGCCGTCCTTGAAGGCATCAATTGCCCTCTCTTCGGAGATGTGCGCTGCGGAGTTCTTGGTGTTGGACCAGCGTAGTATGTACGAGCGAATGGATTCGCCCGTTCGTTGAGTGCAGGCTCGCAACTCCTCGATTGAGGCGGGCCTCTTGCTGGTGCCTTTGAAGTTTCGGATGAAACTGTAAGCCAGCTCCTCCCAGCTTCGGATGGATCCTGAGGGTAGGCTTCTAAGCCAGATCCGAGCTGCGCCTGTCAGCTGCAGCTGAAGGCATTGCATGGCGGTTTCCTTGTTTCCACCGTGCAGCTTGACGGATGACAGGTGGTCGCTGAGCCATGCTTTGGGATCCTGTGTGCCGTCGAACTTCGGAGTATCTGAAGGAAGCTTGAAATTTCACGGCATCCGTGTCCATCGGACAGATCTGCTGAAGCACCGGGCTCCACAGAGTTCCCCTTCATCTTCGTCCATCTCGGATTCAGACGAGCATGCGCGCTTGGCTCGCGTTTTGTCGATTTTGCGTTGTGTTAGCGCGTCTATAGCGTCGTAATCGCGGCTGCGATGACGCGAGCTCTTGTGCCTTCGAGGAAGGTCATGGTCCTCTTCTTTGGATGAAGGAGTGGGGCTGCGGTTGAACCTGATCGTAGCTTTCTTTTTCGGCTCCATAGGAGTTTCTTGATGGAGCGCAGCTCCGACAAGTTCGAGTCTGGTGAGTGCGGACTTGTGCATTGCTCTCTTCGGGTCCCCCTCCGGAGGTGGGTGGGCTGCGAGGTACGCAGTGGCTGCTATGATCGCAGCTTGCGGTGTCTTCGGGATGATGTTGCCGTCGGCATCCATCTCCATGAAGGATGCGTTGAGGGTTCGGGTCACCTCACGGCGCTCCTTGGGGTCCATGTTCTCTGTTCGGAAGCGATGCTTATTGTCGTGGTTGCCGTTCGAGCTGGAGCCGATGCCCATGGCGGAGAGCGCAGCTCGTCGCGCGCTGGACTCCGAGGCTGCTTGCTTGCGTTTGTCGAGAACCTCTTGCATCTTGACCTGCTTCTTGTGCTCCTCGATCAGGAGTAGATGGTAGGCCATCAGCAGATCCCTTGAGGAGTCTGCAGGCAGGACTATGCTGCCCGCCACGGCGGCGCGTGCCTGGGCCCATCCTTCTTTGCTAAGGCGGATGACATGGCCGTTGTTGTCCCCTTCGGGTGGGGGGACTGGCTTATTCTGTTCCCGCTGTTTCGATCTGGCGGGTTAGGTGTCGGGTTGGGCGGCGGGTTGGGTGTTTGCTGCTCCGCGTCGCTCTGGATGACTACAGCGCATTGATAGCGCTCGTAGATTGGTCCGCTGCTGCCGCAGCTTTCATATCCGGAACCGTAGGTCCCTTCATCCGATGGCGGATCGCACAGATCGTAGTTGCAGTTGTTGCTGTCGTAGGAATCATCTGTTGATGATGTTGTGCATAGCACAGGATGTGGGGCCCATGAAGCGGGCCTGATTGATGGTAGGGGCACCCGCTCAGGGAGGCGGAGGGTGCCAGTTTGTCCCACCTGGAAGCAGAAGCTCCTAGACAGGATCTCGAGTCCGTCGCCTACAAGCTCGAAGTCCTTCATGGTGGCCGGTGAGTGGGCGGTGAAGTCGAAAGCGCCGAAGAGGAGGTGACTCTCCATCGCCGCAGAGTTGTAGATCGCTCGGGTTGGGACCGTCACGATCGCACAATCAGCGTCCCCAGTTCCCACAGACGGCGCCAATTGATGAGGTTTCGACTCGTCAATGCCCATTGTTATGGACTTGGGTTTTGGAGAAGATGGGGATGCTGGAGATCGCAGAACAGTTAGCAAACAAGCAACACGGGGACACGAGGTTTACCCAGGTTCAGGCCCCCGGAGGGAAAACCCTACTCCTGCTTGTCTACTCTTGATTACGGCGAAACCGGTGATTACAGGGGTGCGCAGATGCAATCTGGCGTGGAGGTGTGTATGCGGAAGTATGAGAGAGATCTAGGTCGTACCCTCCTGGCCTTTATATAGACTTAGGCAGGTCTCGGGCACAGATCTAGTCGGTTACAGGTTCTAGGATTTACCCCTTTGAATTTTCTATCTACGCTAGTCTTGCTCTCCAAGGATCCGAAGGCGTCATGGGCCTTGGCCACCCGAAAATCTTCATAGGCCGACGTATATTTGCCGTGGGATTTCCTTGGGCTGGACCAGGTATGCTGAGATCGTGTACCCGCGGGGTATAATCATGTCACCGGTTTCTTCTTTTGAAGCTCGTATTGACATACAGGTGGTACTTCTGTAGCTGTGGCAACATAAGAAGTAAATGTTGAACTTCATATACACAATAGAAATTGGGCAAAATATGTACTAGCAAGTGCGTAAGTACATGGAAATTTATATGAATACCAATTTAAAACAATAATAATTAACCTAGATGTAGGTGGACACTTTCAGCAACTGGATTAGCAACTGACCTAGAATTTTTTTGTACCAGCAAGTGCGTAAGCACACTTTGAGCTAAAACAAAAAAATACAGTTAACTGATGAATATCGGGCCATTGTCGACAATAGCGTGATAGGTACAGTCAACTGAAAGTGTGTAGGCAGTTTCGTCAGGCTTCAGTTTAAAGTTTAGTCCATCAGATGTCGTAATTAACCTAGATCTAGGTGTTAATTCAATTTGTAAGAACGACATGTAGAACCTACTGAGATTCAAACATGATGGGGAGGTAAATGTGCAGGGCAGTCGGTGTATACAAGGAAAGGTGAAATATTTAAAGGGTGGTCGTGGGTGGGGGAAAGGGAGGGAACTAAAAGTTGTACAAAATTTGGAGGGAAGTCTGTTTTGCCGTGTAAAATATGTGGGAAAAATCATTTTTTAGTAATCTTTACTATTGTGTACAAAAAGTATAATTTGTTTAACCAAATTGTAATTAAATAAAATAAGGAAACTGAAAATATGGTTGTATGAATATACTCTTGCTCAATAATCATGATGACATTAAAGTTCAAAATCAATGTTTAAACTTACTTTACAACATGGAACTTGTAAGGGGCTACATCACTAGTAAAAAACTGACCTTTTTGTCCATAGCATTAGTCCAGGTTTCGTCACCTACCGGGACTTTGCGTTAGATCGATTCGGCGGTCGGGCGCTCGGAGGGAACATTGGGGGGGAGGAGAGGGAGCATTCGTAATTATGGTTCCGTCACCAACCAGGACTAAAGTTATTGCGCCAGACATTTCAGGGCCGGGCTCGAGGCCTAAATACATTGATCGAACGTTAATTAGCAAATGTGTCTATGAGATGTTTCCAAGAAACACTTAGGATATTGCCAAACAAATATATTTAATCATAATTATGGGTCTGCCCAACAGCCCCAATGCTTAACTCCGTATTCGATCTGTAGCACAAAATATGTGTGATCGTACATCACAACTCAGCACGTACTAAAAAATCTACTAGTACTAAAGACCCTCTAAAATAAAATCTACTAGTAGACCACAAAAGTACGTATCCATGTGGCATTTTTCGAATCTGGAACTGTGGAGTTCTGTAATGCAATTGTAATCGATGATCATCTCTCTTCCTTGGGCTCACATGCATGGGCCTGCATATATAGTTGGCATCAAGTCTTTTTTTAGTAAAGGGGAATTCACGTGCAGGCGCTATTGGCGGCGGCGACCGTGACGGCAACAAGAACACGGCAGAAGAACGGGAGCGGCGGCGGTCTAAATCATGTCCCTCCGGTTGGCCGGCGGTTCCCTCCTCGCACGGAGGCTCTCGCCATGGGCGACCCCAAGGACACGCTCTCTCCACTCCATGGTGAGTTTTTCTCGTTTTTACTTACTCCCTCCGGTGCATAGATTCAGATGTATCTAGTTAATTATTTAGACTAGATGCTTTTGTATTTAGACAGAATTAAGAACATTAATATAGACCAGAGAAAGTACAAAGATCTACAACTCCCTCATGTTTCTCACCACGATCTGATTTACAGAGGGATCTCTCCACACGTGGTGCTGCTGGTCTGGCCGCGGCTGTATTTGCTGCTGGTGGTGGAGCGTTGGCAGTTCAGTATTCCAGGAAAGGCCCAGCAGATGATGACTCAGGTAATTAAATTCCTCCTCGTCGTTATTAATCTGAACCATGTGTGGCTCGTGTAGTTAAAATTATGTAGCTTGGGTACTGCTTTTAAGTTTGCTGCTATGTTGGAATGAACCATGTGCTCCCGTATTGGTATTCCATCATATATGTAGTATATTTCTGCTGCTCATATATAATTAGGGTACTCAATGAGCAAGCAAAGCAGAATTATTGGTGTCAGAACATGTCAGGAACCACCACTTCATTCATACCCCGTTTTCTCGTGCAGCTGCTGCTCCCAAGGAAGAGGAGGACTTGAAGGCGAGGTTCGAGGATTGGGCGAAGAAGTACAACAAGACATACCGAGACGAGGAAGAGAAGGCTATGCGGTTCCAAGTGTTCAAGGAAACCATCGAGCGCATTGAATCGCATCCCCCAGATCTTCGGGACATGTTGCGTCCATTGAACTGTTTCGCAGACACGAGATTTGAGGAGTTCCATGGACAGTCGTGTATCGTTGAAATAGATGACCCAGAGACCCAAGAGTACAACAAGAAACTCAACGAGTGGCTCGCCAGGAAAGATAAAGGTTTTTTCTTCTTATTCTGCAATTTATATGCATGATGCACTTGCTAGCTTGAATCATGCATGACTTAATTAATTTACCCTGTTTTGTTTTGGATGTCTGATTGCACCGTACCTATTTTGGTTAATTAATTAACTTGTAGCTTTTGTGCAAAAACAGGAGAAAGATTTATATGGCCACCCGTGAAGCAGGGTGACAAGAAGGAAACTCAAGTCTCTGCCTAGAATGGTGTCTGGTTAGTTAATGTTATCCAATGCTAGTCAAGTGGTGGTGTAGTTAAAAATGGCGGTTTTTACCGTGCGGTCGCTAAAATGCGCGTCTGTTGGAGATGCTCTTAGTTTGGTGCTATGTTAAATCTAAAGTTCTGGACCATGAGTGGCTGGTGTAGTTAAAATGTAGTAGCTTGGGTACTACTGTAAGTTTGCTGCTATGTTAACCTGAAGCATGTGATGGCGAACAATATTATGTGCTCGATCATGCATCTTGTTAAGTATAAGAAAAGTATCTTATTTTGCAATGTATTTATCATTAATTACATACATGATGCAATTGCTAGCTTGAATAATTTATGACTTTATCATGTTTTATTTTTTATATCAAATTGGACATATCAATGGTTGGTATAGGTTTTATGGCTTTACCCTATTTTAGATTTCAAATTGGAGCATATGCTAGTCATCACTACATGATTTTGTTCCCTCACTACCACTAGTATCACTAGCTCCTCCTCTTGCCAATCTTTCATGAAATCATATCTTTTTATTTATATGGCTGGTTCTGTCCTATTAGCAATAAGTGGATACATTTATTGAAATGTTTTGTTCTCAAAATATGGATGTATATATTCTTTTAGTTTCGAGTAGGTTTGATCAATTGGTGGTTAATTGGTGAAATAGATTGCATCTTGAATCTTCAATGAAACCAGATCTTGTTATTTCTATGGTTCTGCCTGATATATTGTTATTATTAATTGTTCTGTTTCCAAAAGACTTGATACGATTGGCAATTAAAGAACAACACATATAGCAACTAGATTTGTAATCGGGTTCCGGTTAATAGGCAGTTGTTGTGACGGGTTTAGGGTTTGTTTTGTGGACAATTAAAATATAAATGGAATTCACTTTTATAGCTATCCATTGTGCCTTCCAATCTACTAACATGTACCTTTTGCATGAAAACAAGAGAGCCAACGATATGGAGGCCAAGCTTGGATCAAGGCAAAAAGCGGGCAACTCAAGGTTCCGCCTAGAATGGTATCTAGTTAGCTAATAGTAACCGGTGGAAATCAAGTGGCTGGTGTAGTTAAGATTAAGTAGTTTGGGCACTGCTTTAAGTTTGGTGTTATGTTAAATCTGAAGTTCTGAACCATGGGTGGCTGGTGTAGTTAAAATTTAGCTTGGGCACTAAGTTTGTTGCTATGTTAACCTGAACCATGTGGTTGAACTAAACAGACAATATTAGGTGATCGTTCCTGATCTGTGTGATTGTTGATTCCAGTATATTTTATTGTTGATCCCTTGTGGATTTCCAGTTATAGAGACAGAATTGTAGAGATTTGTTATCTTGAGGGGAGAGAAGCAGTGTGTGCCCTTCAAATGGTCAAATGAATGTTCAGTTGGCTGATTTATTTTCCTAAGAAGAAAACGGAACATGGTTGTCATTTGTCAAATGCTAGTGCTCAGAACTAGGATACTCATGAAAAAGCAAAGAAGATTGTCCGTGTCAAAGAAGCCTCTTATGTAAAGAAAGAGTACAGAGTTGGAATTGTAGTCAGTTTCCATCCATTTAACAAAATTGATAGTAAACTCTCATCTAGACTCTGGAGCTCGAGTGTGTACACATAATGGTCCAATTATTCACATTACTTGGAAGGGACGGCGTGCGCCGCCCCGCCCGTAAAATAGTATGCTAGCAAGGGATGTGTTATGTTAGCAATTTTGGGTATCTAACACTAGTACAGAATCAGGCATGGCACAAGGTGGAAAGGGGGTATAGTGCACGGTTTTCCCAACCGTCTCCATCGATGGGTGGGCGATGATGGATTACAACACTTAGGGTGGTGATAGCACCGTCTCCATGCTTATTTATAGTAGACAGGTATCTCATACTGTGTTTCATGCCCTCACACATCCTTGCATAACAGTATTGTTGAACGGAAGCATCGCCATCTTGTCGAGACAGGTTTAGCTCTTCTCGCTCATTCATCCCTCCCACTTCGGGTTTGGTATGAATCCTTTCTTACCACATGCTTTCTCATATCATCAATAGAATTCCCACAATCGTGCTTAAAAATACCACACCCATCTCTCGGCTACTCAACATGTCCCATAGTAGTCTTTTTCTTTGCATATTTGGTTGCTCCTGTTGGCCAAGTCTTTGCAAGTACAATCCACGAGAGTTCCTCCAAGGAGGGACATGGCCGACTGCTTGCATACCACGGCCATTGCACCAACATCCGGGGCCACTGCCCAGGCCTAAAAGTCAAACGAACAAACTTGCCGCCCTAGCGACACAAGATTGTCACATAGGCACATCAATCGCCTCACCCCATGAGGTTGTTTCCCACAATGGCTCTCGAGGCCACCGCCTCGACAAAGAAGCATCATATGCTCAGTAAGGTCACGACGTAGCCGCCACCGTCGCCTTCCCGGGAACCCAGAGCTAGGAATTTCTCCCAAAGAGCCTAGTCCCACATCAAAAGTGCGGATGGATCTCCAGGGCCAGCGCCTCCAAGGAGGGATACGACGCATGAGCGCCGCCGCTACCGGCACCGACAAGTTCACAGCAAAGCTTTCACTCAGTACTCCACCACACCATCCAAGGGCGTCGCAATCATGTTTTCTCAACGTCGACCTCCACCGAGCACCACAAGTTCCACGCCTGTGTAGCACCCCTTGCTCTAATGGCCGCAATCACCACATTTGGGGAGCTTAGGAGAAAGCCACCGCCACCAAGCCAACCAGGTCCGGGGCCACGGCCCCGTCGTCTATGAATTGCAGGACACCATGCCCGCCGAGCACACTCAGTGCTTAACTTCTTATTCGATCTGTAGCACAAAATATGTGTTATCATCAATGTGATTGTACATCAAAACTCAGAGTACTAAAAAAATCTACTACTTTCTCCGGTACATATTAATGGTCTTAACTTTATGTACATTTGTATTTGTTTAGTTAAGTATTTTGATTAGATGCATTCTTATCTAGATAAGGTTAAATCATTTATACGGATAGGATGGAGTAGTACTAAACACCCGGAGAATTTCGCCGTTAGACCTCACCGGAGACCGTGTAGCAAAAATGTTGCGCTATTGTAGCAAAATCACAAAACAGTTGTAGCAAAAAAAAACTTATATTGTAGCAAACTCCTATTTCGCCAGATATCTCGCGGGAAAACCCAAGGCATCCTTGTAGCAAGGACGTTATGCCCCTGTAGCAGGGCTTCACACTGTTTGTAGCAAAAAAAGCCGTCATTGGACAAGGTGATGTTGTTCCTCTATAGCAAGGCTGACGCCATCGTCTAAGAAGACCTCGTAGCAAGAAGTTTACGATATTGTAGCAAAATCAGATAACGGATGTAGAAAAATAAATATACTAATGTAGCAAAAGCCAACTTCGCCGGAGACATCGTCGGAGCAAAAACTTGTAGCGAAAAAATATCATTATAGTAGCTCTGCTCGCCGAAGGTAGCAACACCAGAGGGCGTGTAGGGTCGCCGCCTGTAGCAAAGGTTAGCCACAGGTAGCAATTCCGGATGCCGCAGATAGCAAAAAGAAACAGACTTTTCCAGAGCCTTTCGTTGGATATATCTTATAGCAAAAACATTATGTTGTTGTAGCGGAACCACAACACAATTAGCGAAAAACATGTGCTATTGTAGCATGGACGTGGCCTTTTTTTTGTTAATACCAAAGAAATGTCTTGGTAGCATTTCAAATACATCAAAGTAGCAGTAATAGTATGCGTATCTAGCGTGTTAGTCCAGGAGCATCTACGGGGTCGGGGGTGCATGCCGGCGCGCCCAGCTCTGGTGAGCGGATCAGCATGTGGCCGGAGCAGGAGAAAAGAGAGGCTATACAGCAGTACGGGCAGGGCCCATCTGCATCACCGGCGAGCACCTAGGACGACACTCAGATGGTTCCCTCTGACATGCCCCCAATGACCGGAGCTTGCAGTCCCCGTCGCCGCAGCGACCACTGCCGAGCCGCCCCCCCCAATAGCCGGTGCGAGATCGGCGAGAGGAACCTCAAGGCGAGGCGTCGCTGGATGAGGAGGATGAGGGCACGGAGGCGCCAGCGCCGGCATGGGGACGTGTTGGCTCACAGGGAGTCGACCTCCGACGACCCTGCTTCCTCGCGGGCCAGCAGCTGTTGAGCCCCGTCGGCTCTAGATTTCTATAGGGGGCGCGTGGTGAAGGATGGCCGAGGGCCGTAGAGGGGCGGATCGGCGAGGTCAGGTTGCACAACGGCTATTGGGAAGAAAGGAATCGAGGGAGAGAAGAAATCGGAGGAGACGGGATAAGGTTGGGTCTGGTCCCACCGTCTCTGGACGAGGGCTCGCAGGAAGGAAGGAGGCGCCCGGGTGCGAGGCGTGTGACGCGGGTGCGAGGTGCGAGTGCGACCCGGGGATGGATCTGTTCTATCCCCCGGGGGAACGGTATCATTTTCCGGGTGCCTTGGGTTTTTCGGCGAGATATCTGGCGAAATAGGAGTTTGCTACAATATAAGTTTTTTTTTGCTACAACTGTTTTGTGATTTTGCTACAATAGCGTAACATTTTTGCTACACGGTCTCCGATGAGGTCTAACGGCGAAATTCTCCGGCGAGGTCGGATATGCTACAATAGCACAACTTTTTTGCTACACGGTCGCCGACGATCTCCGACGAAATCTCCGGCGAGGTCTAGTCTGTTTTTATTTTTCTAGACCGAACCGTTTTCTGCTACAATGTAGCAAAAGCGGGGCAAATGTAGCAAAAGCGGGGCAAATGTAGCAAAAGCGGGATTTTGAATCCAAAAAGAGGACACGTGGTTGGCTGGGGACCTAGGGGATGAAAACCACAAATCCCCCGGGGGACGCCTAGCACTGTTTGATATGCTACCAAGACATTTCTTTGGTATTAACAAAAAAAAGGCCACGTCCATGCTACAATAGCACATGTTTTTCGCTAATTGTGTTGTGGTTCCGCTACAACAACATAATGTTTTTGCTACAAGATATATCCAACGAAAGGCTTTGGAAAAGTCTGAGTAGCAGTAATAGTATGCGTATCTAGCGTGTTAGTCCAGGAGCATCTACGGGGTCGGGGGTGCGTGTCGGCGCGCCCAGCTCTGGTGAGCGGATCAACATGTGGCCGGAGCAGGAGAAAAGAGAGGCTATACAGCAGTACGGGCATGGCCCCTCTGCATCACCGGCGAGCACCTAGGACGACACTCAGATGGTTCCCTCTGACACGCCCCCAATGACCGGAGCTTGCAGTCCCCGTCGCAGACGACCACTCTGTCGGAGCCGCCCCCTCCCCCAATAGCCGGTGCGAGATCGAGCGAGAGGAACCTCAAGGCGAGGCGTCGCTGGATGAGGAGGATGAGGGCACGGAGGCGCCAGGCGCGGCAACGCGGAACAGGGGACGGGCGCGTTGGCTCACAGGGAGTCGACCTCCGACGACCCTGCTTCCTCGCGGGCCAGCAGCTGTTGAGCCCCGTCGGCTCTAGATTTCTATAGGGGGCGCGTGGTGAAGGATGGCCGAGGGCCGGCGAGGGGCGGATTGGCGAGGTCAGGTTGCACAACGGCTGTTGGGAAGAAAGGATCGAGGGAGAGAAGAAATCGGAGGAGACGGGATAAGGTTGGGTCTGGTCCCACCGTCTCTGCACGAGGGCTCGCAGGAAGGAAGGAAGCGCCCGGGTGCGAGGCGTGCGACGCGGGTACGAGGTGCGAGTGCAACCCGGGGGATGGATCTGTTCTATCCCCAGGGGAACGGTATCATTTTCCATTCGGAAAGGGAAAATGATACTACTCCTCCGGGGGATCGCACGCGACGCGTCCTCCGGGTCGACCGTGCGACGCGTGTCACCTCTTTTCTTCTTATCTCTTCTCTATTCATTTTTAATCCCCTGTCATGGACTCCACCACACGCACGCCATGGCTGTGCAGTTCAGCTCGCGCTACCCTGCGCCCCTCGCTAGTCCGCTCCCCATCCAGCTAGTACCCGCTCCCGTCGCCGTCTCCTCGCGCTCGCGGTGGACCCCAAGCAGCCGCCCACGCCGCTAGCACATCACCGATGCTCCCATCTCCATAGCGTGAGCTCGTCCTGCGGCGGCCTTGGGCTCGCCCTGCCGCCGGCCTTGGGCTCGCCCTGCGGCCGACCTTGAGCACGTCCGGAGAGGCCTCTCTCTCTCCTACCTCCGTCCAGCCCCCAAAGTCGTCTTGCATCTATTGATTTTTCCTCCGCCTAGCCATGGAACATGCTCCCGAGCCGCCCGCGGGTGTCCTAGTCCAGCAGGCCATCGGGCTCCTTGCGCTAGAGCCAGCACTACGGTCCTGGTCACCATCGCCATCAATAAGCCTCCACCTGCTCATGCTTCCATGACATTGCTAGCGCCTCTGTCTGCAACGTACGAGCTGCCATGGGCCTCCTGCCGCTGCTACTGCAAGGTGCTACTTTGCTATATATAGCAGATGCCTTTGCTACCTGTGGAATGCGGTGTTGCTACCTACGATGAGCGGCGTTGCTACACGGTCACCCCTGCTACCTACTAACACCGTTGTTGCTACCTACGACGTCGATGTTTGCTACATGGGATTGGCGGCGTTGCTACTTGCGACCGATGGCGTTGTTTTTTTGCTACATTGTTTTTTGCTACATTAGCACTTTTTTTGCTACCACAGTTTTATGGTTTTGCTGCAATAGCATAAATTTTTTGTTACACGGTGTCCGAAGGTCTACCGGCGAAAGTCTCCGGTGAGATCTCCGGCGAGGTCGGGTTTGCTACATTAGCACAACTTTTTTGCTACACGGTCGCCGGCGATGTCTTCGGCGAACTCTCCGGTGAGGTCCAGTCTAATTCTTTTATTTTCTGGGTCGAACCCTTTTTTGCTACGTTGTAGCAAAAGCAGGACTATTTATAGCAAAAACGAGTATGTCTGTAGCAAAAGCGGGATTTTGAACCAAAAAAAGGACACGTGGTTGGCTGGGACCCGGGATAAAAAACACAAATCCCCGGGGACTCGTAGTACTTGGAAAGTCTTTTTAGCAAGGGTTCACGTGTGAGAGATATTGGCGGCGGCGGAGGCAACGGCAACGGCAACGGCAACGAGAACATAGCAGAATAACGGCAGCTAGCGGCGGCGGTCGCAATCATGTCCCTCGGGCCGGCCGGCGGTTCCCTCCTCACACGGCGGAGGCTCTCGCCACGGGCGACCCCAAGGACACGCTCTCTCCACTCCTTGGTGAGTCTCTCTCGTTTTTACTTACAAAGAAGATCTACAACTGCATCATGTTGTTTCTCATCCCGATCTGATTTACAGAGGAATCTCCCCACACGTGGTGCTGCTGGTCTGGCCGCGGTTGTGCTTGCTGGTGTTGGAACGTTGGCACTTCAGTATTCCAGGAAAGGCCCAGCAGATGACGAGTCAGGTAAATTTCCTCCTCGACAAATTGGGGAGCAGAACAGAGGCGGAGAGGAGGAGCAAATATAAAAGAGAGGGCCGAATTTTTTAAGACCGGATTCCTATATTTAAAGTCTTTAAGGGGTTCTGTTTAGGTGCTACCGCTACTAGGAAAAGGCCTACCGCCGGCGCACAGGCGATGATCACGCCGGCGGTATCGGCATAGCGTTGGTGCGCGGGCGACGCGCTGAGGTAAGTGGAAGTAGCGCCGGCGCGCTGCGCCTATGCGCCGGGGGTACTGCACCAACCCGCCAGGGGTAACGCGACAATAGCGCCGGAGAGGTAGCTTTTTTTCTATAGGTCTTTTCCTAGTAGTATACTTCGGCCGTTAAAGGAGCAAATTTGCTCATCCGGCCGTGGAAAGGGAATGGGTTAGAGATGTTCTTAGAATTACGTAGCTTGGGTACTGCTTTAAGTATGCTGCTATGTTAGAATGAACCATGTGATGAACAATATTATGTGCTCCATCCGGTCACTGCGATTGTTGATTCCGGTATTTATATTTCATGGTGTGTGTGTATAATTTCTGCTTCTGCTCAGAATTAGGGTAGGTACTCATGAGCAAGCAAAGCGGAATTACTGGTGTCAAAACATGTCGGGAACCACCACCTCATACATGTCTTGTGCAGCTGCTCGCATGAAAGAGGGGGACTTGAAGGCGAGGTTCGAGGATTGGGCCAAGAAGTACAACAGGACATACCGAGACGAGGAAGAGAAGGCTATGCGGTTCCAAGTGTTCAAGGACACCATCGAGTGGATCGAATCGCGGCCCCCGTCTCACCGGGACATGTTGCGTCCATTAAACTGTTTTGCAGACTTGAAAAGGGAGGAAATACACCCACGGTCATGCGTCATTGAAATTGATGACCCGGAGACCCGAGAGTACAACAAGAAACTTAACGAGTGGCTCGCCAGGAAAGATAAAGGTCTCTTCTTCTTCTGCTATTTTATATACATGATGCACTTGCTAGTTTAAATTATGCATGAACTTAATTAATTTACCATGTTTTGATTTGGATGTCTAATTGGACCTATTTATATAGGTTACGTGGCTTTACCCTATTTTAGATGTCAAACTGGACCGTACAATCATCCCATCTATAATTAACTTCATTCCCTTCCTCCTTCCCTTCCTTTTTCGTTGAATTTTCCGAGAAATCAGATCCTGTTATTTCTATGATTCTAACTCACATATTGTTATTATTAATTGCTTTGTGGACAATTCAAATATAAATGGAATCAGTTTTATAGCCATCCATTGGGCCTTCCAGTTTGCTAACTTGTACTTTTGTGCAAAAGCAGGAGAAAGATTTATATGGCCACCCGTGGAGCAGGGCGACAAGCAGGCAACTCAACTCAACTCAAGAATCTTATCTGGTTAGTTAACCATATCTGATGCTAGTCAAGTGGTGGTGTAGCTTGGGCACTGCTTTAATTTTGTGATGTGTTAATATGAACCATATGTGGCCGGTGTAGTTAAAATTAAGTAGCTTAGGCACTGTTTTAAATTCGGTGCTATGTTAATCTGAAGGCTCGTGTAGCTAAAATTAAGTAGCTTGGGGCGCTGCTTCAAGTTTGCTGTTATGTTAACCTGCACCATGTGATGGCGAACAATATTATGTGCTCGAACCTACCTCTTGTCCAGTATAAGAACAGTCTCTCATTTTGCAATGTATTTATCCTTAAATACTACATGATGCAATTGCTAGCTTGAATCATGTATGACTTTATCCTGTTTTGTTTCGATATCAAATTGGACATATCGTGGTTGGTATAGGTTGGCTTTACCCTGTTTTGGATGTCAAATTGGACTGTACCAATGATTTTGTTCCCTCGCTCCCCGGCTCTGCCTTATTAGCAGTAAGTGGATATGGATGTATAAATGTTTGAGTTTCCAGTAGGCTTGATCCATTTGCGGTTAATTGACGAAATAGATAGCAGTTTGAATTTTCAGCAAAATCGGATCTTGTTATTTCTATGGTTCTGCCTAAGATCTTGTTATTATTAATTGTTCCATTTGCAAAAGACTTGATATGTCAGCGATTAAGGAACAAAACAGATAGCAACTAGATTTGTAATCGGATTCTAGTTAATAGGCACTAGTTATGGCGAGTTTAGGGTTTGTTGTGGACAATTAAAGCATAAATGGGAGTCACTTTTATAGCCATCCATTGTGCCTTCCAATTTTCTAACTTGTAGCTTTTGCACGAAAACAGGAGTCACTGATATAGAGGCCAGGCTTGAAGCAGACAACTCAAGTCTGCCTAGAACGGTATTTGGTTAGCTAATAGTATTTGGTGCAAGTCAAGTTGCTGGTATAGTTAAAATTAAGTAGCTCGGGTACTGCTTTAAGTTTGGTGCTATGTTAATCTGATGTTCTGAACCATGAGTGGTTGGTGTTATTAAAATTAAGTAGTTTGGGCACTACTGTAAGTTTGCTGATATGTTAACCTAAACCATGTGGTTGAACTAAACGAACAATGTTATGTGGTCGATCCTGATCTCTGTGATTGTGTTTCTAGTTATAGAGACAGAATTGTAGAGATTTTGTTATCTTGAGGGGAGAAGTAGTGTGTGGTCTCCAAATAGTCAAATAAATGTTCAACTGGATGGTTTCTTTTACTGAGAAGAAAACATGAACATGGTTGTCATTTGTCAGATGCTAGTGCTAAGATCTAGGCTAATCATGAACGAGCAAAGTACGTTATTGGTGACAAACATGTCTCTTATTCAAAGAAAAAGTACCGAGCCTGAATAGTAGTCAGTTCCTCATAATTTATCCATTTTTAAAAATTGGCAGTAAACTCTCAACTGGACGAACTCCATTGTATACACATAATGGTCCAGTTATTCCCATTACTAGGAAGGGACTGTGCACCGCGCACCCATAAAATAATATAGTGCTAGCAAGGGATGTGTTATGTGTAGCATTATTTTTGTTGTGTAATGGCCCTGGTTCGGTGGTTTTTCACTTGAGTACAATTTTGGCTTATCTAAGGCAAAGAAACACATAGTCGTAGCAGTTTAGGAACATACGGCTAGGAAAAATCAAATCAGAAGCGATCCATCTCTTAACTTTGAAAGAAGTCCATATAGCCCTCCTATCTTTCAGGTTTTGAACGAAGGACCCCCTATGTTTAAAATGGAACACATAACCATCCCTTGTTTGCAAAACCGGACAATTAGTGCCCTCAAAGTGGTTTTGGCTGTATGGCAGGCGGTTTCGGTGACCTGGACGTGCGGCAGCTATTCCAGGGTGGCATCGAACCGAGTAAATGACGCCCTGGTCCAACCGAACCAACTCGTTGACCACGGCATGGCATCGCCTCCTCTGCTCTGCTTCCTCACCTAGGGCCGCCGGCAGCGGACTAGCGGAGGCCAGCCGCCCCCGTCCACCTCCCTGCTCTGCTTCCTCGCCTTGCTCCGGCGGCCGCGAACAATCTATTATCTTGAAAAATATTAGTCTTCAGCTTGAGAATCTGAATAGAGAAATTCCTAGTTTACAGTCAAAAATTTTGAGTGCTGAGAAAAATATATCCTCTTTGTCTAAAGCTCAAACTTTATTGGTTAATAAAATGGTTGTTCAACCTAAAACTATGGAAAACACCTTTGCTACTGCTCATGCCATACATGTTACTATTGATGAAAATATTAGGCTGTTAGCTCAACTTCATGCTAGGTGGGAAAGGGAAGCTGAAATTGATAGAAATAATAGTGTGTGCACTATCACCACTAAACCACAAGTAGCCCCTATTCCTTCTCCTACTAGGCCTAAGCCTAGTGAGTCTACTACTAGTGATGCTAAGTTTGACTTTAATATTGATGGTTGCAATACTTTTGAAGTGATTATGTTCGTGCAAAAGCTTGCTAGAAGTCTTGATGCTAGTGATATGCATGTTGCCTTTATCAAACACATTACAAATGTTCTTGTTAAGATTAAGGAAGAGAAGCTAAAACACAAAGCTTCTATTCCTAGAAAGTTGAAGATAGTTGAGAACCCATTATTAATATGCAAGTGAATGACTTTGATCTCAAAGCTTCATGTGATATTGGTTCTAGTGTCTCTATTATGCCTAGAAAGATTTATGAAATGTTTGATTTGCCACCATTAGAAGATTGTTATTTGGATGTCCCACTCAATGATAATGCTAAGAATAAACTCATGGGGAGTATTAATGATGTTCTCATTATGGTTAACAATGCTTATGCCCCTATTGATTTATATGTTTTGGATGTTGAATACAATGATTCTTGTCCTATTACTTTGGGAAGATCTTTTCTTAAAACAGTTGGTGCCATCATTGATATGAAAGAAGACACCATTAAATATCATTTTTTATTAAATAAAGGTATTGAACACTTCTCAATAAGAAGAGAGAGGTTGTCTTTTGCTCCTCCTTTGAAAGCAAGATTTGATGTTAATGCTTCTTTATTTGAAAATACTTAATTCTTCTTGCTTCTTGTGCCTAACTTAAAGGCGTTAAAGAAAAGTACTTGTTGGGAGATAACCCAAGAGTTTCCTTGAGTCTTGGAAGTTATTACTTCTATAATGACCTCTTCTTATCCTTTTTGTTTGCTTTTTGTGCCAAGAATGACCTCTAATGGGAGGGAAGTAAGATTTGGGGAGTTGCTGTCCCGAAACAGATTTCTGTCCTCCACCAAAAATAATCGTGAGGAGGCTTTGTAACTCGGATTGAGCTCAAAATTTATGAATAAATCTCCCAGTATGTTGGCTAACTTTCGTTAGTTCAACACTTTTTTATTTGAGCATCAGAAGATGTTCGAAAAAATTCGTTTCTACCCGCTGGTCTGTTTTAATAAATTTCTGTCATTATTTGTATTTGCTTCTTATTGATTTCTTTTTGAGCTCTCTTTAGGTAAATTGAGTTTTTTTGAAGGAGTTACTACAGTAGCTTGTGTTTTTAGTGAAAAGTCTTCCTGTTTCAAAGCTTTGCCAGTGGTCTAATATCTTTTAAATAAGCTAATATTGCTAATGAAGATTGTGTGAATTTTTGTATGAAGAAAAATTTTAGATGTAGAGAGAGAATGATGCAATGAGATAAAGAATGGACAAAAGATCAAGCTTGGGGATTTCACCATGGTGTCACCCCAAGAAATATCCAAGAATTACAAGCGTCAAAGCTTGGGGATGCCTTGGGCATCCCCTTCTTCATCAATAAAAAGCTCAGGCCTGTCTAGACACTTCGTTTTTATTGTTTCATGCACAGTTGTGTTGTTCTTAGAGCGTCTTAGTTTTCATTTGCTTTGCTTAGTTTGTTTAGTTTGCTTTAGTAGTTTGGACCCCGTTCTCGCTGTGTTGTTTTGCAAATAAGTTTCCTTGGTGTTTGGAAAGTAGTAGTAAGTTTTTGCTTGAAGTGCAAGAGGAGCTTGCATTGACTGTGACTTAGACTTTAGCATGACATGCTAGGTGTTGTTTTAGCATTATGCTTAGTGATTATTAATGTAGCATGTCTTGTTCCAAACTATTGGGATTGCTTAGTGTGCCTTGAAGAAATTATGTGTTGTTTAGCATGCAAAAGCATAGTATTATGGTATTCTCCTTTGATGTTTTGCTTGGGTTGACTTGGCACATGCTCACACCATGTTATTTATGACTATGACAAGTCACCATTAGCCTCTATGATCATTTAGTCCTTGACTTGTAGTACCACTCTTTGCTTTGATTAGTTTGCTTTGTTGCATTGCATAATTATGGCCATTATTGCTCTCTTAGTTGGTTGCTCCCAGTCTTTTGCTAGCCTCCACTTGTATGAGTAAGTTCTACTCATGCTTTCAACTCCCAAGAAACCAAGTTATTCCAAATTGTCCACTATAAACTCCTATGCATGGTGTGTTACACCACTCCAAAGTATATTCTTGTTTTCATCTATCTTACAATTAAAAACTATTTTGTTATGTGAAAACTTAGTGATTAAAGCCCTCACTAACTTGATGGCACACTTTATTCTTTGCCCCTAATAAACTTGAACTATTGTGATAACTTTGTTGTATATGCTTGCACTTATAAGTTGGATTAGCAGAACTATGCTGTCACGGGGAACGTTTTCAACATTGCACTTGTACCTTGTTGTACTCAGTTGATATCATGTTCTTTTGTCTATGGATATCACCTGCGTGAAATAAAAAGGGAACTTGTAAGTCCATGGAGTTTGTATCCAGTGTTAGAGAAACGCCTGAGCCGCTAGCCTAAGCCATGCCTAATCATGATGGAAACTTGCAGCATCACCATAGTGACATGTCACCTCAAAAATTATTCTTTTATCACTTACCTACTTGAGGACGAGCATGAGTTAAGCTTGGGGATGCTGATACGTTGGAAACGTATCTATAATTTTTGATGTTCCATGCTTGTTTAGTATCTACTTTGTTTTACTTGTACACACTTTGAGGTGCTTTTTACATGTTTTCTGGTACTAACCTATTAACAAGTTGCACCAGCGTCAGATGCCTGTTTTCTGCTGTTTTTGGTTTCAGAAAAGTTAGTAAAGAAATATTCTCAAAATTGGACGGGACGAAGGACAAAGTCAATTACTTTCCATGGGGAACACGAAGTCCAGAGGAGAGCCGGAGAGGCCGGCCAGAGAGGCCAAACCCCCCAGGCGCGACCATAGGTGGGCCCGCACCTGGCTAGGGTTTGGGCACCATGGCCGCCTTCCGGTCTCGCCCCTTCGTCTATAATAAGCCACCGATACAGAAACCCTGAGTACCCGATCAGAAATCCACGAAACCGTCTGTAGCCGCCGCCACCATCGTCCCTAGATCGGAGGGATCTAAAGCTCTTCCCGGCAGCCTGCCAAAGGGAAGATCATCCCGGAGGCATTCTCTCCGGTATGATTCGTGAGTAGTTCCACCTTGGACTATGGGTCCATGTAGTAGCTAGATGGTTGTATCTCCTCCTTGTGCTTTCATGTATAGATCTTGTGAGCTCGTTCATGATCAAGATCTAATCTATTTGTAATCATGCATGTGGTGTTTGCGGGAATTCGACGGATATTGAGATTATTATGTTGGTTTGATTAATGGTTTTATCTTATGATTCTATCATGTCTGTGTTGTTTGTGATCTTGCATGCTCTTCGTTGCCAGTGGTTATATTGGCCAAGTAGTTGCTAGTGACTTCAAGAGGGAGTATTTATGCTCGATAGTGGGTTCATGCCTCTAGTTTCCAAGAGAAGTGACAATAATCTCTTCGGTTGTAGATATGCTGTTGCCACTAGGGGGAAACAATAGTCTCTTGTTCATGGAACATGTGGACTGTTTACCTTACACACTTTGCTAAAACCAGTTGTCTGTTGCTTGCAACTTAATACTGGAGGGGTTCGGATGACAACCTGAAGGTGGACTTCTAGTCATAGATGCAGTTGGATGGCGGTCTATGTATCTTGTTGTATTGCCCAAACGAATCTCATAGGATCTTTCTGAGTAGTAATTGCATTGTTATGCCTTACTCAGTTCCTGTCAATTGCCCCGCTGTAATTTGTTTACCCTTCATGCCATGTTGTTTATCTAAGAAGAGCACCTCTAGTGAACTATGGACCGGTCCAATCTTTACCATTGATACATCTTCCACTGTTACTTGTTTACTTGCTGCAAATCATTACCATCCACACCATACGTTTAATCCTTTATTACAGCAAACCGGTGAGCTTGACATCCTCGCTGATTTATTGGGGCAAAGTCTTGAGTTTGTGTTGTGCAGGTCTTCACGTGTTTGCAACACCTGTGTGACGTTTCCTTCCTTCTTCTGGTTCGATAACCTCGGTCTCAACTGAGGGAAAACTTGCCGCTTGCTGTTTCACACCTTGCTCTTGGGGTTTCCAACGAAGCGCTTCCACGTCAAACACCAGGCGCCATCAAGCTTTCTGGTGCCATTACTGAGGAATCTACTTCAACCTCTTCCGTCTCGTCAAGCGCTATCAAGGGTGTCTGGTACACACGTCCGTCTTTTCTGAACCATTTTGCAACAAAACCTCGGTCGGGACAACTCGACTCGGTTGAATTTTCTCGAATTTATTTGAATTGGACTAATTTGCACCCGGTGTGCAAGTTATGGGACTACTTTTATCCACTTTGCAAGATGTGGGACTATTTTGCACCCGGAAAGCAAATTGTGGGACTAAAAGTGTAATTATCTCTAAATATATAGCCTAACCCTTTCTATAGTTTGGATTTTTGGAATAATTGACTAGGGCAAAAGTTTAATATGGTATCAGATCCAAGAGGTCTTAAGTTACCTTGCTCACGCAACATTCTGCACCCTGCACCGAACCCATGCTAAGGACTAAAATAGCCTAGACGTGATAGGATTGTTAACAACATAAATATATAGTCTAGCCTTTTATATTAGTTTGAACTTTTGGTTCGGATGGTTGGTGCATCAAATTTAATATGTTACCGGAGCCAAGAGGTCTTAACTTTAAGACCCTACTTACGTAGCTTAAAAAGTAAATATATGTAAATATCGAACATGCTCTAAGCCCGTGAAGAAAAAAGACCACCGGTCTGGATATGAGGGGAGGTATTGAGAATTCAATATATTTAAATTGTTAACGTGAGGACAAATACGACATTTCAAATCTGAAATTTCATTTTCGCAAAAGAAATTCTGAAATTCGAAAGTACGTTTTTTTTTTGCTTTGGTTTCTTCTGAAAAGAAAAGAGAAAACATCGAGACTCCAGCGAAATCCAACGGGGCCCGCCCGCCCGACCAGCAACTCCCAATCAATAATCTCCCTCTCGCTAATCTCCATCGCGCATCTGACATTTCCACCGCCGTCTCCCCTCTCCCTCCCCTCGGCGATATCCACCACCCTCCACACACTGTGCACGGGGCACGCCTCCCCCGATCTCGCCGCCGCCGGGAAACTCCCGCCGGCGACCGTCAGGCCCCCCGGCGTTCCCCCCCGGCCCGCCCGACCTCCGCCGGGCGCGATGGAGGCGGCGTTCGACGCCCACTTCCGCGCGGCGGATCTGGACCGCGACGGCCGGATCAGCGGCCAGGAGGCCGTCGCCTTCTTCAAGGGCTCCGGCCTCCCGCAGCCCGTCCTAGCCCAGGTACCCCCCGGATCTCTCCCGCTTCCTCCCCCGATTCGACGCTGCTTCCGTCTGTTGGTCCCCCAGCGATCTCGGCCCTCGACCCACCTCGCGGCTCGAATTGCCAGCTGCTTTTGTTGGTTGGTGGTACTGTCGGCGGGTCGAATCCGCCGCAGCTTGCAGAGATTTGTGCTCAATTCTGTCGGCTGCTCCGTATCAGTTCGAACCGATGTACTCTGGTCGCTTTGCTATGCTTGATTGTGGTTGCTAGATGCCGCGTGCCTGTGCTCTGATCTGGCTGGCTAGCTAGGCACTTGAGCTAGTGATTTTACTTGCTCAACAGCTTGGTGACTAGCAAATGAACTTTAGAGAAATGTGGAGGAACAGCTGAGGTTTCGGGTGGATATTGTGGGCTAGTTGGAATTGGATGAGCTGCCATGCTTGTGTGATCCTACCTGAGACTGGCATACTGCTCGACTTTGTTGTTTCCATAGTCCTGCGTTTGGAACCCAGTTGCAAGGAATTGCTGTTTTCAGTGGGAAGGTGTGGGCGGAGTGCCAAATCTTAGGATCTTGCCCTTGAGCTGTGATTTGGTCATCATTTGGTGCTTTCAAGTGTTAATTGGAAGAAATGTATGTGGGTCCCTCATTTAGATGCTTGTTTACTTGCTGGATAGAAAACCTAGTCAGAATAGGAAGCATTATTATGGTTTGCTTGGTATAGATTTGACCCATACGCTGCAGAGCTTATGTATTTGATCATTCTTTTTGCTTGGCATAGACTTACAGCTCAATAGTGGATAGACTGATCTAAAGTAGTAACGAATTCAATTGGAACAAATGATATGTGAACTGATGCTAATGCTACTTATCTTTCACCTTCACAGATCCTTGTCACTGGCTCATTCTGCATGCTTCACCTTTTGCCTTCTGGTACTGACCACTTGCTATTTCTTTTGCTCGTGCAGATCTGGACATATGCTGATAAAAATCGAACTGGGTTTCTTGGACGTGACGATTTTTACAATTCGCTTAAACTAGTCACAGTCGCACAGAGTGGCCGACAGTTGACACCGGACATCGTTAAGTCAGCACTATTCGGTCCTGCTGCTGCAAAAATTCCTGCTCCCCGTATAAATATCCCCACCGCAGCTCCTCAAACAAACAGCGTCGCTGCCCCCCTGCAGGCTGCTCAGGCACCAGTCCCTCGTCAACAGAATCCAATTATAAATGGATCGCAGAGGCCTCATGGAGCATCATTGAACCCACAAGTCCCTCAACCGGGTAATCCTGTTAGGCCGCCACAACCTCCAAATGCAAACACCCCCCCTGCTCAGGGAATTGCGCCGAGGCCACCTGTAGGAGGTGGTATGAGTGGGCTAAATCAGACTGGTTCAACAACAGCAAATCTATCAACCGATTGGTTCAGTGGCAGGAAAAGTGCAAGTCCTTTGGGCATGACTTCGCAAGCTCCAGTTAGAGGTGCTTCTCCACAGGTGAACCTTGGTACCGTTGGAATACCAACGCAGAGTTTAACTCCTGCAGCTCATACACCGGTTATTACGGCCTCTGTAAAGGCAAACCCAAATCTTCTGTCTCCACAACCAGTTGTTAATGGCTCCAAGGCATTGGTCCCCTTAGGGAATGGAATGTCGTCTAACTCAAGTTTTGGGGTGGATCCTTTCTCTGCAACTCCGCAACCGATGCAAAATTCATCCTTCCCCCATGTTTCAAATGGATTGCCCAGTTCTACAGCCTCTGGCCCAGCTGCTGGACCTCATCACCCCCCTAAGCCAGTGCAGCCTGGTCCTGTGCAGGGTATATCGTCGCTGCCTTCTCATACTGGCCAAGTGTCACCAAGCCAGCCAGCTCCTAAGCAAAACCAGTTTAATAGCATACCAAGCACCCCAGGACCATTGAACACTAACATCCCTGGTGGACAAGTTCCTACAAATCCAAAACAGTTTCAGGCCCCATGGCCCAAGATCACTCAGGCAGATGTCAGGAAATATATGATTGTGTTTATTAAGGTAGACAGGGATCGAGATGGGAAGATCACTGGTGAAGAGGCAAGGAATCTGTTTTTAAGTTGGAGGTTGCCAAGAGGTAGTGTTCCTTCTTCCGTGTTTATTTAGTATAGTCTATAGCTCCCTCCAGATACCGTGACTTCCTGCATGTTTCTTTCGTTGTGTCTGAACTTGGTAAATCCCAGTAAGCTTAAGCAAATAATAACTAGGTGGCTATTAGTTGTGCAGTGCAGCATGCAACACATCAGTCTGTTTATGTAAGTCCAAGTTTAAGTCTGAAAGAAGAATCCTACTGCATTGTTCCCCGACTTTTTTTGGACATAAAAAATGCCTTCTAGACGACCAATTATTTAATTGCACTTTTCTTTAGTTTTTCTGCATTCTAAAGTCACTACCTGTGCTGCTGCTGCTTGTTGTCATTAGATCCATTTGTACATGTATACTTATACATGCAAATATGCTTTTATTTTATAAAATTGGCATATTTGATCATGTTTTATCCTGCCATCCATATCCTACTGTTTCTTGATAGTCAAAGATGCATTTTCCTGACATTATATTATTGGAGTTTAGTGCCTCAGAATGCCACCGCGATCTTGTAGCATTACTTATTCCTGTCTGCAACTTGGTAGTGCTGATGAAAAAACTGTATCAAATAATAGACTATCTATATATTGTTAGCTTCATTACTCAACATCTCTCGGGACATTCGTTCTTTATCTATGTATTACCTATAAGTTTCTAAAATTTCTGCCCCTCTCCACTTATAGAGATCTTAAGGAAGGTGTGGGATTTGTCCGACCAGGATAAGGATGGGATGCTGTCTTTCAAGGAATTTTGTTTCGCTGTGTATTTAATGGAAAGGTTCCGAGAGCAGCGCCCACTTCCTGATGTATTACCAGACGGTATTTGGGCAGAGGGAATTTCACTACCCTCTACTGGCCAATTTGCAGAAAACCCTAGTGGCCCGGTTCCCCAGCCAAGTGCAGGTATTCATCTAAAGGAACTATTCTGTTCTTCCATTTGAGGACCAATTAGTGAGATATCCCTTGTCAGTAATCTGGTTTTCATTGCATACTTGTAGGGTTTGCAAGTAGAGCAATGCAAGGACCACATCCTGGAATGCCTCCTTCATCTATGAAGCCACCACCTCGAAGGCCTCTTCATTTTGATGACGATGATGTGAAGCAGACTGAACAACAAAAACCTAAGGTCCCAGCATTGGAGAAACACCTGGTTGGCCAGCTTAGCAAGGAAGAACAAAATGTGCTCGAAGCGAAGTTTAAGGAGGCTTCAGATGCTGATAAAAAAGTATTTACTTGCCATGCTTAATTAATTGAAATATTTTTGGAGTTCACATTCAAATTTCTAGAAAAACGAAAGTAATCCAAAATTTATTATGATTTGGCTCTCCACAGCTGGTTTTTTGTTAAATATTTCTCATTCCCTAGTTCATCAGAAAGTAAGCTTGAAAGTTAAATTCCTGCAGTATTCGTAGCATTTTTTTTCTGTTCCGCCTATGGTCAAACTTTTTTGAACACCTCAGACATCACATAATTTTTTAGTCTTATGATGATATTTGCAGATGATAGCTGAGATGTTCAAAACAGAATATATATAAACGCTATTGTACTAAAATTCATGTTCGCGTAATTGTTTCACAGGTTCTAATTCACATATTTGTAGAATCATGAAAATGGTGGTGCCATTAAATTTTTAGATGAATTATCTTGGGGCAAAACTACAATGTGGATTTGCAACATCATACAGTTTTCTCTTGATGTGTAAGAATGACCACATTTTAAATCTTTATGAAGGTTCAAGAGTTGGAAAAGGAAATACTGGATTCTAGGGAGAAGACTGAGTTCTTTCGCACCAAGATGCAGGAGCTAGTAAGTACTCTAGCACATGTGAATGCAAACATGTATTCTGAGTGCAAGAATTATCTCCGTCTATATTGAGCAGCACAACTATTCATATGTTTAGGAATGTTAGCGAAGTTTTGTTGATTCATATTTTAGTTGCATTTCACATTCTACTTGTTGAGGTGTTGGTATAGTATTTCCGTTAACTGCTGCAATGTTTCACAAGTACAGGCTGTTGTCTACTGTCCTGTACCAATTGAACATATCCATCTGTCATTCATTAGATATAATACCTGACCTTTAATATCAGCTATTCAATTTGCTAGTTTTATGTGTTCATTTCTGACTTGATTTCTTTATTTTGCCCTAGATTCTTTACAAGAGTAGGTGTGATAACAGGTTTAATGAAGTCTCAGAAAGTATGTCTGCTGATAAGCGCGAGGTAATATTTTCTGTGACCTTTATTAAGAAAACGAGTTATGCAGTTCATTTTTCTACCCTTTGGCTGATTTCGACACTATTTGTGTGGACTGGAGCAAAAGATAACTGAACTGCTGAACTGGAATTTTTCACAGTTTTATATTGTGATGCACAACATAGTACATGTGCGAGCTTCCAGTTATTGCCTTCTCCTGGAATAACTCACAATACCCAGCGTGTTGTTTTGGGGGAATTAGGACACTAGAAGTTATTATACTCCAGTAAAAGCCAGAAGGGTAGTTTGCATGGTTTTTGAGTCGCGACTCAAAAGTGAGTCGCCTGACCTGCGACTCAGTGAATAGTCGACAAAAGTCGCTGTATAGTCGCCATAAGTCGCCGTATAGTCGCGAGTCGCCATGATTTTTGGAAAACGACTCGGCGACTATACAGCGACTATTCAGCGACTATACAGCGACTCAAAAACCATGGTAGTTTGTGCATTCATGAATTTTCAATTGTGTTTCAACTGTCGTACAATGTCTCTTACTGTATCGTGAAATTTAATGTAACTATGATGACTAGCTCTTATAATGGTTTACGTAAATCTCACGTTTCTTGATCAATACTGTATTCAGGTTCAATCCCTTGCAGCGAAATATGATGAGCGATGCAAGAAGGTTGGAGATGTGGCATCAAAGTTATCCATGGATGAGGCTACTTTCCGGGAGATCCAGGTACACTTGTGATTTCTTCCCAGTAAATGATAATAATCATTTTTTAGTTCTGGACAGACCTTATTGTTCCTCCTTTTGCTAACAGGCGAAGAAGTTGGAAATTTATAATTCTATAGTTAAGCTTCAGAAAGGCGATGGAGACGATGAGAAGCTTCAGGTTCGCATTTTGTTATTCAGTAACTTTCACGTGTGCTGTCATAATGTTGTCGAACTATTGTCTGACCATCTTCTTCCCTTCTTTACAGGAGCGGGCTAATCAGATACAATCTGAACTCGATGAGCTCGTGAAATCTTTGAATGAACAGTGCAAGAGATATGGATTGAGAGCTAAACCAACTACTTTGGTGGAGCTTCCTTTTGGTATGTGCTATTACCGTGTTTATATTGTATCATATCTTATCCTATGATTCCGAGTTATTAAGTGATCTTTCTCCAATTGGTTTCACTATCTTGTTTAAATTATTGTTGTACCTTGATTTTTAGTTTCCATATGAATAAGATAGAATGAGTGTTAGTTCATTCATTGTACCTAGTATCATAATATTTATGTTAACCAACGCAGCCTTAAATGCCTCATGTTAGCCAGCTGTGTCAAGTAGAATGTGCAATTCATTGCAAACCAGTTTTGCTGTTAAGATGACTTGCTCTTCATTATTACTCCTTCCATTCCATAAAACTAGAATTGTTTTAGTACTAGATGCATACGAATCTAAACAAATCCTAGTCAAGTTTTATGGAATGGGGGGAATAATGGTCATGCTATGTATTGTTTGGTTGCCTTGCAGAATATTGAATGGTTTAATTTCTCTCTCAATTTAGGTTGGCAACCTGGAATACAGGAGGCAGCTGCTGTTTGGGATGAAGAATGGGACAGATTTGCAGATGATGGTATGCAAGACCGATTCTATTATCATATCCTTTATTGGATGTTGCTCTAGAATATTTGTAAATTTGAACCATCGTACTCCGCTTATCTTTCTCCAGGGTTCTCTATAATAAAGGAACTCACAGTCGAAGTGGAGCCTCCTCCTGTACAAGAAAGTCATCCTTCTGTTGAAGATGGCAAAGCGTCTAGCAATGGGGCATCAACAGAGAATGAAGACAACAAGAGTGATAAAACTGCTGCTGATGAGCAGACAGTAGAACCTGAAGCTACTGGCTCAGACAGCAAAATTCCTGCAGATAGTCCTGCAAAGAAGACGAAGGATGGGCATACTGATGAACCTGACAAAAAGCAATCAGTAACGAATGATGACTCACCACGTGCTGCTGATAGTGTCAGGTATAGATCTCTTTTCTCTTCCCATTTTATATGAAATATACACGTAGCTCTCTTGCTAAGAGAACAGACCAATGTACCTTTATATGAAGAAAGCAAGCGTGTATGCTCTCATCGCTCAGCTATTGTGTCAGTTTTGGTGACTAAAACCCAAAAAGTTGGGACTGAAGTTATGTTATTAGACTAGTTTACATGAGGTCCCCTTTTGTTTAGAATTGCCTGCCCTGAATTGGATAGTACTTAGATAGACACCTTTGGTGTTTGCAAAAAAAACTGTCTTATTGATGGGTAATTTTGCAGTGACCGTGGAGCATCTGATTCCCCTGTTCGTGGAGATAAAGCCGGCAACAGACATTCTTGGGGTCCATCTTTTGATCACGGTGATGATAATGACTCCCTTTGGAACTTCGATTCTAAGGTGAAGCTCTCTGTCATGCTTTTCGTGGCAGGCTTTGGACGGTCATGTTATTTAAATTTTTTCTACATAGCACTGAACTCTACAATCTGTTCTGCAGGATGGTGCGAATGGTGATTCAGATCTATTTTTCGGGCCACAGGGTCTTCCCCCAATAAGGACGGGTGGTTCCACATCTACTAGTGCTTTCGGTAAGGAGCAAAAACCGATGTTTGATTCTGTCCCAGGTACTCCAGTGGAGAAGCCTTTCTTCGATTCTGTCCCAGGCACACCGCTGCAGAAATCTGTCTTTGATTATTCTGTCCCCAGTACACCGATGCAGAATTCACTCTTTGACTATTCTGTTCCAAGCACACCGTTGCAGAAGTCGCTCTTCGACTCTTCTGTCCCAAGCACACCGATGCAGAGATCACTCTTTGATTCTTCTGTCCCCAGCACACCGATGCAGAGATCACTCTTTGATTCTTCTGTCCCCAGCACACCGATGCAGAAATCAGCCTTTGATTCCATTCCAAGCACACCGATGCAGAATTCATTCTACGACTCTTTCCCGAGCACCCCGATGCAGGGTTCACTCTTCGATACTGGCTCAGGCAGAGCTGAATCTCCTACCGCTGGCAGCACCTACGGTGGTGGCCAGCAAAAGGGATTCTTCGATTCTTCCGTTCCAAGCACGCCGATGTACAACAACTCCAGCTTCTCACCGAGGTACAGCGAAGCAGGGGACGACAGCTTCTCCCAGATTGACACCTTTGGCGCCAAAGACAACAATTCGTTTGGGCAGCGTGACAGCTTCTCAAGATTTGATTCCTTTGGGAGCAGTGCTGAGCTCGGTGGCAATGACCCCTTTGGCGCCAAAGACAACAATTCGTTCGGGCAGCGCGACAGCTTCTCGAGATTCGATTCCTTCGGGAGCAGCGCCGAGCTTGGTGGCAACAGCAACGACTCTTTCGGGAGGTTTGATTCCTTCCGCAGCAACGCTGACCAGGGCGGCAGCAGCTTCATGAGGTACGACTCCATGAGCAGCAATGCCGACCACGACAGAAACAACACGTTCGCGAGGTTCGACTCGATGAAGAGCACCACAGACTCCTCGCATGACCGAGGCTACTCCTTTGATGACGATGACGACCCTTTCGGCACGGGGCCATTCAAGCCCTCGTCAAAGACGTCGGAGGCCTCTAGCCCGACGAGACATGGGACCGACAGCTGGAGCGCGTTTTGACTGGCAGTGTTGTATTATAGGAGAGGTCATGATTGTGTTTGTGCACCTTACTGCAGATATACATATATACACGTACTACAAGGGCAAGATGTTTGTTGCCTGGGAGAGGGGGCTTGCTTGTGTGTTTCCTTTGCTTTTGTACCTAGGGGCGGATGCCCAGTTGCACATGTTTGGTCGGATGGTGCCTATAAACATTCTTTATACCTTGTATTGTACAAGTTGTCGGTCAACCCGGTGGACTGGAAGTTTGAGGAGCTTTCTTTGTTCGTGTATTTCAAAATTTTGTACATTTTTTCTTCTCTTCTGTACATGTATGTGCTTTTCATGGTTATTTATTGAGCAATTCTTGTTCATGTTTTGGCGTATTTCAGAATTTGTACTTTTTTTTGTGCATGCTTTGTGAACCGAAAATTTGGCCTAGTCTAATTTAACTACAAAGAGATTTTGTACTGTAATTGTCGTGTAATCTGTTCATTTGGAAACTATAGAGATCATATTTTCTGATGTTTTGGACATTTCTGTATGGATTCCAACGCTTTGGTGTACATCAGATACGTTGGCTTGCTTGTAGGATGTTTTTTCAGCTTTCGTTATTTTCTAACGTTATCTGGACAAGTGCAATGCACGTTGAATTCTCAGAGAAGACTCACGTTTCTTGAATAACATGATCTGCAATGTTTCCACAAATGTTCCATCTGAAGCAACAAGGTTACAAGGGCCAAGAGCTCTGCTCAGGATCTCCAAAGCCCTGGCAACACGACACCCAGTAACAAGCATTCCTAGAGCAACACATTCAGAAATCAATTTCCATTAGCAATCAACAACTTTCAGGAAGAGGAACACAAGAATCTTTTTTGCTTTTACATCAACATGAGAAGAGACAGAGTTTGGCATACCCCTACAAAAAGTGTCTTCCAGCCTACACTTACAGCAACTGCCCGCGCCTGCTATTTTACGAGAGGCGCGAGCAGGAAACATTCCCCGCCAATCTCTGCTGAGTAAAAGACTAAGAAGAATACACTGGAGCAACAATATGTTGAACAGGCTCCTACAGTTGTTCGTAGTTAAATTAGACGCGGGGGAAATCTTCTCCCCCGCTCTCGTTATTCGGCTCTACATCTTTTGTATGGCACGAATCCCCTTACCGGTTGATCTCCGCCGCTGACCGGCTTCACTCGTACAAAGGCCGAGTTCATGCTTGGCTTCAGCTCAAACGTCGAAGCCGAGCGTGGGCGCCGAGTCGTTTCAATCGACTCGAGTACTTTCCACTTCTTGCTGGCTGCCTGGGTACTGTCGTCGGAGTCATCCGAGCTCGACTCAACCGGAGGGCTCTTCACGGTATCGCTCTCGTCGGTGGCTTCATTGTGCGGCGCTGCGCTCGGTGGTCCTCTTGGATGGCCAACTGGAAACCCATAGTAGGGCCACCACATGTGCAAAGGCGCCGCTGTTTCGCCGAGATGGAGTGGGTATGAATTGTATGGAAGAACCCACCCATTTGGCGCGGTATATGCTGGAAGAATCTCTCCAGCTGATGGGGCTTGTGATGTTCCTTTGGTAGAGGATTGTGGGATTTGCTCGCCTTTCTCATGCCCTGCATCTGAGGAACATCTTTTCCTTGGGTCTGGGATGACGACCGTCTTCCCAAATAGCTTCAGCCTTGTTTCCTGCACCTCATCAGACGAATCCTCTTCAGACATACCCGTGTCTTTGTTGTCCTGGTCCATTTCCTGCAAAAGGGACATGAACAGCCTAGTAAGTTCAAGAGGTCACTAGGAAAGGTTCTTCAGTAGCAAGGCTGAATGATTCAAATGATGGTTGTTTACCTCGTGGGTTTGATCTATCACTGTTTGGTTACAAGGCGCATTCTCGTCTTCACTCACCGGTGGAGGAACATTATTCTCATCATCAGAGGACTCTGGGGAGGTACACCGAGTTGACGGATTTGACGCTGATGATCCAAAAGCATCTGACTGCATTGCAGATAGCACCGACACTGGAGAGCCATTCTCTTGGTCAGAACCAGAAGAAGATGAAACAGGAGCAAGCTTCGGCTGCCCAGTCACTGCACTTTCCCCCTTGGAGGAATTGGCAGACTTGCGAGGATACGGATGCAATGGTTTCCTCTTTGGCCTAGGGGGCGGGATCTCAATGGATATTTTAGCCGTAGGTTCACGCACCACCTGCACGATGAACAATCCACATGGCATGAGAATATGGTAGACATCCAAAGGGTTCAAATTAACAGCTAGCACTTCTGCCTCTACAAGCACATGCAGTAATTATACAAACATATACATGTTCTCAAACAAAATAATACAAACATATGCAACTGTCAGCACACTAGTATTGCCGGCCAAATTTATCATAACTACAGGAAGAACCATAAGTCACCTTTGAGAAAAACTTCTGGGCATGGCTTCGGATTTGGACAGCGGTCTTTGTGCCAATGTGTTCTAAAGAACAGTTCCGATGTATCAGAATCACTATTTTCAACTACTTCAAACTCTAATGCAAGATACGCTATACTCATACAGGCTGCACACACCTTGTATTTGGCGCCAGGACCGACCGTACAGCTTCAGGGCTTCCAGGAACTTCTCATGCTCTTCCTCCGTCCACTTCTCCCTCTGCTTCGTGATCGTATAGGGCTTCCTAGCCTATCACAGCATGCCAGAGATCATTAGGTACAGACACAATGCTGCATCATGTACTAATGAATGGACTGACATTCGCTTTTAGATCACAGAATCTTGGGTAAGAGAATGGCTAACCTTGACAGGAAGCTCACTCATCCCCTCCATGGGCTGCATTGGCATTGCAGTTGCATCATCCATGACCAGAGGTTTGACCGATAGCCCTTTGTTGATCGGTAGGCCAGACGAATCCAATCCATCCCTTTCCTAGAGGCAAAAACAGAAAGAAAATAGATCATCGGTACCTGTGCTAAAACACATTCCAGTTCTAGAAATCAAGCAGTTAGTGCTTCAGCTAAAAACACAGTGCTGACTGTTGCTGAGTTTTACCATCTGGACTAACTGAAAAGTACAATGTATCTGAGTGAATGACATCAACCCATAGTAAACAGTGCTAAAAGAGTTGGTGAAACTGAAACACTGATTAGTACAGCATACTCCCCCTTCAAATCGTTCATGGATTAAATGAAGACTGTAACTACCATAAATTACAGCTACCAGCCTACCACTGTAAAAGAGCAGCACTGACTAACAGAATTACCTAGCATGGGAAGCAACCAGCGTTTCTGGATTTGGTACTTTGTGGCTTGAGGTCATGTTTGGTGGGTAGCTCTAACAAACTAGTACTACTGGCACTGCTCATGCCTCGTTTCTCGAAGCCTCTAAAGATATTGTGGTCTGTGTGCATCAACTCCCAAAACAGAAGTATCTAGAAACAGGACAGAGTATTTCTCTTACAATTCCTCGCCGAAAAAGGAGGCCCAGATGTTGGAAAAAAATTAACTAAATACTCTACTATTTGACCAAATTATCTTTGGAAAAGCACCGAGAAGTAAAGAAAAATCTGGATGGTTAAATTGGCCCCCGGGGAAATAATTTACCGCTGGAATCAAGAAATTTGGGCAGGCGAAGGAAAGGAGGGAATGCGCGGGGCGAGCAGGAGGGATCTCTTTTTTTACCTCCGCGTGCGCCATGGGAGCCATGAGAGCTGTAAATCTCGGCTTCCAAGTCGCCGAGATCGAAGCAGGGATGCAGACAGCCACAACCACCGGCTGAAGAAGTCGCCGAGGGAAGCAGAGCTTCTCCGCAGGATCGAACAGAACCAGCAACCACGCCCTCCTCGGCGGCCACCGGAGCCGGCCGGCGAAACCAAAGAAACCCGACCCAGGCAAGAGAGAAGGAGCGAAAAAAAAGAGAGGAACACTCCGGCGAGCGGCCCGGCCGGCGCGTGTAAAAAGAGGCCGCCGGTGCGCGCACGTGCAGCCCGGGCGAGGCGGGAGGAGGAGGAGGAGACGGGGAGGAAGCGGCGGAGGCGGAGGAGGGGAGGAGCAGGGGGGAGAGAGACGACGGAAATATATTTTTGGCAGGAGGGGCGGGAGGGCGGCCACGTCACGCGCGGGCCCCGCCTGTCGGAGCCGGAAATTTCCAGAAGCTCCGGGGAGCTCGTGGCTGTGGACGGCCCGGGCCCACCGGTCCCACCCGCAGTGACTCGTACTCTCCTTTGCGGGGTTCGGCGCGCTTTCCACCCTTATCTACTCATCGGTTATGTACTCAATTACAAGTCACTCAAAAAACCTTTTTTAAAAATTATAATTTCTATGCCATATAATTTTAAATATCCTGATATATTTTGAGTGGAAAATTAAATACAATGCTCCCTCCGTCCAGAAAATTAAATATAGTTATCCTGATATATCTATAGATACATGCGAATCTAGATAAATATAATTCACTTATTTCTGGACGGAGGGAGTATAAAAATTCCTTGATTTTTAGTATGTATATCATGGTTATGATGGGACATATGTGGAAATAGAGGGAAATATGGGATGGGTTATGGACATTTAGAGCCATATACAATACAAAGCGCTAATACAAAAGTGGTACTCCCTTCTGTCCAGTTTATTAGGCATGCATGTTGTTTAAGAAAATCTTTAATATCAATTTTTGACCAATAAAATATGTAATATATGTCTCCAAAAATATATCAATAAAAACTACTTTTGAAGATGAATCCAATGCTATAATTTTTGTAATATATTATTTAAAATTTATTAACTAAAATTAGTGGTCAAAGTTATTCTTAAACTACATGCGTGTCTAATAAACTGAACCGGAGGGAGTAGATGCTAGGAGCATAGGAGTAAGCCTCGGGAGATATTTTCAGATAAATCTCGACCACAAATAAATTATTAGGTAAAGACAATTATTATGATATATATCATGGCGTGAGTGGTCTTTCCCTTTCCTTGCTTGTCTAACTATAGGGGCTCTAGTTTTGGCCACATAAAATTCTGACATGTTTCTCATTTAGTAATTGCCATGAAGATATGAGACGCGAAGTTACATTTCTAGCCCTTCAAATGTGTGGTCAAGACAAGGATCTCCACCCGTTTTAGTTGCTAAATTCATTTCAAAGCTACGATTGAGAGACTTCAAGTTGGATGTAGACCGTACATATATGCCATGGCCCAAAGGCAAAAGAAACCACCAAGTTTTGTTTACAGAAAATCAGCTGCAAAGTGACTCTTAAAAATGAACTCTTTTTGAATTATTAATTCTATATGTTTATTTTTATAGTCTCGGTGTCTATCATGTTTTCACATGATCTCGGGAGATTCTTTATTGTGCTGACTGGACACCTGCTCGCTTATACTATTTTCTTAATCTAATCTAATGTTCTCGGTGGTGGAGTGGTGCTTTACTTTTGTTAGCTTAGCATGATCCAACTGCAAGGAAAGGGCGGCCATGTCACGCGCGGGACCCTTCTGTCGGAGCCGGAAATTTCCACAAGTGCTGGGGAGCTTATGGCTGTGGATGTCCTGGACCCACCCGGCCCACACGCAGTGACTCGTGCTCTCCTTTCGGCGGGGTTCGGCACGCTCCTCGATTTCTGCACTCAATTACAAGTCTCTCAAAATAGTTTTTCTTAAATCATAATTTCGGTGCCACAATTTTATTATCTTCATATAGTTATCCTGATATCATTGGAGTGAAAAGTTAAACTCAAAATTTCCAAGACTTTTAATAACACATGTATTTAGTAAATTTTGATGGGACAATGTTGCTTTACACCTAATGGTAGAATAATGCATTCCATTGGACAGGTACGGAGTTTTGGCGTTTTGCTCATGTGGAAATAGAGGGAAATGTGGGATGGGGTTATGCATATCTAGAGCCATACAAATGTGAGAGAGGCTAGAAGTAAGCCTTGGGAGATATTTACGGATAAATCTCGGCCACTAGGTAAGGCCAATTATGATATCATGCATGACTTGGTCTTTCCCTTCCCTTGCTTGTCTAACTATAGGGGCTCTAGTTTTGGCCACATAAATTATGACATGTTTCTATTTAATTGTCGAAATAGATATCAGACCGAAGTTACGTTTCTAGCCCACCAAATGTGTGGTCAAGAGAAGGATCTACACCCGTTTTAGTTGCTAAATTCATTTCAAAGCTATGCTTGGAGAGACTTCAAGTTGGATGTAGACCGTACATATATACCATGGCCCATGGGCAAAAGAAACCACCAAGTTTTGTTTACATGAATTCAAATGCAAAGTGACTCTTAAAAGAAAACTCTTTTCTGAATTATTAGTTATATATGTTTATCTATATAGTCATGGTATCTATAATATGTTTTCACATGATCTAGAGATATTCCTTGTTCTATTGACAAGACACCCGCTTGCCCTCTAATATTTTTATTTCAATCTAATTATAGGTGGGTGCTTTACTTTTGCTAGTGAAACATGACCCAACTGCGCTTTTTGCGCCGGCCACATCATGCATCCCCTCCTTCTCGACACGTGGCTCTGGTGGAAAGCTATTACTATCTCATGCTAATGTTGGGCCCATCGTCTTTTCTTTGTAACGGAAAATCCATGGCCACATGTTTGAGGGAAGTGGAGGGGCTAATTTTTTGTTAGTACTTATCCTAATTGTTTATTAAATGTTTTTTAAACAAATGATTTATTATACAATCTTTGTTTCTATGAATAAAACACACACACAATTTAAGATGAACCTTGACCAAAAAATATATAAATATATTGAAAACACTTTTACTAATGTTAACTTTATACCAACAATCTTTATATATTTTGAGTAAATATTGTTAAAAACACGAAAAACGAGTATGCCTTAATTATTGGTTTGGACTTCATGTTGGCTTTGCTACTTTTTGGCCGAAAAAAATACTTTGGCCTTGTAGATTTTCTACTAGCTATGTTAATTTCAGTTGCATTTCAACTAAAAATGTAAAACAAGACCTAGTTTTCCTCACAAAATTATAATGTTAAAGAAGTGGTGGGTGGTCCAAAAAGAGAGAGAGGACAAGAAGATAGATGCAAATATCTCAAGGCCTATATTAAATTCGAGGGTAAGCATCTTTCATTCAGATATAATCACAAACTAGTGGCACATACGAGTGTCCACTTATCTGGATTCGAGGTGACGTGGATCCACATGCCCATTCGAAGATGGGTGCAAATATTTCGCGGCTCAAATTCAATTTTAGGTGTGCATCTTCTAGTCCGATTTAAGCAATAAATAAATAAATGGGTGATTAGTTTTTGAGTGATATGGCACTATGTGTGACCACCTTTTATCGCCCGGGCGCTTTCTGCCACGTCATCACCTCGTGAGCCCCATGTTAATGCACCAATGAATGATATCATTGATTGTCTCATGACAACCACTCTTCTTTACGTGTGTTTACATATTGGTACTCACCAACACATTTGACAAGCCTAGCTTAGCAAGACATCGGTTAGTACACGGTTGTTTGATTGTCGGTCGGAGCAAACCCATACGAGGAACTAAAAATAAATAGAAACACTTGACCATGTATTTTTTTGGTAAATAGTAGCCTGGTAAATTTGAGTTACGATTCATAATGAACTATTTTTGGGCTTGTGTTGTCATTACTTTGACAGCACATTGTTGCATCCCTGTTGTTGTAGAACTAGAACACAATGCAGGAATTGGACAAACATGAAATTCGCATGAAAATTTGAGTGGGTATGGATATTTAGAGGCATGCATATGCGGGAGAGGCCAAGAGTAAACTGCTCGAGAAAATTCCTGGCGACAAAAGGAAAAATTTAGATAAGGCCAATTAAGATATTATATGGCGCGTGAGTAATTAAGATATTATATGGGGCGTGAGTGATCTTTCCCTTTCTCGGTTTATCTAGCTTTGGATTTCTCTGGTCTTTGCCACATAAATTCTGACATGTTTTTCGATTAGTTTATATAAGGTGGGTAGATATGAGACATGAAGTTACATTTTTAGCCCTCCAATGTGTGGTGTGAGAGGTGAAGAGAAGAATCTCCACCCATCCTAATTTATTTACTCACTTAATAATTGTCTCTGTTTCTAAACCTATGTTTGGAGAAATTTCGTAATGGATGTCGACTTTAAACCTAGTTGACAAAATCTTGCTCGATTACACAGACTGATCACCCGCTTTGGTACCTCTACCATTTTCTTACTCTAATCTAAGTGCAGGTGGTGGTGCCGTACCTTTTGTTATCTGACCCAGCGGCGAAGCAAAGGGCAGCCCAGCCACACACTCGCTGCGCTTTTTCTGCCGGCCACGTCACGCCTCCTCTCGACACGTGCGACTCGGCCCCACCATGCTGGACCATACCCAACATCTATACCAGCTAATATCTCGCGGTCAGACCGGGCCCACCAATGGATTGAAATATTTGGTGAGCTGCCGAAAAATCCCTGGCCACATGTTTTTCCGGTCACCTGTACTCCCTCCTGTTTAAAATATAAGTTGTTTTAAATTTGTGAAAAATATATATCTAGACTTATTTTAGTGTGTAGATTTATTTTAAATTTGAGTAAATTTATCTAAGAAAATAAGTCTAGATATTAGTGTCTAGACTTATTTTAGTGCCGGTGACCGGATATTTTAGTGTCTAGACTTATTTTAGTGTGTAGATGCACACTGATATTAATTTGTCCACCACCATTTTCTTAGATAGATTTACTCAGGTTTAAAATATTAGCTGAAGACAATTTGTCCACCACCATTAGTCTAATCTAACCGCTGGTGATGCTACAATACCTTTTGCTATCTGATAGAACGGTCACCAGCAGCCTGAACAAGGCAGAATGGACAAAAATAACCAATTTTTTAAAGAATTTTACAGAACTAACCCTTTTGATAGCGCCTAACACGAATGCGCTACACTCTTTGCCAGAATGCGCTACACTCTTTGCCAGCGTGGCACGCGGGTCCCATGAGACATTCTAGTAGCGCCTTTGGCTGAGACGTCACTGAACATAGCATAGTTCCTATGTGTAAGACGCTATACTAGTCTATATATATAATGTCTGTATTTAGTTGATAGAGAGCTCTAGTGGCTGAGTTGGTAGAAGTCTTTGTTGCCAACTAGTAGGTTGTGAGTTTAACTCCCAAAATCCCACTTTTTATTTTTATTTTTCAAAGACTGTGACATTGATTTTATTGTTTTACATATGGAAATATATTAATTCTAGCATCTTATTTATTTTAAAAAAATGGAAATCGAGTATATAAGTTTATAATTTCTGTTTAAATTAGAAGAATACCAAAGTGGCTAAACTGGCCACAATTTTTCTTCTTAGGCACGGGTTAGGTGTGCAAGCTACATGTGCCGTGTCCATGACGTGTGTGTGGGCTCAAGCACTTGCGGAAATTTCAAATTAGATAGTGCTAGACCTGAAATTATTACTTACTATACTTCCCAATTGTCACGACTTATCTTGGAAGTATGTGTTTTTTTTACATTCAAACATTTTTGTCAGTAATAGCCTATCTACTGGTACTTGGTAGTGTTAAGTAAATGATTACATGACAGTTGTCCGTGTCTTGTGTCATTTTATTTTCTCCAACGTTTCTTCTCTTAGGACAGGAAAAGTAATTTTCTATGTTGCATCTCCAAATCTTATGACGAGTTTAATGTGCTGGGTTATTAATAATTACAAAATTGGGGCATATTTCCTAACAATTTCTTGTGTTACAGCAGAGGATACTTATGGAGGAACATACCAAAGTTGGCAGCAAAATGCGCCTCCTCCTCCACCTGATCATGTGATCAAGATGCAACCATCACCTCCCCAAGCATATGCCAATCGTCCTACACAGACACCATCACTGCCTCCACCCCCTATGATAAACTTGTATACTCGATTTCTATTTTTTAAAATAAATAAAGATGCTAAGATTAATATTTTTATATGTATAACAATATAAACCAATGTCGCAGCTTTTGAAAAATAAAAATAAAAAGTGAGAATTTGGGGAGTTGAACTCACGACCTACTAGTTGGCAACAAAAACTTCTACCAACTCAGCCACTAGAATTTGGGGACCCGCGTACCACGCTGGCAAAGAGTGTAGCGTTTTTCAGAAAGGCGCTACACCGTTGAGCATAGCGCATTCATGTTAGACGCTATTAAAATGATTAGTTCTGTGAAATTCTTTTATCAAGAGTTTAGTTTATAAATTTCTTTAAAAATGGATTATTTTTATCCATTCTGTCCCTGAACAACCCAGCGGCGAAGCAAAGGGCAGCCCAGCCACAAGATCTGCTGCGCTTTTTCTGCCGGCCACGTCATGCGTCCTCTCGACGCGTGCGCGTCGGCCCCACCACGCTGGACCGTACCCAACATCCATTTCCAGCTAATATTTCGCGGTCAGGCTGGGTCCACCACCTTTGATGAATTGAAATATACGGTGAGATTCCAAAAAATCCCTGGCCACATGTTAGGGAGTTTCCTCTTCGGTGACGTTTAATAAACTACTAATTGCTGTTTAGATTGATGACCACACTAACTTTCTCCGTTTTGTATTATAGGTCATACATGATTAACTAGTACCAATTTAACCAATAAAATATAAATAAAATAATACAAAAATTATACTATTAGAAATTTTAGATGCTTATTTTTTAATGGTATAATTTTTGTGCTCTATAACTTATATATTATTAGTCAAATAGCGATCTAGCTATACGCGTAGGACCTATAATCCCAAACATAGGGAGTACATGAGATACTACCGATTTGGACTCGCAGTTTGCTTTGGTACCTTTCTGTTGTAAGATATTAAATTTTCATCATACTTAGTAAAAAATTAACTCGGAAGGCAAATTAATTTTACCAACCAGGTACGTATGAGCAAAAGAAAAATTACGATAGATTAGTTTTGCATGGTTATTTAGTCAGGAAATAGTGGGAATATCATATTACTAGTATCATGCATATGATACTAGTGTATGATAATATCTCAATAGTACATTATATCATGTAATTATATCATAGTAGTAGTATATTTATTGATTGTAGAATCTTTATGTAAATTTGTGTTCAAGATTTATTTGTTATTAGGATTTTTAGTTTTACGTGCTATGATATGATATCTACCTATATGATACTTTAATCATCTCTTTCTTTATTAATTCTTATGTCACGTCAGATTTTTGTCAACATGGCATACATGATACTAGTTATGATACTTTCACTATAACTAGCCTTGTAGTACTCCATCTCTCTCAAAATAGATGTCATGAATATTTTGAGAAATATTAAATATAGTGTCTAAATATATTTAAATTTAAACAAATTTGTCACGTATATTTTGAGAATGAGGGAGTTACTATCAAGCAAATACCATAGCTACACCATGGAATGCATTTTTATAGCACATATATTTGGTACTGCAATATATCAATATTTCTTTTTACTAGTATGAATTTTGATCATATATAAAAATAGATAGAAGAGACTATAAATTTTGATTGAATCTAAATAAATCTGAGTCAATTAATTTAAACTGATGGAGTATAAATATTGATCATATTTTAAGAAATAACCCACTCAGAAGAAGACAATATAAAACAACCCGTGATTTCTATAATAAATATTAATCTTGGCCACCAGGTACGTATGAGCAAAAATAAAATGGCAATGGATTATTTTTGGGAGGTTATTAGCTGGTTAGAGTGTGTGCATGGCAAATATGCAGAGATGGGTCACTACAGGAATAGTCGGATACGTCAACGGCCAAACGTTGGAGCCGTCAACGTAGACCGTGACCAGGTCAGCCCTCCAAGCAGTCGTCAGCGTAGAATATGCTACGCTGACGGCTGCCCTCGGCGTAGCTATTTTTCCTTTTATCTCATTAATCTTTGAAAACCATAACTAAATTATTCTAATACTAAAAAACATAAATAATATATCAAAATTTGCAAAAAAAAATAAGATCTATCTATCTACACTCAAATATTACATATTTGTAAATAAAAATTAAGTGAAACATAAAATATTATATATAGTTTCAAATGGGCATAAGAAATTCAAAAACGATCCAAACAATGTGAAATCTTCGCATGGTGTTATATTATGTGACATAGTTAGAAGGAAAAATATTAAACTTGGTATATTGATTATGTTTCAAAAAACTTCACAAAATGACCTATCTCATTCGAAGTTTCCTGACTTTTGAGTCAAATGACCAATGTTATGGCTAGAATTAAGGCATAGTTTATGATAATGTGTTAATATTGTGCATACATGTGAATTATGGGATGAAGAACAATGTTGCAGGAGGAAGTTTTCCTTTTCGAAGGACCAACAAGCCATTTTTTTATTTTCTGAGTGCAAAAAACGAGCGGTTTTGTGAAGCAACCACTAAATGACTATTTCAAAATGCTACCACCACATTTTTCAAAAATACTAGAGCACCTTACATGGAAAATGTCCTAACAGGAGGATCTCAAACCTTTCTGGTCCATCCCTGATAAAAAGACAAATTCCCGCTGAATCGGTAGAAAGTGGGTTAGATATAAACTACAAGTACATGATATGATGGTTAAAAATCATTTTTAGGTTCACAATATACTATTTCATCAGATATCCACCGCAAGTTTAGCGAATCTCATCCCCGAGCTAAGAATCTTCATGCCACCGTTCAACAAAGTTTGATGATAGTTTCAAATAGGCATAAGAAATTCAAAAAACAATTCAAACAAAGCGAAACCTTCGCATGGTGTCATATTATGTGATATAGTTATAAGTAAAAATAACAAACTTGCTATATTGATTTTGTTTCAAGAAAACCTTCACAAAATAACCTATCTTATTTGAGGTTTCCTTGCTTTTGAGTCAAATGACCAATGTTATGGGTAGAATCAAGCATAGTTTGTGATAATGTGTCCAAATTGTGTATATATGTACATTATGGGATAACGAACAATGTTGCAGGAGGAAATTTTCCTTTTTGTCGCACCAAAAAGCAATTTTCCGAGTGCAAAAAAACAAGCGGTTTTGTGAAGCAACCACCAAATGACTATTTCAAAATGTTACCACCACATTTTTCAAAAATACTAGACCATCTTACATGGACAATGTCCTAACAGGGGGATCTCAAACCTTTCCGTCCATCCCTGGTGAAAAAGACAAATTCCTGCCGAATCGGTAGGAAGTGGGTGAGATATGAACTACAGGTACATGATATGATGCTCATGATTTTTTACAAAAAATATTTTTAGGTTCACAATATGCTATTTCATCAGCGATCCACTTCAAGTTTAGCGAGGCTCAGCCCCGAGCTAAGAATCTTCATGCCCGCCTGATATCTATGCATGCTTCTATTCTTGTAGACAGTGTTGGCCTCCAAGTGCAGAAGTTTGTAGAATAGCAGCAAGTTTCCCTTAAGTGGATTGCCCAAGGTTTATCGAACTCAAGGAGTAAGTGGTCAAAGGTATCCCTCTCAAGCAACCATGCAATCAAGATATAAGAAGTCTCTTATGTCCCAAGCACACCCAATACACTTGGCAGGTGTATAGGTACACTAGTTCGGCGAAAATATAGTGAAATAAAAGTAATATGGATGATTATAAGTGGTAATTGCAATCTTAAATAAATATGGTAGCAAGCAACGGCACCCGAAAAGAGCTTGACGGGGAGGAAGATATTGAAGTCCCCATACTTCCCGGTAACGGTGCCAGGTCTAGTTGTAAACGGTGTTTCAATGCTTAGTAACAAGGCCTAGGGATCATACTTTCACTAGTGGACACTCTCATATAAATATCTTCTCTTCATGATACTACTCTGAACTACTCTCTGGTTGGACAACTCTAATCCACGGTAGGGCTATAACAGCACACCTCAAAGTTTGCATTCCCCATCTAGATAACCCCACACTGTCACCTTGAGCGCTAGATGGTTCCAACAAACACCATAATTTCATAAAGACAACCAACTCAAAATATAACTCATGATAAGTATTTATGTAATCTTTAGCCTAAGTGCCACACAGCGTGCACACTATCACCTTCACACATGTCGGGATAGCCAGAGATTAATTAAAGCACTTGAGTAGTAGAGTAGACTACTTGATTACAAAGCTCATGACCACAATAAGATCACGCATAAATAGAGAGATGAACACATAGCTACCGGTAGAGCCCTTAGCCTCGAGGGAGAACTACTCCCTCCTCATCATGGGAATCAGCGACGGCGATGGAGATGGTGGCGGAGATCGATGGAGATGGCTCCGGGGGCAATTCCTCGTCCTGGCAGGGTGCCGGAACAAAGACTTCTGTCCCCCGAATCTCCTCTTCGGTGGCGCCGGTGTTGTGGAACTTTTTGTGGAGATCTGATCCGTGATGGGTTTACGTCTCGGGGAGACGTATATATAGGCGAAAGGGCAAGGTCGGTGGAGCCTCTAGGGGCCCACACCAAGGGCTATCGCGGCCAGGGGACCCATGCCACCCATAGGTGTGGCCGCCTCGTTGCGCCTCCTCGTCTCTCCTCTGGACTACGTGTCTTCTCCGGTAAAATATTGACTTTGGCTTTTGTCTCGTCCAATTCTGAGAATATTTCTTTTCTGGCTTTTCTAAAACCAAAAACAACAGAAAACAGGCAACTGGAACCGCATCATCTTGTCAATAGGTTAGTTTCAGAAAATGTATAAAAATACCTCAAAGTATAGACAAACCATTACAAAGTTGATACAAAAAAAGCATGAAGCATCAAAAATTATAGATACATTTACAACGTATCAAGCATCCCCAAGCTTAACTTCTGCTCGTCCTCGAGTAGGTAAGTGATAAAAAGAATAATTTTTGAGGTGACATGCACCATCACAATCTTGATCAAAATATTTGTAAATCATTGATAGCTGGGATCAAAGTACTCTAAACATGAGCATGAAAGATGTATTTCTAACAATAAGACATAACAACTATGTTGTAACCTAAAAGGTAACACAAACAAAAGATCATGAATAACAATGCATTGAAAGACGTTAGTTTGTTTCACATATATAAAACATAGCAAAAGTGGTATTTAGCTTGTCCTTCATGGTGTAGCAAAACATAAATGCATAGGACACCTTTAAAGTTCATAAGGGTGACTAGATACAAATAGTTTAAGAACAAGCAATATCAACATTATGAATCAATCAATAAGTTTTGTAACAATGCACATAGAACTAAGAATGACAACTATGATCTCTTAATTGGTGCATAAAGATAGAAGATGGAGACTCAACATAAAAGTAAGAGGAAAGACCCTTCATAGAGGGAAGCAGGGATTTCAAGTTTCATAAAGAGCTTCCAAAAATTATGGTACTTATTAGCTTTCAGCTCTCATTGCCCCTATCATAAGCATCTTGAAGTGATTAAGGTTATAGTGAAACAAATATGAAGTATATGCTTGACAAATCATAAGTTGGCAATCTCATGTCTCTTGAGTACGAGGGTTGTTCCTCATGCTACTCAAGTTTAGTCACAAGAAAGTTCTTGTCATTGTAAGTATATGTGTATCATAGAGAATCGCCAACGGGGTACCCCTTGCCCCATGGCATAGGAGCTATCCCATATCAAAATGACAAGGCAACAAACAATGAGCATCTCAGCGATCTTTTTATTTGCTATTTGCATAGGTTTTTATTGAGGATGCCTCACGGATTGCTCACTATGGTTATGCTGCAAGTTTTCACCATGATTAGGCATGACTTAGGCTAGCCGCCCAGGCGTTTCTCTAACACATATACAAAACTCCATGGACTTACAAGCTCCCCTTTTATTTCACACCGCCGACATCCGCAAACAAAAGATCATGATATCAACTGGGTAATATGTACAGGTGTTGAAAGCATTCCCCATGACAACATGGTTTTGCTAATTCCCAACTTATAAGTGCAAGCATATACAACATAGATGACACAATGGTTCAAGTTTATTAGATGAAAGAAATAAAGTATGCCATCAAGTTTGTGAGAGCTTTAATCACTAATTTTCACTTGACAAGTTTAATTTGGAAGGTAGATAAAAACATGAATATACTTGGAATGGTGTAACACACCATGCATAGGAATTTATAGTGGACTTTTTGGAATAACTTGGTTTCTTGGGAGTTGGATGTATGAGTAGAGCTTACTCGGTACAAGTGAAGGATAGCTAAATACTGGGAGCGACCAACTAAGAGAGCAATAATGACCATAATCATGCAGAGGGACATAACATTATCAATTAAAGCATAAAGTGGTATCATAAGTCAAAAACTAAATGATCCTAGAGGCTAAGGTGACTGGTTCATAGTCATAACATGGTGTGAGCACATGCCAAGTCAACCCAAACAAAGCATCAAAGGAGAATACCACAATATTATGCTTTTGTATGCTAAAACAACGCATGATTCTTGCAAGGCACATTAAGCAATCTCAATTGTTTGGAAAAAGTCATGATACAACAATAGTCACTAAGTATAGGGTCAAAGCAACTTCTAACATGACATGATAAAGTCTAATCCACAGTCAAAAAAAGCTTCCTTTTGTACCACTAAAGCATGAAGCTTCCTACTCTTTTCCAACACCAATCGACTTTTTGAAACAACTCACAAAGATAATAATTAATAAAGATCAGTGAGCATGTATCACAAATCCACAAAGAAGAACTAAAAAGTTATAAGCAAAAATCATAAGAAAACTAAGGCTAAACACAGTGCTAGTAAAAGAGAACACTCACAAAATAATAAGAATGAAAACTAGAGTGTTCTAGGCAATAAAAATGGATTGTGTCTCTCTCCAAAAGAAGTGTGCTTGGATCCAACCAACTTATTATAGCAAACAAAGCAAAAGAAAACTAAAAACAAAAACAAAGACGCTCTAAGAACAACACAACAGTGCATGAAACAATAAAAACGAAGTGTCTAGAAAGAGACCTGAGATTTTTATTGATGAAGAAGGGGATGCCTTGGGCATCCCCAAGCTTTTACGCTTGTACCTCATGAATATTTCTTGGGGTGACACGGGTGGCATCCCCAAGCTTGAGCTTTTGTCCATACTTCATCTCATCACATCATTCTCCCTCTATACTTGAAAATTTCCTTCATACAAAACTTCACACAATTTTTTATTAGCAACATTAGTGTATTCAAGATAATAAGACCTTGGATTTAGTTTCAACACAAATAAAATTTCCATTAAAACACAAGCTACTGTAGCAAAAACCTTCACAAAATGACCTATCTCAATCGAGGTTTCTTGGCTTTTAAGTCAAATGACCAATGTTATGGCTAGAATCAAGGCATAGTTTGTGATAACGTGTCCATATTATGCATACATGTGTATTATAGGATGACGAACAATGTTGCAGGAGGATGTTTCCCCTCTTGTTCGCACCAAAAAGCCATTTTTCGAGTGTAAAAAACGAGCAGTTTTGTGAAGCAACCACCAAATGCCTATTTCAAAATGCTACCACCACATTTTTCAAAAATACTAGACCACCTTACATGGACAATGTCCTAACAGGGGGATTTTAAACCTTTCCATCCATCCTTGGTGAAAAAGATAAATTCATGCCGAATCGGTAGGAAGTGGGTCAGATATGAACTACAAGTACATGATACGATGCTCATGATATTTTACAAAATCATTTTTAGGTTCACAATATGGTATTTCATCAGAGATCCACTTCAATTTTAGTGATGCTCAGCCCCGAGCTAATAATCTTCATGCCTATAGTTCGACAAAGTTTGACGATAGTTTCAAACGGGCATAATAAATTCAAAAACGATCCAAACAATACGAAACATTCGAATGGTGTTATATTATATGACATAGTTAGAAGGAAAAATATCAAACTTGGTATATTGATTATGTTTCAAAAAAACCTTCACAAAATGACCTATCTCATCGAGGTTTCCTGGCTTTTGAGTCAAATGACCAATATTATGGCTAGAATTAAGGTATAGTTTGTTATAATGTGTCCATATTGTGCATACATGTGCATTATGGGATGTCGAACAATGTTGCAGAAGGAAGTTTTCCTTTTTGTCGCACCAAAAAGCCATTTTTTATTTTTCGAGTGTAAAAAACGACCAGTTTTGTGAAACAACCACTAAATGGCTATTTCAAAATGCTACCACCATATTTTCAACAATACTAGACCACCTTACATGGACAATGTCCTAACAGGGGGATCTCAAACCTTTCCGTCCATCCCCGATGAAAAAGACAAATTCCTGCTGAATCGGTAGGAAGTCGGTCAGATATGAACTACAAGTACATGATCTGATGATCATGATTTTTTATAAAAATCATTTTTAGGTTCACAATATATTATTTCATCAGAGATCCACTTCAAGTTGAGCGAGGCTCAACCCCGAGCTAAGAATTTTCATGCCTGACGTTCGACAAAGTTTGATGCTAGTTTCAAACGGGCATAAGAAATTCAAAAACAATCCAAACAATATGAAACCTTCTTATGGTGTCATATTATGTGACATAGTTAGAAGGAAAATATCAAACTTGGTATATTGATTATGTTTCAAGAAAACCTTCACAAAATGACCTATCTCATTTGAGGTTTTCTGGCTTTTGAGTCAAATGACCAATATTATAGCTAGAATCAAGGCATAATTTGTTACAATGTGTTCATATTATGCATACACGTGCATTATGGGATGGTGAACAATATTGCAGGAGGAAGTTTTCCTTTCCGTCGCAGCAAAAAGCCATTTTTCAATTTCTGAGTGCAAAAAACAAACGGTTTTGTGAAGCAACCACCAAATGGCTATTTCAAAATGCTACCACCATATTTTTCAAAAATACTATACCACCTTACATGGACAATGTCCTAACATGGGGATCTCAAACCTTTCTGTCCATCCCTGGTGAAAAACACAAATTCCTGCTGAATCGATAGGAAGTGGGTCAGATATGAACTACAGGTACATGATCTGATGCTCATGATTTTTTACAAAATCATTTTTAGGTTAAAAATATACTATTTTATCAGAGATCCACTTCAAGTTTAGTAAGGCTCGGCCCCGAGCTAAGAATATTTATGCCCATCGTTCGACAAAGTTTGACGATAGTAATAAATGAGAATAAAAAATTTCAAAAACAATCCAAACAATGCGAAACCTTCACGTGGTGTCATATTATGTGACGTAGTTGAAAGGGAAAATATCAAACTTGATATTTTGATTATGTCTAAAAAAACCTTCACAAAATGACCTATCTTATTCGAGGTTTCCTGACTTTCGGGTAAAATGACCAATATTATGGCTAAAATTATGGTATAGTTTGTGATAAGTTGATATGGATATCATATTTGGATTTCTCTCATTTTTCTGATCAATTTAGACATATTATTTGTCGAATTATGATTTACGGATTTAAAGATATTAATTATTCCATATTAAATAGAAAAATACAAAATAAAATAAAATCATTATATTTTTATTTGAATTCAATAATATTTTTACTTATTCATTATTGTTTACTTAAATAATAGTTTATAATTTTAAAAAATACAAATATGTGACATGATGATATAAGAGTTAATATGATTGATATCATAGTATTGATAACAAGGTATAAATTGCTTTACAGAAATAGATTCTAAAGGAACGGGGAAGTTAAGCGTTCTGGGGTAGAGTAGTGAGGATGGCTGACCGACCGAGAAGTTTGACCAAAATTGCAATTTGATAAAAAAAATATAATTAGTATTAGAAATATTTCAAGAGAGAGATTAACGAGTCAAACAATTCAAAGATTAAAAAAAGTTGAGAATGCCGATGGCTTTTCGATACGCCGACGGTCTCTGGGTGCTCCGTCGCGGGAGATCTTTGCCGAGGGGATACGCCGAGGGCAGCCGTCGACGACATAGCATACACCGATGGTTATTTGACCTACGCCGACGGCCTTTAGCCCTTGGCGTATCGCGCGCGTCCTATAGTGGGTGATGCTATAACCAGTCGTATGTGTGTAAATTCGATTAGTGGGAGTAGTCAACAGGAATCTTGAGCGTGATATGACCGGGAAGGTGTTACATTGTTGTACACAATGAATGGTGGTATAGGATTTGAGTGAAATAATGTAGATTGGGACCTTAAAGTTTCGTGCACCACCCGAGGCATTTAGAGATGGAAGCGTGGATAGAGATGTGATAATCAATCATCTAAGAGGCATTTTAATGCGTCCATGACTAGGCATGGAGAAGATGAGTCTTGGTGTCTCTCGTTTTCTTCAAGTATGACTGAGAGTAGAGGATGGCGGCATGCTTTCTGCTGTACTAATGTTTATAGTCGTTGCTAAACGGTCCAATGAACTATTTAGAATTTTATTATAATTAAATATCTTGTTGATAATTATTAATAAATCGGTGGAATTTCGCAAAAAAATATAGTTTGGAATTGTATATGCATTCTAGTGGAGCATCAAACAATTCCAGTATAAAAAAACATATAGAATTCTAGATGCTTATTTTATTCTTTGTGGAGTTCTTTATAAGCTTATTAGTGACGAAATGTGTACGGGACTACATGTTTATTGAAGCACTAGTGGTTAAGGTGGTCCTAAAATCTTGAGAGAGCCAGAGAGAGACAAACAAATATTGGTGTGTGCAAATATCTTGCGGCTGATATTAAACCAGCGATGACAGAGACAAAGTGGCTGCATCTACCAATTGGGTATAAAATAGTGGTGACCGGCTAGAGCTGCTGCTCGATCGTGTCCACCAGTCCGGTTTGGAAGTGACATGGATCCGTCGTGTGACCACATTTAGAGCGACCACATTTAAAGCAAGAACAATAGTATAATTAGCAAGTTGGCTATATAATATTGCCATGTGATTAACAGCTAGCTTGTATAATAGTGTCAGCTATAAGGTTGACTGTTAGATTAGTACTAGTTGCTATTTTCTCTTTTTCTCTTTTCTCTAATTTAATGTTTTTCATTTTTGTTTATCTCTCCTTCACATAGACAAAAATATCTAGTCAGCAGGCTTATAGTCCACTATTGTACTTGCTCTTACCTTTCTGCCACGTCACTACCGTTGCAGGCCCCAGCGGAAAGATCTCATCGTCCGATGGCCTCGCACCAGCTTATATCATGGTATTAATATTATGTGTTTTGTGTATTAGTATTGGTACCGAGTACCGACTGATAGGTTTAATAAGCTCGACTTAGCATCAACATCAGCTTTGTTGCTACCAACATGTTGCAAGTTATTGCTCACGGATCTTGACACGTGGCACAACCCAGCAACACATCACCTGCTAAGAGCAAGTACAATAAGTCCTAGTCAGCTGGCTATAAAAATTAAACTAGTATTGTTTTGTTTAGTTGGATGAGAGAAAAGAGGTGAGAGAAAAGAGATGGGCTCTCATGCAATAGCCAGCTCTTGCGCGTGCTCCTAGACACTTTATAAGTATGTGAGTGAGTCATTTTACTTAGGCTGGTCATAGTGGGGAGTAACTTAGAGTAGTAACATGTATATATTACTAGTCTAAGTTACTACCTTCATAGTGCAAAATAACATAGATGTGGTACTACCTCCTTCACGGTTTGCAGGGCGCGTAATCAAATTTGGTTTTTTCCAAAACTACAATGTTCCTAGGCGCATAAGAATTAATTGTTAATTAATATACTTTTTCTCCTAACTTCCTATGCATGCAACAGTCTCACACCAATACATGTGCCTTAATCGCTCACTAATAGGCCTAATTTTTAGCCAATACGTTCACGCCTAGGTCCGTGAGATTTTTGTAGAGCGCCCTGCAAACCGTGAAGGAGGAAGTATCATGCAAAGCCTTATTTATTACAATATAGACTCATTTTTTCTTAAAATGTGTGATGTTATGGTAACATAGCTAGTTACCACAAGCCTCTCTCTCATTATTTAATTGCATGCCATGTCATCTAAATGCTTAGTTGACAATACATGTATGACTATGTTACTACTTAAGTTACTCCCACTATGACCAGCCTTATAAAATAGTACTCTTTAAAAGTAACTATTGTACTACTTGGCTATAAGCTGACTATAAATAACCTTATAGCCAACAAGCCGGCTGTATTATTGAAATTGCTCTAAGCCTGCGCCTTTGCCTGTTCATTATTAGTATATTCAATTTAATGATCCTAATGAGTGTAGCGAACACAGAATAATATTGTTCCATGGACAACATGACGAAGCAATATCTCTTTCTATCGATTTGTGCCACCACAACCACACAACACAGGCCGGAGGAGGATCCAGCTTCCTAGCTGGCACCAAAATTTAAAAAGAAAATTATACGTAACACTAGGCTTTTGTGTTAAAGTAATACAAAACACAAAAACAAAATATTTTATTGCAGCTAGCCCGGTTTATTGTCTAATCAGTTGCAACTAGCCCAAATCGAGCATATAGTGCCTTAACGGTATATCTAACCCGTGGGCACGTATTTCTATGCCGTACACCACAATTTTATCTAAATTAAAAAAATAGAAATCATAGTGGTAGAAAATACGAGAGCGTCAATTTGATAGATGAGTTCCCAGAGAGCTCATTTTTTAAATTAAAAAAAAATCATTTTGTTAGCTTCGAAAAATTCAAACTAACGACCTTTCTTGTGCAGATCTCAAAGCATGGCAATATAAGTTTTAAGAACGATAGAGAGAGGATGGACGATAATGCGTTGCACTAGTGGAAAAAGGGCTATCCGTTCACGACCCCTCAGAGCATTTGTCCCGGTTGCGCCACCAACCGGGACTAATGCTGGCACGCGTCCCGGTTGGATCGGGCACGGGATCAGGGGGCATGCGTCCCGGTTGATAAGGGGGAATACGTCCCGGTTGAAGCCACCAACCGGGACTAAAGGTTTGGCCACAGCCACGTGGCGTGGCACACACCTTTAGTCCCGGTTGCTGGCTCCAACCGGGACTAAAGACCCCCTGCCCTCTATAAATCCAACGCCCCAGCCCCCTCTACCTCCACTCTGTTTTTTCGAATGGTGGAAGGTGTGAGGGGGTGTGCTAGTTTTTTCTCATGCATGCATTGAAGGTGTTTGATGAAATGTTTGAGTGAATAATCCTGTTGAATTTCTCATAGAACAAAAATATAGAAGGTGTCCGAGACGCACTTAAGCTTTCTCCTCTTTATTTCCCTCGATCGAGGTTAGCAATCTTATCTTTTCTAGGTCATTGATACAATTCATGTGTCGGTGTGAATTGGTTATTTCACTATTTATGATGTCCTGTTTTTTGATAAACATACTTATATGATGCAGATGAACGGTCGGGAATGGATGTACGGAGACCGGCGCATAGCCGGGTATATCAAAGGCGTGGATAAATTTATCGATGTGGCTACGGCAAACAAAGAGAATGGATTTATACGTTGTCCATGTGTTCAATGTCGGAATAACAAGGAGTACTCTTTCTCGAAAATCATTCGCGGCCACCTGATTATGAAAGGTTTCATGCCCAACTATAATTGCTGGACCAAGCACGGGGAAAGAGGGGTTATGATGGAAGATGGTGAAGAAGAAGATGATGATAACAACTATCATCATATGTTTCCTGAATACAGTGATACTGCAATGGAAGACAATGGAGAGGAAAGATGTGAAGAACGGGCATCAGATGAGCCGGCTGATGAACTTGTTAGGGTCATTTCTGATGCAAAGCGAGACTGTGAAATAGAAAATAAGAAGTTGAAGTTAGAGGGCATGTTAGAAGATCACAAGAAATTGTTGTACCCAAATTATGAAGATGGCAGCACAAAGCTCGGTACCACACTGGAATTGTTGCGATGGAAGGCAGAGTGTGGTCTAACTGATTCCTCATTTGAAAAGATGCTGAAAATAATGAAGCCGAAGTTTCCAAAACATAACGAACTTCCCGAGAGTACCTACGAAGCAAAGAAGACTCTCATCCTCTCGGGATTAGATGTGCAAAAGATACATGCATGCATTAATGATTGCATCCTCTACCATGTAAGGAGTATGAGAATTTAGATAAATGCCCGGTATGCAATGCGTTGCGGTATAAGATTAGACGAGATGACCCTGGTGATGTTGAGGGAGAGCCCCTCCGGAAGAGGGTTCCTGCTAAGGTTATGTGGTATGCTCCTATAATACCAAGGTTGAAACTCATGTTCAGAAACAAAGAGCATGCCAGGTTGTTGTGATGGCACAAAGAAGACCGTAAAAAAGACGGGAAGTTGAGACACCTCGATGGGTCACAGTGGAGAAAAATCGAGAGAGACTTCCTAGACTTTGCAGTGACGCAAGGAACTTATGGTTTGGTCTAATACGGATGGCATGAATCCTTTTAGGGAGCAGAGTTGCGATCCTGACACGGCCCGTGACTCTATGTATCTACAACCTGCCTCCTTGGTTGTGCATGAAGCGTAAGTTCATTATGATGCGGTGCTCATCCAAGGCCCAAGCAACCGGCAACGACATTGATGTGTACCTTAGGCCATTAGTTGAAGAACTCTTACGGTTGTGGGGCAAACCAGGTGTGCGTGCGTGGGATGAGAACAAACAGAGCCATTTGATCTACGAGGTTGTTATTCGTAACCATCAATGATTGGCCTGCTCTTAGTAACCTTCGGATGCGGACAAACAAGGGATATAAGGCATGCACCCACTGTTTAGATAAGACCGAAGGTACATATTTGCATAAATGCAAGAAGGTTGTGTACTGGCGAATCGGCGATTTCTTCCGACCAATCATCCCGTGAAGAAAGAAAGGAAAGCATTTCAAAGGTGAGGCAGATCACCGAAAGAAGCCTGAACTCCCTGCTGGTGATGATGTATTTGGTATGGTCAAGGACATAGAAGTAATCTTTGGAAAGGGTCCCGACGGTCAATCAGTTCAGAACGACGTCGCTCTGACACGCACCCATGTGGAAGAAGAAATCTATATTTTGGGAGCTGCCATATTGGAAAGTCCTGCGTGTCCGCTCTTCAATCGACGTGATGCACGTGACGAAGAATCTCTGCGTGAACCTGCTAGGATTCCTAGGCGTGTATGGGAAGACAAAAGATACACCTGAAGCACGGGAGGACCAACAAATTATGAAAGACCCAAAGAACATGCATACACATAACAAGACGGATAAAGGGCGTCACTTAAGTCGTGCCAACTATGCTCTTACCAAAGCAGAGAAGGAAATCTTTTTTGAAGTCCTTTACAGTATCAAGGTGCCGTTGGGCTTCTCATCTAATATAAAGGGGATAATAAATATGGCAGAGAAAAAGTTCCAAAACCTGAAGTCTCATGACTGTCACGTGATTATGACGCAGTTGCTTCCGATTGCATTGAGGGGGCTTCTACCGAAAAATGTTCGAGTACCCATTATGAAGCTGTGTTCATTCCTCAATGCAATATCTCAGAAGGTAATCAATCCAGATATTCTACCAAGGTTACAGAAGGATGTGGTACAATGTCTTGTTAGTTTTGAATTGGTACAATGCAGGTGAAGGGGATGTGACTGTACTGGGAGACGCAAAAAACGTCACCATTCTATGGCCGAAGGAATGTATCGTGCTTCGAAATCACACGCCAAGGCCATCTTCGCCGCCGCCTCACCCGTCTCCAAATTAAATGCGCCGCCGCGGCAGCCGTCTTCGTCGCCTCACCCGGCTCCGTCGCCTCACCAATCTCCGGCGCAGCCATCGCCGCGGGAGCCATCGCCGGCGCCTCAGGGTAAAAAGCATAAGCGTACCGCTAGTGTGCCTCGTGGTAAGCGATCGCCGAAACACAAACAAGAGCCTCTTCCAAAAATACCAAAGGTTCCTCCCAAGAGAGCCTATGACTGTACTGAAGAGGAGACTGCGGCGATCGTTGATGCGGAAACGACAGCGTTTTTCGCTAAGCTGAGGCGGCCGAAAGAGCCAGTGTTCCCCAGCACCAAATAAGAAAAAGGCAAAGTATTGAAAATGCTAAAGACTCTTCATCAACCCGAGCCAAAGCTGTCATCAGACTATGAGCGTTCTATTCTCAAGTCACATGCGGCACAAAAAGCCTCAAGAGCGATCTTGATGCTGGCGAAATCTGTTGCCCAGCTCGGAGAACAAGCAAAACAGACTTGCGCCCCTCTCAAGGTGATTTCCCAAACCAATGTGGGGTCGAGCAAATATGGGGCCGAAGAGCATTATGATCTAGAGGTAGTTGCATAATACGGAGAAGCTGCCGCTGCTCAAGGTATGAGTATTGCCCAGTACTTATCCCAGTTAGAGTTCTTTCCCGTGAGTGAAGTAGCATACAAATACTAGTACGGCAAACCTCTCGTCAAACCTGAGGAGGTAAACAATCTTCCAACAAAAATGCGAAGATTGCATAACTGGTACATGCATGCCACAAGGGCCGGGGCTAACTGGATAGTGCTGAGGGTTACAAAAAAGCATCATGGGAAAGATAAGGATGACATGATATCCATTGAATTTGATGAACTATTTCAGTTATTCAATCAAGACGCCTTGGACAAATCGATCATCAGTGTTTATTGTCTATAAGTACTAATTCTGTAATTAATTTAGTCTCCAGCTATATTATTTTGTTTATTGCATGTATATAATCATACTGTAATATGCAGAATGAAGATTCTCGAATGCAGCAGAGGACAAATCTATGACATTGGCTTCATTGACCCATATTGGGTTCATGAAGCTAATCTCAAAATAAGTCCCCAGGATACGGAGGATAATATAGTACACGCGTTAAGGTTTCAAGAAACCAAAAGGGAAATACTATTTTCTTACAACTTCGAGTGAGTGTTACTGTCTTGTATACACTTTCTATTTCGCTTACTCGATGTTAAGTATATAATTGATTAGTTATGCATTTGCAGCTTCCACTATATTCTGTTAATCATTCAACTTGACAAAGGGCGTGTACTAGTCATGGACTCGAAACATAAACCCCTTGAGACGTGGAAGGACATGCAGATACTTCTCCAGCGGTAATTCTATCATTACGACACTATATCGGCAACGTTCGTGAATTTTATGATATCAAGTACTTAATAACTTAGTTTATTCGTTTTCTACGCCGGGCAGCGCTTGGAAACGGTTCACCAACAAGGCTAGGGGTGTTTGGAAAGAGGAGCTTACATTTGAAGCACTAGATATAAGCACCACTAGCTATATCCGTGCATCTCTTTGATTCTAGTTTTGATACAGTTATTATCATGCTTGATTATTATTTTGATTGAACTCTGTTCTCGTAAAGTGCCTGACGCAGGGACCAGGTAACAATCTATGTGGATACTATGTTTGCGAGTTCATCCGGCAGACGTGCGATGAGAAGGGCAGAAATTTAGAGCAACTCCACGTACGTAAACAATTTCTATAGTTTTTAATTACAATCAAATTGTGTTTAGTTTCATTCATATAGGCTGACTCCTTTTTTAAATCAGATCGAACGTCTACGGGACGGTCTTCTGCCAAAGGATCGCGTACGAGCAATTCAGGAGGAATTGGCGGAATTCTTGGATGCAGAAGTCCTAAACCCAAAAGGGGAATACTACTTGCCTGTGTATAGACAATAGGGATTGTAAAAATAGCAACTTTGAAGAAATTGGCCGGTAGCATCGAATAACAACTTTTGTATGTAGTGCATGAACTCGATCTGTGTATTGAATGTAATATTATCATGACATTCATGATGTAATATAAGGTTCCTTCATTGATAAGTGCAAATCACTAAATAAACAATAAAACAACCTAAATGAATTCTCTGCCGTGGCACAAAAAGTGACGAAAATGCTGCCGCGGCAACAAAATGTGCCAAAATAAATTCTCTGCCGCAGCAGAGAAATGGGCCAAATCTCTGTCGCGACAGAAGGTTATTAGTCCCGGTTCGTGAACCGGGACTAATGCTCCACCCCCCCTCGCCCTCTGCCACTGCCACGTGTGCACCCTTTAGTCCCGGTTGGTGGGGCAACCGGGACTAAAGGTTAGAGCTTTAGTCCCGATTGCCCCGTTCCGGTTGGGCAACCGGGACTAAAGCCCCGTACCAACCGGGACCTATAGGGCTGTTTCCACCAGTGTTGGATGCATTATTGAGCCTTTGGGCCGAGTATTTACAGGAGTTAGTGGTGTATATTCTGCCCCTAAAAGTTGTGTTTCTACTTGGAAATACTCATTCCATTCTAAATATAAGCCCTGCGGTATTTGGTTTCTCAAAGACAAACTTTCAAAGTTTGATCAAGCTTATATATGTAAATTAAGCATTAATATCTATAATTCTATCAAGTAAATACCATAACTACACCATGGAATGCATTTTATAGCACGTATACTTGGTACTGCGGATATCAATGTTTCTTTTTACTACTATATAAATTTTGATCATACTTAAAAGAAGATCGACTCGGAAGGAGATAATATAAGTCAACCCGTGATTTCTCTAATAAACAGTTAATCGTAGCAACCCGTAAGTATGAGCAAAAACAAAATGGCGATAGATTATTTTTGCGAGGTTATTAGCTGGTTAGAGTGCATGCCAGACATGCAGAGTTTGGTGATGCTAGCAGAGCTGTGTATATTCGATTAATAGTGGGAGTAGTCAACATGAATCTTGAGTATGGTATATGGCCGAGAAGGTGTACATAGTGAATGTTGGTCTGGGATTTGAGTGAAATAATGTAGACTAGGATCTTAGATTTTCATGCATCACCCGGTGGAGAATGACGGCTTGAAAGAGTGGATGCCGATGTGATAATCAATCAATCATATCCATCATCTAAGAGGTTTTCTAATGCGTCCATGACTAGGCAGGCATGCATGGAGAAGGTGACGAGTCTTGATGTCTCTCGTTTTCTTCAAGTATGGTATGGAATTGTAGATGCATTCTGGTGGAGTATCAAACGATTCCAGTATAAAAACAACAAAAACATATGGAATTCTAGATGCCTATTTTATTCTTTCTAGAGTTCTTTCTAGGATTAGTGACGAATGTGCTTACTCTCCTAGTACATTATATCTGGGTCTACGGGACTACCCGCTTATTGAAGCACTAGTGGTTAATGTGACACTAAAATTTTTTTTTTGCGGGAAAATGTGGCACTAAAAACTTGAGACAGGGATAAACTAATACAATCGGTGTGTGCAAATATCTCGCGGCTGATATTTCTCCACCCCACTGAGTCCAACGACTCGATGGGAACCCTATCCGCGTCCTGATCGGGGGCGCCCAACCGCATCTGGTTGGTAGGCCCCTGTTGACCAGCGCTATATTAAGGAGGTGGGGGGGCCGGTAGCACTCCTCACGAGGTTAGCCGTGCCCTAGCCGCCCCTACAAGCCACCCGATCTAGGCTAGCGCTGCGCCGACGGAAGCTTCACTGCCGCCACGCTCACCTCTCGCTCGCTCCACTCCCTTTCCCCATGTCCACTGACACCAGAGCTTAGCTCCGGCATCCCCTCCAGTTCGTGCTCGTCGAGCATAGGCGCAGGTAGTACCTCTCTCTCTGTCTCTCCCTCAGATCTCCTAGATCTAACCCTATACTGCATCTGCCGAGAGTGGTTTAGCTCTAACAATGGTATCAGAGCAACTTAGATGCTAGCCTTTTCGGTGGAAACAAAAATCAAAGCAAAGAAGAAAAGAAAACCTAGATCTAAAAGTGCGCCTGCCCTACGGCCGCGCCGTTCCTCTCGATCTAGATGAGCATCAACATGAGGCATCTAGACGAAGAACACACCCCTTCGAGGCAAAGTAAATCAAAACCTAACCCTAGTTCGTCCCCATATTCTCCCCAAATTTGACCCCGAATCAAAACAGAGAAAGGAAAACCCCATTTTTACTCCCAGATCCCGCAAGAAAAAGCCCTAGAAATGAAGATCCCCACCCAAAAGAAAAGCCAAAGAAAACCCAGATTCAAAAAAATCTCCACCGGCCGCCGCCGCGCGCCAGCAAAGGGCATCGCCTCTACTCCTCTTGATGGTCGTGCACCCACCCTCGAGTGGACGCACCGCCGGCAAGGGGGGCAGGGAGGCACCGAAGCTCTCGGTCGCCCTTCTCTCTATCTCCTAGCGAGGTGGAAGGGGGTGGTCGGGATAGAGGGAAGGAAGGGGAAGGGGTGGCGGCGTAGGAGAGGGAGGGGCTCGCCGGGCGGGCGGCCACCTCACCTCACCAGCGCCGCCAGAGAGGGTGGAGCGGGAAGGGGGCTCGCAGGAGGAGTGGGGGGATGGTTAGGGTTATAGAGGGGGCGACGCCTTGGGGGTTTTGTTCCCGCGAAACCGCCGCGCAGCCATAGGATCTAGGGTGGGACTGAGCAGGCGGACAAGATTGAGCGGCTCTGGCCGGCGCGGGCTAGCGCATAGGTGGGCTTGCAGCGGGCCGGCTGGCTGGGCCAAGGGCGAGCGGCAGACAGGGCAGGAGGCGCTCTGGTGGGCGGCAGTTAGCTCAGCGGGCCAAGCGGGCCAATCAGGCTCACTGGCGGGCAGCGCAGACGGGCTGCTGGCGGCGCTTAGCGAGTGCGCGCGTGCGGTAGATAGCTGCTGGGCTGCGCTAGGCCGCAACCAGAGAGTCCTGTTTTTTTATAGTTTTCTGTATTTTTTTTACACAGACCGTTTTTGATGTTTTTTACCAAGTTTTTGATGAAAATTTGTACAATTTTCTCTATTCATTTTATTTCAATGAATATTTGTTTAGAGAATGCAATAGAGGCAGAATTTTTTCTGTAAAGTTTAAAGTTTTATGAATGTTGTAATATTGTTTCCGCTGCAAATAGTTGATTTAAAATTGCTAGAATGCAATAAAGTGTTTATTAAATTTTGTTTTAAAAGATGTGATTAAATGTTTTAAAGTTGATTATGATCCATGTTATTAATTGACTAACGTTATTAATAAACATGATATGATCCTTTTATTATGTATTAAAGGTGCATTTAATTTTATCTTTACCCAACGGTGATATAATTTTAAATGGCACAAACAATTGCATGCTTAATTTATACCAACGTTGGATTAATGCATACAATTGGTTTTGGTTGTCTCACATCTTTTATAGTTTTCAGGAGGTCTCAACCTCATGAGCTGCCTGAAGGACATCCCACTTCTTAGAGGAGATAACTATTATGAGTGGAGGAAAAAGGTAGACCTGTCTTTTGTCTGCGCCGAGGTGGACTGGGTTGTTGAAACTAAACAACCAGTCAAGCCCAAGTACCCAGTGAGGGATGATACTGAGGATAATGGTGCATGGGAAAAGAGAAAGAGAGACCATGCTCCAGTGGAGCTGGCATACTCAATAGATAACCAAAAGTGGGTCAATGCAAACAAAAAGTGCTTGGCCTTTGTCAAGAATACGATTGAGAACGCAATAGCGGGCTCAATCGAAGAGTGTGCCTCTGTTGGTGAGTACCTAGCAAAGATAAAGAGCCAGTTTACTGGCTCTTCAAAGATGTATGCAACCCAGCTGCTAAAGCAGCTGGTGACAGAAAAGTATACGGGAGGGCCACATGGCATTATAGAGCACATCTTGAGGATGAGCAACATGGCGGCTAAGTTAAAGCCCATGGATGCTGACCTCGAGCTCAAGCCTGCTCTACTGGTGCACCTTGTAATGGCCTCTCTTTTCCAACAGTTCGAGAACTTCGTCATTAACTACAACATGTCTCCTAAAAAGTGGGACATTGAAAAGACCATAGGGATGTGTTCTCAAGAGGAAGAAAGGCTTAAGTCCATTCACGGTGGTTCTTTGAACTACGTGAAGGACAACAGGAAGAGGACCTTCACCAACAACAACCATGGTGGCTCCCCTTCCAAGCCACATGGCAAGGCCCCCCTACAACACCAGCATTAGTATCAGTAGTCTCTCCCTGGGGACAAGGACCAGTGTCACCATCGCAAAAATCCTGGTCACTTCAAGAAAGATTTCCCAATATGGCTCAAGTCCATAATGGCAAAGAACGGTAAAGACATAGTTTCTTTTGTAAATGAATCCTTGTATGAATTTTTTTCTAAATCTACTTGGTAGATTGACTCTGGTGCAACTGTTTATGTTGCCAACTCTTTATAGGGATTCCATTCGACAAGGACTTTGCAAAGAAGAGAAAGACTCATTGAGGTCGCGAATGGGGTTGAAGCAGAAGTGGAGGCTGTTGGCGACATTCCTCTAGAGTTAGCTGATGGCTTTACTATTCTGCTTAAGGATGTTTTATTTTTTCCTTTGTCGTGGTGGTGGCACGACAGATGCCATGGGTAGGCTAAAGTATGGGGCCAATGGATGCTAGAGGGATCCAGGGAGGGAAGATGTAGTGATTTCTACACTCAAATGACTAACATGTAGATCTTTATTTCTCCTCTTTGGGACTACAAGTGCTCCTTGAGCTGTTTGCAGGAAGAAGAGAGCTACTACACGAGCCTTACGGCGTAGAATGAATCGATCCCCCTCAGGAGCCCACGTCTCCCCTTATAAAGGGGTGCCTTGGTTCCTCCTAGGGCTGACGTGGCAAGCATATTCGAGGAATATGCTTGTCCCAATATGGTAACTCGACGACCCCCTTTTCGTGTCCCCCTTTTATCGACGACAATGTTCCAGAGAGCCCCGCATGCGCGCCTCGGGCCCCATGACTGTCACCTCCGTGACCTTCTTCCGCCCTTCTGCTGATCTGCTCCTTGTCCTTTATGCTTGGCTCTGTTCAGATTCCTCCTAGCCCGTGACTAGGGTTTGACTATAGACACCTCCTTCTCCTACAAGCTTCATGTTACTCGGCCTTCTCTCGCATAACTCAGCTCGGCCTTCACCTGTATTCAAGTTATTCAGACTCGCTCGGCCGACTTAACTCGTATGTCGGCTGGATAAGGTGTTACTCCTTCCGTAGCTGTCCTGGCCTTGCTTATCTCGGCCGACTCTTACATGACTCAGCCGATATAAACAGTAACTCGGCATATGACAAGGGAGATTTCTTTCGTCCTCCCCTGTCTTGACCCTATCCGGGGTCACCTCCCCAACATTAGTCCCCGAAGCTGGTGTGGTCCTGCCTGTAACCTCGGCCGGGCCACATCAGTTTCCCAACATACATCTCTCCTTACTTCCGAGTTACTTTTTTCTGTTCGAGGTATCCGCGCAGCTTCCTGAGCACGCATCGTCCTACGTGTACCACTCATCATTATTTTTCTAGTTTTTTGTTTCTCTACAGTGCCCACTGACAAGCTACAGTGATTATTGCGCCCGTCGCACCGGCGCAGTGACGCCTCGAGTACCGCATCAGTCAGGAGACCCGATCCTCTCCCGCGTCATGTGGTCTTCGGTGTGGCTCCACTCAGGAGCGAACCGTTTCACCGCATGCGCGACCCACACGGTTACCGTGCACACCCACGATCCCACTATCTCCAGGACCGCGCGGTTATAAGGAGGGGTGCGGGGCTAGGGGATTTACTTTCCCCCTTCTCTCACCATTCTCCTTCTTCCTTCTCGCGCCCGTGCCTCTGTTCGTGCGCTGGTGGCTACGCCATTGCCGCTCTCCCGACGGTGAAGCTGCAGTCCTTCTGCTCCTACGACCTCACCGTCGTGCGCTTGCTCCGGCGCCTCCGCCGGTGAGTTTTTATACGGTCCCGTGTTAGATTCCTTCCCTAGGCGCATATTCTGTTTTTCTAGATTTCTTGCGGCGGTTCTCTTTCGTTCCGCCGCCGTGCTTGCTTAGAATCACGACGGGGCCATGCGCCTCTAAACCTCTCTCCGCCGCTAGTCCTTCCTCCGTTGATTCCTCCGGCGACCCCATGTCTAGTTCTGTCAGTGGAGCGCTCGTCGAAGATGATGACCTTGCGTCCGGTCCAGAACGGGGCTCTTGGCAGGGATCCTCCGTCACTTGTCGTGAGATTGAGTGGTTGATTAGGACACGTCGAATTCCTGCCGAGGTAAGCTGTCGCTTGCCTAGCAAAGAATCCTCTCATGTACTCAACGAAGGCGAGTACGTTGTCTTTATGTCCCACTTTGCTCGTGGGTTTGGTCTCCCCCTTAGTGATTTTGCTAGGGAGTTCCTTGATTACTTTGGCCTCCAGCCGCATCACCTTCCGGCTAACGCTATCCCCTCCTTTTCTGCTTACATCTCGACCTCGGAGGGGTACTTCGGCCTCTGGCCCTACGTGCCTGTTTGGTCTAAATTCTTCCAGATATGATCTAATGTCGTTCCGGACAAATATCTTCACCCCTCCGAGAAATCCCTTACCAAGTGTGGTGTCGCGTCCATTACACCTCGGAGGAACTCCGAGTTCCCTCGTGTCGCCGGCCTCGAGTCTTGCAAGAAGTGGCATAGATCATTTTTCTATGTCAAAAACACTGGAAAAGAAGACAAGATTCGGCTCCCTGCCTTTTCTATTGGCACCCCTTCCAAGAAGAATTGGAACTACAATCCCAGGAAGAGCCATGCTTTGGCCGAGGCATTCGAGATTCGGCTCAAGGAGTTGATCCGCGCCGGGCTCCGCGGTGAGGATCTGATGACCACATTCGTCAGCAGCCGAATATGCCCTTTCCATCTTCGCTCTCACAAGATTTGTTATATGAGTGGTCCTCTCGATCCCAACCGAGTTTCGACGGTTGAGCTCGACGACTATCTTATTTACAAGCGTGTCCGAGCTATCTTCAAGACTGATATGGGGGCTGAAGCCGTTCACTCGCGGGAATCCCCCTCCCGAGGTAAATTTACGCATTTGTGTTTGTTTCCTAATCGCGTTTGTGACTTCTTTTGCTAACTCCACTTTGTTTCTTTTCTCGCAGAGGTTTGCGGAGCAAAAGATCGAGGATGCCGAGGTTCTGGCCCTTCCGTGAACCGCAGATCGAAATACCCCGGACAGCGGGGAACCTGACTCAGAAGAGTTTGTTCTTAAGTCGGATGTTGCTCCGGCTCGCGCCCGTGGCAAGACCTCGGCCCACGGGGATGAAGGTGACTCGGACGACGTCCCAATTCTTGAGGTAGTCGCCGCGATGCCTATACCTTATGCATTTTCGGCTTCTACTTTCCCAGCTAATCAGGCCGGTCAGGTGCACGACGCCGAGCCTCTGGCCTCTCAAGCTCCTCCTACCTCGAGGAAGCGCACCACTCCGGCAGATCGCTCTGAAGCTTCTCCCAAGAAGCGAACGAAGAAGTCTGCCCAGCACATTCCGAAGCGTAAAACCATGCCCGGAAACTGGGTGAGTTTATTTTCATTTGTACTTCTTGTTTCTCTCTTTCTGTCTTTTGATTCGACTCTTTGTCCTTTGCAGAGCTCCTCTCTCTGCAAAGCCAAGCGGTCCGAGTATGACAAGTCATACAACTCGGCTACCTTCTCCTCCGCTCCCTGAAGATACCCGGGCTCCTAGTCCCTCTCGTGTTGACTCTCCTCCTGTGCCGACTCAGACATCGCCTCGGCGAGATGTACCCACAGCTCCCACCGTTAACGCCGACATAACTCCGCCAACAGATCATCCTGTTGCCCCTGCTATGATCACTGCGGTTTCCCCCGATATTCCTTCAACCCCCACAATTCCAGCTGCTACTCCAACTCCAGCCGAGGATATCACCATCTCGGCCCCCTTATACACCATAGTTCCTCCTGCATCCAAGGATGCCGCTCCTAGTGCCGAGGTTGTTGTCACCAAACCTTCATCATCTCAGAAGGGGCTGGCTAGCTCTTCTCAACCCAATATAGCTGATGCACTCCGCAAGGGCGCTTCCTCTGGTAAGCCTGTTGTCACCCCAGCCACTGATACTCAGCTTACTCTTCACAAGAGTCCTGCGGCGGCGGTAGTTACCCAACGGGTCCGAGGTAAAGTGCTGACCCGTACTGAAAGTGGGAACAACCACGGCTCTTTGGTGGAATACGCCAATAATTGGAATGCCGCCGATCAGCTTGAGGGCAATCCGAGTAGCCAGCCATTTCAGCTTTCCGACATCAGCAGTCGTTTGCATATGGCTGCCAATATTGTTCTTGACAGTGATAAGATGAACGAGGTAAGGGCTTCTGTTGGTATTTTGTCTGTTATTCAAATGATAGTATATATACACTAGGCTTGCAACCGAATAACTTGTTGTTCGTTTGGAAGCTTTGTTAGGCTTCAAATGCATTATTTGCTAAGTCAATTTTTTGTATGACTTGGATTAATCGAGGTTCATCCATATTCAAAATTAAGCTTTGCTTAACCCGGAACTATCTCGGTTTTGATTATCCAGCCACTTAGATCCGAGTTAAGTTTTGCTTGATTCAGATCTGTCTTAGCTTTGAATATCCAGCCACCTAGATCCGAGTTAAGTTTTCCTTGATTCGGAACTGTCTTAGCTTTGAATATCCAGCCACCTAGATCCGAGTTAAATTTTATTTGACTCGGATCTGTCTTAGCTTTGAATATCCAGCCACCTAGATCCGAGTTAAATTTTATTTGACTCGGATCTGTTTTAGCTTTAAATATCCAGTTGTGTAATTCGCCTTGGTACTTAGGTTGCCCATGATCGGCGGACAGCCGAATTTCAAAGGTTGCTCTTTGCACACAAGAAATTGCAAGAGAAATATGAGAAAGTTCTCCCCATGGTGAAGAAAACTGGTAATTTAATAAATCTTTGTATTGTTCCCTAAGTTCTTAACATTTTCGGTTTGATGTGCTAATTCATTCTTTGCTGATATGCAGCTAATATCAATAATCTTAATACCCGCCTTACCAAGAAAGTTAATGCTCTGGAAGGTTAGTTATCCTTATGTCTTGTGGCTTGTTGGCTTTTGTTCGAGACAAATCCTGGGTTTCTTATAACGTTCCGGTTTTGGTATAGCCGAGTTACAAATACTTGCAGCGTCTCATCAAGAATGCATATCCATGCCTGATATGATGCTGCATTTTTTATAACAAGCCGCCACTCTTTCGGCGCAACTTAAAGAGAAGGATGACGAGATAACCCGGTTACGTGCCGAGGTTGAGTCTCTCAAGCTGTCGCAGAAATCTGAGTTGGAGAAAGTTGACCAGGAGTTCTCTGAAGAGAAGAATCGACTGAGGCTGCAACTGCAGAAAGATAAAGAGCTCCTCGAGGCTGCCGAGCTGAAGAACCGGACGATGAGCGAGGAAATCACTCGCTTTGAGAAGACTAAGGCCGACTGGACCCAGGATCTCCAGAAAATGTTGAGTTATATTCATCGTAAGTTTCCGACTGTGGCCGAGTTATTTTCTTCTCTTTTTTATTTTTAACTGATATGTTTGCCTTTTATGTAGATCATTTTCCGGAAGCTAAACCAGTGAGCTCTAAGGCAGTGATTTCTGCTTGTCGGCGCCGAGGTGTCTCCGTAGACTCGAGTCCAGAATACTCAATGGAAGATTTCCTGATTGCCGTCGGCGCTGCCATTGGGCCAATGAAGATTATGGGCATATATCTGGTGCAAGCAGCCATTCGAGCCTACCATGTTATTTGGCCGAATACCTCTGGGACTCCTGATATTGACGAGGTCAAAATACTTGTGGAGAGATTAATGGCATCTCAGACCCAGTTAAATCTCTGGAGGGAATCTGCTGGGAGGGCTGGTGCTGATATGGCACTTACAGCTGTTCTATCTTGGTACGAGGACATTTCGCTCGACACTTTGATGAATTTGCGCACTGGCTCTCGTTGGGTTGAGGATCCAGAATTCGTCGCTCGCCGCCAAGCTCGTGCCTTCCAGCTTGTTGAGTACGCTGACGTGCATAATTGGATTGAAGGGCCGAGTTTTCTTCCCAATCCAGTGGATGATGTTGAAGTTGAAGATTTCTGTGATGATGATTCGGCCGATCAGGATGAGGCAGAGGGTGACTCGGACAACTCCCGTGACTCCAATGCAAGCTCGGATGAGGATGACGACGCACAATCATCTTCTAAAGGGACTGGGCACTCTCAAGCTCAAGCTAATGTTTCTCAGCAGCCGAGGTTTTCCCCCGAGGCTACTATTGCTTCTGTTGAAGGCGAAGTAACTTCGGCTGAGGCACCATCTACCTCGGAGCGCCCAGTTCCTGAAAACACCCCTGCACAGGAGACCGAGGTCGCCCTGCCATCATCCGAGATAGCCATTCCCGATGCCCCTGATCATGCTGCTCCCCCTTAAGGGTTCTCTGGCCCTTTTCGCTGTTTAGGTTCAAAAACCTCTTAAGTTATTTTCAGTCCCCGGTATGCCGGGCGTATGATGTCTGTGGAACAATTGTCCGGCTTTTGGTGTGGTGCGAACCTTTTTGCCTTTCGCCGCTGAGGCATGGGTGATGGTAACTATTATTACTTTGTTTAAACAAGTCTCATTGCTTTGGCAAACTTTGATTTCGTAGGTTCGGATTGTATTTTTCCATGTGGCTGACCTTAGTTCGGCTTTTATCTTGCCTGCCCTTTATAAACTCGACAGCGTAGTTGTTGTCTTTTCGACTTCTATCTGAAGTACAAAGCCCGAAGCCCATATCTGGTAAAGTGATACAATAAGTTGCATCCCTTATCATACTTCGATTTGCTGGGTTTGTTATTATTTTTTGCATTACCCTTAGAAATCTTTGTTTGTTTTCGCTTTGCTATTCCTCTGATTACTGAGACAAGTTTATACCATATCTTCCAAGTTATGATCATCAATTTTGGGGAGTCCCCGAGTCTGTAGCTGAGCTATGGAGCTTTTATGTGTCTAGCGACAAATAGTGGGTAATACACATTAGTCCCCGAGTTATCACTTGGGTTATCGAGTTCTTGCGTGTGCTCAAAGAATTATCTTGGATCATGCGGCAGTCCCCGAGTTACAAACTGGGTTGCCGAAATATAATTCCCGAGTTAATGCAGAGAATACTACGGGGTAGCCCCCGAGTCATTGCTCACGGTGTCGAAGTTTAATACGCATTTTTATAACAAGAAACAATCACGAGGCAGTCCTCGAGTCAATGCTCAAGGTATCGAGGTTTTAATGCATAATCTGAAATAAAGGATAATACGGTGCAGTCCCCGAGTCACTGCTCGAGATGTCGAGGTTTACTACATAGTCTTAAAAAATAGAAACAACATTGTGCAGTCCTCGAGTCGCTGCTCGAGATGCCGAGGTTTACTACATAGTCTTAAAAAATAGAAACAACATTGTGCATCATCCACACTGCTATTTGTAGATCGTTTCCTGTGAAAAGTGTAGATGGTTATGATTCATTCATAACATTCACGGATGATCACTCCCGGTATGGTTACATTTATCCAATTAAAGAAAGATCTGAGGCATTGGATAAATTTAAAATTTTCAAAGCTGAAGTTGAAAATCAGCATGATAAAAGAATTAAAATAGTCCGGTCTGACCGTGGAGGGGGGGAGTACTACAGTTGGAAAACTCCATATGGTCAAGTACCAGGACCTTTTGCAAGGTTCCTACAGAAAAATGGAATAGTCGTCCAATATTCTATGTCGGGCGAACCTCAGCAAAATGGAGTAGCTTAAAGGCGTACCCGTACCCTTATGGATATGGTGCGCAACATGATGAGCTATTCCACCCTCCCATTGGGATTGTGGATGGAGGCGCTTAAAACCGCCATTCACATTTTCAACAGAGTACCAAGTAAGTCGGTGCCCAAAACACCATACGAATTATGGACAGGCAGAGTCCCCTCCCTGCACCACTTGAAGGTCTGGGGAGCCCAGCTGAGGCAAAAGTTTCAATCCAAACATTGCAAAGTTAGACCCCAAAACAGTGTCTTGCCACTTCATTGGCTATCCAGATAAATCAAAAGGTTATCGTTTGTACTGTCCTGACAGATACACAAAGTTTGTAGAAACAAGACATGCAGTCTTCTTGGAGGACGAATTGATGAGGGGGAGCACGGTAGCTCGAAAAATTGATCTTGAGGAAAAGAGGGTGCATGCACCTAATCCGATGACTCAGGAGCCATTTTCTCGCTACCTGTGGTGCCACCATCTACAACCCCTGAGGTTGTGGTGCCGGCACCTGTTGTGACTCCACACGTGACATCAATGGGAGAAGGTTCGGAACCTGTCCATCAGGAGCCACCTGAACCCACTGTTGAGCACGAAAGGGAGCCAGAACAGCCACATACTGTATATGTGCCAGAACCCGAGGCACGAAATGAGCAAGAGTCTGATGAACTCAGAAAGTCTAAAAGAGAACGAATACCAACCATTTCCAAAGAAATTTACAAAGTTTATAACACAGAAACAGTTCATATGGAGGGAGATCCTACCTCATATAAAGAAGCCATGAGAAGCCTCACTCAGCCAAGTGGGTGGAGGCAATGGAAGATGAAATGAAATCGATGAGTTCCAACAATGTTTGGGACTTAGAGGAAATTCTTAAAGGAGCCAAAACAGTAGAATGCAAATGGGTCTACAAAACAAAGTATGACTCCAATGGGAATATAGAAAAGTATAAAGCTAGACTTGTGGCAAAAGGCTTTACGCAAAGAGAAGGGGTGGATTACAATGAGACTTTTTCTCCGGTCTCATGTAAGGATTCCTTCAGAATCATAATGGCACTAGTTGCACATTTTGATTTAGAGTTGCATCAAATGGATGTTAAGACGATATTTCTAAATGGAGATTTAGAAGAAAATGTTTACAGAAGGAACATATGGGATGCCGCCTAAAGAAATCCATTTATGGGTTAAAGCAAGCCTCTAGGCAGTGGTATTTAAAGTTTAATGATATAATTAAAAGATTTGGATTCAAAGAGAATGTTGAAGACAGCTGCATTTATGCAAAGTTTAAAAGTGGGAAATATATTTTCCTAATTCTGTATGTGGATGACATCTTGCTTGCTAGCAGCGATGTTAGTCTACTACTAGAAACAAAGAAGTTCTTGTCTTCAAATTTTGACATGAAAGACCTTGGTGAAGCTTCTTATGTTTTGGGCATAGAAATTCACCAATATGGAAAGAATGGAGTGTTAGGACTGTCGTAGAAAGCATATTGTAAAAAGATTCTAAAGAAATACAATATGCATGCGAGTAATGCAATGCCTGCTCCCATAGTCAAGGGCGATAGTTTTGGAAAATTCCAATGTCCAAAGAACCAATATGAGATCGATCAAATGAAGTCAGTACCATATGCTTCGGCTGTTGGAAGCTTACAGTATGCATAAGTGTGCACTCGCCCTGACTTAGCTTTTATCACCGGGGTACTCGGTAGATATCAAGAGAATCCAGGCACAGAGCACTGGAAGATGGTAAGAAAGCATTGCGTTATGTGCAAGGCACAAGAGGCCTCATTCTAACATATAAAATATTCGATTCCCTAGAAATAAGAGGGTATTCAGATGCGGATTTTGAGGGAGATAAAGACGACAGAAAGTCCACGACAAGATATGCCGTTACTCTCGCAGGAGGTGCTATTTCGTGGAGAAGCGCCAAACAGTCGATAGTTGCATCATCTACGATGTATGCAGAGTTTATAGCATGTTATGAGGCCATGGGACAGGCGTTATGGTTAAAGAAATTTCTACCCAACTTGAAATTGGTAGACTGCATCAGCAGGCCACTAAAGATGTACCGTGACAACGAGCCCGCAGTATTCTATGCTCACAACAACAAGTCGAGTAATGCTACAAGGTCTATAGATATAAAGTATTATGTTGTGAAGGACAAAGTCTAGGATCAAACTATAAGTCTCGAGCATATAAGGACAAAGGATATGCTTGCGGATCCGCTAACGAAAGGCTTACCACCCAATGTGTTCAAGGAGCACATAGCCGACATGGATTTAATGGAAAGCCTATGATTCCTGGACTACTGAGGCCCAAAAGTAACATAATTTGTTTCAAAATAGAAAAGTATGTAGTGGCTGTATGATTCTATCGGCAATTAAGCTGAGACGATGAAACATGCTCTATGTACCGATCCGTGATGAAACGAGTAAAGTATAAAATATAAAGTTAAAAGTAAAGTTGAGATCAAGGGAGAGAATGTTAGATTGATCTCCACCCCACCGAGTCCAACGACTCGATGGGAACCCTATCCGCGCCCTGGTCGGGGGCGCCCAACCGCATCTGGTTGGTGGCCCCCCGTCGACCAGCGCTATATTAAGGAGGTGGGGGGCCGGCAGCACGTCTCACGAGGTTAGCCGTGCCCTAGCCGTCCTACCTACAAACAACCCGATCTAGGCTAGCGCTGCGCCGATGTGATAATCGATTAATCATATCCATCATCTAAGAGGTTTTCTAATGCGTCCATGACTAGGCAGGCATGTATGGAGAAGGTGACGAGTCTTGATGTCTCTCGTTTTCTTCAAGTATGGTATGGAATTGTAGATGCATTCTGGTGGAGTATCAAACGATTCCAGTATAAAAACAACAAAAACATATGGAATTCTAGATGCCTATTTTATTCTTTCTAGTGTTCTTTCTAGGATTAGTGACGAATGTGCTTACTCTCCTAGTACATTATATCTGGGTCTACGGGACTACCTGCTTATTGAAGCACTGGTGGTTAGTGTGACACTAAAAAAAAAAATTGCGGGAAAATGTGGCACTAAAAACTTGAGACAAGGACAAACTAATACAATCGATGTGTGCAAATATCTCGCGGCTGATATTAAACCAGCGATGATGAGAGACAAAGTGGACGCATCTTCCAATTGGTATAAAATAATGTCTTGTCCTGTTTGGAAGTGACGCGGATCCGCGTGTGACCAGCTTTACCTTTCTGCCACATGGCTGCCATTGCAGGTCCCATTAGAAAGATCACATCGTTCCATGGCCTCGCACCAGCAAAACTATCATATTTGAGACAACATTGACATATGATCATCAACTTTTTCATTTTTTCTAAAAATATCAACATTGAGGCACACATAGCACCGATAGCTCGGATTAGTTGTTTTAATCCGTTTTCTGACCGGTCTGACCCACATGCCAGATATATCAAATATTTTTTTTTCTCTCGCGTTGCGTTGACCCAATCCTCAGGCCGATGGAGGCTACAGGGGGCAGGACGCAGCAACGCGGAGGGGACTAGCTCTGGCGCGGGCGTGGCCAGCAGGAGCGCAACGAGCTCCGGCAGAGACGACGACAGCAAGCTCCAGCCAGCGAGCTCCGGCGCGCACCCCTACTCCTCCGCGAGCGCCCCTACCCCGCTCCCCTACCTCCATAGCGCCAACGACCGCGGGGACGGGGAGTTTCGAGGCAGTCGCGGGCAAGCTCCGCAGTGCGCCCCTTCACCTTCGCGGCTCAGACGAGCACGGGGACGGGGAGTTCCGCGAGCGCCTCGTGCCGACCGATTCAGTGGATTACCTTGAGCTGGCCAACACACACCATGTAAACTTGCTAAAACTAGAACTGAAACTCTTAAGGATAAAAGCAAAACACCACCACAAAAGCAACTTCCAAAATCTGCACAAGATGCTACTGGCAGTTGGTGGTATCAGGGACTGTATGGACGAAATGTTCCCGTGTTCCATGAAACATCATGCTTTAGCATTGAGATTCTCAGACCAAGGCTGAGCAAATCTTCACAATTATCCTACACCATATACAATAACAAGCACTCTTATCGTCTAAAACTACTTCAGAAGATGGATGGTACCTGATTGAGGATAATTTGGTCCAAAAGTGACGTCATGCACTAATGGAATGGACGGTGTTGTCATATAAGGGAAGAAGTTTACACCTAGTGTCAAAGAAGGAAGAAATAATTTTGCAGGGTTAAATACGGAAGTGAAGTTTAAGATAGTGTCGAATAAGGAATTCCTTCATGGTATTAATGACCAGAGAGATGGAATCACTGCATCAATTTGAGCTCAACACAAGGATAAGAGTACAATTATGCCCCAAGTAGTGAGAAAAAAATACAAGAACAAAAGTACAATATTCTGTCTTGTAGAGTTAAGAATGCAAATGAGTAGCCAAACAACCCCGATTACGTAGGAGTAATTAGAGACATAAGACAAATCATTGAGGTCACACCATGTCAAGGAGGTCAGACCTGAAACTCTTACCCAACCAGAGTCTAAGCTTCAAGACAGGCCATTTTCCTAGGAGCCAAGTTATAATGGGCAACAGAGCTACAAGAACACATATCGCAATAGCCAACCAGTGGAGACGCGAAGCGAGCACGGTGTATAAACCAGTTGAAAAAGCAGTAGTGGTTGCCACATATGCAAACCACATGAGCTTCTTGGTAAATGATCTGTAATAGATCAAGAACTCGTAATCCTCCCACCTTGCTATGATGCATATGAAGGCGACCGCAAACGAGGAGCACATTGCTAATGTGTCAAAGATCAAGAACGCCTGGAATGCAATCTTCTTAGACATGACGGGAAGCCCCTCGCTTTCGACATCATTAGTGTTTCCTCCAGTCAAGGTGAAGGCAGCGGCAAAGGTGATCGCCGCAATAAGGATTGCCACTAACGAAGTGTTGCTTGTGCATGTTTGAGTTAGTGACTTTGCATCCTTCCTTGATGCTTCTGTCATTTCTCGCTTGGTTTGCACATGAAGATTATGAAGAATGGGAGCATCTTGTCGACAAGCCCTTGACATAAGCATGACCACTTCATTCTGGATGAATCCAAACCATAAGGGTACATATGAAGCTCATAGCATAAAAATAAAGATGACATGTTCTACTATGCAAATAACATTGTCAAGTCGTAGTCATTTATCCAGTTAAAAACATGAAACGGGAAACTATAGCCATTATCATTTAAATTGATCATGAAATAATCACCTTGATTAATATGTTTTTGGGACCTTCATGCTTCATCACGTATATCATGTAAATAACCTTCTTATAAATAATATAAAATACAGTGTAGTGGCAATCCTTATGATACCATCTACCGATTCCCACTCAAAATGATGAAACAACCAACAAAGCGAAGGGAATATATTATGACACTGGATATGTAACCGGAATTTCAATGATATGCACAAATTTGCATCGAATCTGCCACCTTAGACTCAAACATTTGCCAACTAGATCCCCACAGGTAACTTGGTAATCAAATCTATAAACAACGGGTTGGCCTCTTGGGGATTCTGTTTGAGCAATAGTTAGTAGATTAAAGAATAATACACACGAGTTAGAAGCCTAGAAGTGTTTCTTACCGTTTGTATGTTACACTATAGATTATTCTATGATTGTTTTGTTCGCATGCAACTTAAACATTTTTCGTCTTCACTTGTAAATCTATTTATATGCATGACTGATATTATTTATAAAGTACGTACCCAGTTTAAAGTCTTGGCATTCGTCGTGGAATCCGACAGTTCCCATGCTGCTGTAACACCACCATTGTCGACCACTGTTGTATCTGTATCCTCATGAGTCATGAGACAGTAAAGCAACAACTAATATTGGATTGCAGTCCTTGACTGCATAATGTAGAGCAGTTTTCCCTTCGTTGTCTTGCATATTAACGACTTTGCGCAAGAGTGGCTCCTTCAGGACAAACTCAACGAACTCTGTCTGTTGATACTGTACAGCTATATGAAGCAATGTCTCGCCACTTTCTTCATTATAAGGAGGGGCATCTGGACAGTACTTCAAAAGCTCTCGAGCAACAACTTAACAACTTGACCTCGATATGCGGCAGTGTTAAGGAGTGGAACACCGCTGCTGCCTATTTCATACCCTAGCGTTGAATCATATTCCAGCATGACTCGTAACATTTCAATCTTACCAAAGAGTAGAGCATCTCTTACTGGGGTACTTGTATCCGTGTCAAATCCTCTGGCCAATTCAGGACGTTTCTCAAGAATTATTCTAACAATTTCTGGAAACTAATCACTATTAGCAGCATAAAATGATAGTATTATAAGAAATTGCATGTAAATGTAATTTGCACTCTATATATCATGTATATCGCACCTTGATCGCCATTCATGACTGCAGCATTTAGACAATTGCCACTTTGTGGTCCTCCTGAATAAGCGCAATCGGGATCTTGCATTAGTTTCTTGTAAAGTCGTGTGAAATTCCTCGTCACGGCGAAGAACATGAGTGACTCGTTGCGTTTGCTCACGGCTTGTGACAGTGCAGGCTCCGTTATTATCAGCTCCAGCGCAAGATCCTCTTGGCCGCTGCGAATGGCATGGTGTAGGGCATTAAACCAATTCCTGTCTTGTTGCAATACTGACTCCTTGAATCCTAGCACACAGCTGCGTTGTAGTAAGAAATAAGCCAAGGAAGTGTTACCATTTCTCACCGGGACGATGAGTGGTGTCTCCCCATCCATGTTTTCAGCGGTAAGGAGACACTCCTCCCGGTCGATAGCATCCTTGCAAAACCCTTGGTGGCCATAAATGGAGGAAATGTGGAGGCAAGTGTTCCCCTGGAGAGTTTGTCCAAGAAGGATGTTTGGGTCTTGTGAAACCAACTCAAGCATTGGCATGGAGTCGCCGGATGTGGCTGCTTTGAGGAGCTCATTGTCCAACATTCGCTGCCCTTGCCCTACATAGGAACTAGTTCTTGTTGGTTGTGGTGGTGTATTGGATGCCATCTATCCGCCGTTGGTTCAATTTACTGCCAGAGAGAGAACAAAACAATACCGGTGATAATCCGAGAGTGAAGGGAAAAAACACTATGCCATTCTACTTAAGATCAATGCTAGGAAGTGGCGTAAAGCTAGCTAATATAATGACATGGATAACTGAAGAAATTAACGAGCTTATTGAAAACAAAGGAAAGCATAAACTTTGTTAACCTAGGCCAGAAAAAATCAAGGTAAAAGCAACATGATTGACCGATAGAATAGAGCAGCAGCTAATAATGAATATGCAAGAAACGAGCCAAAACTAAAGAAAGAGGTTGGTATGATATGAATCTGGATGAAATAGTCAGAACAACGTTTCTACCATGCACGAGATATACCGTGCATGGGCCCATTTATCTCTCTCATCTAGTTTTGTCATGTATGTACTATTACATGCAGAATCTGTACTATACATTCATCTCTACATATGCATGCATATTAATCTATTTCTAAACTTTAAACCTCTATATCTTTTGAATTAAAACTCCAACTTATAATATGTTTGAACATTTGAGTTTCTAACGATGAGAGCTTCAAAGCAAGTCCAATATTGCACATATTTTGAAAAATCTTAAATTTCAAAATATGACACTTGATGATACTTTATGAAACAAGATATTCTTAAACTTGTTATATTCTGTGGTCACATGTTTTATTTTACATGCATAGAAAATTAGCATTGTGTACCATGCTGCATCATAATGTTACATTGTGTGATATTGTGAGTTATTGCTCGACAATATACTACAACGTTTCAAAATAGTTTATCACGATTCATCATTTAATAAAAAATCTTGTTATATTGAATATTTAAATATATTTTGTTACATTTATGGGAAAATTATAACAACGAGTTTTGTTTTTATGAGAAAATTATATCAATCTTTTTTGACTCTAAATTATAAAAATCTTGTTATATTGAATATATTTTTGATTAATTTTTTAGGTGTGGAACTTACTAGAACTTGATATAACTTTAAAACCATGAAAACTACTAAAACAATGTGTCACATAATATATAACTAGTAATGATGAATATATTTCAAATTTACTATAGTTTATTGTGTAACTTTATTTTGCCTGTGTACATGTAGTTTCACCAAGTTTCATAGAGATCCATTATGTTTCAAAAAATACTTTTTAAAACTTGGCAAAACATATTCAAAATTGGTCTTGTTTTGAAGTCCTTGTCATTTGGATCAGAAATATGCAATAAAAACATAAAATAAAAATATAATTCAAAATATACGACATAAACAAGTTTTAGATCTTTTAAGAAAGCCATATCGGGTGAGAGGAGAGAGAAATTTGCATGCACATAATAGATGTGATTGATGTGACATAAAGTAACCAAGTCAAAAAAAATTACAAGAAAATATAATGAAACGAGGTTCTTCATGTCTAAATCACAATGTCATCCTGTGGTCTAGCCATGTGGTCTAGCCATGCACGGGATCTACCGTGCACGCTAGACTTTCATTTCTGATGAAATAGTACATAGTGCGTACCTAACGCATACAGTAGCTAGCAGAGATCGATAATCGTAGTGGCAGAATGACGTGCACTAGCAACTACCTAGTATACCAAGCGGTAATAAGGTGGTTAACTCTCAATAAAGTGGTGGTCAATCCAGCCTTTTACCTTTAGTGCAAGTAAAGCTCTTGAAACCTTCAATAAAGTGGTTAACCCTCGCTAACCTCTCAGGATTACTCATGTGATGGAGCTAGCAGTTTGTACTCAACGTATCTTGGACTTCCTCGCCGTGGTCCCGAGAGAATGATACTGAAAGAGCTCGGGCTAGTTGAGACTGATCATAATGGGTAGTATACAGTAGCAGACCTAAGAATTTTTCAGAGTTTGAGCAAACTCTCAAGCTTAAGGCTAATGATGTTAATCTTTGGCCTAATCGTCACAAAAATACAATGAGCGGCCAACTGAAAGCCTGGGCAGTTGTCCGGGATAGAGGGGCGCTGTATCAACCATTGAGTGTATAGTACTATTTCTATAATACATGGTATCATGTATAGTATCATAATAATCTTTTTTTATAAAAGAAATATATTAACATAAAAATATACCGATTATACCCAGTCTCTTCACCAACGTGGTGCCAAGAACTACTCGGAACACGAGGGATATACACAGCCCAAAAAAAGAGCTAAAAAAGAAAAAGAAAATAAACGACATTTGGCGATACCAAGATAATTAGTGACTAGTAGCCGCAGGAAACACTGCTGCGTTGCACCAATCTAAGGCTCACACTTGTTATGCACACAATTTAAACTGAAGGCAACAAGTGCCCCACTTTATATTAATGAAGCCAAGAACGGCTAAAGATACAAGATGCCGAGGGATCAGCTTACAAGACAACAAGGCACACAAGCAAACATAGAGTACATAAGACACATTTTAATTTTAATTGATTTATGTTTATTAAAGTTGCTTCCAAATTCACAAAATTTCACATATTTTCATAATTACTTCACTTTAGAATTATCATATAATTGCACTTTACAATTTTCATATATTTCAAGGAATTAAGATATAAAATTCACTAATATTCAAATGTTTGCATTTGTATGATTATTATTTCAATTTAAAACATTGTTGAAGTATTATATTAATTTAAAAGGCATTAGAATTCTTTGCTCAAAACATTTTTAACAATTCCTAAAAATAGGGTTTTTAAGTTCTTATATTTTCCCCGTTTGGAATTATTTTATTTTTTTCTGAAAATGTATTTTAAGTCCTTATAATTTTAATTACATTAAGACACTTTTTATAAATCTACCAAAAACACTTTTTAGATTCTACTCTTAATTTCCTAAGTGTTGGTCTTTATATTTTATTTTTCTAGAAATGTTATAGGGATCTTTTTGTTAATTGAAATTTTGCAGTAATTGTGAAATTATTGAAATGCCCTTAGGCCCACCAGTCAGCCCAACCAATTAAGTGGTTGGACCGAGTCAGTCCAACCCGACCCACTACCTCCATGCTCTCTCTGTCTTCCACCATTGCTCTCTCTCTCTCTCTCTCTCTCTCTCTCTCTCTCTCTCTCTCGTGCCCCCTCTAGCGCCGGTGCCGCTCGGTCGTCCTGGCCTCCTCTGACCATGTCCATCATCGCGCCTCCAGTCAATCGTCTCCTCTTGCTCCGCTATACACGCACAACACTTAGATTCTCCTCCATCTCTCTCATCTTGCTGCATGCAACCCTAACCCTAGGGTTTCGGTGATGCATCTCCACCACATCTAGGCGCAACTCCGGCATCTCCTACCGTTGAGCTGGCGTTGAAGTGCGTCCTCAATATCTCCATGTTTGCTGGCGTGGTCGGTGCAGGTTGAGATGCCCCCCAAGGGTACTCCTTTTTCCACCGGCCTCTTTCTGAAGGTAATACTCTTTGTATTTCTTTCTATGACAATTTCTGCTGCTGGTTCATTCTTTAGATTTCTCCCCATTTTCTAGGTTTGAGGTTCTCTATTGTTGATTGTAGCTACTGGTTTCTTCTAGATGATTCTAGAGTATTCTAGCATGTTCTAGGTTACTGGTAGTGTCTCTGTCTCATGTAGTTTGTTAGAGTATACGTATATGTTAGAGATAGACTAGGTTATTTGTCTTGTACTCCAAGTAGGTTACTTGTCTTGTACTCCAAGTCGGTCCCTGTACGCCTATATATACTCGCCCGAGAGGCTCAATAATACAACCATCATATTCCGCAATCTCTCTTCCTCTACCCTTCAACATGGTATCAGAGCGGCACGGTCCTTGACCTAGCCGCCGCCTCCACTTCCGCCGCGCCGCCCCCGGGGAGGTCGATCTCCATGATCTCCGTCGGGGGCCGCGCAACCCGTACGCAGGGTTCGTCCGCCGATCCGTGATCGGCTGCCCTGCAAGTCTTTTTTTTTCCGATCTCTTGATCGGTTTTATTTTTTGGTTTACCGATCTTAGATCGGATTGCGTCGCCCATCGCCGTCGTCATCGCCGCGCCTCTACTCCGACCATCGGCATCGATGATCTACACCGCGCCCGTGCGCCTGTCACCTGCGTTGTTGTGCCTTCCTCAGTAGGCCGTCACGGCCTCATGACAGGCTACCGCGCACCACGGCCGGCTGCTGCGGCTTCCTCGGAAGGCTGCCGCGGCCGACCCCCCTCGGATTGTCTTCGCCGTCATCGCCCAGGATTGCACCGACAACGACGCCGCGGATTTCGATCTGCCGTCGTCACGGACTTGGCGCGTACAGCGCCGCCGTCGGTCTGATCAACCGATCTGCGCTCGTCTCCACCGAGTACGTCCCCGAGCACGCGCCTACCACCGATCGAGCATCGGGCTGCCGCTGCGTCGCCCCTTCGGGCCGTAGCGTCGCCGCCTTTGGTCCCTGCCGCCGGCTACCAACGCGCCTTCTCAGGCGTGTCCGTCGCTGGTGGTTCTCACACCGCTGCACCGACTCGCGCCCTCCAGCTACGCCGCCCCATCGGGCACTAGCGTCGCTGCACGCGGTCATCGCCGTCACCCCGCAAGGACGTCGCAGGCTTCCACCGCGCCACCTCCCTCGGCGGGTCGCCGCCGTCCACGCATGGTCTTCGTCACGTCGCCGGGTTCTTCCTCGCCTACTTCGAGCACCGCCGCCGCATCTCCACAGGTAGCCTGCATGGCCACTCCTGGCTGTCGTAGGTCCTGCCGACTACCCCTCCGTCTAGGCATCCAGTATGACCACTCTTGGTCGTCGCTGGTTTGCCACCTTCTACGTCTTCGTCCAGCACGACTTCGTCGCCATCGTCCTCGACCACACCTACTTGTCTACTCCGACAACCGCGGCCTGCATCGGCACTTCGCCGATCTGCACAACACAACCATCGTAGAGTCCTCCTCTGCTAGTATCCTCTCCGACATGGCGTGAAGCTGTTTCTACTGGTCCCGTTCTTCGCATGCCCGATACTGGCAACACCGGTGCGTGCCTTCGTCCCCGACGCGTTCCTGAGTCTGGCAAGCTCGGTTGTAGCGTCTCGTCTTCATCGGCTTCGACAAGGTCTTCATCGGCATCGACTACCTCCTCTACGTCTGCCTCGACTACGTCACACCGACTTCGTCTTCGCGTACTCGGTTTTGGCACAACCAGAGTATGCCTTCGTTCCCGACGTGCGCCTGGTTCTGGCAAAGCCATGGCCGCACCTCGTCCTCGACGGCTCGGACTGCATCGGCATCGGCATCGCTCTCTCCGACGACTGCCCTGACGCGTCTCCGTCCTTCTACTGGCTGCACTACGCGCACGCGGCTTAATATGCGGCTACCTCGACACCGGCAACCCCGACCATGACATCGACCACGGCGACCCCTTGCGCGGCTACCTCGACCAAGGTTGCAGCACCCACCGCTCTCGGCTCACTCGACACCGGCATAAGGGCTACCACCTCGCCTGAGCTCCTCACCAACATCCTCTACGGTCCAAGCTTCTGCGATGTGACACCGTCCACGATGTTCCCGCTACCACTGCAGGGGGATGTCAGCGTACTGGTCTACTTCGGCTCTCCAGTCTGACCGTTCGCGATGTTCCAGTTGTTCACGATGCTACCGCTACGACTGCGGGGGATGTTAGAGTATACGTATATGTTAGGGATAGACTAGGTTACTTGTCTTGTACTCCAAGTAGGTTACTTGTCTTGTACTTCAAGTCGGTCCATGTACGCCTATATATACTCGCCTGAGAGGCTCAATAATAAAACCATCATATTCCGCAATCTCTCTTTCTCTACCCTTCAACATAGTTCATAGGTTTAAGGTTTAGGTTATTGCTTAGTTTACTGAATTTTTGTGAGTAACACTTCTGTCGGCTGATTGTTTTATCTTAGGTTCTTACAGTTCTAGGCTACCATTGATGCTATCAGGCTTGGGAAGTAGGTTTAGGTCTAGGCATAGTGTAGTTACTTGGAAATGGTTCTTACTGTGGATTTTCCTAAGTTTTACAATTTGGATTCAGTTGATAGTCTGTGTTAATCTCCAAGGTTTTTAAAATATGAGTAATTACCTGTTCTTGTTTCATATTCAGTCAAATTCCACAACTCAAGTAATTTTGGATTAGAGTTTAGTGTTTACTATTAGTGTTACCTAGCAGTGATCCATTCCGTTACCCTCAGTTAGGTACCATACATCTTCTGAAGCAGTTTTAGACGATAAGAGAGTGATTGTTGTATATCGTGTACGATAATTGAGAAGCAGTTTTAGACGACCGAGTCCCTCTGTGGAAGAAAAATGCAGGCACTAATGCGGATGTATTCCAGGTGGTGGTGTTGCACCCGTAAAAAATTAACATCATTTGCAATTAGTTCGTGAGCTTCTGTGAATAGTAGTACGTGGCGAGATCGCACATCTCGATCACCACGAACACTTATGTGAAGATGTACATATGAATAACACGCGCCTACTTGAAATTTAGAAAACAGAAATTCCTAAACTTAAGACCTCTTGGCTCTGGTACCATAAAGGATTTATGCACTAGCCAATTATCCCAAAAGACCGATATGATGGAAAGGACTAGGCAGTATATTTATATTCAACACCCCTAGCTGCCGAAGCCCACATCGCCGCCGCCGCTGTAGATCTTCTACACCGCCGTGATCCTGCCGCCGCCTCTCGGTTCTCCGATGCCGCCGCAAAAACCACAACCCTAGAAAACCAAAACCCTACCGCCGCGAAGCCTCTCCTTCGCCGCCGCCCACAAACCAATATAGAAACAAAACCATCACACAAACCCTGTCGCGGCCGCAATTTTTTGCCGCCGCCGCCATGTCTTCCTCGACAACGTCCTTGGTTACTGCGCTGGCCGTGGCTCTGGGAGCGCCGCCAGCCCAACTCCTCACCCACGACAATCCACTTGTTTGGAAATCCCTCGTTATCCCTGCTCTACGAGGAGCTCGGGTCCTCAATCTTGTGAAGGGCCTTGAGGTTGCTCCTGATGAAGAAATTGAAGTTGCCGACAGCAATGGAAAACAGATCAAGATCGAAAACCCTGATTATTTTGCTTGGATCCCCCGCGATCAACAGGTCATGCGCTACATCTTGAATTCCCTGTCCCCCGACTTGCTATCACATGTTATTGGCCTTGGCACCTCTGCAGAAGTATGGAAGGCGATCGAGGCCCTCACCACTACTCCCTCTTGTTCTCGGGCTCAACAGTTGCGATCTGCCCTCAATGATACAAAGAAGGGTTACCTCTCTGCTGAAAAGTATTATGACAAGATGAAGGCGATTGCATCTGAACTTGCTCTTGTTGGTAAGCCACTGGATGATGATGAGTTGATTTGGTCGATCCTGCATGGCCTCGAGGACTCATACAACACATTGAAGGTAGCTGTCAACGCCAATCCCAACACCACCCTTTCTGATCTGGTGAGCCAGCTTAAAGCCTTTGATCAGTTGCACAATGCTAGGGATGGTGGCGCAGTGTTTGTGTCCTCTGCACACATGGCACGCCGCACTGCAGATCGCTCTCCCCCTACTCGCCATGATGACCGACCTTGCCAGGAAGACTATGGGCGGCAGGACCGCTATGATGACTGTGGTGGTCGCCGAGATCGCTATGATGATCGCCAGGATGATCGTGGTCATCGGGATCGCTATGACGATCGCCGTGATCGCTTTGATGATCGTCGCCCTAGTGGAGACCATGATCATCAGTATGATGACCGCCAGCGCTGGCGTGATGATGATGCTGGGCGTCGACGTGATGATGGGCGGGATGATGGGCGTCGTCGTGGCCGTGCGCCCACCCCATATGTTAATGTCACATGTCAGATTTATAAGATTCATGGTCATCCTGCAAATGACTTCTGGTGGAGGTTTCAGTCTAATCGAGATCGCTGTGATGATGATGGAGACCATGGGGGTGATCGTGCTGGTGACAAGGGTGCCAATTCCAATATGGCTTATTATGGTGTTGATATAAATTGGTACTCTGACACTGGTGCTACTAGTCATGTTGCCAATGATATGAGCAAGCTTTCTGTCCATGAGAAGTACACAGGATGTGATCAATTTCACACAGCCAATGGCAACGGTATACAAATTTCTCATATTGGTCATTCAATGTTGCATACTCCCCATAATTCTTTACATCTTAGAGAAATCCTCCATGTTCCAGATGCTTCCAAAAATATTCTTTCTGTTCATAATCTTACACTTGATAATAATGTCTTTCTTGAATTTCACCCTCATTTTTTCTTGATTAAGGACCAGGCCACAAGGAGAACTCTGTTTGAGGGTCCATGTCATGATGGTCTCTATCCTCTAATGCCTCTATCCCAAGGGTCATCCAAGCAAGCCTTCATCACAATAAAGCCGCCGTCTTCTACATGGCATCGCCGCCTAGGACATCCATCCTCCTTTGTGGTGCAGCAAATACTTAGGAAACATCATATTTCTCATACTCCTGAAATAAATCCATATATTTGTGATTCGTGTCAGTTAGCTAAGAGTCACCAGTTGCCATATCCTGTGTCCACTAGTGTTTCTACTACTCCCTTAGAACAAGTTTTCTCTGATGTATGGGGTCCAACACCTTCCTCTGTTGGCAAACATTCATACTATGTAAGCTTTATTGATGATTATAGTAAATTTACTTGGATCTATTTGCTTAAGAAAAGATCTAAGGTTTATCAAGTTTTTATTAATTTTCAACAACTTGTTGAAAGAAAGTTTGATAAGAAAATTATCACTATGCAAACTGATTGGGGGATGCTGGGGTCCTGATCTCTAAAGGCCACGACATTGCGGTGCTTCCACAGATTCCAGCAACACAGCAGGGTGAAAGTCGAGGCGGTGGCAGCAGGCACAGACGGGGGAGGATCATAGGAGTAGAGCATCTGCAGCTCAGCCTCAAGTGGAAAACTGAACCCAGCAGACGCCCAAAACCTCTGAGCAAAGCCGCAACCGAACATAATGTGATTACCAGTCTCGAGAGGGGCATGGCATATGGGGCAGTCAGCCTCGTTCGCCGAGAGGATTCTTTTCTGAAGAAGAGCGGCTCTTGATTGGATTTGAGCCCGCGAGAGGATCCAGACGAAGAACTGCACCTTAGACGGGGCGTGATTCAGCCAAACAAAATCATGGAACGGGGCGCTGACGTCACCCCAGTTTCGAGTGAATCTCTATGACCTTACACATTAAAAATAGTCTAGCTATATTTTTTGCACAAAGCTAAAACATCTTATATTTTGAAACGGAGTGACATAGATGCGGATACATACTATCACTAGTGAACAACACACCCTCTAACAGCGGTTTAGGAGACCCTTTTAACAGCGGTTTCAGAACCGTTGTTGGGGGTTTGGTGTTAGAGGCCCCCCTTTAACACCGGTTCTTATACGAACCGCTGTTAAAGGGTAGCGCACGTGGGGCTGCCGCAGCGCTCAGGCCCCCCCTTTAACACCGATTCATAACACGAACCGGTGTTAAAGGTTCTCTGCCGCGATAGGAAAACGGCATAAATCTCTACCGCGGTAGGAAAACGACATAAATCTACGCCGGCGAGATTCTGCCGCCCGTTCAGGCGGATTTCTGCGGCGGGGACGGGGATGGGGGGAGGGGGAATCGATCGGGAGAGGTATACACATACATCATCAGTACATACAAGTACATGAATAATTAAGCAACTATTATTATACACAAACATCATCATTGTGGTATTCTTCGTACACGTTGAAGCATCAAGTACAAGACAAACACGTTCAAGCATATATACAATATAACATCTCCGTACACGTTCATTTTGGTGGATATCTAAAGAGTTCTCCGCCAGGCGTGACGACCTCATCAAGTATGAACCTCGCCAATTCCTCTTGAATGACTCATATGCGGTTAAATGGTAGGGGTTGGTCCCGCATCCGTTCGATCTAAATATATATGAAGAATGGGTCAATATATATATAATAATAAAACTCAACACAACTGATGGTAATAAAATAATGTTGTGTACTTTGTTTACTTACTCTAAGTTGTTCTAGTGCGGCTTGGCCCGTCACACATATCGTGTTGTGAATGAACTCGCAAACATAGTATCCACATAAGTTATTGCTAGGTCCCTGATGCGCGCACTTTACGAGAATAGAGAGTTCAATCAAAATAATAATAAATAAAGCATGATATAATGGAATTGGAAGCAGAATCAAAGAGATACCCAGACCTAGCTGGCTAGTATTACTTACATTTTGTTCTACAAATTTTAGTTCTTCTGACCATTCACCCACGGCCCTGACCGTGAACCTTTTCAAAAACCCTGTCCAGCAAAGAAAATGGATAAATGAGTAATTAATTACTTGTTGTCATGAAAGTTGCCGATCTAGTGCGATAATATGATTGATATTACCTCTGGAGCATCTCTTTAAAGTATGCCCATAGCTCTTGGTCTTTTCGTAACGAGTCCATGACAAGGACTTTTCCTGCGGCAGGTTGAATGACTAGCAGAATAAAGTGGAACCTCCGCACGCATAACTCATCATCAGTTACACTTAACATTGAGTAAGCTGAAACAGGATGTGTACAAGAGAGGGTAACAGTACTCACGAGAAGTTGTAAGGCAATAGTATTTCCCTTTTGGTTTGTTGTCTCAGTAAAGACCTTAGCAAAATATCTTCGGTTTGCCCGGGTCTGTGTTTTACCACTTGTTCATGAACTCTATTTGGGTCAACGAACCCAATGTCAAAAGGGACTCCTTTCATGCATTCTATAACCTTTTTCTTGCATAATAGTATATACATATATAGTGAGCATACATATACATGCAATTAATGAATTGAATGAGATGAGATAGAAATTATAGAAATAGTACTTACACACAATAAAGGCTGATGGCAGCTTTGTCGAGTTCCTTCTGATTGAATAGAAAATGCAAGTCTTGAATGTTGAAGGCGATATCGTCGTCTCCGCACAAGAAAATCTCATCTCTTATATGCGCCGTGATCCATTCTTCCTTTCTCGTCTTGCAGAAATTAAGGTACCACTTGTGCAATCTTCGCATCTTTGTTGGTAGATTCTTGAGCTCCTCTTTCTTGACGAGATTCTTCCCATACTTCCATGGTTGTATGGGGTTGACATCGCCTTTGGGCAAGTTGTCTCCCATGATATTCAAGTATGCAATGTAAGTCATCACCATCTCATTGTCCTTTCTTTGTAGCTCTGCCTCGTAATCATTTACAGAAGGAGTTATCCGTGTGTCGAACACTTGGAGCGGGGCACACGATTGGTTTTCCTGCTCTCCGAGCATGGGAACTGTTTTCTGGGGTGCCGCACGACTACTACTTTCAAACTCCCTCCGCCTTGCATCCCCCTTCATAATCTGGCGCTCGTAGTCCGACACAAGTGGGGTTTCAGGTTTCAAAATATTATTGTAAAACTTATCCACCACCGTCGGATCTATTTTCTCCTTTGGCTCGGCCCGTCTAGATGCAAATAATTTCTTGACCTCTTCTTCCGAGATCCTCTTGGTCTCCTCGTCACTGCGATTCCACGGTAATACCGGCAATGGCTTGGCGTAAGGCTGCGGGACGTAGTTTCTTGAACTCTTCGGCGTACGGTTTCCTGCAGATTTCTTCGTGACAGTGCTAGTGCTCTTCGTGGCAGTGCTCTTTCGCTTGCGCTGACACGCAGGAGATGGCTGAGGCGCAGGAGATGGCTGGCGCACAGGAGATGTCTAACGCGCAGGAGACGGCTGAGGCGGCTCAGACTGCTGACGCTGCGGAGATGACGGGGGTGTCAGTGGCCTCCAATTTGGAAGCACGATGTGTTCCTTCTTCCAAAGAATGGTTGTTTTCACTGCAAATTTGAGTTGAGTTTCCCCTTCACCTGTAGAATGGTCAAGCTGTGCTTCCTCATATTCCTTCACAACCTCATCCACCCCGACAATAGCATAACATCTGGAATCGGTCGGCAGTGGTAAGTTCCACCATCTACAGGAGGTAAGGCATAGCCGACAACCACCTTAATGGATAAGCCCATTAATATCACATGCAGCTCAGCGTGTTTGCTCTCTGTGATCTCATCCACGGGGTATCAAGGACCTGCCATTTCAAGCGTGGGCTGCATGTTCCATGGAAGCCACGCTGCTTTTGCGTGTAGTGTCTGAGCCGCCGGCAGCTTCCAATGCAGGCTCTTCATGCCACTGAGATGGGCCGGTAGCTTGTTGGATCTTTTGTGCATTCACTTGCGCCTGTAGCGCGACAAGTGTATGTTCTATATGTGTCATATGGTCTATACGCTTTTTTTTATTTTCTGCCGCGCCATCTGTAAGAGTCGCCCCACTCGGCAAACCCATCCTTCCACGTCATACCCCCGTGCCTCATGCTGGTGTTCTTTTTTAACGATGGCGCGTGTCAGCTGGTCATTCTCTCTATCGGGATGGAAGGTCCTGGCGGCTGTTTCCTCGTATGCCGTGGTGAGTTCAGTGACGGGTTTGGCAAGTAGGGTTGGGAAGATACACAATCCCGTTTCTGGGTCCAACCTTGCCCCGATTCCGTAGAACCAAGTCTTTGCACGTAGGTCTCACCCATGTGTCTGGGGTGTGACCCCTCTATCGCGCAGGGCCTTCTCAGCTTCCTCCCACTTAGGCCTCTGAGATATGTAGACACCTGACCCCGTCCTCTGGTGATATTCCTTCTTCTGGGCATTTAGCGTATTGGTTTCTGACCTCTTTGTAGCTATAGCACCTTCCTTGTACGCCACAAATTCGGGCCAGTGAGGTCTTATCTTCGCATAATATGCGTCTTCGAAATCTGGAGTCTCGCGAGCTTTGACAATTTGTTCAATTTTGTCTTTCAGTTGCGGAAAGCGTCAGCCATCTTCTTTAGAGTCTACTCTTTGACCTTTTCCTTTATAACCGGTTTATTTTCATCCTCCGCTGGCGGTAGGGTGAAATTTACCAACAGCGAAGTCCAAAGCATTTCTTTGGATCTTTCATCGATAAAGGTACCATCGCCCTTCTTTGGCTTATTCCAATATTCAATTATGATTGGGATTTGGTCCCTAACAAGAACTCCAGCCCGGCGTATAAATTTGTCTACGGCCTTCTTGGGCTCCATCGGCCTGCCATCAACACGGACTGCTTCGATCATGAACTTTGCACGATCTTTCAACCGATGGCTCGCGCCTCGCTTCCTCTTTTTCATAGAAGAAGATTGTTGTTGGATGGTCGATACGGAGGACTAAAAGAAGAAAGAAGCATTAATTAATACATCTACATATATATACAAATCAATCGGTGCAAGTCAGCAGAGGCTTAATCCATGCATATACCTCGACGGATTTTGTAATCACTGAAGTGTGTTCACCGGAGTCGTCATCTTCTCCATGACTACTTGAGCTGTCATCATGTCCCTCCAAGTTCAGATATTGTGAGGTGTCCTCATGGATCATGTTCTCCATTATTTCTTCCTCTTCAAGGTTTCTATTGAGTGGATCCATAGTTTCTAAAACAATAATATTATCACACAAATATCAGTAATACATCTATTAAAATGCTCGAGTAAGGATGATGATATGATAGGTTAAAAGTATTGGAATGTAACCCTAATACATGCTTGGTCATTTTAAACGGGGTCCAAACCCTAATTCGGAGAAACCCTAAAGCCCGGATTAACAATGCATGGTTATAATGTGCTGTTGACAATGAGCGGCGTGCTAAGGCGGCGGCTGGCGACGCTAGAGAGAGAGCGGGGATGCGTGGGGGTGTGCGGTTTGAACCCTCGACCGTGTGTAGGCTCAGCGAGGGCAGAGGATCGAAGGTCAGGGGTCGACGACAATGGTGGCGCTGGTCCTCGGTGGCAGACGGATATACATACACTATATATTTAATCAAAATATGCATATATTCATACAACAATATATATACAACAATATATATACAATAATCAAATATATACAACAATATATAGACAACAATATATGTACAATCAAATATATACAACAATTATATGTACAATCAAATATATACAACAATCAAATATATATACAACAATATATATATATAAATTAATAAGGAGCTCCCCTCTCACCGGCGGCAAACTATCGATCGGCTGGCGGGGTCGGCGGGGAGTGGCGGCATCGGGCGTGGACGGCAGGGTCGGCGGCGCGCGACAGAGGCTCCGCGAGTTGCTGGCGGCGGCGCCGGCTCCCGAGAGTTGCTGGCGGCAGCGCGGTGGCGGCTCCGCGAGTGGACGGGGGTGGCGGACGGCACGGGCGCGGTGGCGGGCGATGGTGACGGCGAAGGCGTGGTCGAAAGCTGTGGCGGCGTCTGCTTTCTGTCAGCCTCCTCGCTCCTCTCCGCTCGATCAATTCTTGCCGTGGGGGAGAGTAGGCGGCCTTTATACCACCCATTTTAACACGGTTCTAGCCACGACGGTGTTAAAGAGTGGGGATTCGCACAAGACTTCTTTAACATCGGTTCGTATCGAACCGGTGTTAAAGGGGTACATCGTATGCGAATCCCCCTTTAACACCGGTTCGGCTGGAACCGGTGTTAAAGGGGGGGCATTTATTTCGTACATTAAAGGGGTGGGGGCTTTTTTAATTCAAAAAATAGGATATAATTTAGAAAATTCATATCTTTTTCATTGTAACTCAGAAAAATATGAATAATATATCATAATTTTCAGAAAAATAAGATCTATCCATTCATATACAAACATTTTATAGTTACTGTAGATGAAAATTTTCAAAATGATTAAAACACTTACATATAAATTTTGATTATTCAATTAAGACAAAAATAAAATAGTCAAACCCTAAAACTTTGAACTTAAGAAATATTAAGCATTTGAAAAGGAATATAACCATATGTTATAAAATAAATTCATATTTTATTTTGTATTAACATTTTTGAATTGTTTGGATATTTAAATTTAGCATCTTTTGTACACTTTGGAATCTGACAAAACTTTCAACATCAAAATTGTTTGTATTTGAATAATTAATCCTAAAACATTTTTTGTTTTTAAAAAATAAAATTCTAACTATTCAAACTAGTAACATATGGGAAAGGGCGGGCAGAATGCGCGGGAGGAAAAGGGAGGGACGAAAATTTTATTACGATAGAACTGGAATTAAAGTACACAACGCAACTAACAAAGCACGACTGAAAATTAAGATACATAGAAGAACTGAAATTAAGATACATCCAGATTATGTTATAATCGGCCGAGCTTGTTTTGGAATGTTGGAGTGATTCAGTCATGCTCCTGCCTACACATGTAATACTCGCCACTGTAGTCTGTCGTCGTCGGGGTCGCCGTAGTTGAACCTTGAAGGCTGAGTACGCGTGGGCTGGACTTGAGGGTAGCACAGACGGGGGTTAGAGTCGGAGGCAGTGTCGTACGCCATGACGCTCTGGAGAGTCCGACCGCGCCACCAGAGCCGACGGCCGGCCTCGTTGAAGTTTGGAGCAGGTGGACCGTCCTCCTCGTGCCTGGCAAGCGCCCTTTCACACCGATCCCCAAAGAAGGCTTCCCAAGTCGAGAAATAGTCGGGATGCCATCTGGGATTCCTCCGCTGCTCCGGCATGAGATCGAAGTAGTAGTGGTTCGTGATGGCCATCCGGCACGCCACGCCTAGAGGGATAGGAGGAACAGGCACGCCTCCGGCCAACCTGGACGGGGGTAGTTCGAGGCACAAAGCGCCTTCGCCTCCCTGGGGGTTAGTGGTACGATGGAAGCCATGGGAAAGAGTGGTGAGGTTATAGATATGAGTCTAGAGATGTGCAATGACAATGGTGGTCAACCCTACATATATATAGTGAGAAATGGCAGGAAGATAATTGGAGGGAAGAACTGGCGGGAAGAAATGGCGGGAAGAAATGGAGGGAAGAACTGGCGGGAAGAACTGGCGGGAAAAAATGGCGGGAAGAAAAATAGCTCATTTAATACATATAGTGTTAACAGAAGAAATATGACATTGATTTCCATTTTGAGATACATATGTGTGCCAAAAATGGCTCAATTAATACATATAGTCAATCTTATGACCGCGTCGGCCGTAACCATGGAGTATCAGTTTAACAGGATGGTTGGGTCAGTCTTCACTCTGAAGGGCGGAATTTCATCAAACTTATTATAATCTTCTGACATGTCTGCCTTGTCCTCCACTCCCACGATGTTTCTTTTCTCTAAAAGAACTATGTGACGCTTTGGCTCATCGTGTGATGTATCTGTTTGCTTATTTTTTCTTTTTTTCGGTTTGGTAGACATGTCCTTCACATAGAAAACCTAAGACACATCATTGGCTAAGACGAATGGTTCGTCTAAGTTCTTGTCTACCTTCATAAGATTGTTGAGATCCACTGTTGTCATTCCGTACTTCTTGTCTACCTCAACCCCTCCTCCTGTTAGCTTGACCCATTTGCACCGAAACAAGGGGACCATAAAATTAGGTCCATAGTCAAGTTCCCATATCTCCTCTATGAACCCATAATACATGGTCTTTTGCCCATTGTCTTCTGTTGCATCGAAGCGGATACCATTGTTTTGGTTGGTGCTCTTTTTATCTTGGCCTATCGTGTAAAATGTATTCACATTTATCTCGTACCCTTGGAAAGTACATATAGTCAAAGATGGTGTCCTGGCCAACAAGTACAGCTAATCTCCAACAATGGTGTTATTCGTGAGAAGTCTTTGCAGCCAGCCGCCAAAACTCGCCATGTGTTCACTTATAATCCATTCATCAGACTGTCCAGGGTGTTTGAGGCATATAAAATTCTTGTGTCCATTGATATACGGGGCAACCAAGATAGATCTTTGTAAAACCGTGTAGTGTGCTTGATTGAGAGAATGCCCGTCCCTACATATCATTGCTTTACATCCTAGGGTGCCTTTTCCACGTAGTCTCCCCTCGTATCGTGATTCTGGAACACCAATCGCCTTAAGGTCAGGAATAAAATCAACACAGAACTCAATGACCTCCTCTGTTACATAGCCCTTGGAGATGCTTTCTTCTGGCCTAGCACGGTTATGAACATATTTCTTTAAGACTCCCATATACCTCTCAAAGGGGAACATATTGTGTAGAAATACAGGACCGATAATGACAATCTCTTCTCCTAGGCGAACTAGGAGATGCGTTGAAAGAGCATTTTCCTATCCCTCTGATTTTGATGTTTGATAACGACACACTTATTGGTTTAACTATGTGCTAAGTGTATCACAGGTTTGATAAGAGGTGGCACACATATTGGCATATCAATTCCCTTTGCGAAAAACCACTGTGCCAACCGGTAGTACCGGAACTACGACCGGTACTACCGCTTGACACCGGTACTACCGGTTCCAGTACCGGTTGGCACTGTCCAAAACTGATAAGGGTGTGTGCTAGTCAGTACCACCCGGTACCACGGAGCGGCACTACCGGTCCACCTGGTAGTACCGCTTGATACAAGCGGTACTACCGCTTGACACGGTCGTACCGCTCGGCAGTACCAGGGCATACTGACTAACACTCAATCCTCTCCGTTTTGGTCAGTACCAAGCCCATTGGGGACCGGTAGTACCGCGTCCTACGACCGGTACTACCGCTTGGGGGTAGTACCGCAAGGGCGATACCGCCCAAAACTGAAGAAAGCTGATGAACTGAAGCACCTCTGGTACCTGGTCCGGTACTTGACCGGTAGTACCTCTTGCAAGCGGTACTATCGCTTGAGTACCGGTACTACCGGTGCATTAATGACTCCAACGGCCATATTTCTTGGAGGGGTATAAATACCCCTCCACCTACCTTGGGACAAAGTGCTCAGCTCATTTAAGTCAAAGACCACCATTGGAGTCCATTGGAGCCACCCATTCTTGAAGATCTCCTCATTCAACCACCCAAAGTCCTTGATCTTTGGGGAATCGAAGGAGGAGGCCCCGATCTACTACTTCACCAAAAGAGATCTTCATTTCCCCCTAATTTCATTGAGGGTCCCTTTGCTCTAGTGTTTTCTTGGAAACCCTAGTTCTTGTTTTGGTTCTTACAAGCTTGTCTTTGATTGCTTTGACAGCTTGCTTGTATTTGGGAGCCTCCGATTAAGTTGTGGATGTGTGCCCCAAACTTTTAACGGTGCCGGCTTCCACCTTGAAGGTTGCCGATATAGTGGAGGGTGAATCGATCCCGTTGGGGTGATATTCATCGGAGAACAAGGGAGGCCTCTCGTGTCCTTGGTGGTTTGAAACCACCCCCTGTCCAAACGTAGACGTACTTCCCCTCAAAAGGAAGGAACTACGGGAAACAAATCCTTGTGTCTCCGCGTCCACTCTTCGGTTACCTCTATCCTTTACCGCACCTTACTTACTTGCTACTACTTTGTGTTGTGTTAGTCCTTGCATAATTGCCATATAGGTAAATTCACCGTAGTTGCATTATCTAGAGAATTTACCTTATTGTCAAACCTTAATTTGAAAAAGAAGAAAATTTGAAGTAGCACCTATTCAGCCCCCCTCTAGGTGCCCATACGATCCTTTCAATTGGTATCAGATCCTCGGCTCTTTATTCGGGCTTTACCGCCTAAGAGAATACGGGTAGCGACAATGGGGATGGTGGTAGTGAGCTGACACCGGTAACCATGGAAGATCTCAAAAACTTGGAAACAAGATTGAGCTCTTCCTTGGTTAATGAAGTCAAGAAGATGCTCGAGCAACTTCTTAAAGACAAAGAAAGCTCATCACCTCCATCTCCTCAAGAGGACCAACCATCCATTTTACCTAAAGGGAATACACCGGTATCCCCCGAGGGTATGGTGGTGGGGGGTAAACTTGACAACGTTAATTCCTCCACACACAATGATGGTGGGAAGGGTGAGCACCGTGACTCATGGTACTCTCCCGACCCTCCAATCCCTCACCCTCATGTTTACAATAGAGGTGACCCACCTAAGCTTGAAGAATCTGCTACTTTTGCTCAATGGCAATCACTAATGAGGACTCGTATGCGCAGCTCTTGCATTAAACTATGGAACATCATTGAGCATGAACTCTTTATTGGGGATCCAAACAACTTGACAAGAAGAGAGGTTGTTAATAGTCAACTCAATGCCACTGCTTTGCATATGATTCAACAAGGTTTGGGGACAAAGGATTATCCACACATTGAGCACTTTAGCATTGCCAAGGAAGCTTGGGATGCTCTCACTGTGTTGTTTATTGGAAATGAGAGTATGAGGAGGAACCGATATGATGCTCTAAGCAATGAAGCCGAAGTCTTCTACATGAAAGAAGGTGAAGATCACGAAGACATGTACCGAAGGCTCAAGACCACCGCCACTACTTTTAGGAATGTGGGTGCCTCACATGTAGATGATGCATGGATAAAAAGGAAATATGTGAGTGCACTCATGCCTTTTGAGCCCACCGACTTGAAGAGCCTACAAGGAAGACACAACTACCATCTCATGACCTCAAATGAAGTTATGCAAGAGATGGCTGCTTTCAAGGTTGCCGCCAAGAATGCCAAAGATGCCGTGCTCGTGCCCTTGGTATGAGCAATGTTGTCAATGTTGCTTTGAAGGCCAAAGTTGTGGACCTTGGGGATGAAGATGATAGTGATGAAGGGCTTTCCATGGACCATACCGATGAAGGCAAGATTGCTCATGGTCAATATATGGCTTTCTATGCAAAGAACTTTTGGAAGAACCCCTCCAAGGCCAAGATGGAAATGGAACGGAGAAGCAATCCAAATGGGAAAAGAGAGAATACCACAAGGTTGAGAACTTGCTTCAATTGTGGTGACCGCTACCACTTTGTGGCTAGTTGCCCCTATGAGAAGAGAGAAGATCATGGTGGAAAGCTTGTGTTGAAGAAGACTCTCAAGGGACCGTACAAGAAACCTTTCATCAAAAAGAATCCCATCAAAAAGAAGCCGGGAGAAATTGTCTTGATCACTCATGAAGAGTACTCCTCCGACAATGAAGATGATGAAGATGACGAAGAGGAAACTTCTCATGGTGTGGCTGCTCTTGCCACCACCTCTACTCCGACATTCTCACTCTTCGGTTCTCCAAATGAGAACTCTTCCACCAAGAACGCCACTTGCCTTATGGCAAGAGGAACGGAGGTATCTTCATCATCCCGCTCTACTCACTTAGATAATGATGAAATTGATGATGAGATGTCTCTTGATGTTAAAAAGGAATTAATTGCCTTTGATGAGTTTATGACTAACCTAGAAGGTGATGCTAAGCTACATTTTGGAAACATCTTAGATCAACTATCACATACTCAAGAGCTTCTAGATGTAAGATGTAAACTTGGGCATGGACATATGATTGAGCTAGACGCCCTAAACAATGCTCTAGAAGAAGAACAAGAAACTAGGTTGTCACTTGAATTAAAACTTGAAGGGATCGATGAGGCCAATGACATTATTGTTAACAAACTCATCAAAGAGCGTGATCATGATATTGCTAAATATAAAAGAGCTAAAAAGGACAAGGTTGAGTTTGGTGTGGTTCATGAAAAACTTGCCGATGACTTTAGCTTGCTTAACAAGGCCCACAAGGCCTTGTAGAGTGAACTCTTGTCACTCACAAAGTCCCATGAAACGCTTCAAACTCAATTGGCCAATATTCCTGCACCTAGTAACTTCATTCCATCTAGTAGAACAACTATTCTTGAAGAGAATGCTAGGTTGAAGGGGGAGCTTGCTAAGGCCACATTTCCACAAGGCAACAAGTCCATTGATGATCTTTTGAGCAAGAAAAGGCGTAGTGGTGATAAAGGGGGCATTGGTTTTGTTTCCAAAACCAAGAAGAATAACAATAAGAAGAAGAAGGACAAGCCCGCACAAGAGACCAACAAGACCATTGTGGAAAGTAAGACCACAAGTGGTAAAACTATGTCTCATGATGATTTTGCGGGAAGTGCTAACCCTCACTATGTTCTAATGCGTGATTATTATGGTGATGTGTATGCACAATATGTTGGCCCTTATGATGGTTATATTGCTTGGTCTATTTGGGTTCCCAAGACCCTTGTTGCTAACAAAAGAGGACCCATTGAAAAATGGGTACCTAAAAACTAGCTTGATCTTTTGTAGACTTATGCTTCCAGAGGGTCAAAATGGGTGATCGATAGTGGTTGCACAAGTCATATGACCGGAAGCTCATCTATTGTCAAGGACTTGGTGCCAAATGATGATCAAATCACCGTCACATATGCCGACAAGTCAAAGTCTAAGGTAATGGGTTTCGACAAGGTAGTGGTGGCTTACAACATTACACTCGTGAACATCATGCTTGTTGAAACCCTTGGATACAATTTACTTTTAGTCCGTGCTCTTGGAAAGATGGGCTTTGCCGCCTTTGTTGATGATGATATTGTGGTCCTCATGTGGAGCAAGTCTCTCAAGGTCGCTTTCGTTGGGTACGTCGAAAATGACTTATATGTGGTGGACTTTTTGGGGCAAGCCACTGCAGGTCCGATGTGCTTACGGAAAGGCTGATGTGGGTTGGCTATGGCACCGCCGACTAGCCCATGTCAATATGAGAACTTTGCAAAGTCTCCATAAAGAGGGCCATATAGTTGGACTAAAAGAAAATGTTTCCTTTGCCAAAGATCGTGTTTGCAGGGCATGTATTCTAGGGAAGATGCATGACACTCCTCACAAGCCCATGAACCAAATCAAGTCTAACAAGATCTTGGAACTTCTCCATGTGGACCTATTTGGTCCTCCATCTCATGCAAGTCTTGGAGGGAAGAAATATCGTTTGGTGATTGTTGACAACTTTTCAAGATACTCTTGGGTTTATTTCTTCAAGTTGAAGAGTGAAACTCAAAGGACTTTTATCGACTTCATCAACTTGGTTCAACGACAACACAATGTTCCCGTGTTGATTCTAAGAAGTGACAATGGCACCGAGTTCAAGAACTACACCTTGAATGATTTCCTTAGTGACGAGGGGATTAAACATCAATATTCCACTGCATACACCCCTCAACAAAATGGTGTGGCCGAAAGGAAGAACCGGACTCTTATTGAGATGGCTAGGATCATGTTGGCGGAGTTTAAATCTCCATACAACTTCTGGGCCGAAGCCATCTCCACCGCTTGCCATGCTTCAAACCGACTCTACCTCTGCAAGAAAATCAACAAGACTCCATATGAGATACTTACCGGTAACAAGCCCAACATATCTTATTTCCGGGTGTTCGGTTGTAAGTGTTTCTATCTCATCAAAGGTGTTCGTTTGTCTAAATTCGAGTCTAAAGCATTAGAGGGTATTTTTGTTGGCTATGGTCTCGAATCTCACACTTATAGAATCTATGACAAGCTCTCCGGAGCCGTCATAGAATCTTGTAGTGTGACCTTTGAAGAATATGATGGTCCCCAAGGGGGGCGTGTTGATGCTTGTGATGCAGATGATGAAATGCCTCAGGATACCATAGGAAGAATGGGAGTGGGTTATATCCGCCCCGTTGAGGAACCCCTTATGGCGGATCGAGAAGAACTATGCTCCACTCGAGTGGATCCCTCATCTTCACAACCTCAACATGCTCCATCTACCGAAGAGGACATTGACTCAAGCCAAATACAAGATGTGGACCCTCAACATAGTGATCAATGTGTGAACTCTAGTCAAAGGGTGCTTGGTCCATTCGATGGGTTGTCAAGTGGTGCCAAGTAAATTTGTCAAGGAAGATCCATCCAAACTGTTTTGAGACAAGCTCAAATTGATGCTAGAAGAGCACTTGATCAAGACCAAGGTCAATCCTTGCCTCCCAATGTAGAGGATGACTCCAATGATGATCAAGGTCAAGTTGATGGTCAAGACGAGGATCAAAATGATGAAGAGGGTCCTCCAAGAAACAATGAGGAGATCCATGCTTGTCGCGAAGCTAGAAAGGAAAGAATGTTGGAAATAAGAGACCACACCCTCCAAAATGTTGTTGGAGATCTAAGGAAAGGAATTTCCACAAGAGCACAATTGAAGAGGTTCAGTGAACACCAAGCACACATCTCCATGATTGAACCAAAGAAAGTGTGGGAAGCTCTTGAAGATTCGGATTGGTTAGAAGCTATGCACAAAGAGCTCAACAACTTTGAGAGAAACAAAGTGTGGAAGTTAGTTGAGAAGCCAAAGGATTGCCGCAATGTTATTGGAACAAAGTGGATATTCAAGAACAAGCAAGATGAGCATGGAATTATAGTAAGGAACAAGGCTAGATTGGTTGCACAAGGGTATTCTCAAATTGAAGGCATTGATTATGGAGAGACTTATGCACCCGTGTCTCGCCTTGAGTCCATCCGTATCCTTCTTGCTTATGCAGCACATCATAACTTTAAGTTGCAACAAATGGACGTAGAAAGTGCATTCCTTTATGGTCCTTTAAATGAATTGGTATATGTTAAGAAACCCCCAGGATTTGAGGACCCCAACTTCCCAAACCATGTCTACAAACTTGATAAGGCGCTCTATGGGCTCAAGCAAGCCCCACGCACGTGGTATGAGCACCTTAGAGAGTTATTGTTTGACCGTGGCTTTGAGGTTGGGAAAATCGATCCCACTCTTTTTACTAAGAGGGTCAATGGGGAGCTTTTTGTATGCCAAATATATGTTGATGATATTATCTTTGGCTCATCTAACAAAGCTTTTAATGATGAATTCTCAAAGCTTATGACTAGTAGGTTCCGGATGTCTTTGATGGGGGAGTTGAAAGTATTTCTTGGCTTTGAGATCAAGCAAGTTAGAGGAGGAACATTCTTCAACCAAGCCAAGTATACTCAAGATATGCTCAAGAGATTCAAAATGCAAGATTTGAATGGAGCTCCTACTCCCATGGCTACAAAGACTCATCTAGAACAAAATCCAAATGGTAAAGATGTGGATCAAAAGGTATACCGGTCTATCATTGGTTCTTTGCTTTACCTTTGTGCATCTAGACCCGATATTGTGTTGAGTGTAGGTGTGTGTGCAAGATATCAAGCGGATCCTAAGGAAAGCCATTTAATGGCGGTCAAGAGAATCTTTCGATATTTAGTTCATACCCCATTTTATGGTCTTTGGTATCCTCGAGATTCAACATTTGCTCTCTGTGGGTACACGGATTCGGATTGGGCGGGGGACAAGGATGATAGAAAATCAACATCCGGGGCGTGCCAATTCCTTGGTAGGTCCTTGGTATGTTGGTCTTCTAAGAAGCAAAATTGTATATCTCTCTCCACCGCCGAAGCTGAGTATGTTGCTGCCGCTAGTGCTTGCACTCAATTGCTATGGATGAGGCAAACTTTAAAGGAATACGGTGTCCATTGTGACAAAGTGCCTCTTCTATGTGACAATGAAAGTGCCATCAAAATTGCATACAACCCGGTGGATCACACAAGGACAAAGCATATTGAGATTCGTCATCACTTCATTAGAGATCATGTTGCTCGAGGTGATATTGATCTATCCTATGTTTCAACCAAAGATCAACTTGCCGATATCTTCACAAAGCCACTTGATGAAGCAAGGTTTTGCTACTTGAGGAATGAACTAAATATCGTAGATTCAAGGAGCTTGACTTGATTATCTTGCACTCTCACCTAATACTCGACCCATATTTGGTTTAGGTGTAGGCATGGACATAGGGGGAGTGCGGTCCTAATTGATTGGACTATCCCTCCCCCCATTATGCGCAAAGTAAACAAAATCATTCCTCTTAATATCATTTTGTGATATGTGAGCTCAATGATTAGTTTCGGTAATGGACCCAAGATATATCTTCATGGTGCCAAGCCGAGTATACTCAAATATGGTGGCCTAGGCCACCGCCCCCTCTCAATCGAGAGGTTGATGTGCGTACTCGTGTTTGTCATTTTTTGATTTGATTTGTACTCATGATTGTCATCTTGTGAATTGCCTTCATCGCTCTTAGTATCATGCACTCTAGTTTGGTTTTGAACTTCCTTTTTCTCGATTTTTAGAGTGCATGTGCTTCCCAACTCACTTGTCTTAACTCAAGCCTCCTTACTCCCTCACGAAAACCCTCTCTCTATCTGCACAAGAATCATCCTTGTTTCCTGGCATTTGGAATCAGATGGGACCGGTACTACCGGATGTGGGAGCGGTACTACCGGACCAGGGAAGTTCCCAGGTCGTATCCTGGAAGAAGCTCGAGGCAGTACTACCGCCACATGTCCGATTACCGATCACAGTACTACCGGTTGGGGAACCGGTACTACCGCTTACGAGCGGTACTACCGCTTCAGCAATCGGTACTACCGGTCGGCGTTTTCCTGGTATATATTGGACGCGCGTGGGGAGGCAGCCCTCAGTGCCCCATTCATCCCCACTCCCTCCACTCATACCCGCGCCACCGCAGGAGACCTTGAAGACGCCGGAGCCCTGCCGCGCCCTCCTCTCCCCGGATTCCCCTTGGATTTGGCCTCTTGGCGGGCTTCCACCTCTTTACCCCGCCATGGATTCTGGTACAACCGCCCTTTCTCTCCCCGTTTGATTTCCCCATTAGATCTAGGTTTTGGCTTAGATTTGTGGAGAAATTGACTTGTTGAAAGGTTGTACTGCTATATGCTTCCTTGTTACCGAGTAGAATCATCTATTTGCAGTTCAATGCCGTCAATTTGGTTCTTTTCCATCAGATCTGACGATCTTGTGCCGCTCAACCGGTAGTACCGGAACTTTTTCCGGTACTACCGCTTGCAAGCGGTACTACCGGTTGTCAGGTCCGGTAGTACCGGTCCAAACTGACCACATTTTTCTGCTTAAATACTAGATTCTCTCGTTTGCTCCTGTTGATTCTTGTGCCCTTACCCCCTTGCTATCCTCCCTCGTGCTTTCACAGATGCAGGTGGTTCTCGGGGTGCTCGCAAGCGTTCCAAGACTAGCCGTGAGATTGTTGAGGAAGAGATGGAGTCTAAGGAAGAGGTTATGCCACAGCCAAGACACCGTTCCAGGTTGCCTGCTACTCGAGGTGGTCGTGGGGGTCGTGAAGGGGTTACCAAGCGCTCTGCTAGGCGTGGCAGCGCCCCTCCCTCTCGCCCCCTTCCACTGGGCGTACCAAAAGTCTCAGCTCTGGGCCATCTGGGCCAAGTAAACTGTCAGACATCTCTGAGTCAGAGTTTAGGGCTATCCGGACTGAAAATGCATACTCCCGCAACCGGAGCGAGGCAAGGGAAGACAGTCTCTTCTATGATGATTTCCAAGAGCGTGTTTATCATGAGGTTCTTTTGACCAACATCCAGATGGTGGTGCCTCAGCAGTGGATTGACATGGGGCACATTGACAAGAATCTTGACTACTTTGCTGAAGCTAAGGAAATCTGCTCTCACCTTGGCTTGTTCCCCATTATGGAGTTTCAGTATGACTATGATCCCCTCCTTATTTGCCAGTTTTATGCCACTGCACATTTCCACACTGGCCGCACTCGGAAGATTACCTGGATGACTCAAGGTGCTGTCAAGGAAGCTACAGTAGTGGAGTTTGCTGCAATCTTGGGGTATGAAGATCGCGCCCGGGACGTTCCTTGTGGTTTTTGCTGTCACATGCGGGATCATCCCTCCAAAAAGGATGTCCTTACACCTTTGTATATTCGAGGCCATGGGGTCGCTGGCAAGATCAAGGATCTTCTCCCCACATATGGCATTCTCCATCGCATTTTCCGTGAGACTGTTGCTCCTCGTGCGGGCAACAAGGATGAGATACATGGGTTCTCTGTTGACTTGCTGTTCAACACCTTCCTCAACCGAGACTCAGGCACTCCTCTTGATGTGTCAGACTTCATATGGAATGAGATGGTTGCTGCTGCACACTCTCGGAGGGTTCTGCCATTTGCTCCTTATATTCTGGCCCTCATTGTGTCAAAGTGCCCCGTCATTGCTAGGACACTCTCCACTCGCTCTCTCATTGTGCACAGGCCAAAGGCACTCAAGATCAAGACACATGCTAAATCTCGCGTTGCGGCGGGTGAGGAGGATGAGGATGACTCTGAGGATGCTGACAGTGGTCATGACACTGATTATGTTGTCTCTCGTCGCAAGAATGCTAAGCCCTCTTAGGCCAAAAGGATGGAGGTCAAGCTCAAGAAGATCTTCTGCTTCCAGGTTGACAACCAGAAGCGTATGTATGAGGCGCATGTGTATGCCAAGAAAGCCAGTGCTCGGCAGAAGGAAATGATGTCTGCTCAGGGTTTGACCGTCTCCGAGGGGTCCGAGAACAACATCACTCCAGAAGATCAGTGGATCTCTTAGCACAACCGTTGGGACGATGATGTCTCTTCCTCGCACCGCGCCCCACCCCCTTACGAGGATGAGGAGGACCTTGAGGATGAGGAGGAGGAGGAGGATGATTGACCGTTGGGATGGTTGTTTTGCACTTGTCCCTTTTTGGCGTCTTGATGCCAAAGGGGGAGAAGTTGCACTTTAGGCACGGGTGTTGCATGGGAAGTCACAAGCTCGTTCTTATCTTGATCCTTTTATTGCTTGTGAACTTCGATTTCCCTCTAGTTATGTATGAGACTATGTTTTATGTGTGAGACTATGTGGTTATGTCTTGGATCCATCTTATGAGACTAAGTGGTTTATTTCATTGGATCCATCTTGTGATGATATGCGTTATCTATTGTCTATATATTTCTCATCATCACATGTTATTATGCAAAGGTATGAATTCACATGCTAGTATCAATATTTGTGCACCCATGTTGGGTTTGTAAAATAGAGGGGGAGGTTTGTCTCTACTCATCTAGGGGGAGCCCCGTATCTATTTTACAAATTCCATATGTTTTCTATTAAAATCATCTTGCAAAAGTGTATTGTCATCAAACACCAAAAAGGGGGAGATTGAAAGAGCATTTTCCTATCCCTCTGATTTTGATGTTTGATAATGACACACTTATCGGTTTAACTGTGTGCTAAGTGTATCGTAGGTTTGATAAGAGGTGGCACAAATATTGGCATATCAATTCCCTTTGCGAAAAACCACTATGCCAACCGGTAGTACCGGAACTACGACCGGTACTACCGCTTGACACCGGTACTACCGGTTCCAGTACCGGTTGGCACTGTCCAAAACTGATAAGGGTGTGTGCTAGTCAGTACCACCTGGTACCATGGAGCGGCACTACCGGTCCACCCGGTAGTATCGCTTGATACAAGCGGTACTACCGCTTGACACGGTCGTACCGCTCGGCAGTACCGGGGCATACTGACTAACACTCACTCCTCTCCGTTTTGGTCAGTACCAAGCGGTACTTGGGACCGGTACTACCGCCCAGACCGGTAGTACCGCGTCCTACGACCGGTACTACCGCTTGGGGGTAGTACCGCAAGGGCGATACCGCCCAAAACTGAAGAAAGCTGATGAACTGAAGCACCTCAGGTACTTGGTCCGGTACTTGACCGGTAGTACCGCTTGCAAGCGGTACTACCGCTTGAGTACCGGTACTACCGGTGCATTAATGACTCCAACGACCATATTTCTTGGAGGGGTATAAATACCCCTCCACCTACCTTGGGACAAAGTGCTCAGCTCATTTAAGTCAAAGACCACCATTTGAGTCCATTGGAGCCACCCATTCTTGAAGATCTCCTCATTCAACCACCCAAAGTCCTTGATCTTTGGGGAATCGAAGGAGGAGGCCCCGATCTACTACTTCACCAAAAGAGATCTTCATTTCCCCCTCATTTCATTGAGGGCCCCTTTGCTCTAGTGTTTTCTTGGAAACCCTAGTTCTTGTTTTGGTTCTTACAAGCTTGTCTTTGATTGCTTTGACAGCTTGCTTGTATTTAGGAGCCTCCGATTAAGTTGTGGATGTGTGCCCCAAACTTGTAACGGTGCCGGCTTCCACCTTGAAGGTTGCCGATATAGTGGAAGGTGAATCGATCCCGTTGGGGTGAGATTCATCGGAGAACAAGGGAGGCCTCTCGTGGCGTTGGTGGTTTGAAACCACCCCCTCTCCAAACGTAGACGTACTTCCCCTCAAAAGGAAGGAACTACGGGAAACAAATCCTTATGTCTCCGCGTCCACTCTTCGGTTACCTCTATCCTTTACCGCACCTCACTTACTTGCTACTACTTTGTGTTGTGTTAGTCCTTGCATAATTGCCATATAGGTAAATTCACCGTAGTTGCATTATCTAGAGAATTTAACTTATTGTCAAACCTTAATTTGAAAAGAAGAAAATTTGAAGTAGCACCTATTCACCCCCCTCTAGGTGCCCATACGATCCTTTCATGCGTCATAATATTGAAGAAGGATGGTGGGAACACCAACTCAAAGCTGACAAGACATTGGGCCACATCTGTCAGTAACCCTGGTAGGCTTCTGGATCGATTACCTTCTGAGATATTGTATTGAGGAATGCACATAGCTTCACAATGGGCACTCGAACATTTTCAGGTAGAATCCCCCTCAATGCAATCAGAAGAAATTGCGTCATAATCACGTGGCAGTCATGAGACTTCAGGTTTTGGAATTTTTTCTCTGCCATATTTATTATTCCCTTTATATTCGACGAGAAGCCAAACGGGACCTTGATATTGCTCAGGCATTCAAAAAATATTTCCTTCTCTGCTTTGGTAAGAGTGTAGCTGGCAGGAGTTAAGTGGCGTCCTTTACCCTTCTCGTTCTCAGGATGCATAGTCTCTTTAGGGTTTTTCATACGTTGCTGGTCCTGCCGTGCTTCCGGTGTATCTTTTGTCTTCCCATACACTCCGAGGAAGCCTAGCCGGTTCACGCAAACATTCTTCGTCACGTGCATCACGTCGATTGAAGAGCGGGCCTCTAGGACTTTCCAATAGGGTAGGTCCCAAAATATAGATTGCTTCTTCCACATGGGCGCATGTCCGACATCGTCATTCGGAACAGATTGACTGTCAGGACCTTTTCCAAAGATTACTTCTAGGTCCTTGACCATACCAAATACCTCCTCACCGGTACGGAGGACAGGCTTCCTCCGGGGTTCTGCCAGAAGTTTGAAATGCTTGCCTTTCTTTCTTACGGGATACAGGTTCAGAAGAAATCAACAATACCCTAGGTACACAACCTTCTTATATTTATCCAAATATACACTTTCAGTCTCATCTAAACAGCGCGTGCATGCTTTGAATCCCTTGTTTGTCTGCCCTGAAATGTTACTAAGAGCAGGCCAATCATTGATGGTTACGAAAAGCAACGATCGTAGGTCAAATGGCTCCCCTTTGTGCTCATCCCACATACGTACACCTGGTTTGGCCCATAGCTGTAAAAGTTTTTCAACTAATGGCCTTAGGTACACATTAATGTCGTTGTCGGGTTGCCTCGGGCCTTGGATGAGCACTGACATCATAATAAACTTCCTCTTCATGCACAACCAAGGAGGAAGGTTATAGATACATAGAGTCACATGCCAGGTGCTGTGACTGTAGCTCTGCTCACCAAAAGGATTCATGCCATCTGTACTTCGACCAAACCTTAAGTTCTTTGCGTCACGTGCGAAGTCCGGGTACTCTCGCTCGACTTTTCTCCACTGTGACCCATCAGCGGGGTGTCTCAACATCGCGTCTTTCTCACGATCTTCCATGTGCCATCGCAACAACTTGGCATGCTCTTTATTTCTGAAGAGACGTTTTAACCGTGGTATTATAGGAGCATACCACATAACCTTGGCAGGAACCTTCTTCCTAGGGGCCTCGCCCTCAACATCGCCAGGGTCGTCTCGTCTGATCTTATACCGCAGTGAAGTGCATACCGGGCATGCATCCAAATTCTCGTACTTCTCACTGCGGTAGAGGATGCAGTCATTAATGCAGGCATGTATCTTCTGCACGTCTAATCCTAGAGGGCAGACAACCTTCTTTGCTTGGTATGTACTGTCGGGCTATTCATTATTTCTTGAAAGCAGATTCTTCATTTTTACCAACAACGTTGAAAATGCGCTGTCAGTCACACCATTCTCTGCCTTCCATTGCAGCAAATCCAGTGTGGTACCTAGCTTTTTGTGGCCATCTTCGCAAGTTGGGTACAACAATGTTTTGTGATCCTTTAACATATGCTCCAGCTTCTCTTTCTCCTTTTCAGTTTCATATTCTTCCTTTGCACCAGTAATAGCCCGACCAAGATCGTCATCAGCAGGCCCATCTGCTGCCTCTTGATCTTCATTTTCTACCCCCGTTGCAGTATCATCGTATCCATGATACATATTATAATAGTTGTCATTATCCTCTTCTTCTTCGTTGTCTTCCATCACAACCCCTTTTTCTCCGTGCTTGGTCCAACAATTATAGCTGGGCATGAAACCAGATCGAAGCAGGTGGGCATGAATGGTTCTGGTATTTGAGTAGTCTTTCTTGTTCTGACAGTGAACACAAGGACAACACATAAAACCATTGTGACCACGGTTTGCATTAGCCACAACGATAAAATTTTGGAGGCCCGTAATGTACTCGGAAGTGCGTCGGTCACCGCACATCTATTGCCGGTTCATCTGCATTATATAGTATATCAAAAATTAATAGGGAGATGACCACTTATATAGTACATCAATGACACATGAAAGAATAAAGTTGCCGACCTCGACCGAGAAGGAAAGAGCAACGAGAAAACTTAATTCGAGCTCTCGGGCATTTCACCGAACACCTCTTGTGCATAGGAAAAAACACAAACTAGCACACCTCTCACCCTTTTGCTAAGCTCCAAAATGAGAGAGTGAAAAAATGAGAGAGAGGGGTGTGGGCTGCGGTGTGTTATATAGGCGCACCCCCTTTAACACCGGTTCAAGCCAGAAACCGGTGTTAAGGGGGGGGCTACGCGGGCCACTGGTGCAGGGCCTTTAACACCGGTTCGTGGCTCGAACCGGTGTTAAAGGGGTGCTCTTTTTTGCTTTCCGGACCACGCTGGTACGGACGCCCTTTTTAACACGGGTTCGCAGAAGAACCGGTGTTAAATCCCATTTTCGACCTCAATCAAAGGCCTCGTTTCCACTAGTGTATATTGATATTCTACACAACAATTTGTACCCACATCACGTACGGCCACTATAGAATAATTTACATGGACAATATATAGAATAATTAACAGAAAATGCTAGCTGCTGCCTACTGAGAACTAGTAAAAAGGATCATCATCGATCATTTATCGGATGAGTTAATTTTCTCTTTCTGGATAAGCTTCTCGAGGTAAAGTTGGTAGAAGTGTTCTGCCATAAGCCATAGGATGGTTGTCAACTCGCCGCCACTGTTGAGCTTCTCGGCATGTGCTTTCCTGCTGCACTTGTTGCTCGCATAGACAAGGATATCCGTCCATACATCCAGGACGAGCTTCACCGAGTCAGCCGAGCCATCTTCCTCCATCGTAAGCAGTTGCCTGGCGAGTTTAGCCACATAGGGGAGTCGAGGAGTATGGTGGCTGAATCCTCTGCTCTCGTACTCATCATATATGGTTCTTGCGAGCTCCTCTGTGTCGTCGTCGGTGACCCTGCTGGAATTAGAATCGAACATATTCTTGAGCTTGGCCCAGAGGTTGTTCTTGCTGCTGTGTCTAGGATGATGAGTCATCAGCCGCCTCCTTGTGCTGACAAGATTGTCGCAGGTTCGTTGGTAGAGCCTGTTCTGGGAGAGGCCTGGCAGCATGTCGGGTTGTTCCACGAGGAGGAACATCATGTAGTTGGATATCACCTTGATCGCCTCCACATCGTCGTCGTCCTCCTCCTCCTCCTTCCTCTGGCGGCTCTTGGCGAGGAAAACGTCGGTGCCGATGTGCCAGATGATGATGCACTCCTGGAACTCAACCCCAAGCGAGTCCTTGAGTATCCCTTGGAACAAGCGGTTGCGAGCCAATGGCTCCTCGCCCCACCTGTTCCTGAGCATGCCCAGTGAGTTGATGGCAGTGCCTTCCGTGTAAACCTTGTTCATATGCTTAGAGATACGGTCCTTGACATGGTCTGGCATCTCAATGTCCCACGAGTAGTAGTGCTCCCTGTTCCACCACTCGTTTGGAGTGAGTCCCACCATCATCTTGGCCACCAGGCCACTCTGGGAGCGGGTGCAGCAGTGGTGCAGCATGTTGTATTGCCCTATGATACGTGACCACCTCCTTGAACTGTACCGGCTGCTGCTGCTGCTGCTTCGCGATCCTCCTCCTCCTACCCTACTGACGGCATGGTGAAGGCACGACACCAAGCGCCTGAGCCTGTCCCATCTTTGGTTGCACAGAGCTGTGTATCGGAGCCAGCTCCATGTGGTGGTGCTGAGGAAGGCGAATGTCCAGGAGGAGCCCAGCGCGTTCAGCAGAGACGTCGTCTCCATGAGGAGTGCGCCGCCATACAGGACGTAGGTGATGGCCACGTCGGCTTCGCGGTGGGCGTCCTTGCTGGCGGCAATGAACAGCAGAAGCGAGCCGGCGATGGCGAAAGGCGAGACGAGGCGTACCGAGTAGCCGAACCAGGTGTGGATGACCGCCGCCTTGGTGTAGAGCATGTCGTACATGAGGGAGAGCTCCGTCTCCATCAGCCTCCATAGCCTCACCCCGCCCAGCATCGTGGTGGCCCATTGTGAATCATCCTCCTGGATCACCACCGGGTGATAGTCAACAATGGCGCGCTTGCAGATGTGGAACAGCGAGTGGGCTCGCCGCACGAGGGACTCCTCGTCCAGCTCCTCGCCCTTGAACACTCTGTCGTGAGGGTGGAAGTGCCCGTGCATGGCCGGTGGCTGCCTCCTGACGGAGCCGCGGATGGTGTCGAGGTTGCTGCGCATGAGCGCCCGCGTCTTCTCCACGTACTTGACGGCGCCCACGGCGAACATCAAGACGGAGGCGTATGCCGCCGACGTGGTGGCGACGTGCTGGTAGAGGACGTACACGGCTCCCAGGACCTGTAGTACGGCGTACAGCAGGTGGCGCTTCCAGAGCTTGGTGTCCTCCAGGGAGTAGGCGGTGATGTTGTCGGGGCCTCCCAGGTGCAGCAGCAGGAACGGCGCCCAGAACGCGACGGTGGGGTGGGCGCCCATGATGGAGAGGTGCCCCAGCGCGTAGGTGGCGGTGTAGTCCGCCAGCTGGTACGCCAGCCACAGCAGGAACCGCAGCATGTAGTGAGCTCCGCGCCGCCGGCGGATCCCGGCGAACACCAAGAGGGCCACCTGGAGCCCCAGGCTAAGGAGCACCAGAATCTGGATGGACCAGCTCTCCCATAGGTGCCGCGCCCAAGGGACAGCCATTGCTATGCTAGCTGCTCCTGCTCTCGCTCCTTACGTACGCTAGGCAAAATGTAACTTCAAATACATTCATGTCCTACACTACACATGCATGTACATACCTGCCGTACGTGCCGGCGTCCAAACTGATCAGTATGGAATCATGTTGTTGTCAAAAACATATATAATTCAAGGAATCATGTTCCCAATCCATGTTACAACCAGCCAAAAACCACATAATGAGTTAACCAAAAGTGCTGCCGTTTGTTGCGAGTGGATATGTTTAGAGATATATTCGGTTAGTTAATCTAGAATTTGTAATCCATCTCCTGCCAGCCACTACAGGAAAGGAACAAGGCACTGACGGCTGATTGTCCGGGACGTCGGCGTAGACCCCGAGATGGACAACCGAGCAAATCGGCCGTCGGCATAGGAGGGTTGTCAGCGTAGGCAACGGTGGGCCGACGACAACTGTCGGCGTAGCACGAGCCGTCAGGGGCTTGGCCGTGACGGCGTCAGACCTATGCCAACAGCTTAGCCGTCGGCCTAGGTTCCACACCAACACCGACGGCATTTCCGTCGGCATAGCTCTTTTCATTTTTACCACATTAATCATATAAAAATCATAACTAAATCATTCTGATTCATAAAAATACAAATAATATATCAAAATTTGTAAAAATAAGATTTTTCTATCTACGCTCAAATATTACATATTTTTGTTGAGTAAAACATAAAAACATTACATAATTTAAAACGAATATAAGAAATTCAAAAACAATCCAAACAATATAAAACCTTCACGTGATGTCATCTTATGTGACATATTTACAAGGAAAAATATCAAACTTGTAATATTACAAATATATCAAAAAAAAACTTTTACATAAATGAGCTATCATGTTCGAGGTTTTATGGCTTTCAGACAAGAGGACCAATGTTATGGCTAGAATTGTGACATAGTTTATAATAATATGCCCATATTATGCACATGTGTATCTTGGGAGGATGGCGAACAAAGTTGTAGGAGGAAGTTTTCTTTTTCATCGCACCAAAATGGCACTTTCCATTTTCCGACTGTCAAAAACGGGGTGGTTTGTGAAGCAACCACCAATGAAAGTTTCAAAATGGTACCACCCCATTTTAAAAAAATACTAGACCACCTCCCACGGACAATTTGACAACTGAGGTATCTTAAATTTTTTCGTCCATCTCTCGTGAAAAAGTCAAATTCCTGGTGAATCGGTAGAAAATGGGTCAGATTTGAACTACAGGTAAATGATCTGATCCTTATTTTTAGGTTCACCATATGCTATTTCATCATAGATCCACTACAAGTTTGGCGAGGCTCAACTCCGAGCTAAGAACCTTCATGCCTGCCATTTTGATCATAGTTTGAAACGACCATAAGAAAATTTAAAAATGATCCATGTCGTGGGAATGGCCACGACAGATGCTGCGATTGACAGCGAGTAGTAGTAAGAAGGGCAAGGACGGTCAGCCATATGCGGTACGAGATAAGGACGGAGATACAAGGGTTACCCAAGTTCGGCCCTCCGAAAGGTAAAGACCTACTCCTGCTAGATTGTATTATCGAGAGATTACAGTGGTGACGAGTTCGACGACTAGGCAGCAAGTCGATAAGGTGTATAATGAAACTCCTAGAGTTTCGCCTCCGGTTGTTGCCCAAGACGGACGACGCGAGGGCCTTGACTTGCAGAACGGTGTCCCCTTTTTTCATTATATAATTTTCACAAGACAACCCAACTTCTGCCCAAGGGTCAAATCTCTCGTTCCGGCAGTTACAAAAGCCAGCTGGAAAGCCAAAAGTAGGGTCTTTCCGGTGGCTTTCTTGTTTAGCATTTGGGGTTTTGCGTAAATTTATAAGATCATTCCAGTGGATATTATACCTTTGCCAGTCGTACAGCCATGTTATGTTTGCAAAGATTATTGGTGCACTGATCGGCGTTTCATTATTAAATTGGCCTTTCTTTTGTGACTATTTTTTAATTGGCCTCCGCCAGTCGTACACCAATGTGATATATCCCACACCTTTGAATTCTACTACTCCATCTACTCCCTTATTCTATATTAAAGGTCTCAACTTTATTTAAATATAAATACATTTAGTCTAAATATTTAAGTAGATATATATGAATCTACATAAAGTTGAGGCATTAGTATGGCATGGAGTGAGTATTGTGATCTGGCTTTATTTGTCCTACATATTGCTAGGTGTACAGAGAGAAGTCGCCCTGGGGAGCTGCTTGCCAAGTGGGGTTGTAGCTGAGAGTAAATACAATAGCTCCTAATCAGCAGGCTATATGGCTATAGTATATAGCCGGTGTCCCACTATGCCATTGTTCTCTTTTGCCTCGGTCTTGTTGGTAGTTCGATGAACATACCACATTTCATCTCTCGGCACCATGTGTCACCGGCCATACAAGCCTCCGTTGACCAATCAACACTGCACGCACTACCGGAAATCACTAATTTGCCGGGTATCCAAAATGAGGACTATTACAGTACCCTGGATTGATTAGCAGCCGTTTATTTTGAGCGATCTAAGGGCTCACGGCCTCTCGTACTCCACCAGAAGCCCAGGAGTACCACCGTCCTTGGTCATGGAAAAATCTCGGAGTACCACCAATGGAGGGGCATTATGGTAATCTTCGATGATGGTCGCACAGAAATTATTTTCCACAGGAAGGGTTATTTTTGTCTTTCACGTCTTATAGGGTTATTTGGGTGTCCCATTGAACTGTTCCACGACGATGAAAATGGAATGGGCAGCCGACCAGGAAGGGGAACGATGATCCTAGTGGCTGTGAAATCCATGCTCCTATAGGAATGCTGACGTCTGGGCAGGAGTGTAGCCCCCTCCCCCCCCCCCCCCCCCCCGCTGATCTTAGGTCTTAGGGACGCCGATGTCGGGGCGCTATTGGGGGCCGGTTACACGCGGTGGCAAGGTGGGGGAAAGGGAGGAGCCGGCAGGGGCATACCCATGTTATGCAACCGAGGGTCACGGGGAAAAAATTGATTTCTTCACTAAGTTTTGAGCATTTAGAGTGTGTGACACTCCTAAATCTAGATGAAAAATATGTTCGACTGATACAGTGACACCCAGTAATTTTTGTTTTTGGCCCGCCCCTGAGGGGCTGCCGCGTTATGGAGTTGTGGACCGGCTGTGGCGGGCATGGCAGAGAAGCACTGGCTCCCGGCATCGGCGAGGTTGGGAGGCGACGAGCGGAGGGACCGCGGCGCCATGGCCTTGATGGATGCACGCTCCTGAACTAGGAATACCAGAATCGTTTGGCGGTCTGCCACATCTTCCACGAGTACGGCAGTTGCGCGTGCACGATTGCAATTTCTTGCTCAACGCCGAAGACCTCAAGAGTGCAACATGTGAGGATCATCTCTATACCAATCCCTCTTATTTTTTGAATCGATGGATTGATACTTGTCAACATTCTCCGTTTTAAAATATAAGATGCACTACGGGAAGGAAGATCAACGCTGAGCGGGAAAACACTCGGCATAGCCCGGATAACCCTCGGGTCTGCTCAACGCCGAGGGTGACCCTCAGCATTAAGCCCTCGGCTTAGGTGGTTCTCGGCACAGCTCGATACCGTCGGCGCTGGTTTGACCCTCGGCGTAGAGGCTTGTGCTGATGGTTTATGTTGCCCCTCGGCGCAGCCCAGCCGTCGGCCCAGAAAGTTAACGGCACTGAGAAGACGGCGCCTAGGAGCAACGCCGAGGGGGAAACGCTCGGCGTAGGTGGCCACGTGGAGCGCGCTAGAGGGCTGGGGTGTAGGAGCAACGCCGAGGGGGAAACACTTGGCGTTGGTGGCCACGTGGAGAATTTTGTTTTTCAAAATTTCAAAATATTTGAATTGTTTGAATGTTTAATTACACAGGAATTGCACATGAATCATTTTTAACTCTAAGCACATTTAATCTCAAGTCAAATTGCACACTCAAGGTCACACTTCCCACTAGGTCACCCATCCTAAGACTACTCTAGTCCTAGCACGCTTAACTTCTTCGTTCCTTCCATATGAGCTTCCAAGTTATCACCCTATACCTAGTTGATAATACTATACTATCAATTCTATTAACCCTTATATCATGATGTTACATGTATTCATTTCTTGAATTCCAAAAAATTATTTAACAAGTAAACAAAAATGATATATTACTAGAACTAAAAGTATTATGTGATATATTACTAGAAACTAAAAGTATTATATGATATATTAATAGAAACTAATAGTATTATGTGGTCTTTCTCCACCGAAACACCTCTATCCCGTGTAGCTTATTCTATATATGTGATATATTACTAGAAAGTAAAAGTATTATGCAACCAAAAAAATCAAATGCAAATATATTTATTTCACACATATATATATACATAAAATCAAAGGTATAAAATAATGGGTAAGAACAATGCCGAGGGGAATACCCTCGGTGTAGGTGTAGCAATGCCGAGGGGACTACCCTCGGCGTGGAGTGGAAACAATGCCGATTCCCCTCAACGTAGGTACTGCTATATTCACATGTGCATGCTTGTGGCAATGCCGACGGTCACCCCCTCGGCTTTGCTATGCGCCGTTAACTTTCTATACATAGAGCTATGCCGACGGTAAACCCCTCGGCATTGCCATACGCCGTGAACTGTCCATCCGGTGGTCGTTCCCAGCGGACGAACGTGAAGCGTGCTCAGCTTGTGCCGACGGTGCCCCTCGGCGTTGCTCTATCTATGCCGAGGGTGTTCCTACGCCGACGGTCCCCCTCGGCGTTGCTTGTCTATGCCGCCGGGTTTTTTGTGGCCGTGGGCACTACGCGAGCTATGCCGAGGGCCCCGACATTTCCCCCTCGCGTTGAAATCCCCCTCGGCGTCTACGTTTGTTCCTGTAGTGATGCTGTAAGTGTGTGAAAAGACTTTTTAGTGTGTGGATTCACTCTAAACCCGAGTGAACCTACATACTAAAAGAGTCTAGATACATTTGCTTCACAAAGCTAAAACATCTTATATTTTAAAACGGAGGGAGTACATTGCTAGGGATTTAGAATAGTCGATAGGGCCAGTTTCTGTTTTGTTGTGGTACTTAGATCTGAATTGTGATTGTATGGCCTGTATTATGGCAGTTAACCACAATGGAGTTTCTGTCTAGTTTGAAGTACATTTTTTTGTTCTAGCCATCCACATGGGTTTTGCTTCATTGTAGTGTGGAAGCAAGATTACACTCTGCCATTTGAATGTGCATACTGATCGTGCTGCATTGGCAGTTTATCAATAGTAGTTCTGTCCCACAGGTGCACATCATAGTCTGGCCACTTGTGTCTTAGATACTTCTTTGAGAGTGTGTTCTGCCATGTGTAAATATGCAGCTATACTTTCAAGATGAATATGTTTTTCCAAGTCAGTAATGAACAAAAAGTGAAAGTTGTAGTACTTCGTTTGATAGCGAAGAATGATATTCTGGCCGTGTTTTGCAGTTCAGCGCCAGGACACATAGAGGGAATTTAGTTGAGAATCTGGATGTCCTCCCTGGCGATGTCGGCAACCTCCACGTAGGTTAGACACTGGCTAGTGAAGATTCTCCTATTTTGTTCTTTCCATGCGTTCCAAAATATGTATAACACTCGCCCGCTAGCTTTTCGTTTCTCGTTCGCAGGCTAGCCTGCGATCAAGTTGGCCCACCATTCTGAAATGGAGGGGAAGCCCTGCCCGAGGTTTCCTCCAAGACAGCATTGTCAAATTGGATCAGATTCCAAATCTCCGTGGTGTAGAGGCAGTCTTTGCAAAGGTGGACAGCTGTATCTGGGGCCCCACGACATAGCGCACATATAGGGTCATGGGTCCAATTCCTAGCAGCGAGTTGTCAGCCGTGCGAAGCTTTCCTTTCCATGCATTGCGAGCCATGCGAAGAGTTTGCACTTTGGTTCTGTGTGGGCGTCCCGGATTTTCCGAGCTTTGAACTTGGGGAAACTGCATGAAAATGCATGTGGTAGGCCAAGCTAGGATAGTAAGTTCCGTCCGAGGTTAGAGTCCAGGTGATGGAGTCAGCTTGGTCGTGAATCTGATGTGTGTCTTGAATGACGTCACATATCCTAAGGTACTTGGTAAGCTGCACCGGAGTCTGTAGTCTAGCGATTGAGCGGATCATATTATCGCTCGATAATTCCTTGGTGACGCTTCTGTTTTTCTGGTGGAAATTTTGAATAGTTCAGACGCCCATAAGCGAACAGGGCCAAGTGGAGACCAGTTATCGTGCCAGAAGGATGCAACCTCTCCATTCCCCAACATGATATTCATACAAGCTCTGAGAAGGTCCATGTCTGTGGCGTCACATGGGAGTTTCGACCCCACGCAAGTGCGTTGCGGGTCCTTCCATTGAAGCCATGGCCATCGAAGACGGATGGCACATCCAGATCTTTGAAGGTCAGGCATGCCGAGGCCACCCAGCTTCTTTGGTCTACAAAGCATCCTCCAACTTACAAGGGCTTTTCCTTGTGCTGCATGCTCGCCTTTGTTGACAAATTTTTTGTATCCGAATGATCTTGTGTCTAGCTGATACGTCGTAAACGTATCTATAATTTTTGATGTTTCATGCTTGTTTAGTATCAACTTTGCTATGCTTTATCTACACTTTGAGGTATTTTAATATATTTTCTGGGACTAACCTATTAACAAGATGTCGCAGTGCCAGTTGCCTATTTTCTGCTATTTTTGGTTTCAGAAAATCTAGTAAGGAAATATTCTCAGAATTGGACGGACAAAAGCCAAAGTCAATATTTCACCGAGGATAACGCAGAGACCGAAGGGCGACCTAAGGGGGACTGCCGGTCCGCCACACCCTAGGACCGCGCGGGCCCACCCTAGGGCGCGTCGCCCTATGGTGTGGGTGCCCTGTCCGCCCTCCTGCCTCGCCTCTTCACCTATATAAACCCCCCGATGCCAAAAACCTAAGGACCCGATCAGATCTCCACGAAACAGTCCGTAGCCTCCACCACCATCGTCCCTAGATCGGGGGGGGTCTGAAGCTCTTCCCAGCACCCTGTCAGAGTGGAGAGATCATCCCGGAGGCCTTGTTCGTCACCATGCCCGTATCTGGTATGATGCATGAGTAGTTCACCCTTGGACTATGGGTCCATACAGTAGCTAGATGGTTGTTTCTGCTCCTTTGTGCTATTATGTTTAGATCTTGTGATCTCCGTTCATGATCAAGATCATCTGTTTGTAATCATGCATGTTGTGTTTGCGGGAATCCGATGGATATTGAGATACTGTGTCAGATTGATTATTGATTCTATCATGTCTTTGTGATTATTGATTCTATCATGTCTGTGTTGTTTGTGATCTTTGATGCTATCCATTTCTAGTACCTATCTTGGCCAAGTAGATGCTAGTTACTCCAAGAGGGAGTATTTATGCTCGATAGTGGGTTCATGCCTCTATTGAATCTGGGGAAGTGACAAAAATCTCTAAGGTTGTAGATGTGTTGTTGCCACTAGGGAGAAAACAACAATCTTTTGTTCATGGAACAATTGTATTGTTTACTTTACACACATTTCTTAATGCAGTTATCCGTTGCTTGCAACTTAATACTGGAGGGGGTTCGGATGATAACCTGAAGGTGGATTACTAGTCATAGATGCAGTTGGATGGCGGTCTATGTATATTGTTGTAATGCCCAATCAAATCTCATAGGATCATGAATGTCTAGTATTGCATTGTTATGCCTTGCTCAGTTCCTGTCAATTGCCCCGCTGTAATTTGTTTACCCAACATGTTATATTATTTATCTTAAGGAGAACACCTCTAGTGAACTGTGGACCCCGGTCCAATCTTTACCATTGTTACATCATCTACTTTTATCGTTTACTTTCTACAAGCAACCATTACCTTCCACACCATACGTTTAATCCTTTGTTTTCAGCAAACTAGTGAGAATGACAAACTCATTGTAAGTTGGGGCAAAGTCTTGAGTTTGTATTGTGCAGGATTCCAAGTTGTTAGCAACACCTTTGAGTTGTTTCCTTCCTCCTACTGGTTCAATAACCTTGATTTCATAACTAAGGGAAAACTTACTGCTGTGCTCATCACACCTTCCTCTTGGGGTTTCCCAACGAAGCTCTGTCAACACCCGGATTTCTAATCCCAGATGCCTGTTATGCCATACATCGCAATCCTATGATTACCATTTTTGCGAGTCATAACAGATTGGACATCACAGTACATCATCCATTACAAACCATACATAAGGTCTTACAACAAATAAAGGATCACATGATCCAGTCTTAATACAATCATAGCAGCGGAATAACGTAATAGTAACGGTAGTATGGGCGAGACTCCATCTTCATGGTCACAGGCAATACTGACGATTGGAGATGATCCTAGTTGTCGTAACCTTCCTGGGGTCCATCCTCCTGATAGTCCTCTTCATAGTCTGGCCACGGGAATAGCCAGGGACAAAGCCATGAATACTCTTTAAGTACTCGCAAACTAATACTAACAAGTGAAGTGGTTTTGAGTAGGAATACTAAGCTCTAGGTTGTTTTGCAAAAAGCCAGATTTACCTTAACTGAGTTTAGAAGCAAAGAAAGATAGTTGAAAGTTTTATAACACCTAAGTGGAAACTTAGTTTTCATGTTCACAACCCTGTTGTGGTCAAGTCAAAGTCATGATTCATTTCATAAGTTATTTTGAAAACATCTGACGACGGAGCAGTATGGCCACTCCAACTGTCCATAACCGCAGACGTGACTATTCGAATAGTTTGACACTCTATAGAGGTGGTACACTTTCACCACAATATTCGATACATCCGTCAGGAACAATCCTGAATTCACCATACTCAGTATGCGGATAATCAATCCTAACCTTTTAATTACACGCCCTAGTATAGGCACCTCTCCTATGAGTTTGGCCTTCCAACCATGACCAACTGTCATCTTGGGAACTGCACAGGTGGACAATCTTCACAAGGTAGCCTAAGCTCAAACCTTGGCCACAACGGAACCCATTCTAAGGTATATAAATTTCTAGTCAAGCCCTACCCAAATTTCGGGTATTGTGGTTGTATGGTAAAATTGGAATGGTATCGCATCCAGACAACCATCAGCTTTCTAAAGGGCTAAGGCTCATGCCTTAACATTTTCATCATCAAAATCATCTGGTGTTCAAGAACACATGTCAAAACATTTCAATAGAATGACTCATCATTCTAAGGTTTTCATAATCATTTTCACCAAGTATTCCCATCTAAAGTGATCAAGTTTTATGCCTAGCACTATCAACTACAAGTGGGAGATAAACACTAATGAGGGGTGGTAATCAAGTGTAATTTATCTAAGTTCAATCTCATGCCTTAGGATGATATCAAGATTTATCTATCTTAGGCCAAGTTTTATGCTCTTTATGCTACCTTTAAATATCTTTCTAGAATCTACAATTCACTAAGTAAACTTAAATAGAAAGCTTTGATAAAGAAAAAAAATACTAAGCTTGCAAGTAAAACTGGGATTGGGTAACATAAGGTGGTATAATTACATATGCCTAAGGCATCTATTTGGCATAGTTATCTTGCAAGGGTTAACTTGCAAAGTTAACTTGCATTGTGAAGCTTGCTAAGATAGTAGCTTGCATGGTTTAGCTTAGCTTGCCTTGTGCAGTGCAGTGGTTGAAGTTCTCCTCTGCTTCTTCCTCGTAGTATTCTCCTTCCTCCCCGTATCCTTGGTCGGTACCAGCGTCTATAAATAAATACGAGGTACACAATCACCAAACAATACTTAACTAGCTCTATTTGTCACACCAAGGTTTTCACTAGATGATCTAACATCATCACAAACACCACAAAGATTAAGGCAATAGTTTTATTTCTTTTATTTTAGAAAAGTAATTTCTACTCATTGAAAAACTACTTAAGATTTAATATTTTCCACTAAAACATGGGATCATGTTGACACATGTCATCACCACATATTTCAGTACTTGGGAATGTGATTTAAAGTGGTGTCACAATTTAATAAGTTTTAACCTTTTTATTTTAATTAATTAAAGTGACTAGAAATGCCTATGGGGCATTCTTTTATTACTTGTCCATTATTTCTGCAAGTAAATCTAGATATTTTTATATATTCAGACATGTCTTGTTAAATGTGAATTTTGAGAGTTGGAATCAACTCAAAATATTTTGTGGTTGAATTTTGAAAAATGTTTGAATGCAGAAAAGCTTTTGCCTTGTTATTTTTACTATAGGTGACCTACAACTCCAAATGATTTGAATCCAACGGGCTTGGATTAAGAATTTTAGTACCTTTCTAGAAAAATTGGTTTCATGCAATTTGGTTCAGTGAATCGATCTGGGTTGATTTTTGAATCTAGGGACAGAACTAAGTTTGAAACTAAATTAATAAACCTAGATTTGAATTACTGGGTCACGCGGGAAGTTAACTGGGCCGGCCCACGGCACACAGCGTGCACGCGGGTGGGTTTAAGTGAATGTCCCCACCAGTTAGTGAGACAGGGGGTGCGAAGGGGTACGGGGCAATCTAGGTGAATATGTTAATCCTAAAAACACTTAGGACTGCCTCACTAACTCATTCGGTTGAACCGAATACTTTTACATCATGTTGAGAATAATATTTTGTGAACTGTTAATTGCTAAGGTGTGGAAGCCTGCTAATATTATTCAGATAGTTCGAGTAAGATACTATTCATGAAATTATTTATATGTATCCTTTATGATAAACACATGTTGCAACTGCCTCATTTATTTTATCGACTCAACTTCATGAATATGAGGATCACATCCATTAAGCTAAACTTGCTCGGGACGAGCAAAAGTCTAAGCTTGGGGAAATTGATGAGTGCATATTTGCATCATGTTTTAGATTATTATTTTGCATTGTAGTGGTAGGATCTTGGTATTTTACGGCGTTCGCACGCACTTTTTATGTTTATTTTCACCAGGATCGGATCAAATGATGGATCCGATGGACACAATTCTTGGACCAGTTATATTGGAGTGAAAAGGAGCCAAAAACTACGTAAATTGGTTATTTGGGAAATATTAATAACACTAGAAGAAAACCCGAAGCAATTGGAGGGTACAAAAGGGTTAACGACCAACTATACAGCGGGAGGAAATATTTCGGCCGTATAGTTCCCGCCGTATAGTTGGCGCCAACACCGCCTCCTCAAATAGTTTCACCCCGTGCAACTGGATCAGAGAGATGACATACAGAACACCCAGAAATCACTGAAACCTAACCTCCGAAAGGAATCTAGAGGGGAACTCATCCACCGGGGATCCATCTTCGCCCTGCGCAGATCTAGGAGGCTAAGGCATCGATCTTCATCATCAACCTCTACATCACCACCATCTTCATCCATCCCATCTACATCTTGTCTAGACCTTGTTGTAATTTCCGTAATCGTTGTGGATTTATACAAGTACTATTCATCTATGATAGATTCCATTACTTTTGCCATGATGTTGATTGCCTCCATGTCCGAGTAGATCTTTAGTTCTTGGGGAGATGGAGAAACCCTAGCTAGATATATATATATATATATAAGATAAAGTTTATTATGATATTCATCGTTGTGACCATGTGTTAGATTGTCTACATCTTGATGTTGGGAGAAGTTAACCTCTCAATATTTGCCTCTTGTGGGGACTTGATGGAGGGAACTACTTGTTGGTAGACGGAGGGATGTTAGCATTTAAAGTGACTATAAAGATGTTGGCACCCCTTACATATCAACTTGGGAATCGAGGAAACTCACGAACATTATCCATGCCATGGGATACATCATACGGGATTATGTCCCTTAATAGCGTAGTAATTCAATTGATGTTGATTGCTGTCTGCTGTGGTTATGAGGATAATTTGAGTAGTGGTTGTTGTCTCATTGTCCAAATACGGAGTTCCTACCACACATACATAGTTGAGAATGTTCATGATAATAATCTTTACCTTAGCCCTTTATAATGCTAGTGGTGTATCCAATAATCCCTGAGAAAGCTTTTCCCACTGAAGTTTCAAATCTCTTTTACATACGCGATACTTATTTTCTGTATTCAGTTTTGTTTACTTTACTCATTGTTCTCTTATACCAAAAACCCCAAAACACATTTTTACATAATACTCGCATTTTATCTAGTCACTTAGAATTTTATTTAACATTTCTATTTTCAGTATTTATTTCAAGAATTCTTAGACTTCAGACTCCTACTACCTGTGAGATCGATATCTTTATTTTGAAACTAGCTACAAACGATCCGTGCACTTGCAGTCATCACTGGGTGGAAGTTGAAAATTCCACCTAGGGTTTAGGTTTTTCTGTGGCTTTTTTCCTAGAATAAAATTATGACTAGAGATAATATAAGGGCTACAGGCATTCCAAAACCTTTAGAATGTGAATTCTGTAAAGAATTTAAGTCCGTTCACCATTTGATTGTTTGAATGTATTGTTGCTAAACTTCTCTGGTCAGAAGTCTTTAAAGTTTTTAATATCCATATTTACGACTTTGAATCAGTAGCTAGTAGATGTTTATGCAAAAAAAATCTTACATTTTAATGTAGTTCCTGCAGCTATCCTATGGGGTTGTAGAATTATAGAAATATCCCGGTCTTTAATAGATCTACCTAGGTTAATATGAAACATGTATGGCATCTGGTGCTATCCTATCTAAGAAACTGGAAGGTTCCCTTCAAAGAACTAGAAGGAGGGGAAACTGTACGCTTCATAGATCGCCTGTTGCAAAAGCTCAAAGACCACTAAGGTTTCCCACATGTTGACCTGCTCTTACTTTGGCTGGGTTTTATCTTAGAATACCATGGCTGTGAGCAAGGTTAACGATGGGAGGGTGTCGCCAGAGTACCTACAAGCCCACTGAAGCAAAGATGACTCCATCCATGTGGTGACCTGAAAGCGTTGTTCCTTGCAAGATGTATTTCGTGCTTCCCATGTAGTGTAGAGGTGGTCTTTTGGGCCTATCTGGTTTTTGCGTTGTTGTTTTAGGCCTTCTGGAACTATAATGTCTTTAGGTCTATATTTCTGTTTTTGCACTGGTTTTCTAGCTACTCGGTTTGTGAACTTGGTGTTTCTTTTCTGTTATAAAAGGGATCAGGGGAGAAAATCCCTTTGATCTAAAAAATACTTGTCAAAATCTTGGCCGAGTGTATAACGTGCATACGTCACATGTCACGTTAGCTTTGCCGAGTTTTTTGCGTTAGTGACGGTGTCCTAGAGGCTCCACTTTTTGCTTTGTATTCACATTTGCAAACATGAATGTACAAAAGTATTATTTAAATATTCTTTTATTCTAGGAATTAATTTCATTCAATTTTGTTTATAAGTAAGATATAAATATTTAATTAGGAATAATGTAATAATGTAATAAGTGGAAATAGACATCACACATGTTTGTGCATTGCACTCATGCATAAGAAAATCCGTGGAATTTTCACGCAAAACTAAAGAAGCTGTAGAGGGATCGAGATCTCTCTTGTTCTGATGGAAACATCACGACAGGTGCGATGGATTTCGACATGGCCTCTAATGTAATTTTGTGTTTTAGGGGAAGGAAATTCAAATTTGAATATTTAATTGATAGATTTGAATACTAAAAGAATTTGAAATAGATTAATAATTGAAAATTAATTTTTAATAAGAAATAAGAGGTGAACTCTTATTTATGAAAAGATACAATAATTATAAGTCTCAATTTATAAAACAAAATTGAATGAAATTAATTCCTAGAATAAAAGAATATTTAAATAATACAGTACATTAATTCCATTCTTATTTATAAGTAAGATATAAATATTTAATTAGTTCCTAGAATAATGGAACACTTTATTATATAATACAGTGTTACATTGTTGTTACAATAAAAGAATAAAAGTAAATTACTATAAAACAAATAAATATAAAAGGGACTTACATAAATGAAATAACTAAAAGAATTCTTAAGCAGATATATATATTACATTGTTTCTTTTCAAACAAAAAGTAAATCACAAAAGAATAAAGTAAAAATCTAAAACTAATTCATCTCTTGTATCTTCTTCTCATTCTTTTGTTCCTACAAAGCAAACAAGAAAGGAAACAAAACAAAAATAGAAAAAGGTTATGTTGGTTAGTTTTGCTCTAAGGAATACAGTGAGGTACACTGAGATATTCTTCATTGAGCACAGTAATCAGGGGCAAAGTAGTAATATGTTCTTATCAAGATTGCCTCAGTACAACCTCATTGGCATCAGACAAGGGAATGTTTCACCAGTATACAGTAAAAGACAAAGAAATAAAAATACAATGAATATCAGGATTCACTTGATCTTATCCACACACCAGAGGTAAGCAGACAAGGAGCTTACACACCAAAATGCATGTTATGTGTTGTCGACAGGGCAGCAGCAGCACCAACAGTCAAAAGGAAAAACTCAGCCATAGCACAACTACTAGGCATTCCACTCTATTCCCACAGTCTCAAGCACACAACCAAGAACACCTTGAGCCTGCCGAAATCCCAACAAATCCACCAGCCAAGATACACCACAAATCATCCACAAGATGGAGACATAGGGAGGGGGTGGTGTAGGAGGATAGCAAGGCCAAGTACAAAATCACAGTAGCTAGGAGGATAGCAAGGCCAAATACAAGATCACAGGAGCTAGAAGGAGTTGTACCAGGGGGTGCAGAGCAAGATCAAGCTAGCAAGATCAATCAGCACACAACATCATCACCAACAAGCAAGTTGTGTGGTGAGTCCACATAAAACCATCACATGATAATCTTATCTAGATTATCAAAGCATGTGTTGTTTTATATGAAATCTTCTTAGAAAACACCTAAGTAGGGTGTATCCATCACAGAAGGAAATAAATGGAGCAAACAAGCAATCCTTGCAAACCATACCAAGATCTCAGCTTGTGCATCACTAACCTTGGACAATAATCTCTATTTTCCCAATAAAATATACACGAAGTCTTAAATGAATAATTTTGGGCACATCTTTTGGAATAGTAGCACCTCAGAAATTATTTCATAATAAGAATTCATTTGAAACAGTAAGGATCAATTATATGCTCATTCCAAGGGATTATCAAATTAATTCCCAAGCACTGTAGTAATTATACTTAGGGTGATCCATCATAGATTACTAAATAATTGAGGCAACAGATAGAAACAAGTGTTTTTACGTAGCCATGCCTCATACCAGCATCACAGGCTAAAGGAAAATCATAAGCATCATGGGCTAATATAATCAATAGGGCTTTTCAACTTTTAATAACACCAAGCCACTCTAGAACACAAATAGGAAAAGCCCAGTACCAGAATACACTCTTGTGTACCATTCCAAGGAAGGTGTCACAAAGAGTTATTTTAACCAAGCAAATCCTACACATATATTTCACCATCAAACTCTTGTAGAAAGATATTCAATCATATTCCTAACTAGGGATCATCTAAATTGTTGCTATCATATAGACAGAGTACTCATACTGGTCATCCATTTATACTTACAAATATTACCCAAATACTATTTATCATTTTCCTAGCAGTAATTCTAGGAATCATTTCAATATATTTCCCATGGTCATATAATAGCAGAAGCCACTAGTTACTTCCATCCAACATCAATTTCAAAAAAATATGATTTTCAAATCATTTTCCTAACCAGCACAATTAGGAATCAGTTTCAATAAATCTTAACTGTCAATATGAACTAGTAAATGTTTAGTCCAGCAAGTATTCCAATCAGATAAAATCCAAACCCATGGTTTGAATTTTCATGTCTTCGGTAATTCATCCAAATCAAACTAAACCTCATATAAGAATAAATCCATCAACTTGTAGTCACAATCCAATACCATCCACTACCCAATTCAAATAGGTAAATTTTCAAGCCAAACTCACTAAGCAAGATCAGTAGCAAAGCTACTGTAATATACACATGAACCAAAGAAAAAAACCAAATTAGAGTTCATGCCGAGAGAGAGGGAGATAGAGAAGGGGACTTACTGGTGGTCCTCTCTCAAGATTAGAAGAGGAAGCAGAACAGTCGACGAGCGCACACGGCGGCACGAGGCGCACCCGAGGGCGATGTAACCCGCGCCAAGCCATGGCACGGCGGCCACATCCACACAAGCGGCCTAGCAACACCACAGAGCCACCAGAAGCACAGCATAGCACCACCAGGAGCGGCAGAGCACACATCACCGACGAGCACCAAACTCTAGGGTTCAGGTTGGTGATAACTTGGTCAGGAGAGAGGTCTAGAGACGAATCAAGCAGGAACAATCGATGGAGCAGCATCGATTGCCTCATCCTGTAGCACGACATCAGCGAGGAGCTCTCTGTTGCCAGAGAGGGGATCGAATGAGTGAGGAAGAGCGAGTTCGAGAGAGAGAGAGAGAGAGATGATGAATGCTCGACGTGGCACTTAGTTGGTAACCCCAAGCGTAGGGTGTGAAGAGCAAGCAGCAAGTTTTCCCTCAGTTGACACCGAGGTTATCGAACCAGAAGAAGGAAGGAAACGCCACATAGGTGTTGCAAGAAATGTGGAGACCTGCACAACACAAACTCAAGACTTTGCCCCAACGAATCAGTGAGGTTGTCAAGCTCACCGGTTTGCTGTAACAAAGTATTAAACGTATGGTGTGGAAGGTAATGGTTTGCAACAAGTAAACAAGTAAAAGTGAAAGATGTATCAATGGTAAAGATTGGATCGGGGTCCATAGTTCACTAGAGGTGCTATCCTTAGATAAACAACATGGCATGAAGGGTAAACAAATTACAGTAGGGCAATTGACATGAACTGAGCAAGGCATAACAATGCAATTACTAGTTAGAAAGATCGTATGAGATTCGATTGGGCAATACAACAAGATACATAGACCGCCATCCAACTGCATCTATGACTAGAAGTCCACCTTCAGGTTATCATCCGAACCCCCTCCAGTATTAAGTTGCAAGCAATAGACAACTGCTTTAAGCAAAGTGTGTAAGGTAAGCAGTCCACATGTTCCATGAAAAAGAGACGTTGTTTTCTTCCTAGTAGCAACAACAGATCTACAACCGAAGAGATTATTGTCACTTCCCTTGGAAACTAGAGGCATGAACCCACTATCGAGCATAAATACTCCCTCTTGGAGTCACTAGCAACTACTTGGCCAAGATAGCTACTAACAACGGAGAGCATGCAAGATCACAAACAACACAGACATGATAGAATCATAAAGACAAAACCATTAATCAAACCAACATAATAATCTCAATATCCATCGGATCCCCGCAAAACATGCATGATTACAAATAGATTAGATCTTGATCATGAACGGAGCTCACAATATCTATACATGAAAGCACAAAGGAGGAGACACAACCATCTAGCTACTACATGGACCCATAGTACAAGGTGGAACTACTCACGCATCATACCAGAGAGAAGGCCTCCGGGATGATCTCCCCTCCGGCAGGGTGCCGGGAAGAACTTCAGATCCCCCGATCTAGGGTCGATGGTGGCGACGGCTACAGACGGTTCCGTGGATATTTGATCGGGTGCTTAGGGTTTCTGCATCTGGGGTTTCTTATAGGCGAAGGGGGAGGCCGAGGCGGCGACTAGGGGGGTCAAACCCTACCCAGGCGTGGGCCCACCCCTGGTCACGCCTGGGGGGTGGCCGCCCTGGCACGCTTCCTCGTCTCCCCTCTGGACTTCTTGTTCCCCACAGAAATTAATTGACTTTGACGTTTGTCCCGTCCAATTCCGAGAATATTTCTTTACTAACTTTTCTGAAACCAAAACAGCGAAAAAAGCAAGCAGCACTGTGGCAACTTGTTAATAGGTTAGTACCATAAAACGTGTAAAAATCACCTCAAAGTGTAGACAAGTAAAGCAAAGTAGATACTAAACAAGCATGGAGCATCAAAAATTATAGATACGTTTTCGACGTATCAACATCCCTAAGCTTAACTCCTGCTCGTCCTCGAGTAGGTAAGTGATAAAAAGAATAATTTTTGAGGTGACATGCACCCTCACAATAAAGATCCAACCATTTGCAAGAATTGAAAGCTGGGATCAAAGAACTCTAAACATGTGCATGAAAGATGGAGTTCTAACAATAATACATAGTAACTATGCATGCAACATGGCAAGCTGCAAACAAAGATCATGAATAACATGCATTGAAAAATGTTTGTTTGTTTCACATACAGAAAACATATCATAGTAGCAATCAGCTTGTCCCTCATAGAGTAGCAATATAGATGCAAAGGACACCTTCAAAGTTCACAAGGGTGACTAGAAACAAATAGTACGAGAACAAGTAATATCACAATATGCATCAATCAATAAGCTTTGGAACACTGCACACATAATGACAACTATGCTCTCTTAATGGTGCCTAAAGGTAGAAGGTGGAGACTCAATAATGGTGGAAGAAAGGCCTTTTTGTAAAGGAAGAAGGGATTACAAGTTTCAAAAAGAGCTTCCAAAAACTATAGTACTTGTTAGCTTTTAGCCCTCATTGCCCCTATCATAAGAATCTTGAAGTGATTAAGGTTAAAGTGACAAAGATGGAGTATATGCTTGACGAAGTATAAGTTGGCAATCTCAAGTCCCTTGAATAAGAGGGCCACACCTCATGCATACTCAACTTTGGGCCCCGGTAAGTTCTTGTCATTGTAAGTATTTGCATATCATTGAGAACCGCCAACGGGGTACCCCTTGCACATGGTACAGGAGCTTTCCCATAATCAAAATGACAAGGCAAGCAGACAATGAGCATCTCAGCAATCTTTTTATTTACCATAAGCATAGCTTTTATTGAGGATGCTTCATAGATAGCTCACTATGGTGATGCTGCAAGTTTCCACCATGATTAGGCATGGCTTAGGCTAGCGGCCCAGGTGTTTCTCTAACACAGGATACAAACTCCATGGACTTACAAGTTCCCTCTTTATTTCACACCGGTGACATCCATAGACAAAAGAGCACGATATCAACTGAGTATAAAGTACAAGTGCAATGTTGAAAGCGTTCCCCGTGACAACACGGTTCTGCTAATTCCAACGTATAAGTCCAAGCATATAGAACAAAGTTGTCACAATGGTTCAAGTTTATTAGGAGAAAAGAATAGAAAGTGTGCCATCAAGTTCGTGAGGGCTTTAATCACTAAGTTTTCACATAACAAAATAGTTTTTAATTGGAAGATAGTTGAAAACAAGAATATACTCGGAATTGTGTAACACACCATGCATAGGATTTTATAGTGTACACTTTGGAAAAACTGGGTTTCTTGGGAGTTGGAAGCATGAGTAGAACTTACTCATACAAGTGGAAGCTAGCAAAAGACTGGGGGCAACCAACTAAGAGAGCATAATGGCCATAATCATGCAGAGCAACAAAGCATACTAATCAAAGCAAAGAGTGGTACTACAAGTCAAGGACTAAATGATCAAAGAGGCTAATGGTGACTTGTCATGGTCATAACATGGTGTGAGCATGTGCCAAGTTAACCCATGCAAAACATCAAAGGAGAATACCACTATACTATGCTTTTGCATGCTAAAACAATGCATAATTTCTTCAAGTCACACTAAGCAATCCCAATTGTTTGGAACAAGACATGCTACACCAACAATCACTAAGCATAATGCTAAAACAACACCTAGCATGTCATGCTAAAGTCTAAGTCACAGTCAATGCAAGCTCCTCTTGCACTTACAAGCAAGAACTTACTACTCCTTTCCAACACCAAGCAACTTATTTGCAAAACAACATAGTGAGAACGGGGGTCCAAACTACTTTATTCAAGGAAACTAAACAACCTAAGAAAAGCAAATGAAAACTAAGACGCTCCAAGAACAACACAACTGTGCATGAAACAATAAAAACGAAGTGTCTAGATAGACCTGAGCATTTTATTGATGAAGAAGGGGATGCCTTGGGCATCCCCAAGCTTTTACGCTTGTACCTCTTGGATATTTCTTGGGGTGACACCATGGTGGCATCCCCAAGCTTGAGCTTTTGTCCATTCTTCATCTCATTGCATCATTCTCTTTATACACCTGAAATTTTTTCCTTCATACAAAACTTCACACAATCTTCATTAGCAACATTAGTGTATTCAAAAGATATTAGACCTTTGGAAAAGCTTTGAAACAACAAGGCTTTTCACTAAAAGCACAATCTACTGTAGTAACTCCTTCAAAAAGCTCAATTCATCTAAAGAGAACTCAAAAAGGAATCAATAAGAAGCAAATGCAAATAATGGCAGAAATCTATCAAAACAGACCAGCAGGTAGAAACCAATTTGTTCGAACATCTTATGTTGCTCAAATCAAAAAGTGTTGAACTAACGAAAGTTAGCTAACATACTGGGGGATTTATTCGTAAATTTTGAGCTCAATCCGAGTTAGAGAGACACCTCACGAATTTTTATGGTGAAGGACAGAAATCTGTTTCTGGACAGTAACTCCCCAAATCTTACTTCCCTCTCATTAGAGGTCATTCTTGGCACAAAAAGCAAACAAAAAGAATAAGGAGAGGTCATTACTGAAGTAATAACTTTCAAGACTCAAGGAAACTCTTGGGTTATCTCCCAACAAGTACTTTTCTTTAACGCCTTTAAGTTAGGCACAAGAAGCAAGAAGAATCAAGTATTTTTAAATGAAGAAGCATTAACATCAAATCTTGCTTTCAAAGGAGGAGCAAAAAGCAACTTCTCTCTCCTCATAGGGAAGTGTTCAATACGTTTCTTGAATGGAAAATGATATTTAATGGTGCCTTCATTCATATCAATGATGGCACCAACTGTTCTAAGAAAAGGTCTTCCAAAAGTAATAGGACAAGAAGCATTGTATTCAACATCCAAAACATAGAAATCAATAGGGACATAAGCATTGTTGACCATAATTAGAACATCATTAATACTCCTCGTGAGTTTCTTCTTAACATTATCATTGAGTGGGACATCCAAATAACAATCTTCCAAAGGTGGAAAATCAAGCATTTCATAAATCTTCCTAGGCATAATAGAGACACTAGAACCAAGATCACATGAAGCTTTGAGATCAAAGTCATTCACTTGCATATTAATATTAGGTTCCCAACTATCTTCTATTTTCCTAGGAATAGAAGCTTTGTGTTTTAGCTTCTCTTCCTTAATCTTAACAAGAGCATCTGTAATGTGTTTAGTGAAAGCAACATGCATATCACTAGCATCAGGACTTCTAGCAAGCTTTTTTAGAAACATAATCACTTCAGAAATATTGCAACCATCGATATCAAAGTCAAACTTGGCATCACTAGTAGTAGGCTCAATAGGCTTAGGCATAGTAGGAGGAGGAATAGGGACTACTTGTGGTTTAGTGGTGATCGTGCACACACTATTGTTCCTATCAATTTTAGCTTCCCTTTCCCACCTAGCATGAAGTTGAGCTAACAACCTAACATTTTCATCAATAGTAACTTGTATGGCATGAGCAGTAGGAAAGGTGTTTTCCATGGTTTCAAGTTTAGAAGCCATTTTATTAATCAAAGGGGACTGAGCTTCAGACAAAGAGGATATATTTTTCTCAGCACTCAAAATTTTTGACTGTAAACTAGGAATTTCTCTATTCAAATTCTCAAGCTGATGACTAATGTTTTTCAAGATAATAGATTGTTCCTCCATAGTTTTAGTGAAAATCTTATTTTGCTCATATTGTATTTGCATAAAATTCTTAGTGGATCTCTCTACTTCTAGAATCCTTTCTTCACTGGGCATTCCAGATCTACCATGATAAACGTTTCCACTAGGAGGATAAGGCCTATAATTGTTGTTGAAATTGTTGTTTCTAATGAAGTTCACATCAACTTGCTCTTCTTGAGCAACCAAAGAGGCTAAGGGAACACTATTAGGATCTAAAGGAGCTTTCCCAGTAACAAGCATAGCCATAATAACATCAATCTTTTCACTCAAAGAGGAAGTTTCCTCAACAGAATTTACCTTCTTACCATGTGGAGCTCTTTCAACATGCCATTTAGAGTAGTTAACCATCATATTACCAAGGAGCCTTGTGGCAACACCCAAGGTGTAACATCCCAGCATTTAGGAGCCAACGAAGGGTAGATTTAGGAATCTGTGAAATTGCATGCATTCATCTATAAAAATGTGGGTAAATTTTTCGCCAAATGAAAACCTAAAGTGATCAAAGTTTCTTTCATGCTTTGAGATCAGGTATAGTCTTGGAGGATGATTGTTATAAACTTTGATATGATCTTTGTGGATTAGTGTGTTTTGGGAAATGAAATTTGAATTTAAACTTGTGTGTTGGATTTATAATTCAAAAGGATTTAGATTTATGTTTGAGTATTTTTTGATTTAGTCAAGAGATGATAATTAGTAGCTCAAACTTTAAATAAATAACATAATCAATAAAATGAATATTTATTCCATAATTTTATTCAAGAAATAAGTTACAAAAATGTAACTTAGGAAAATGATCAACAGTCTTTACAATAGTAATTAAATAAAAGAATAATCTTTATATATTGAGTAATAGTACAATCTTTATTACAAAAGAATAAAATAAAAAGTACAAAAGAATTAAATAAAGATTACAATTGAATAAGAGAAATATTACAAGTAACTATCTATAAATAAAAAGAAAATATAATCTAAGTCTTGAATCTTCAAGTCTGATACCTGCAAAACAAACACAAACTAAAAGAAAGAAAGTTAAGGTTAAAAATATTTTACTCTCAGTATTGATAGTGAGGTGCACTGTTCAAAAGTTCATCATTGAGTAATATTTTAAGGGGCAAGTTTCACCAATATGAAAGAACTATATCTTTCATAAATTCAAGCCATAAGTCAAATAAACAGCAAGGAGGGGCAAGTTTCACCAGACAAGTAAATGTAACCAGATAAAAGTAACTTTCATATCTAGAGCATATCCACATGGTGCAGCAGGCACATAGGCAGCACACACACCAAACTGCATGGTGTGTGCTGTCAGCACAGCATCAATAGGACACACACACAAAACTACTCAGCACAGCCGTGGGAAGCCACCCAACACCATTTCCCTGTTCTTACACATCAAGAACACACTCAGCTTAGCAAAGCCAAACCAGATCACACCAACCAAACCCTGGATCATAGCACCAAGATGGTGACATGAGGAGGGGGTAGATCAGGTGGATAGCAAGCACAAGGTCAAGCCACCAGGACCAGGAGGTGGAGAGCTAGATCAAGGACAAGTCCAGAAGCTGGAAGTATCAGGAGAAGCATCAGATCAAGCTAGTCATACAACCAGCAAGATCAAGCTAGCCACAAGATTAACAACTTGCAACCCCAACAACACCCAAGTGTGGTGAGTATCATAAAACATCCATAGATTCTGTTCATCTTAATCAAACAGAAAAACATGTGTTGTTTTACAAGTTAAACCTCTTAGTGATCACCCAAGTGGGGTAAACCTATCATAGAGGAAATTTGAAATATAAAGGCTAACAGTAAACTCTACCACATCCACCAGAATCTCAGACTAGCATCATAGATCCTGGTGATCATCAACAACTCATATATATTCCAAAATGTTCTCAAATAGCTTATAAAATTTGGGCACATCTCTTAATGGAGTAGCACCTCAGACTTCATAAACTATATGCACCAACATGAAGCTATAAGCAAACAAATCATTTTCCCAAACTTTTATTCAAGAATCAGTAGCTGGTATCACTACCAGAACCAATCCATGAGTAACAATAAGAGAAGGGTCTAGTCCCTAAACCTCATACCAACATCGTAGGTTCTAGGGATTCAAAGAAAGAAGTTTCCATTTATTTTTATGTCAATCTAATCTTAAGCTTGAACAAAAACCAAGCCAAGTAATATAATCTAGTTGTGTGTGCCATAGTAGAATGGTGTCACAAGAACAATTTATAAACTAAGCAGGTTAAGCATCCAATCTTCACAGATACAACCACAGCCAACTATAAATCATTTTCCTGATATTAATCACAGGAATCATAATTAGGAATATTCATATATCTATCATCACTGTAAGAGAACATTTGATCTCAATATGTATATGAATCTATAAGCCAACAACTAAATATACAGTGACTTCATCACTCAGAGATCACTGTCAGTAACTAAGTAATGACAGTGGTGAGCTCTCAAACCACTAGAATCTCCAAACAATAATTCCAGAGCAACCTTATCATCTGACCCATATCAAAGTTAACCAATGGAACCCAACTAATAAGCCACTGGCATCATCAAAGCTAACTATAAGCAGTAATCCATAGCAAACCACCACTCAACATGCTTATGGATCATCAATAAATGATCCAACTCATCAGATATCTAATCCACAGAGGGATATGAACCCTAAGCAGAACAAACAATCCTAATCAGGACATGACACTAGCTAGGAGTGGCAACTACTAACACATGGCATAGGATAGTCTAGCACACAGGACACGAGGGAACCAAGAACAACTTACTGTAGGAGGTTGCTGTGGGCGAGAAGAGGAAGCAGTGGTCAACGACGAGCACGGCGGCACGGGGAGCACCCCCAAGGGGGCGCTTCGACCCACACCATGCCGAGGTGGCAACCCTAGCCACGCCTAAAGGCGAGGAGCACCCCCACGGCACACGGCAGCAGCGGCGGTGACAGCACCAGCACCACCCCAAACCCTAGGGTTCGGGATGGAGCTAGTCTAGCCACAAGAGGGCTCCAGATCCAAATCGAATTGGACAGGAAGGTAGAGCATGGTCGACAACCTCTCCCTGCACCACGGCGGCGGCCAGGAAGGTCCACGGTGGCGTGAATCGCCGGCGGTGGCATCGCTGACCACGGGGTCGGGGGAGGAGAAGAAGAAAGATGAGATCGAGAGAGAGAGAGAGACAGAGAGAGTTGGACTGGTTGGGCCAGGACCCTTAGGGATGTCGTTTTGACTCTGCCCTAATGGGCCACAAGGGCCCAATAAACCAACATAGGTGGCCTAATTACCTAAAGGCAATTTTTAATAATTAAGAAAAGACCAAAATGCCCCTAAACTTAAATAAATTCTAGAAAATAAAATAAAAATCCAAAAATTATAAATAAAATATTTTTGGATTCAAAATAATCCAAACTATCCAAATAAATTAAGAAATAAAATTTTAGGCATATAAATTTTATTAAGAATTTGGTACTATATTTATTCCTTATGGAATTTTACAAAATTATTGAAAGATGATAAAAATAAATAAAAATCACTTTCATTATATACTAATATTGTAGTATTTTAGGAAAATACTAAACAAATATTTAATATAAATTTTTGGTATTTAAATAATAATTCTTAAAGGAATTATTAAATAAATAAAATTTAGATAAAATGAAATAAAATAAAAGAATACAATACTCAATAATTAATATTCCGTTATTATTAAAAATAATTTTTATAATAGGGGAGAATACACATAAAGTGAAATAATGCATTACATTACTTTGCATAATCATTTTGCTTCTTTAAATATTGTCCTTACCCAGCAATAATGATGTTTTTGTAGACATAGAAGCTCAAGGTCCAGTGCAAGCATCAGACTTCACTACCTTGCAATCACAAGGCAAGTTGATCACTTGATCATATCCTTTGAGAGTCTTTATCAAAGTATTTGCAAATTGTGTGTTATCATATATACTCCAAAGAAAGAAAATATTATTTTCACAAATAAAGACATCTTAGATATCATCCTAAGTGATGATATAATGGAGCAATAGAACTTAGGGTTCTATTTGCAACAATGATGATCAATTAGGGACTTAATAACCCATGACATCCGTGATTCTAGCACCGTATATTACGCGTTAGCCATGATATTTGGAATGGGACTGAGAAGTCAGCTATATCTTCTTCCTCTCGCATGTAGCTGGATGTGCAGGTCGTGGCTGTTATCCTCATAGCGTTCATATTAATTGGTAATTCATAGAGGATATGCAGCATATGGGTGGGAACCCTCAACGTCCCACGATAGTTTTGGCATCTAACGGTTTGTACAAACCATTGTCGTAATTCAATATGTGGGCATGGTGTACACCAAGGAGGCATGCGAGGTCGCGAAGGGGGCAGTGATTGGCTTGGACCAACTACTAGGCCCCACATCATGGAATTGTGGACGGGAAAGTACGCCCAGTTGTGCAACAAGGAGTTGATCTCTCATGGGTAAAGTAACGCACCTCTGCAGAGTGTAAGAATTGTAACTTGTTACTCCCTGTTCTGGGAAGGAGCTAAGAACGCGGCAGGAAAGGAACTCCATGAAAGTTTTGGTCAACCTGTGAAGGCTCATGGTCATAGATTTTTATAATAAAATCAATCTTTAAAGAAAGATTTACAAAAACTGCATAGTGCTAAGGACTTATAGTCCGAGGTGGTAGTTAGAGCATCAAACTTCCCACCTTGCATATAATGAACTTGTTGGGTAACTGCTGTTACTCATCCTTTCCTTTGATCCCTTGCTTAGACTCTAAGGATCCCGAAGATACGCCAATGTATGCAGCCGAATGCCAAGAATATGTATTCTACGAGGAGCCTGACCTGTCAGGAGGTGTTGAAGGAGTGGATTACGAAATCCGCTATGGTGTCGATGACAACGAGTCCAACTAAGTATACCAGTTAGTAGTAACCGACGGAGCCGAGCAGCATGAACTCTATAGAATAAGCTGCTGAGCTTAACTCCTAGTTGGAGTTGCTACTTTTAAATTCCACTTAAACACTTTATATTTTGGTTTGTAAGTTGAATCCTTTTGAAGTCTTGAACTTCTGGTATTGTAATAATAATAATGTGTGAATGTTTGTAATATGGACCCGCAATGTTTCTATTGTACCACTCTGAGGGATGTGATATTTACAGAACAGTGTTCTGTGGATGTCATGTCAACGACTATAGTGTACTACACATGCAGTGATATGTTGGGTCACCGCACAAGGTGAGGCCCATAAAAGTACCTCCAACAGCTGAATCCAACAGATCTAGGGACGATGGTGGCGGCGGCTACAGATGGTTTCATGGATATTTGATCGGGTGCTTAGGTTTTCTACATCGGGGGCTTCTTATAGGCTAAGGGGGAGGCCGAGGCGGCGACGAGGGGGGGTCAAACCCTACCCAGGCGCGGGCCCACCCCTTGCCGCGCCTGGGGGGTTTGGCTGCCCTAGCATGCTTCCTCGTCTCCCCTCTGGACTTCATGTTCCCCATGAAAAGTAATTGACTTTGACGTTTGTCCCATCCAATTCCGAGAATATTTCTTTACTAACTTTTCTGAAACCAAAAACAACAGAAAAAAGGCAATTAGCACTGTGGCAACTTGTTAATAGGTTAGTACCAGAAAACATGTAAAAAGCACCTCAAAGTGTAGACAAGTAAAGCAAAGTAGATACTAAACAAGCATGGAGCTTCAAAAATTATTGATACGTTTCCAACGTATCAAGAGAGAGAGAGAGCACTGGGCTGGTGAGACGGTCCAGTGTTAGACAAGTGGGTTTGACCGAAACCCATTGGGTTGGATAGGGCCAGCCCAAAGAACTAGGCCCAAAGTCCAACTGAATAAAAAGAAAGAATTAGAAATTACCAAAACGACCCTATAAATATTTTACCCTCTACAAAAATAGAGAAAAATCCTAAAAATACAAATAATATATCCATATGTTCATAAACACCTAAAATACTCACTAAAAATAGTACATTGCATTTTAGGATGATAAAATTTAAGTTAATTATTAAAGTGACATAAATTCCTTATGGGATTTTCTAAAAATAATATCAAAAAATAAATAAAATTCACTTTTATGATCCTAAATAAATATTATATTCAAGAAAATTGCTAGTTTGTATTTTAGACTAATAAAACTAAATGATCTATATTAAAACACTTATTACTTTATAAAAACTTAATAAAACAAGGAATAGTCCTAAAAATCGATAAAAAATTATTTTTGTGTATAAAAATAAATCTACTATTTTATAAAAATACTAACTAAATTTTTATATATAATTTTTCTGAAGTAAGTATTCAATGATATTATATCTTTTAGAGAAGTTTATAAACATAAGAATAATACTTAAAAAAATAAAAATCATTTTAAGATCCTGAATAAATATGTTCCACTAGAAATATATTAAATAGATATTTAAAAAGGTTTTTAATACTTTAAAGTAATAAATCTTCATCTATTATTTATTATATTAAAATAAAATAACCATTTCATTAATTCTTTAAAAAATATTTCCTAAGTAGAAGAAAATCACATTTCTTTATAAGACATTAAATACTATAAGTTAAATGCTAATTCTAAATCCATAATTACCCTAAAACTTAATTGTAAACCATTAAGTTTATAATATTCTTTCTTTAAAACCTTAAATCCTTTATATCTAAATACCAATACCAAAACCATAACTTGAATTAACAATTAGGCTTATGTTGAATCATGGACTTTATAATATTTAAAACATGAGATAAAAAATAAAATCAATTACTTTAAAATGGATATCACTCACATATAATATAGTGAAAGTTAATTATCTCTTAATCAATAATAACATGACCTTAAAACCTAACAAAGTATTAAGAACACGTATTAGACTCTCATTAACAATTACATATTAGTTTTATAGTAACACATCCAATCCCACACTCATCATTCATTCAAACTAAAAATGAATGATTATACATTAACAAATATATTAATTCAAAACCTAAAACTTAATAATATTCTAAAAACAAATTACACCTTAAGTCCAGTCATGCCTTTAAAGTTAACTTTAGTTTACAAGATTGTAACACCATGTTAAAAACTTAGTTATGTATTTTACAGTTTACTTTGGTATGTTTCAATTAAGACCTAAAGCATCTCAAGAACAAACTAATCGAGCAAATGCCAAGAGACATCGACCACATTCTATTAACCCATAAAGGTTGTTTAAACCTTACTAGAGAAACCTGTTCTTTGAAGGTTATTCTTTTTGCCACTTCAAATAACAACCCTATAATAGTTCCTTCAAGCCTTAGCAACTCAAACCAAGGACTTTGATCATAGTTATTGATATGTTGGAAACGTATCTATAATTTTTGATGCTCCATGCTTGTTTAGCATCTACTTTGCTTTACTTGTCCACACTTTGAGGTGCTTTTTACATGTTTTCTGGTACTAACCTATTAAAAAGTTGCCTTGAGTGCGGATACTGTTTTCTTGTTTTGGTTTCAGAAAAGTTAGTAAAGAAATATTCTCGGAATTGGATGGGACAAAGGACAAAGTCAATTACTTTCCATGGGGAACAAGAAGTCCAGAGGAGAGATCGAGGGGCCGGCCAGAGGGGCCAGACCCACCCCAGGCACGGTGGGGCCCCATCTCACGCCTGGCTAGGGTTTGTTCACCCTAGCCGCTGCCTCGGTCTCCCCCTTAGCCTATAAGAATCCCCCGATGCAGAAACCCTGAGTACCCGATCAGAAATCCACGAAACCGTCTGTAGTCGTCGCCATCATCGTCCCTAGATCGGGGGGGATCTGAAGTTCTTCTCGGCACCCTGCCGAAGGGGAGATCATCCCGGAGGCCTTCTCTCCGGTATGATGCGTGAGTAGTTCCACCTTGGACTATGAGTCCATGTAGTAGCTAGATGGTTGTATCTCCTTCTTTGTGCTTTCATGTATAGATCTTGTGAGCTCCGTTCATGATCAAGATCTAATCTATTTGTAATCATGCATGTTGTCTTTGGGGGATCCGATGGATATTGAGATTATTATGTTGGTTTGATTAATGGTTTTGTCTTTATGATTCTATCATGTCTGTGTTGTTTGTGATCTTGCATGCTCTCCGTTGTTAGTAGCTATCTTGGCCAAGTAGTTGCTAGTGACTCCAAGAGGGGGTACTTATGCTTGATAGTGGGTTCATGCCTCTAGTTTCCAAGGGAAGTGACAGAAATCTCTTCGGTTATAGATGTGTTGTTGCTACTAGGGAGAAAACAACGGTCTCTTGTTCATGGAACATGTGGACTGTTTACCTTACACACTTTGCTTAAAGCAGTTGTCTGTTTCTTGCAACTTAATACTGGAGGGGGTTCGGATGATAACCTGAAGGTGGACTTCTAGTCATAGATGTAGTTGGATGGCGGTCTATGTATATTGTTGTATTGACCAATCAACCTCATAGGATCTTTCTGACTAGTAATTGCATTGTTATGCCTTGCTCAGTTCCTGTCAATTGCCCCGTTGTAATTTCTTTACCCTGCATGCCATGTTGTTTATCTAAGGAGATCACATCTAGTGAACTATGGACCCCGGTCCAATCTTTACCATTGATACATCTTCCACTATTACTGTTTACTTGCTGCAAACCACCATTACCTTCCACACCATACGTTTAATACTTTGTTACAGCAAACCGGTGAGCTTGACAACCTTACTGATTCGTTGGGGCAAAGTCTTGAGTTTGTGTTGTGCGGGTCTCTGCGTTGCTTGCAACACCTGTGTGACATTCCCTTCCTCCTACTGGTTCGATAACCTCGGTTTCTTACTCAGGCAAAACTTGCTGCTGTGCTACTTCATACCTTGCTCTTGGGGTTCCCAACAAAGCGCTCCTACATCAATGCACTGCAACCAACAAGCTTTTATGGCGCTGTTGCCTGGGAGGCTAAGGACGTCTTCACAAGGGGAGTCCTTCACTTCCTTTCTCTTTACTTTGTTTTTAATTTGCTTTGTTTCTTTTGCTTGGTTTTGCTAGCCTCTTTCCAAAAAACCCAAAAAAATAGTCTAGTTTGGTTTGCTTGCTTTATTCAAAAACACAAAAAAATTAGTCCCTACTCTAGTTGCTACCATGTCTGGTTTTGGACCAATCTTTATTTCACCTATGGTAGAAATCTCCACTTTTAAGCAAAAAAGTGAAGAAAGTTTTAAAGAAGCTTGGTCTAGAATCTCTGCTTTCCAGAGAGAAACTGAGCCTGAGGTGAGCCTCAGCCTAGTTATTGATAGTTTCTACCGCGGTATTGCTCTTCGTTATAGATATGCTTTGGATGCTGTGGCTGAGAAAGATTTTTTGCTTTGTACCGAGGATGAAGCTTTTGATGCAATAAGGAAATTAATAATGATCTATGGTACACCTGGCAAGTCTGATTCCTCTTTAACAAATATTTTTGCTAGGTTGAACACTCTTGAGACTAGTATTGCTGCTATGAATAGTTGCTATCACACGCTTAGGTCTTACCATGATTATGTTCCCATAAATTCTGAGCCTTCAAAGTGGTTTCTCATAATCAAAGTCTCAATAAATACTACACTTTTTGATGCTCACTGTGATATCATGTCTGAATTTTGTCTCATGCCTAAAGATATTTTTGATTCCTTGAGCCTTTGGGGGCTTATTGAAGGAGGAGAGGAAATCTCTCTTACCAAGAATGCCACTATATTTCCCATTGGAATAGCTGAAGGGGTGCTTACAAAAAACTCAGGGAAAATGATGTCTACTGATTATCTTGTTATTGAATGTGTAGGCAAAGGACAGATCACACTTGGAAGATCTCTACTGAAACACCTTGGGGCCGTAATAGATGTGGGAAAAGGCATCATGCACTTTTCTCCCCGGTAAGCAATCATATCTTCCCTAAGGATCAAAAGAAAGGTAAGAAAAGAAGGAACAAGAGGGGAAATGCTTCATTTGAAAATACTTGATTCTTCTTGCTTCTTGTGCCTAACTTAAAGGCGTTAAAGAAAAGTACTTGTTGGGAGATAAGCCAAGAGTTTACTTGAGTCTTGGAAGTTATTACTTCTGTAATGACCTCTCCTTATCCTTTTTGTTTGCTTTTTGTGCCAAGAATGACCTCTTTTTTCCATACAATCCCCCGGAATGAGGGATCGGGTTCCATTATCATCAAACAACGGAACAACAACCACAAACACATAAACGTAGTACTGACCCACCTAGGGGGTCAAAACGACTTAAGGAATCCATATTACAAACCAAGCAAACTAAACAGACAAAAGGGAGAAGGCTGGAGACGCAAGAACACCACCCTCAGGCTAGTGGGGAACAGTATTATCAAACACAACGAGGAGCTATCAGACCAAGCGAAGAAAGCCACGTGAAACGCCAACACAATCTTCTCACAAACCAGCTCTTCAGGTTCTCCTTCTTTTCTCCCATCCCCTTTCCAGTTCCGGAGCTTCATGAGTACGATCTTCAGGGATTGCTGGTAGTCCCAGAAAAGGAACAGGAGCCACATCCATAGCTACCGCATCATCCAGCGCATTCTGTTGCAGAGTATTAGCTCCAGCTTGCAACACCGCCCGGTCTTCCTCCCCATGCAGCCCTGCCCAATAACGAATGAACACACAGGCATATATAACCAAATCAACAGGCGAATTAATAAGTTTTTTTCAAAACAAGCCCTATTCCTGAGCTTCCAAATAGCCCAACAAATTGCTGCCACCACCGTAATCTGCACATTCCTACTAACGCCCACACACTGTGAAGCCCACCAAAAGTATTGAGAAAAGGACCCAGGCTTATTCGCAGCACCAATAGCTCTGGCAACCACCCCCCAAACGTATCTGGCTGCCACACAAGAAAAGAACAAATGCCCAATGTTTTGATCCTCACTACAAAATCTACAAGTAAAATCTCCTACCCAATTCTTCCTCCTCATGTTATCTTTGGTGAGAATAGCATTGTGCCAGATAAGCCACAACCAAATTTTAATCTTCAGGGGAATTTTAGCTTTCCACAGATGTTTGAAACTTCTATCAATCCCTACATTCGACAAATGTGTGTACATCGACTTAACAGAAAACTTGCCAGATTTATTCCACAACCACACTGGCCTGTCTTTTTCCTGACTCAAACTCACCCCAGACAATAGTTTTTTCAATTGTTCCTGATGATTCAAGCCATCACTATCCAACCATCTTCTAAAAGAGCATCTCCACCTTTTTCTTGCCATATCAGCCACAGTGATCGTTTGATTCTGGCAAATATCAAACAAGTCAGGGAACTTATCCTTCAAAGGCATATCCAGACACCAAGCATCATGCCAGAAATCAGTCAACTCCCCATTACCAATTTCCATTTTCCTACCAGCCAAATAAAGATCCCTAATCTTAATCAAATCATTCCAACTTGGGGAATCATTCTGCCTGTGTTTCACATCACTGATCCCTCCTCTTTTCAAATACTTCTTTCTCACAAAAACTTGCCATGGACCTTCCTCAGCTTCAAGGCGCCACCACCACTTACAAAGCAAGCAAATGTTAAAAAGCCTAATGTTTTTAATCCCCAGTCCTCCTTTTTTCCTGGGTCTACACACATATTTCCATTTAACCAGATGATATTTTCTTTTTCCCACCTTCCCATACCAAAAGAAAGATCTATTCTATTTCTCAATTTATTCCACATTTGATTTATGTAGAAGAAACATAGTCATGGGAGAAACAGCCACACTGGAAACACAAGCAGTGATTTTAACATGCCTCCCTCCCAGAGATAAAGCACCCCCATCCATCCATCTAACTTTTTCTTCAACCTGTCTCTAATAAAACTCATCTCAGCCACTATGCATCTCCTGCTATAAACCGGCAGCCCCAAATATTTAATTGGCCAACTACCTTTCTGACAGTTGAGAATTTCAGCATAATTGGAAAGTTTCTCCTCATCATCCAACACCATCATCACCTCACTCTTCTCAAATTTAATCTTGAGACCAGACATGGATTCAAACAAATATAACAGCAATTTCAAGTTTCTAGCCCCCTCAGGATCATCTTTAATAAAAAGGATGGTATCATCAGCATATTGCAAAATAGCAATCCCTTTATCAAACAGATTATCAACCAACCCTGTAAACAACCCACCAGCCTGTGCATTAAGCACCATCTTAGCCAAACATTCCCCAGCCAAATTGAATAAGAATGGAGAAAAAGGATCTCCTTGTCTGACCCCTTTATAGCTGCCAAAGTAAGGGCCAGTTTCCCCATTCACTTTAACACTGAGAGTACCCTGAGTCACAACACTTTTTAACCAAATCATCCAATCCTCACTGAAGCCTTTCTGCCTACAACAGTAAAACAAAAAATCCCAATTGACCTTGTCATAAGCTTTCTCAAAGTCAATTTTCAACACCACACCCTGCTGCTTCTGGCAAGAATGACCTCTAATGAGAGGGAAGTAAGATTTGGGGAGTTGCTTGTTGGAGATATGCCCTAGAGGCAATAATAAATGTAGTTATTATTATATCTTTGTGTTTATGATAAATGTTTACATTCATGCTATAATAGTATTAACAAGGAAACATTAATACTTGTGTGATTTGTAAACTTAAATTGAAGTCCCTAGTAAAGCCTCTTCATAATACTAGCTTGTTGGTTAATAAATGATTGTGGTTTCCCTATCATGAACATTGAGATGTTATTAACAACAAGATCATATGTTAGGAGAATGATATGATGGACATACTCCTATAGATAAGCGTAGCATAAAGATCAAGTCATTTTAATAGTTCAATTGCTATTTGCTTTCTGATACATAGTAACCTAATTCCTTCGACCATGAGATCATGCTTATCACCATCACCAGAAGGATGCTTTGTTGACATCAAACACCACACCGTAACTGGGTGGCTATAAAGGTGGCATTGAGTGTTCGGAAAGTATTGGTTGAGACACATGGATCAAGAGTGGGATTTGTCCATCCATATGACGGATAGATATACTCTGGGCCCTCTCGGTGGAATGTCATCCAATTGGCTTGCATGCATGTGACTAGCTCACAAGGGATCACATATCACGGGAACGAGAAAAGAGTACTTATCGATGTGAGGTTGAACTAGGTATGCAGAGATACCGATCAAAACCTCGGATAAGTAAACTATCGTGAGACAAAGGGAAATTGGTATCGTATGTAAATGGTTCATTCGATCACAAAGTAATCAGAGAAATATGTAGCCATATGAATTTCCAGATTCCTCTATTGGTTATTGTTCGGAGAAGTGTCTCGATCATGTCCGCATAATTCACGAACCGTAGGGAGACACACTTAAGGATTCGACGTTGTTTTGAGTAGTTATGGAATGATGAGAAAGAGACCGAATGTTGTTCGAAGTCTCGGATGGGATCCGGGATATCACGAGGAGATCCGGAATGGTCCGGAGAATAAGATTCATATAAGGAAAGTCCTGTTTCGGGGTTGGAGAATGGTTCTGGTGTTTTCATCGGGAATGTTCTAGAAGGTTCCGGAATACGGCACTCGGAGGAAGGGTACATGAATGTGTCATACCAAGTTGGAATGGTTGCATCATGTACTAGGTGTCATCGCTGAGCAGAATAAAGGGTTAAATCAAATCCTAGTTTGAAAAGTCAAACGCCAATTTGAAAAGTCAAACGGCTATTTTGCTTGGTGGAGGGAGAGTAGGAAACCTACTTGGGGAGGAAGTACCTCTCCCTCCACCGCCGGACAAGGAGGCCGAGTTGGGGCTTCTACTTTCCCTAGCCGCCGGCCTAGCCCCATCTAAACCCTAACCCTAGTCGCCGACCACCAAACCGCCGCCGCCGCCCTAGGGTTTCTCCCAAGCCGCCGAGTTGGGGCTTCTACTTGCCCTAGCCACCGGCCTAGCCCCTATCCTTGGTGTGTCTAAACCCTAGATCACCGAGGGCTCTCTCATAGTCCACCATACTCGCTCCGGCTTAAGGCGAAGCCTGAGATCTCCCTCTACTTCGGTACCACTGTCGTCTTGCGGAATCGCGAGGATGCTACAACCTCCGCTGCTTTGGGAACAACAAGGGAGAGGAAGGTCTTTGTCAATACCGAGCGTGTGAACGATCAAGGAGCTGCCGGAGCAGTCGGGAAGGATCGTCTACGCGATCTTGAGATCGGGAAGAGTACGACTACATCACCCACGATAATCCGCTCTCGTTAAACACTTTGGAACCTTCGAGGGTGAGTTATTCCATCGACTCGTTGCTACAATCTAGTAGATAGATCTTGGATTGTTTGTTTGTAGGCGGTAGAAATTTTTTGTTTTCCATGCTACGAACCCCTACAGTGGTATCAGAGCCGTGTCTATATGTAGATCTGTTGCACGAGTAGAACACAATGGTCATTGTGGGCGGTGGTGCTTTTATTATCAGTTGCTTATTGTGTACTTTGCATCTTGCGGTATGATGGGATGAAGCGGCCCGGGCTAACCTTACATGACATCGTTCATGAGAATTGCTCCACGCTCAACATGCAACTTGTATTGCATAAGTGGCTTTGCGGGTGTCTGTCTCTCCCATTATAGTATAGATCAATTTACAACAGGCACTTGATAGTTCAAACACCAACGTTGTGGTTCTTGTTCGTAAGTTAGATCGACACTTATTGAAAGCCCCAAACCACGTAAAACATGCAAAGAAATTAGAGGCGTCTAACTTTGTTTTGAAGGGGTGTGCTGTGATGTGATATGGCCATGATTGTGATTATATTTGATGTATGCAATGTTCCTTATTGTAAGTTGGCAACCGGCCGGAGCCATATGGTTGTCTTTAATTTTTGTTAAGACCCGCGTGTCTATTCAAAGTAGTTGTAATAGTTGAAGCTGGTGGACGACAACCATGGAGCAACGTCATTGACCTTGATGCAATGCCGGTGATGATGGAGATCATGTTCGTGCTTGGAGATGGAGATCGGAAGCACAAAGAAGAAAGGCCATATCATATCACATATTATGAATTGCATGTGATGTTAATCCTTTATGCATCTTGCATTGCTTAGTTAACGACGGTAGCATTATAAGATGATCCCTCATGCACATGAATTTCAAGTTCTATAGTGTTCATCCTTAGTAAGAACCGTTGCTAAAGCTCGTTGTTTCGAAGCACCACGTGATGATCAGGTGTGTTAGATTCTGCGAGTGTATACAACGTGAGCAAGCCAGATTTTCTCATGCGGAAGTTAAGGTTTGATCTTGACGAGCCTAGCATGTACAGACATGGTCTCGGAACACGGATCACCGAAAGGTAAAGCATGAGTCATATAGTAGATATGATGAACATGTTGATTGTTCGCCATTGAAGCTACATCAACTCTCGTGATGATCGGTTTTGATGTGGTGGATTTGGTTCGTGTGATCACTAAAACAATGTGAGGGATATTGTTTTGAGTGGGAGTTCACCTAGATTAATTTAACTATTAATTAGAACTCAATTTGTCATAAACTTAGTCTAAACTATTGCAAATATGTTGTAGATCAATGGCGGCCCCTACCATCAATTTTAATGTGTTCCTAGAGAAAGAAAAGTTGAAAAACAATGGAAGCAACTTCGCGGATTGGTTCCGCAATTTGAGGATTATCCTCAATGCTGGTAATTTGACCTATGTGTTGGATGCATCGCTGGGTGACCCGCCTGCAGCTACTGCTACCGATGAAGTAAAGAATGTTTACCTCACTCGGAAGAATCAGTACTCCACAGTTCAGTGTGCTATCGTGTATGGTTTGGAATTGGAGCTTCAGAAAAGGTTTGAGAACCATGACCCACATGATATTGTCCATAAACTCAAAATGATATTTGAGGCTCACGCGGCAGTTGAGAGTTATGAGGCTTCTGAAAAGTTCTTTAACTACAAGATGGAAGAGGGCAGCTCCGTCAGTGAGCATGTGCTTAAGATGTCTGGGCACGCAAACAAACTCCAAAGTTTGGGTATAGTGATTCCTAATTCTTTGGGGATTCACCGTGTCCTCCAATCACTACCACCAAGTTACAAGAACTTTGTGATGAACTACAATATGCAAAACATGGACAAGACGTTGCCAGAACTCTTCTCCATGTTGAAATCTGCAGAAGTGGAGATCAAGAAAGAGCACCAAGTGTTGTTGGTCAATAAGACCACCAAATTCAAGAAAGGCAAGTCTAAGAAAAAAGGAAACTTCAAGAAGGGCGGTAATAAAGTTGCCGCACCGGCGAAGAAGACCAAGGCTGGGCCTAAGCCTGATACTGAGTGCTTTTACTGCAAGGGAGAAGGTTACTGGAAGCAGAATTTCCCAAAGTACTTGGCGGATTTGAAGAACGGCAACATCAAGAAGAAAGTTATATCCGATATACATGTTATTGATGTGTATCTCACTAGTACTTGTAGTAGTGCCTGGGTATTTGATACTGGTTCGGTTGCTCATATTTGTAACTCGAAACAAAGCAGTCTTTGCGAATAAATGGAAGCTAGCGAAGAACGAGGTGACGATGCGCATGGGAAATGGATCAAAGGTTGATGTGATCGCGGTCGGCACGCTACCTCTTCATCTACCATCGGGATTAGTTTATACTTAAATAATTGTTATTTGGTGCCTGCGTTAAGCATCAACATTATATCGGGATCTTGTTTATTGCGAGACGGTTACTTGTTTATGTCCGAGAATAATGGTTGTTCGATTTATATGAGTAATATGTTTTATGCACATGCACCTTTGATAGATGGTCTATTCTTATTGAATCTCGATAGTGTAAATACACATATTAATAACATTGAAGCTAAACGTTTGAAATCGAGCGATAACTCGACCTATATGTGGCACTGTCGTCTTGGTCACATTGGAGTGAAGCGTATGAAGAAACTCCATTCCGATGGACTTCTTGAATCACTTGATTTTGAATCACTTGAAAGATGCGAAGCATGTCTGATGGGAAAAATGACTAAGACTCCATTTTCTGGTATGATGGAGCGAGCTACGGACTTATTGGAAATCATACATACCGATGTGTGTGGACAAATGAGTGTAGCATCGCGCGGTGGTTATCGTTATGTTCTTACCTTCACGGATGACTTGAGTAGATATGGGTATATCTATTTCATGAAACATAAGTCCGAAACTTTCGAGAAGTTTAAGGAATTTCAAAGTGAGGTTGAGAATCAACGTAACAAGAAGATTAAATTTCTGTGTTCTGATCATGGAGGTGAATATCTAAGTTACGAGTTTGGCGAGCATTTGAAGAAATGCGGAATACTTTCACAATTGACACCGCCGGGAACACCACAGCGTAATGGTGTGTCCGAACGTCGTAATCGAACTCTCTTAGATATGGTTCATTCTATGATGTCACTTACAGTTACGCTATCATTTTGGGGTTATGCATTAGAAACAGCCGCATTCACTTTAAATAGGGCACCATCTAAATCCGTTGAAACGACACCGTATGAATTATGGTTTGGGAAGAAACCTAAATTGTCGTTCCTTAAAGTTTGGGGTTGCGAAGCCTATGTAAAGAAGTTACAGCCGGACAAGCTTGAACCCAAAGCAGAAAAATGCGTCTTCATAGGATACCCAAAGGAAACTATTGGGTATACCTTCTATCATAGATCCGAAGGGAAAATCTTCGTTGCCAAGAATGGATCCTTTCTAGAGAAAGAATTTCTCTCGAAAGAAGTGACTGGAAGGAAAGTAGAACTTGATGAGGTTGTCGAACCTTCTCTCGAACTTGCGAGTAGCGCAGCACCAGAAGAAGTTCCTGTGGTGCCTGCACCAATAAGAGAGGAAGCTAATGATGATGATCATGAAACTTCGGTTGTACTTGCTCTGAGCCTCAGAGTCAACGAGAACTCGTACCACTCCTGATTGGTATGATCCCGTTATGAGTGTCATGTTGGTGGACAACACCGATGACCCTGCGACATATGAGGAAGCGATGATGAGCCCATATTCCAATAAATGGCAAGAAGCCATGAAATCCGAGATTGGATCCATGTACGAAAACCAAGTATGGACTTTGGTGGACTTACCGGATGGCAGGAAGGCTGTCGAGAACAAATGGATTTTCAAGAAGAAAATAGATGCTGATGGTAATGTTACTGTCTATAAAGCTCGACTTGTCGCAAAAGGGTTTCGACAAATTCAAGGAGTTGACTACGATGAGACTTTCTCACCTGTAGCGAAGCTAAAGTCTGTGAGGATTATGTTAGCAATTGCTGCATATTATGATTATGAGATATGGCAGATGGATGTCAAAACAGCGTTCCTCGATGGAGACATTGATGAAGAGTTGTATATGATGCAACCCAAAGGTTTTGTCGATCCTAAGGATGCTAACAAGGTATGCAAACTTCAACGGTCCATTTATGGATTGAAGCAAGCATCCCGAAGTTGGAATCAACGTTTTGATAAGGTGATCAAAAGTTCTGGTTTTATACAAACTTATGGAGAAGCTTGTATTTACAAGAAAGTGAGTGGGAGCTCTGTAGCATTCTTAATACTATATGTAGATGACATATTTTTGATTGGGAATGATGTAGACCTTCTTAATAGTGTAAAGGAATATTTGAATAATAGTTTTTCAATGAAAGATCTTGGCGAAGCACCTTACATATTGAGCATAAAGATTTATAGAGATAGATCGAGACGTCTAATATCATTATCAGAAAGTACATATTTGGACAAAGTTCTAAAGAGGTTTGGAATGGAAGATAGCAAGAAAGGGTTCTTGCCCATGTTGCCCAATACGACCTTGAGTAAAACTCAAAGTCCAACAACGGCAGAAGATAGAGAAAGGATGAGTAAAACTCCCTATGCCTCAGCCATATGATCTCTAATGTATGCCATGCTATGTACTAGAACCGACATTGCATATGCTGTTAGTTTGACTAGCAAATATCAAAGTGATCCAGGAGTGGATCATTGGACAGCGGTCAAAAACATCCTTAAGTACTTGAGAAGAACTAAGGATATGGTTCTTTCTTATGGAGGTGATGGACTCGTTGTTAATGGTTACACCGATGCTAGTTGCAACACCGATCCGGATGATTCTAAATCACAATCTGGATACGTATTTACTTTGAATGGTGCAGCAGTTAGCTGGAGGAGTGCAAAGCAAAGCGTTGTGGCGAGATCTTCAACTGAATCGGAATACATGGTTGCCGGGCTTCACAAGCGATATGGATGAAAGAGTTCATTACAGAGCTCGGTGTGGTTCCAAGTGCGCTGGACCCAATGTCTATCTACTGTGATAACATGGGCGCCATAGCCAATGCGCAAGAACCAAGGTCACACAAGAAGCTGAAGCACATCAAGCTACGTTTCCACGCTATTCGAGAACATGTCCAAGATGGTGACATAAATATTTGCAAAGTACACACAGATCTGAATATGGTGGATCCGTTGACTAAACCCTCTCCCGAGGGCAAAACATGACCAACACCAAACTGCCATGGGTGTTCGGTATATTACCATGTAATCTAGATTAGTTGACTCTAGTGCAAGTGGGAGACTGTTGGAGATATGCCCTAGAGGCAATAATAAATGTAGTTATTATTATATCTTTGTGTTTATGATAAATGTTTACATTCATGCTATAATATTATTAACAAGGAAACATTAATACTTGTGTGACACATAAACTTAAATTGAAGTCCCTAGTAAAGCCTCTTCATAATACTAGCTTGTTGGTTAATAAATGATTGTGGTTTCCCTATCATGAACATTGAGATGATATTAACAACAAGATCATATTGTTAGGAGAATGATATGATGGACATACTCCTATAGATAAGCGTAGCATAAAGATCAAGTCATTTTAATAGTTCAATTGCTATTTGCTTTCTGATACATAGTAACCTAATTCCTTCGACCATGAGATCATGCTTATCACCATCACCGGAAGGATGCTTTGATGACATCAAACACCACACCATAACTGGGTGGCTATAAAGGTGGCATTGAGTGTTCGAAAAGTATTGGTTGAGACACATGGATCAAGAGTGGGATTTGTCCATCCATATGACGGATAGATATACTTTGGGCCCTCTCGGTGGAATGTCATCCAATTGGCTTGCAAGCATGTGACTAGCTCACAAGGGATCACATATCACGGGAATGAGAAAAGAGTACTTATCAGTAACGAGGTTGAACTAGGTACGCAGTGATACCGACGATCAAAACCTCGGATAAGTAAACTATCGTGAGACAGAGGGAAATTGGTATCGTATGTAAATGGCTCATTCGATCGCAAAGTAATCGTAGAAATATGTGGGAGCCATATGAATTTCCAGATTCCTCTATTGGTTATTGTTCGGAGAAGTGTCTCGATCATGTCCGCATAATTCGCGAACCGTAGGGAGACACACTTAAGGATTCGACGTTGTTGAGTAGTTATGGAATGATGAGTAAGAGACGAATGTTGTTCGGAGTCTCGGATGGGATTCGAGATATCACGAGGAGATCTGGAATGGTCCGGAGAATAAGATTCATATAAGGAAAGTCCTGTTTCGGGGTTGGAGAATGGTCCCGGTGTTTTCATCGGGAATGTTCTAGAAGGTTCCGGAATGTCCGGCACTCCGGAGGGGAAGGGTACATGAATGTGTCATAACAAGTTGGAATGGTTGCATCATGTACTAGGTGTCATCGCTGAGCAGAATAAAGGGTTAAATCAAATCCTAGTTTGAAAAGTCAAACGCCAATTTGAAAAGTCAAACGGCTATTTTGCTTGGTGGAGGGAGAGTAGGAAACCTACTTGGGGAGGAAGTCCCTCTCCCTCCACCGCCGGCCAAGGAGGCCGAGTTGGGGCTTCTACTTTCCCTAGCCGTCGGCCTAGCCCCTCTAAACCCTAACCCTAGCCGCCGCCCTAGGGTTTCTCCCAAGCCGCCGAGTTGGGGCTTCTACTTGCCCTAGCCGCCGGCCTAGCCCCTCTCCTTGGTGTGTATAAACCCTAGATCACCGAGGGCTCTCTCATAGTCCACCATACTCGCTCCGGCTTAAGGTGAAGCCCTGCGAGATCTCCCCTCTACTTAGGTACCACGCGTGTCTTGCCGGAATCGCGAGGAGAGTGCTACAACCTCCATTTTCTTGGAACAAGGGAGAGTAAGGTCTTCGTCAAGTACCGAGCGATGTGACCGATCAAGGAGCAGAACGCAGCGCCGGAAGGATCGTCTACGCGATCTTGAGATCGGGAAGAGTACGACTACATCACCCACGAGAATCCGCTCTCGTTAAACACTTTGGAATCTTCGAGGGTGAGTTATTCCATCGGCTCGTTCCTATAATCTAGTAGATAGATCTTGGCTTGTTTGTTTGTATGTGGTAGAAATTTTTTGTTTTCCATGCTACGAACCCCTATATTGCTGTCCGGAAACATATTTCTGTCCTCCACCAAAAAAATTCGTGAGGAGGATCTCTAAGTCGGAAATAGCTCAACATTTACTAATAAATCCCCCAGTATGTTAGCTAAGTTTCGTTAGTTCAACACTTTTTTATTTGAGTGACAGAAGATGTTCGAAAAAATCGGTTTCTACCTGCTGGTCTGTTTTGGCAGATTTCTGCCATTATTTGCATTTGCTTCTTATTGATTCCTTTTTGAGTTCTCTTCAGGTAAATTGAGCTTTTTAAAGGAGTTACTATAGTATCTTGTGTTTTTAGTGAAAATCCTTGCTGTTCCAAAGCTTTGCCAGTGGTCTAATATCTTTTGAATAAGCTAATGTTGCTAATGAAGATTGTGTGAAGTTTTGTATGAAGGGAAAAAATTCAGGTGTAGAGAAAGAATGATGCAATGAGATGAAGAATGGACAAAAGCTCAAGCTTGGGGATGCCACCATGGTGTCACCCCAAGAAATATCCAAGAGGTATAATCTTCAAAGCTTGGGGATTCCCAAGGCATCCCCTTCTTCATCAATAAAAAGCTCATGTCTGTCTAGACACTTCGTTTTTATTGTTTCATGCACAGTTGTGTTGTTCTTGGAGTGTCTTAGTTTTCGTTTGCTTTGCTTAGGTTGTTTAGTTTGTTTTAATAAAGTAGTTTGGACCCCCATTCTCACTGTGTTGTTTTGCAAGTAAGTTTGCTTGGTGTTGGAAAGGAGTAGTAAGTTCTTGCTTGAAGTGCAAGAGGAGCTTGCATTGACTGTGACTTAGACTTTAGCATGACATGCTATGTGTTGTTTTCACCTTATGCTTAGTGATTATTTCTATAGCTTGTCTTGTTCCAAACAATTGGTATTGCTTAGTGTGCCTTGAAGAAATTATGCGTTGTTTTAGCATGCAAAAGCGTAGTATTATGGTATTCTCCTTTGATGTTTTGCTTGGGTTGACTTGGCACATGCTCACACCATGTTATGACTGTGACAAGTCACTATTAGCCTCTATGATCATTTAGTCCTTGACTTGTAGTACCACTCTTTGCTTTGATTAGTATGCTTTGTTGCACTGCATGATTTTGGCCATTATTGCTCTCTTAGTTGGTTGCTCCCAGTCTTTTGCTAGCCTCCACTTGTATGAGTAAGCTCTACTCATGCTTCCAACTCCCAAGAAACCAAGTTATTCCAAAGTGTCCACTATAAACTCCTATGCATGGTGTGTTACACCATTCCAAGTATATTCTTGTTTTCAACTATCTTCAAATTAAAAACTATTTTTTATGTGAAAACTGAGTGATTAAGGCCCTCACAAACTTTATGGCACACTTTATTCTTTGCCCCTAATAAACTTGAACCATTGTGACAACTTTGTTGTATATGCTTGCACTTATAAGTTGGAATTAGCAGAACCGTGCTGTCACAGGGAACGTTTTCAACATTGCAATTGTACCTTGTTGTACTCACTTGATATCATGTTCTTTTTTCTATGGATGTCACCGGTGTGAAATAAAGAGGGAACTTGTAAGTCCATGGAGTTTGTATCCTGTGTTAGAGAAACGCCTGGGCTGCTAGCCTAAGCCATGCCTAATCATGGTGGAAACTTGCAGCATCACCATAGTGAGCTATCTATGAAGCATCCTCAATAAAAAGCTATGCATATGGTAAATAAAAAGATTTCTGAGATGCTCATTGTCTGCTTGCCTTGTCATTTTGGTTATGGGAAAGCTCATGTACCTTGTGCAAGGGGTACCCCGTTGGCGGTTCTCATTGATATGCAAATACTTACACTGACAAGAACTTACCTGGACCCAAAGTTGAGTATGCATGAGGTGTGACCCTCGTATTCAAGGGGCATGAGATTGCCAACTTATACTTCGTCAAGCATATACTCTAGATTTGCCACTTTAACCTTAACCACTTCAAGATGCTTATGATAGGGGCAATGATGGCTGAAAGCTAACAAGTACCATAATTTTTGGAAGCTCTTTTTGAAACTTGTAATTGTTGGAATTATGCCCTAGAGGCAATAATAAAGATGTTATTGTTATAATTCTTGTTTATGATAAAGTTTGTATTCCATGCTAGAATTGTATTAAGCGGAAACTTTGTTACTTGTGTGGTTTATGAACAACACCGTGTCCCTAGTACGCCTCTATGGACTAGCTCATTGATTAATGATGGTTAAGGTTTCCTAACCATAGACATGAGTTGTCGATTAATAATGAGATCATGTCATTAGGAGAATGATATGACGGACATACCCAAATCAAGAAGAGCAATTAGATCGTGTCATCGTGTTCATCTCTGTGAAGCTTTTTCCTATGTCAAATATTGTATTCCTTAGACCATGAGATAATGCAACTCCCTGGTATCGGAAGAAAGCTTTGAGGTCATCAAACGTCATCCTATGAGAGGGTGATCATAAAGGTGTCTCTCAGGTGATCGGAAAGTACTTGTTGGGTTGTATGTATCGAGATGGGATTTGTCCCTCCCGAGTCGGAGAGATATACTTCGGGCCCACTCGGTAATCGATATCAACACCGCTTGCAAGCACGTGGTTAAGGAGTTAATCACAAAGTGATATCAGATTACGGAACGAGTAAAGTACTTGCTGTGAACGAGATTGAACTAGGTATGCCGATACCAACGATCGAATCTCGGGCAAGTAAAATATCGCGTGACGAAGGGAATATATATATGGGATTAATTGAATCCTGGCATCATGGTTCATCCGATATGATCATCGATGAATATGTGGGAGTCAATATGGGTTTCCAGATCCCACTGCTGATTATTGATAGAAGATCATGTCTGCATATTCTCGAACCCGTAGGGTCACACACTTAACGTGCCTCGACGCTAGGATAGAATGGATAATTGGTTTATGAGTTTTTTGTTCAGAGTCTCGGATGAGATCCAGGACATCACGAGAGGTTCCAGAATGGTCCGGAGAATAAGATTCATATAAAGGAAAGCAGTTTTTGGATTTCGGAATCGTTTCGGAGTATTCGGTATTGTACCAGAAGGTTCTAGAAGCTTCCGGAGTGGGACCAACGTGGCCCCACTTGTCGGAGGGGTGCGTGGGCCTACGAGGGAGTGCCCTGGCCGCTTTGGGCCAGGGGCACAAGGCCCCATAGGACCAGCCGGCCAAACCCTAGGGGAAACCCTAGGGAAACCTTCTAGAAGGGGGGAAGACTTGCCCCCCACTCCACCCTTGGGGCCGCTGCCCTAGGGCTTATAGGAGGGGCCAAGGGGGCCGGCAAGCCCCCTATATAAGGTGGGCAGGGGGCGCACCCTCCCCTCACCCCAAAACCCTAGCTGCCAGCTGCTGCCCTTCCTCTCTCTCTCTCTCTCTCTCTCTCTCTCTCTCTCTCTCTCTCCCATTGCGTGTGGCGAAGCCTGCTCTGAAACTCCACCATAGCACCACGCCATCGTGCTGCAGATCCAATCCATCTCTCCACCCCACTTGCTGGACCAAGAAAGGAGGAGACGTCGCGACACCGTACGTGTGCATCTCTTGGAGACGCCGCCACTTGCGGCGTATGATCAGATCAGATCGCGAGGAGGAGACGGCTAGTACGACTACATCAACCATGTTACATTGAGCGTTTCTTCGCTGCGATTTCTTCAAGGGTATGAAGATCTCATCTATCCCTCTCGTTGATTGCATCTCCTAAATTAGATCTTGGCTTTCCCGTTCGCATCCTTAGAATTTTTTTGATTTACTATGCTACGAAACCCTTCAGTGGTATCAGAGCTAGATCTATGCGCAGATGTGTTTCACGAGTAGAACGCAACATGCTTGTTGCGGGCGTTGATGTTTTCTGTTGCTAGCCTCTTGTTGTGTACTTCTTATGGCGCGGCATAGTGAGATCGAAGCGGTCTAGGCCAACTTTACGACGATTCGTCATGAGACCGGCTCCGCACTTGACGTGTGGCTTGTTCCACACATGCGGCTGGTGGATGCCAGTTTCTCTCACTATAGTAGTCATGGGATTTACACCGAATGTTAGCAACCATAATATCACTGTTGTGGCTTTCCATAGGTAAGAATCGTTCTTAGTTTTTTACTCCCATAAGCCATGTAAAACATGCAACAACAAAGTAGAGGCGTCTAACTTGTTTTTGCAGGGAGTGTTTTGTGATATGGTATGGCCCAAGACATGATGTGTATGTATGCAATGATCATGTTTTGTAATATTTCATGACTTGCATGTCGATGAGTTCACAACCGGCAGGAGCCATATGGTTGTCTTTATAATTGTGTATGACCTGCGTGTCAACTTCTTATACGCCATGTAATAGCTTTACTTTATCGCTAAGTAGTTAGCAATAGTTGTAGTTGTTGTTCGTGGTGGAGGCAATCATGGTGGAATGATGGAGATCATGCTGGCGCGCACAAGATGGAGATCATTGCGCGGAGATTGGCTATACCATGTCACATAAAATTATATGCACGTGATGTTTATCCTTTTATGTACCTTATTATGCTTAGATCACGACGGTAGCATTATAAGATGATTCCTCACTTAAAGATCAAGATAAAATTGTGTTATCCCCATGTATGCACCGTTGCGAAAGTTCGTCGTGTTCAAGCACCTCGTGATGATCGGGTGCTATAAACTCTATGTTCACATACAACGGGTGCAAGCCAGTTTTGCACACGTGGAAATACTTGGGTTTGACTTGACAGCCTAGCATGTACAGACATGGCCTTGGAACACACGAACCGAAAGGTTAAGCATGAGTCATATGGATGATATGATCGACACTTTGTTGTCCACCATTGAAACCACATCTCTTCTCGTGAAGATCGGATTAGGTGTGGTGAATTTGGATCGTGTTCACTAAACAACTTGAGGGATGTTGAATTTAGTGGGAGTTCATCTAGTAATTTGATTAAGTTGAACTAGTTATCATGAACATAGTCTAAATTGTACTTGCAAATTTTGTAGATCAAATGGCTAAGTCCAACTTCAACTTCAATGTTTTTGCTGAGAAAGAAAAGCTTAAGAATAATGGGTCTAACTTCACCAACTGGTTCCGCAATCTGATAATCATTCTCGCTGGCGGACAGAAGGACTATGTCCTTGAGAAAGCGCTAGGTGACGCCCCTGCTATTGATGCGTCGGCTGATGAAAAAGCTATTTATCAGTCGCGCAAAGATGCTTATGGAGTGATTAAGAGTACCATGTTGTTTGCTATGGAATCGGACCTTCAAAATCGTTTTGAGGAGTTCGTCGGGCCCTTTGAGATACTTGAGGAACTAAAAACCATGTTTCAGACTCAGGCCCGTTCTGAGAGATATGAGATCTCTGAGAAATTCTTTAACTACAAGATGGAGGAAGGGAGTTTCGTTAGTGAGCACGCCATTAAGATGTCGGGCTACACTCAACGTCTTGAGCAACTGGACTGCAAGATTCTAGAAGAGCTCAAGATTGACAGAGTTCTGCAATCACTCCCTCCTATCTACAAAGGTTTTGTAGTTACTCACAATCAGATTGGTTCCACTGATACGATCACTGAGCTCTTCCCTAAGCTGAAAGCTGCGGAGGTGGATATCAAGAAAGATAATCATGTGTTGATGGTCAACAAGACCCCTAGCTTTAAGAAAGGTAAGGGTGCAAAGAAGTCCTTCAAGAAAGGCAGCGGCAAGCGCGTTGCCCCTGCTAAGAAGAAGCTCAAGTCTGGACCTAAGTCGGACACTGAGTGCTTCTATTGCAAGGACAAGGTTCACTGGAAGCGCAACTGTCCGAAGTACTTAGCGGACAAGAAGGCTGGCACCATTAAAGGTATATTTGATATACATGTTATTGATGTTTACCTTACTAGCGCTCGTTGTAGTGCCTGGGTATTTGATACTGGTTCAGTTCCTAATATTTGTAACTCGAAGCAGAGCTCTGGAATAGCAATGACTAGCAAGGGATGAGGTGACGATGCGCGTTGGCAATGGATCAAGAGTTGATGTGATGGTCGTCGGCACGCTCTCCTTAGTTTTACCTTCGGGATTAGTTTTAAACCTTAATAAGTGTTATTATGTGCCTGCGTTGAGCATGAACATTATATCTGGGTCGTGTTTATTGCAAGACGGTTATTCATTTAAATCATAGAATAATGGTTGTTCTATTTATATGAATAACATCTTTTATGGTCATGCACCTGCTGTGAATGGTTTATTTCTTCTGAATCTCGAAAGCAATGAAACACACATCCATAACATTGAGGCTAAGATATGCAAAGTAGATAGTGATAATTCAACTTATTTGTGGCACTGCCGTCTAGGTCATATTGGTGTAAAACGCATGAAGAAACTCCATTCTGATAGACTTTTGGAGTCTCTTGATTTTGAATCATTTGACACGTGCGAGCCGTGCCTCATGGGCAAGATGATCAAAACCCCGTTCTCCGGTATAATGGAGCGAGCAACGGACTTGTTGGAAATCATACATACCGATGTATGTGGATCAATGAGTGTTTCGACGCGCGGTGAATATCGCTATTTTCTCACTTTTACTGATGACTTAAGTAGATATGGGTATATCTATTTAATGAAACATAAATCTGAAACGTTTGAAAAGTTCCAAGAATTTCAGAACGAAGTGGAAAACCATCGTAACAGGAAAAATTAAATTTCTGCAATCCGATCGTGGATGTGAATATTTGAGTTATGATTTTCTCACGCATCTTAAAGCAAGCGGAATCGTTTCGCAACTCACGCCACCCGAAACACCACAGCGCAATGGTGTGTCTGAACGCCGAAATCGAACTCTATTAGATATGGTGCGATCAATGATGTCTCTTATAGATTTGCCGTTATCATTTTAGGGTTATGCATTAGAAATTGTTGCATTCACTTTAAATAGGGCACCATCTAAATCCGTTGAGACGACATCGTATGAACTATGGTTTGGTGCTAAACCTAAGTTGTCGTTTCTTAAAGTTTGGGGATGCGAAGCTTACGTCAAGAAGTTGATGCCGGACAAGCTCGAACCCAAAGCGGAGAAATGCGTCTTCATAGGATACCCTAAGGAAACGATTGGGTATACCTTCTACCATAGATCCGAAGGCAAAGTGTTTGTTGCACAGAACGGATCCTTTCTTGAGAAGGAGTTTCTCTCGAAAGAAGTGAGTGGGAGGAAGGTAAAGCTAGACGAGGTTATTGAACCTTCTCTCGAGTTGGAGAGTAGCGCAGCACCTGAAATTGTTCCAATGCCGTTTGCACCAACAAGAGAGGAAGCTAATGACGAGGATCATGAAACTTCAAACGATGCTGTTGCTGAACGTCGCAGGTCGACAAGGTCGCGTGCCACTCCTGAATGGTACGACAACCCTGTCTTAACTGTCTTATTGGTAGACAACAGTGAACCTGCGAACTATGAGGAAGCAATGATGAGCCCAGACTCTGAGAAATGGCTAGAGGCCATGAAATCCGAATTGGGATCCATGAGCGAAAACCAAGTATGGACTTTGGTGGACCCTCCTAGCGACCGAAAGGCCGTTGAGTGCAAATGGATTTTTAAGAAGAAAACGGACGCAGATGGTAATGTTACTGTCTATAAAGCTTGGCTTGTCGCGAAAGGTTTTCAACAAGTTCAAGGTGTTGACTACGATGAGACTTTCTCTCCCGTAGCAATGTTTAAGTCCATTTGGATTTTATTAGCAATTGCTGCATTTCATGATTATGAAATATGGCAGATGGATGTCAAGACTGCGTTCCTCAATGGCAACATTGATGAAGAGTTGTATATGATGCAGCCCGAAGGTTTTGTCGATCCTAAGGATGCTAATAAGGTGTGCAAACTTCAGCCTTCCATTTATGGACTGAAGCAAGCATCTCGGAGTTGGAACCTTCATTTTGATCAAGTGATCAAGAGCTTTGGATTTGTTCCAAATTGCTACGAAGCATGTATCTACAAGAAAGTGAGTGGGAGCTCAGTGACATTTTTAGTACTATATGTGGATGACATATTGATTATTGGAAATGACATTGATATGCTTAACGATGTGAAGATTTATTTGAACAAATGTTTTTCAATGAAAGACCTAGGAGAAGCTGCTTATATATTAGGCATCAAAATCTATAGAGATAGACAAAGACGCCTAATAGCTTTAAGCCAAAGTACATACCTAGACAAAGTTCTGAAAAGGTTCAGAATGGATAAAGCAAAGAAAGGTTCATTGTCCATGTTGTCAGGTAAGATATTGAGCAAGGCTCGATTCCTGGCCACAAGAACGATAGATAAACTATGAGCAAAGTGCCTTATCCCTCGGCCATAGGTTCTATCATGTATGCCATGTTGTGTACTAGACCGGATGTGTCCAATGCTCTTAGTTTGACGAGCAGATACCAAAGTGATACAGGAGTGGAACACTGGACAGCCGTAAAGAACATCCTAAAGTATTTAAATAGGACTAAAGAAATGTCCTTGGTCTATGGAGGTGATGAGCAGCTCGTCGTAAAAGGTTACGTCGACACTAGTTTCGACACCGACCCGGATGATTCTAAATCTCAGACATGATACATTTATATTTTGAATGGAGGAACTGTGAGCTGGAGAAGCTGCAAGCAAAGCGTGATCGGGATCTGATGAGAATCGAATACATGGCTGCTGCAGAAGCGTCAAGTGAAGGAGTTTGGATCAGGAACTTCATCACTGAGCTTGGTGTGGTTCCAAGTGCCTTGGACTCACTGGAGATATTGTGCGACAACATTGGTGCCATAGCACTGGCTAAGGAACCAAGATATCATCCAAAGACTAAGCACATCAACCGCCGATTTCATATAATTCTAGATTATATAACAGATGGAGATCTGAAGATTAGCAAAGTACATTCGGATCTAAATGTCGCAGATCCGTTGACTAAACCTCTTCCACGAGCAAAACATGATCAGCACCTTAATGCCATGAGTGTTAGATTGTTGCCAGATGTAAACTAGATTATTGACTCTAGTGCAAGTGGGAGACTGTTGGAATTATGCCCTAAAGGCAATAATAAAGATGTTATTGTTATAATTCTTGTTCATGATAAAGTTTATATTCCATGCTAGAATTGTATTAAGCGGAAACTTTGATACTTGTGTGGTTTATGAACAACACTGTGTCCCTAGTACGCCTCTATGGACTAGCTCATTGATTAATGATGGTTAAGGTTTCCTAACCATAGACATGGGTTATCGATTAATAATGAGATCATGTCATTAGGAGAATGATATGACGGACAGACCCAAATCAAGAAGAGCAATTAGATCGTGTCATCGTGTTCATCTTTGCGAAGCTTTTTCCCATGTCAAATATTGTATTCCTTAGACCATGAGATAATGCAACTACCTCGTATCGGAAGAAAGCTTTGAGGTCATCAAACGTCATCCTATGAGAGGGTGATCATAAAGGTGTCTCTCAGGTGATCGGAAAGTACTTGTTGGGTTGTATGTATCGAGATGGGATTTGTCCCTCCCGAGTCGGAGAGATATACTTTGGGCCCACTCAGTAATCGATATCAACACCGCTTGAAAGTACGTGGTTAAGGAGTTAATCACAAAGTGATATCGGATTACGGAACGAGTAAAGTACTTGCTGTGAACGAGATTGAACTAGGTATGCCGATACCAACGATCGAATCTCGGGCAAGTAAAATATCGCGTGACGAAGGGAATATATATATGGGATTAATTGAATCCTGGCATCGTGGTTCATCCGATATGATCATCGATGAATATGTGGGAGTCAATATGGGTTTCCAGATCCCGCTGTTGATTATTGATAGAAGATCATGTCTGCATATTCTCGAACCCGTAGAGTCACACACTTAACATGCCTCGACGCTAGGATAGAATGGATAATTGGTTTATGAGTTTTTGTTCAGAGTCTCAGATGAGCTCCAGGACATCACGAGAGGTTCCGAAATGGTCCGAAGAATAAGATTCATATAAAGGAAAGCAGTTTTTGGATTTCGGAATCGTTTCAGAGTATTCGGTATTGTACCGGAAGGTTCTAGAAGCTTCCGAAGTGGGACCAACGTGGCCCCACTTGTCGGAGGGGTGCGTGGGCCTACGAGGGAGTGCCCTGGCCGCTTTGGGCCAGGGGCACAAGGCCCCATAGGCCCAGCCGGCCAAACCCTAGGGGAAACCCTAGGGAAACCTTCTAGAAGGGGGGAAGACTTGCCCCCCACTCCACCCTTGGGGCCGCCGCCCTAGGGCTCGGAGGAGGGGCCAAGGGGGATGGCCAGCCCCCTATATAAGGTGGGCAGGGGGCGCACCCTCCCCTCACCCCAAAACCCTAGCCGCCAGCTGCTGCCCTTCATATCTCTCTCTCTCTATCTATCTCTCTCTCTCTCTCTCTCTCTCTCCCGACTGCGTGTAGGCGAAGCCCTGCTGCAGAAACTCTCCACCATAGCACCACGTCGTCGTGCTGCAGATCCAATCCATCTCTCCACCCCACTTGCTGGACCAAGAAAGGAGGAGACATCGCGGCACCGTACGTGTGCATCTCTCGGAGGCACCGCCACTTGCAGCATAGGATCGGATCGCGAGGAGGAGACGGCTAGTACGACTACATCAACCACATTCTGTTGAACGTTTCTGCTGTGCGATTTCTTCACGGGTATGAAGATCTCATCTATCCCTCTGGTTGATTGCATCTCCTAGATTAGATCTTGGCTTTCCCGTTCGCATCCGTAGAATTTCTTTGATTTACTATGCTGCGAAACCCTTCAGTAATCCCTACTTCCTTTACAAAAAGGCCTTTTTTCCACCATTATTTGAGTCTCCACCTTCTACCTTTAGGCACCATTAAGAGAACATAGTTGTCATTCTGTGTGCAGTGTTCCAAAGCTTATTAATTGATGCATATTGTGTTATTACTTGCTCTTGTGCTACTTGTTTCTAGTCACCCTTGTGAACTTTGCAGGTGTCCTATGCATTATATTGTTACTCTATGAGAGACAAGCTGATTACCACTATGCTATGTTTTCTATATGTGAAACAAACAAACGTTTTTAATGCATGTTATTCATGATCTTTGTTTGTAGCTTGCCATGTTGCATGCATAGTTACTATGTCCTATTGTTAAAACTCCATCTTTTATGCACATGTTTAGAGTTCTTTGATCCCAGCTTTCAATGCTTGCAAATGGTTGGATCTTTATTATGAGGGTGCATGTCACCTCAAAAATTATTTTGTTTATCACTTACCTACTCGAGGACGAGCATGAGTTAAGCTTAGGGATGTTGATACGTTGGAAACGTATCTATAATTTTTATGCTCCATGCTTATTTAGTATCTACTTTGCTTTACTTGTCCACACTTTGAGGTGATTTTTACATGTTTTCTGGTACTAACCTATTAACAAGTTGCAACAGTGCCAGATGCATGTTTTCTGTTGTTTTTGGTTTCAGAAAAGTTAGTAAAGAAATATTCTCGGAATTGGAAGGGACAAAGGACAAAGTCAATTACTTTTCGTGGGAAACAAGAACTCCAGAGGAGAGCCCGAGGGGCCAGACCCACCCCAGGCACGGGTGGGCCCCACCCCACGCCTGGCTAGGGTTTGGTTGCCCTAGCCGCCGCCTCGGTCTCCCCCTTCGCCTATAAGAAGCCCCCAATGCAGAAACCCTGAGTACCCGATTAGAAATCCATGAAACCGTCTGTAGCCATCGCCATCATCGTCCCTAGATCAGGGAGGATCTGAAGTTCTTCCCGGCACCCTGCCGGAGGGGAGATCATCTCGGAGGCCTTCTCTCCGGTATGATGCGTGAGTAGTTCCACCTTGGACTATGGGTCCATGTAGTAGCTAGATGGTTGTATCTCCTCCTTTGTGCTTTCATGTATAGATCTTGTGAGCTCCGTTCATGGTCAAGATCTAATCTATTTGTAATCATGCATGTTGTGTTTGCGGGGATCCAATGGATATTGAGATTATTATGTTGGTTTGATTAATGGTTTTGTCTTTATGATTCTATCATGTCTGTGTTGTTTGTGATCTTGCATGCTCTCCGTTGTTAGTAGCTATCTTGGCCAAGTAGTTGCTAGTGACTCCAAGAGGGGGTACTTATGCTCGATTGTGGGTTCATGCCTCTAGTTTCCAAGGGAAGTAACATAAATCTCTTTGGTTGTAGATGTCATGTTGCTACTAGGGAGAAAACAACGGTCTCTTGTTCATGGAACATGTGGACTGTTTACCTTACACAGTTATCTTAAAGCAGTTGTCTGTTGCTTGTAACTTAATACTGGAGGGGGTTCGGATGATAACCCGAAGGTGGACTTCTAGTCATAGATGCAGTTGGATGGCGGTCTATATATATTGTTGTATTGCCCAATCAACCTCATAGGATCTTTCTGACTAGTAATTGCATTGTTATGCCTTGCTCAGTTCCTGTCAATTGCCCCGCTGTAATTTGTTTACCCTTCATGCCATGTTGTTTATCTAAGGAGAGCACCTCTAGTGAACTATGGACCCCGGTCCAATCTTTACCATTGATACATATTCCATTGTTACTGTTTACTTGCCGCAAACCACCATTACCTTCCACGCCATACGTTTAATCATTTATTACAGCAAACCGGTGAGCTTGACAACCTCACTGATTCGTTGGGGCAAAGTCTTGAGTTTGTGTTGTGCAGGTCTCCGCGTTGCTTGCAACACCTGTGTGATGTTTCCTTCCTCCTACTGGTTCGATAACCTTGGTTTCTTACTGAGGGAAAACTTGTTGCTGTGCTACTTCATACCTTGCTCTTGGGGTTCCCAACGAAGCGCTCCTACATCAACCCAGTGCAGCCAACAGTTACCAAATGGCAATTAATCATAATAACATTACTTTATACCTTACTTATATAATTTGGGTTGTTAACACATAAGTCCCTTATCAATGTCATTACTTATATAGTAAAGTTTGAAGACAAACCACATCTTAAAAGAATCACATAACTTCACTTCACTCAAGGTATTGTGGATTCACTATGGGAGTTTTACAAAATGCATAGAATTACTTATGTATAACTTCATGTTGCTTATTTAAACATAGTCCTTACCGGACCAATGATGCTTATTTTAGATATTGGATCTTGTATTGTCTCGAAGACCATGAGTGCATAATCTTGCAATCACAAAAGGCAAGTTCACACTTGCTCATGTCCTTTGATTATTTTCTATCAACTATTTACAAATCTAGAGTTGACCATCCGCATATCAAAAATGTCATAAAAGACTATTTTGAAAATAATGTGGATTATTGGTTACTGGTCCAGGGTGATCAGCTAATCTATTAAGTCTGGCAGTTAGAATATCACTGCACAGAAATATATCATCTAGGACTTAACAACCAATATCGCCAGTGATTCTTACGCCGTATATCACGCGTTAACCATGAGATTTTAAATGGGACAAAGAAGTCAGTTGTATCTTCTTCCTCTCGCATGTAGCCAAATGCGCGGGTCGTGGCTGTTATCCTTGAAACGTGCAATTATTGGTTATTCGTAGAGGATATGCAGCATGTGGGTGGGAACCCTCAACGTCCCACGATAGTTCTGGCATCTGAACGGTTTGTACTAACCATTGCCGTAATTCAAATGTGGGCATGGCGTACACCAAGGAGACATGCGAGGTCGCGGTGATTATTGGTTACTGATCCAGGGCAGTGATTGGCTTGGATAATCTACTGGGCCCCACAGCACGGAATTGTGGACGGGAAAAGCTACCCGGTTGTGCAACAAAGATTTGATCTCTCATGGATAAATCAATGCACCTCTGCATAAGAACTGTAACTTGTTACTCCCTGTTCCGGGAAGGAGATACGAACGCGGCAGGAAAGGAACTCCATGAAAGTTCCGGTAAACCTGTGAAGGCTGATGGACATAGCTTTTCAGAATAAAAGCAACCTTTGAAGAAATATTTTTGAAAACCTGCATAGCCACGACCTATGGTCTATGGTTATAGCTAGTGCATCAAACACTTATTTCTAGTAAACTTGCTGAGTACGTTCATACTCAACATATCTTCTTAACCCTTGCTAGATTCTGAAGCCAATAAATACGACATCTACATCAACTTATGCTCGAAGGAATCGTCATCAACAGTTCAAGTTCTTCAATAAAGTCAACATATACATTAACTAAAGTGAAGAAGAAGTGGCTGATTAGATAGGAATATAATCTCTAGCCACAGAACCTACTTTCATAGAGTATTGCAATAGCAGTAATGCAAGCCAAATAATTAGATGCTAATATTATTAGTAGGATAATTATAAGTTGATTATTTCTGATTCTTCTTTATTAGAAGTTTTTGTCTCCTTCTTTAACCTAGAGTGTTCTCTGGATCTTTTGTAAAGCGTCGAGTTGTAACCTATAGCCATGTCTTGGACCTGCTGTGTTTTTTTTTGCCACTCTGAGGGATGTAACACTAGTGAACGGTGTTTTATTGGTATTATGTCAACGACTATAGTGTACTATATTATGCAGTGGTATGCTGGGTCTCCGCAATGAGCCAACACCCCACCCCCCATTTGTCATAGGCGGGGCTTGATACAAGGTGACCCATTATCCCCATCGTTGTCCGTGCTCGTCATGAACATGCTTAAGGCGACCCCTTGGCATCAACACGCCCTACTTGAGGGAAGCTGGATTATCGACATATCAGGAGCTAGGAACCCACTTGCCCTTTGGCAATACATTTAGCTATGGATTCGAATATAGTATGTAGAACTCACGGATGAACCAGTCAAGTTGATTTGGAAATGGGCGAAGTATGACAAGTACTCCTTACGATCCTGCTATGGTATTCTATTTGGGACAAATGTATTGGGTTTGTAGAAGTTAATCTAAAAGACATGGGGAATCCCAGGGTGAAGTTTTTGTCTAGCTGGCCTGCCTGGATGGAAGTTGGACGGGTTAGCGGCTTGCGGGATGTGATCTTCCATACCTACAGGGATGTCGTTGTGCGACCATTCGGAACAAACAATGGCACAAATCCTTACCGGTTTTGATCTTCCACACCCGCAACGAAGATTTCATGGAGTGCTGGTCGGTGGTCCTACGGACGACACCTTGCCAGATGTGCAAAGGAACTTCCTCGTTGTTGATTGCATTCACATCTTGGTGGATTTGGAAGCATAAGAATGCAGTCATCCTTGACAATGATCCCACATAATTCCAATTTAAAATTCTACCAAAAAATCTAGAACAAAAATGTCAAATCATATTGTAGATAGTACTTATTTCACATTGGGATGGGAATTGATCCAATTAATACTAGGAGAGCTAAATTTATCATTTTTGTTTCTCAAGATGTGTTTCAAATTTTGACTTTGTGACATAATTGATGTACATGTATCTATGTGGAAGGTTTGTTTTCAATTTTTTGCATACATGTTTTATGTTGGGTGCACCGGTTGCACTAGTTTGATTGGTGCATAGGATAGTTCTCGGTAACCAAGGCCACAAACAGACACAAGAAAATGGAATTTTGCAGGACTCATTCGAAGAAATAAATGTCTAGGTACTTTTTTTTGCAAAAAGAACTACATAAGGTTAATGCTTTTGGACCGGATTACCACTACCTAGCAAGTAGTTTGACATGTCATCACAATTTACAAATTTTGGGACGGACTTGCACATGCGAGACACATACTTTGGTGCATGATGTAATTAGCACTAACATATATGATAAGTATCTTTATGATTAATTAACAAATGTATACCTAAGAGAAAGAGTATAACAAATGGGCAAAGACAAGTCACTAATATTATGATAAGTATCTTTATGATAAATTAACAAATGTTTAACTAACGTAAGTAGTATAACAATTGGGCACAGACATGTCACTAACATATATGATACATACCTTTATAATGTATTAACAAATGTATACCTTTTTCGATAAAGGAAATATATTAATACCAAGATGTACCAATTACACCCAACTTCTGAAAAACATATTGCCCAGAGAAATCTAGACATAAAGAAAAAAGAAAACAAAGACCCCATCGAAATAATCTAAGACTCACTTATGAGCACCACAAGTGGTGGCAACACCTAGACTCTGGAAAAGGTTTTCCAATACGATGCCTTCATGAAGGTAAAAAAATGTATACCTAAGGGAAAGGGTATAACAAATGGGCGCACACATGTTGCTGGTACTTTTATTTTAGCTAACTTATGTCCAACGGTACGCTCGGGCTGCAAGGTGGAGACTTGTGGTCCTTGTTCTTCTCATCACCACTTGCTTCTTTGTGATCATACTTGTCTTCCTGAATAAAGAAAAGAATACAACATCAAAATTGTGTTGCAAGTCACAAGTTTGCTTACAACAAACTGAATCATAGGCGCTGGATTTATAAATTAGAACTTTCCAACTGTTCTTAATCGAAGAGATATTTTGCATAAACTTTCATCTTTTTTTGAAATGGATACTTTATTACTTATTAAGTAACGATTACACCCGGTCTCTGTATAACTAGAATGCACACAGCCGATCAACCACAAAAGTAAACAACAAAAAAACTAAACCATCATTTCAACAAGCATTGTTTTACTCCCTCCGACCCATATTAGTTGACTCCAATTATCTAGACAAATTGGAGTTAACTAATATGGGTCGTAGGTAGTAATAAAAGGCCTAGAGCTATGAATGATCAATTCGCAGATCACGCGGCCATCCATGTCGGGAGAAAATATCTCTCGTTGTATTCTCCAATCGCGTGTACCCATCCGTAAACAAGTCTGGAAACTCCACTCGTTATAGAGTAGTCCATCATAAACTTTCATCTACTTATATAGTGGACTTGTTGGAGGAAAACATGCCCACTTTGGTCAAAGTGGCAAGATCTATATGCATTATGAAGGTATGCGGGTGTGTGTTGGAGTTCGCACAAGCATGTAACCAAGGGCATGTGGCACACCCTCTTTTTTCCTTTATTTCTTGTTGTCTTGGTACAATCTAGTCAGAAACCCGATGGCTCCTGGAGTGTTCATATATGGACACGACCAGCTAGCTACAAGGCCAATGTCCTACCCGTACTCTAACTCAGAATTGACTGGATTCTAATTTGAGCAGTGATACTTACACTCACGGCAATCTCATCCAATACGCATGACAAAATGTTACATTCCCGGTAAAAAAACATTGTACATTTTCTCTGGTACAACATATACCTACTAACTCTAAAACAAAACTAATTAAGCTAATCCAGATTAACTCTAACAATCACTTCCTAGTCTTGATCCCGGTCCTTTGTTTTGTGTGCTCCTTCGATCTTGAGTCGTTGTAGGTCCATCCATGTCTCCATGACAAGTCTAATCGATTGTCCCTAATTTTGAGTTGGCGAAATTATGGATCGATTCAAGTATGATCTGGTCAAATAAACCCAGCGAAGCTAGCTATCTTTCATCTACTTTTACAGTGTATATGTTGAAGGAAAACACGTGCACTCAGGTTGAGTGTCAAGATCTATGCAATAAGAAGGTAATTTAGAGGAAAATAGGACAACTATTGTCAGAAATGTAGAACTAGAGAGTAAAAGTAGGATCTGTTCATTTAGATCTGTTGACATAGGAAAACAAATATTCATTAGAAAAGTGGTATTCCGTCGAAATAATTGTTGTATTTCGGGTAATCTAGAGGAAATTTCACAAAATAGGACAATTTATGTCACAAGTGGTAAAAGTAGCTAGGATTTGACGATTTGTTCATGCGGTCAAATGATAAGTTATATCTGTGTATTCAGACAATCGAAGCAACATCCAAATTAACTTGAATCTGTGTCTTAAGGTTACTTGATCGCATCATCACAGAATCAATCAAACTAGTTGATGGACGGGCGATAAAAAAAGCACGGGACAAATCATCAGTCCTGTAGGCTTAATTACCTCCTCGGCCGTCCTCTTTATCGGCTGCCTGTCGTTTGGCCGGAGGCGGATGCAGCACCACACCTCCTGGGAGTGGGAGGGCATCTTCCCGGCGCCGGGCACGACAATCGCCAAGCCCTGCGCCGCCGACATCGCTTTGGAAACCATTATTCTCGATCGCTCTTTGGGTATTGGCGGGATTGTTTGTTTGCTTCTTGGCTGTGCGATGGCGGGCGGAATTTATAGCACGGTGGGCGGTGGCCCTTGTTCTCTTTCTTCTTGCAGTCAGGCGAGGCGATTGCAGGTGGTACCCAGTCCGGTCTTTGGTCGCCGCCGTTGGGTACGAACAGGTCGCCGGCTGCGTCGGAGCTGAGCTGTTGATCTTATCGTCGTTGGGCGACGATCACGATCTGACTTTCGCTCCATGAATCTGACTTTCGCTCCATGAATCAGACTTTCGCTCCAGGATCACGCCCGCCGCCGGAGACAAATTTGGGGAGTGCAAAGTCAGAACAAGTTTCCATGGAAGAAATCCTTGACTTGGCTTCTGCGTTCTTGAGCTATGTCATCGCCAACGCCCGATCGATCCATCCATCCATCGGTTAAGCTACAGCAGGATCCGGTCTAGGCGTGCTCATCATACTATACCAATACTGTGGGCTGGGCTTTTCGGGGGAGGTGGGCTGGCCTGCTGATGGCCTGAAATGGTATGACTCGCATAAAGCGTCCCATAAGAAAGCACCCGCCTTGATCTAAAAAAAAGCACCCGCCTATCCCTAAAAAAAAACATGCACCCGCCAAAACCACTTTTCAAAACCACCGTCGTATCTATTTCCTGTATACAGCCCGTAAGAAAGAACCTCGAGGTACATACATACATACATACCGCGGACTCGCCGCCCAGCCTACTCATCTTCTACGTCGCCGGCCGGCGGAGCGAGCCCTTCACTGCATGGCCCCGCCTCCACATCTCTTCCACGTCGCAGGAAGCAGCCAGAGCGCGGCCACGACTCCCCACTTTGCACGTCGCCGGCCACGATCACTGCACGTCCCCGCCTCCCCATCTTACTCATCGCCGGCGAGAACGGTGTCCACCGCGTGGCCCCCGCGCCTCCCTCCGTCCTGCCGCATGTGCGCTGTCCATCCGTCACCTGTCCTTCCGGGTCGCCGCGCTGAGCTAGCCGATGCTATGATCTTCGCCGGAGAACCAACAACCAGACTTCCACCGAACGAGGCTCCGTACTACTATCTTGCCGCCGCCGTTCTGACCCGGGGGCGTCCACCGCGGCCGTATCGCGGATGGCAGGGAAGCGCGATAACGTACAGACTTGTCAGGCTATTTATATAGGGAACTAAGACCATGGTTCGGGGAAACTAACACACTCTGACGTCAGATACTTCGGGGACGGCCATGGCATGTTCTCTGTACTGTATTATTACTATTTGTTTATATAACTTGTAAAATGCCGACTCCTCCTCTTCTATCCATTTAGGGTTTTGGTTAGTTCCATGTCTGGTTTCGGTTTCGGTTCTGTACTTCGGTTTTGGTATTTAATTTCGGATTTTTATACATCCTTAGAGCAAAAACAACACCACGTCCAAAAAACCGCGTTTCACGCCGCTAGCACGACAAATCGCTTCTCGAGCAGATGTCGGTGCCTAATATTTTTTTTAAAAAAGATACTGTTTCCCGGGGGATCGTTCCACGGGTAGCCCTCGCTCGCGCGTGGCATCGGTGGGTCCACCCACATTCTCTTCCCCAAACAATAGAATGCCCACGGGAACTGCTCCAGCCCGCCAGCTAATAGGATTAGTTTTTAATTTTCATTGGAATAAAATATTTATTATTATTTACTTAAATAGTTGTTTGTATTGTCGAAAAAAAAAGACGTGTGACATATTGATATGAGCTAATAGGATTTATATGATAGTCTTGACAACAAGGTATAATATTCTTCGCGCAAGGATATCCTGATAGAACAGAGAAATTAAGCATGCTGAGGGTGGAGTAGTGCTAGGATGGATGACCGACCGGGAAGTTTGACCACGAATATAATTTGATCTAAGATTAAATATAGTTAGTGTTAAAAATATTCCAAGTGAGAGGATTAATGAGTCAAACAATTCAAAAGTTCAAGAAAAAAATCAAAAACAATTTGAAAAACAAATCTAGTCCTAGGCTGTATTATGACACGGGACTAAAGGCCCCCCCCCCCCCCCCACCACCACTCTGAAAAAGGTCACATGTTGGCCTCTAGTCCCATATTATAGCAAACCGGGACTGGAGATATGGGCCTCTATTCCCGAATTGGCAGTCATGGATGCGAAACCGGGACTAGAGTCAGTTCCGGACCGGGACTAGCGGCCCGTTTCCACCCGTGTCCAACTTGTAGATCAACTAAACCACCGATTTGCTTTCCTACTCCATTGTTTACTAGGTGAGTAGATGCATGGAAGTATATACATGTTTATGTATCTGATGAAGATTGTGGTTGCACCAGAGACACGTGGTGTATGCATGTTTGTGTATGCGATGAAGCTTGTGGTTGCATGGGCGAGATGTTGTTGTGTGTTGTATGCATGTTTGTGTATGTGATGAAGTTTATGGTGTTTTTCTAGTGTAGTGTATACATGTTTGCCAAATTGTTGATTTATTTTTATTTTCGGCAATTTTTTGCACTATGCATATGTCCTATTTTAGGAAAGGTCATGCCGAATTTTTCTGCCGACCATGCATGCATGTGTGTGCATGTTCTAAAATATTATCTTGCTCTATACCTCGCAGGCGATCATGGTCATCAAGACGAGAGAAAGCCTCGTGACTAGATATTTAAAAGGGGCAACAGCCGAAATGATTTAGACAACGGGACCGACATAAGATGTTCAGACTATTCCTAGGGTCTCCCTGGTACGCTCCGAGGAGTAGGGAAGAGGTACACCCAATGCCAATCATGAAGGAACGAAGACACTCTCAAGAATCACCGTATCAGTGCCAAGATAACAAGGATTTCTCTTGATGCCCCAAATAACCATATTTAGGAGAATCTGTAGTGCTCCAACAATCTGGCCACCCACTAGAATACGCCACCATGATCTTGTAGTCATAATCATTGTCTCACCATTCCAAACACTTCTAGGCCGACCTGCCAGACGAAACATCTGTAGACAAGGGGCGGCAGTACCACAACCATGCAGGAGGGGGGATCCACCGCCATAGACGATAGTCGGCCGATCGCAACAACAAGAGCACACCAGGCCACCATTGGAGTTTGAGGGTGGAAACAACACAACCACCTAGAGGACGTCCTACACCATAATCGGCGGGTGCCGACCGGACGAGACAACAGAGACACCATGCCAAGCAGGCCTGGTCTAGCCCCGGGTGGGCTCGTAAAGTCCCCCACCAACACGCTACTACACGAAGGCCACCGCTGCCGCTACCCTCTTATTTGGCACCATATTTCACGCCGCACCCAGACGACGGGCCTGCGAAGCTCTGGCACCACCCTGCAGCAGGCGTGGCGCCACCTGACGAGGTTTAATCTCGTCAATGCCCATTGTTATGGACTTCGGTTTTGGAGAAGATGGGGATGCTGGAGATCGTGGCACGGTTAACAGACAAGCAACCAGGGGACACGAGATTTATCCAGGTTCAGGCCCCCGGAGGGAAAACCCTACTCCTGCTTGTCTGCTCTTGATTACGTGAACCGGAAGGTTCTGGTGCAGATTCGATCTGGCGTGGATGCGTGTGCGAAAGTATGAGTCGAGAGATCTAGGACGTGCCCTCCTGGCCTTTATATAGACTTAGGCAGGTCCCGGGCATAGTCCTAGTCGGTTACAAGTTCTAGGGTTTTATCCCTTTGAATTTCCTATCTCCGCTAGTCTTGCTCTCCAAGGATCCGAAGGCGTCATGGGCCTTGGCCACCCGAAAATCTTTATGGGCCAGCGTATATCTGCTGTGGGCCTTCCTTGGGCTGGACCAGGTATGCTGAAGTCACGTGCCGTGAGGTATAACCATGTCGATAGCCCCGGTGATCGGTCAATCGTAGATTGGTGAGGACTCTTCCATCCTTCGGGTGCGACTATATTTTAATAGTATATATGCGTAGGGATTGTTGATGCGTGTGCCTGACTCACCCGACGGATCAGGGCCAGTTAACTGTCTTAGGACGAAACGACACGATCTTCTTCAGGTTCGGGTCCCTCAACCCGGACCTGGAACATATGTTGGCGTAATTCGACTCGGGCGCGGAGGACTTACGAGTGGAATTCCGGTGATTTTAATTGGTGCACCCAACGTCCGTCGGGATTTTTCATCGTACTACCGCACGGCTTCATACTAGCAGAGCGCATCGGTGCCGTTGCCATCGAGATGATATCTATAGGTCTTATCTTTGTGTCACAGACCTGACATCGAATGTTTGTCACCGCGGAGGTGCTTCGGGTGGCCAAGGAGATTGTCGCTCACTTAGAGTTTTGTTGGGGCAGAGTTGCCAAAAAGTTTTTGCGTCTTGATCCAGAAGATCGCAGTCGAAGATTTCATAGGGTGCGCGACCAGCGCTCCCTATGGGAGTAGCCCCCAAGTGTCTGTTCGAGTCGTAGACTCCAACGGAGACTTTAGTTCAAGCATTGTTTCAGTTGTTAAGTCCGCAGGACCCGAAATTTTTTCGGATGCTTAAATCCATCCTCCCTATGGGAGTAGCCCCCGAGTCCGTAGTGGAGTCGTAGACTCGACGTAGGACTCAGAGAAGTAATTTTATCCTCATTTGTCTGTCGGGTGCGCGGCCAGCTCGATAGGAGTAGCCCAGTATTTAATCGAATCGTAGATTCGAGTGAGTACTCTTAGCTGTGCAGCCGAAGTTGGTGCTAGTATAGCTTTTGATGACGTCAGTGCTGATGATCGATGACCTCAAGCGTCTGCTACGCCAGAGATGACTTGACTGGACGAAGCGTGGGTTCCACTTCCTGACTTTGAATTGACTGGTCACGCGCGGCGTGGAGATGATTACGACGTCTCCTCGATTTCCGCGCGTAGTGGACGGCGTGTGTACGGCCAGATCTACCGTTGGCGTTAGGTCTTCACGATGGACGGCCAACGTGCGTCGTCTTCGCTGTTATAATCCTTGGTAAAATCGTGGTTTGTTTTTCACCGCACCAGTTCATCTGTTCACTGCCTCCTTGTTCTTGAGCTATTCTTGCTGCGCGCTGAGAGTTTCCTCCACATTTCCTTCGTTCTTTCTTCGTTGGCAACGCCACCACCGCCGTAGCGCCATGGGGAAAGCGAAGAAGTCTTCATCTGCGGTTGGGACCAGCGCCGCCGGAGGCAAGAAGGGCACCACCGCTGCTCGTGTCACCGATGGTGGCTGGCGGCGATCAGAGACGCGGGAGAGCGATCTCCGCAAACTGCGTGAGCGGGGCCTGATCCCGCAAGATACGACGGCCGTGAGACTCCCCGGCAATGAGGTAATCCCCCGTCCCCCATCTGGGTACCGGGTTATGTTTGTTGCCTTCGTGATTCGCGGGTTTTCTTTTCCGGTCCACGACTTCCTCCGTGGACTGCTCTTCTTCTATGGGGTTCAACTCCATCATCTGTCTCCCAACTCTCTTCTCCACGTTGCGTGTTTTATCACATTGTGCGAGTGTTGGCTTGGCATTGAGCCGCACTTTGGCCTCTTCCGGAAGCTTTATTCCGTGAAGAGGCAGTCTGGTTCGGATGGTGTGTATCCCATTGGGGGTTTCATCATCTCTCTTAGTCCTAATGTGCAATTCTTTTCCTTTTCCATGTCCGAATCTGTCCAGTACTGGCGGAGGCGATGGTTTTACATCCGCGACTCCGTATTGCCTGGGCAAGATTTTGGTCTTGTTCCCTTTGACCCCTCCCAAAAGATTGAGAAGAAAAGGTCCTGGAAGAACCAAATCTTAGACGGTGAGGTGGCGGAGATAGAGGCCCTTTACCGTCGGGTGGAGGATCTCCAACTGATTCCTGAGAAGGAGGTGAATGGCGTGGACATCATCCGGACGTTTCTTGAGCATTGGGTGCAGCCTCTCCAAGCGAGAGCGCACTCGATGTTTCTTTATTCTGGGCGTCGTGATCCGACGAGGGTTTCGAGTGAGAAAATCTCCGAGGGGAATCTTGACAAGGATCTTCGCGTGCTGCTGAAGTTCAAGGCCGGAGAAGAAATCCCGGGGAAGTCGCTGACTCCTCCCTTTTCTTCGACGTTGGTCGTGCCGAAGGTGTAGATTTGTGCACGTAGTGCTCCCCCCTTTTTTTTGTTGGGTGTGTATTTGTTTCCTTTGTTTGCTGACAAAGTTTCTTCTCATCTTGTAGAGCTTCAAAGTGTCGGGCATGGTACCACCATTGCCCGAAAGGTATCCGAATGCCCCGGACAATGAAGTGGTTGATTCCGTGTCCGAGCTTCCTTCGGCGCGATCTCCGGCGGAGGATGCTGACGAGTCGAGTGAGGACCATACGCGCAAGCGATCACGGAGCTCGAGCGAGTCTTCGGATGCCTCAACTCCTCTGACTCCTAGAAATCCTCTGGGCCTTGAGCGTCATAGTGATGGTCATGGAGGTTCTTCCTCTCCCCTTCCTGCCATTCCTGTGCGAGTTGTTGCTCCGCACCCGCCAGTAAAGCGGAAGAAGGAAGAAAAGAAGGAGGAGAAGAAGGAAGAGAAGAAAGAGGAGAAGAGGGCCCGAAGGTCTTCTCCTATCTTCGACCTGAGCGCATTGGGCTCGTAAGTTTTCTTGTTGTACTGGTGGCCTTTTCCCTTCATGATTTTTTTGCACTTGTCCTTATTGGTTTGTATGCAGGCAATCCTCCGACGGCTCTAGTGATGGTGCGCGGGAGATGATGGGGGAGTCGAACATTGCGTCGCCTCCTCCTCAGACGGTGGCGACTTGGTGGTGGCCGCTCAGATCCTCTGTGGGAGGGGCTGGTGGTTGCGCCTCGAAATTTCATAAGCGGGCCTTCGGGGTCGCCATCGGAGCATGTAAGTTTTTCTGCTTCATGTCACGGGGGGAGCCCCCGAGTGTCTTCGTGTGCTGATGTTGTTTTTGCTTCTTTGTGTTGGGCGTAGCCCCCAAGTCCTGTTCTTACTGCTATTGCCTTTTTCTGCAGCCTTTTGTCCAAGAGGCCAAGCGGCTGGTGGAGGAACGCCTGACGCTGGAGGCGAAACTGCGGCAGCTTCAAGGTATCCGTCTGCCTTTTAGTACTTCTCTTATTTATCTTGGTCCTGTTCTTTGACACTTGCTTGTCTTAAATGCAGAGGAGCATAATGACTCTCTCCGTGAGGTCGATGCTCTTAAAAAGAGCCTTGCCAATGTCAGAAGCAGAAAGCCGTTGGCAAAAAGAGCGCCTTGAGCTAGAGCTGTCGAAGGCAGCCGAAGCGAAGGAGCGTCTACAGCAGGAGGCCGTAGATCGTGAGGAGCAGCTGGCCACCGTTGCGGCTGCTCGTGAAAGAGGGGTGGCGGCAAAGCTCATGGCTGCTGCCAAGGCTATTTCGGGTGAGTGCTGGATTTTTGTACTTGTTTCTTTTTCTACGGGTCTTCTTCTATGCTGCCCTTCTTCATGTTTTTCTTCATTTTTGTCTCGGATGCCGCAGTATCGAGTTCGATCACGGTGCTCGGAGCACGGAGTGCTCTAGATGATGCCCTTGGCGGTCGAAGACCGCCTTGACACCGTCGTCAACTCCCTTGCCAAGCGAAGAGGTCCTTGGTCGATTCTACCGGGAGCTCTTCCGAAGGGTGCAGCCCTTGAAGATGTGGATGCCTGGCGAGAGGCTCTGTCGGCCGGCGCGCTGCGCATAAGCGCAAGCGGAAGGGTATCGGCGTCCGTCGGGCGATGGCCATGGTGGGCTGGGCTGGACTTGCCCAGATCACCTCTCGGATGCCGGCTGCGGATGGATCCGAGGTAGCCTTCGCTGCCTACTCCGCTTCGCTGCACGATATGGGCCCAAGCTCATTGACTTCTTGTCGAAATGCGCCTTTGGCGCAGGCGAGGCCAATAACTAAGCGATCGCTCTCGAGGCTCTAAAGTGTCCTGCGCCTTAGGCATAGTAGATGTAGGGTAGTATGTAGTTTACTTTTGTTGTAAATATCTTTTGTAGTACCATCCTTGTGCACGCATGCCTTATATATTTAATGAATTCCGAGTTTAGCTCTATCCTTGGCTGAATGTCATGTGCCTTCTTTTTTCTGCTGCTATAGGTTCCTTCGGGTGCTGACCCAGTTGACACTTCATCCACAAAGCCCTTGCGACCATTGTTGGATGATTCCTCGCAGCTCGCTTTCCTTCGAGATCGCGTGCGCAGCTTGGAGAGGGAATTGCTCGGGTTCGCAGTCGTCGGCGTTTGGAAATCAAAGCGGATCATGGCGCAGCCGAGAGGAGTACTTGATGGCGGAGCTAGGTCGGATGTCCGAGCAATTGCGATGTAAGTTGATCCTTCTTCGGCTGTAGCTCAGTTCTTGGATGAGCTGTTGGCCTTATTCTTGTCTTGTGCGGTTTCGCGAGTGCGAATCTTGCTCGAGGGAAGAAAAAAGCGTGTCGCTGTTCGGGTCAACTGCTTGACTCAACAGGACATGGAGGCGGCGGCTTCTTCCGGATGGATCGCGATCGCGCCATGGTTCCGGCGGCGGTGCGGGATCGTGTTTATCAAGTTTCGGTGCTCCGCCAGTGCGAACATCACTTTCCTTGGTCTGCCGTCATGTTTCCTTTGGATGTCGGCGACCCTTGCAGGTCTTACTCGAGGTTTGGTGCCACCAATGTCAAGGAGCTGGTGCGGCAGCAGCTCGTCGCAGGAGTGAAGGCTGCGTTGTCTCTTGTGAGGGTGCACCGCCGACAGCGTGGATTTGGCTCTTTGTGGCGGTGGGCGCCCTCTTCGACCGGATGGTGGCGAGTGGAACATGCGTCCGCATTACGCGGCTGTAAGGCAGTATGCCGAACAGATTGTAGATTTGTTTGAGAAGCGTGCTCAGGTTATTCTTCAGAATAGGTAGGACATGAAAATAGACAGAGAGATATAAAATTTGTATATTTCGGCTGGGCGTTTTGTGCCCTTTGTTGTAAAGGTTTGCTTGTTTGTGAGCACGCAGTGCTTTGATTGAGTACGTGTCCTTTTCGTTTGCCTGACGTGGTCAGCTACTCAAGTGTACACGTTTGGTCCTCAGTCAATGAAATCGTGAGGTGGGGGAGCCCCCGAGTGCGTATGTAGCATGTAGTAGAGTTGCAGGAAGATAGTCAACCGAAGGTTGGGGGCGAGACACTTAGCTTTATTTATATCATAATGGAGGAGGTACATGGTTCGTCTGAGTAGCCTTGGCTGAAAGCCTTATTGAAAGTAAAAGGGGGTAGGTTGCTACGGGTAGAATCGTCGCAGGTGCGAGATGTTCCATGGGTTGGAGTATCGACTCTGGACTCCGTGCTTGAGGCGATAAGCGCCACACAGGATGACGGTGATGACATAGGGTCATTCCCATGGTGACTCAATTTATTGTCGCTTTTGCTTGAGTCGCAAGCGAGGTCTCCTTCGACGAAGGACCTTGCGCAGCCGGCTGTGGTAGTTGCGGAGACTTTCTGGTACACGCTGATCTAGCTGCTGCTATATCCGTGCTTCGTCGAGTGTGTCGACGGCATCTTCGAGTGCAGTAGTGGATTCGTCAGTATGGCGACGACTCGTGGAGCACTGGTGGCGTAGCTCCGTGTACCATGAAGAACGGTGTGTAGCCGGTGGAGCTGTTTGGCGTGGTCCGTAAGCTCCACAGATGACGGTAGCTCTTTCGTCCAGTTTCCAGCTTTGTGCTCGAGTGAGCTCATGAGGCGCTTCTTGATGCCAGCGCCAATTAGGCCGTTGGCCTTTTCCACTTGCCCGTTTGTTTGCGGGTGTGCCACTGAGGCATATGTGATGTTGATTCCGAGGCCTTCGCAGAAGTCCTGGAATTCTTCGGAGATAAAGTTCGATCTGTTGTCGGTGATGATGCTGTGTGGTACGCCGAACCTGTAGACAATGGATTCGAAGAATTTGACGGCGGTTTTGCCCTTCTGGTTGGTGACTGGCATGGCCTCGATCCACTTGGTGAATTTGTCGACTGCGACCAGGAGGAAGACGTGTCCTCCTTTCGAGGATTTTGGCAGTTTGCCGATCATGTCGAGGCCCCATTGGGCAAAAGGCCAGGCTATGGGTATGGGTCGAAGTTCGGACCCAGGTGCGTGCGGTTTGTCGGCGAACCGTTGGCACCCGTTGCATCTTCGGACGATGTCCTTTGCGTCGCTCATGGCCGTTGGCCAGTAGAATCCTGCTCGTAGAGCTTTGGCGACAAGGGAGCGGCTGCCGGCGTGGTGGCCGCAGATGCCCTCATGGATGTCTTGGAGTATGGCCTTGCCGTCGTCGATGGTGACGCACCGTTGTAGTACACCCGTAATGCTGCGTTTATACAGTTTGCCGTCATGATGGTGAAGGCTTTTGACCGACGAGATATGCGCCGGGCATCTGTCGGGCTGTCAGGTAGTTCTCCGTTTATCAGGAACTGGAGGTATGGTCGCGTCCAAGTTTCTTCGACTGCCATGACCTGCATTAGGTTGACCATGGCAACTTCGGTATCCAACTTCTCGGGTCCTTCATGACCTTCGGGTAGCGTAGCCCCCGAGTGTTCTGCTTCATCGGGTGATCCCTTGGGGAATTTCCGCTTGATGGATGGCACGCAGATTTGTTCGAGGAACACACCTGGTGGTACCTTTGCGCAAGTGGAGCCGATGTTGGTGAGTCTATCGGCTTCCTCGTTGCTCTCTCTTCCAACGTGTGGAAGTTCGCAGCCATCGAATTCTCCTTCGAGTGCGTTGTATAGCGCGCGATACGAGATCATGTTTTCGGCGTGTGCGTCACACTCATTCATCGTCTGCTGGACGACGAGGTTGGAGTCACCATAGATGACCAGGCGCGTTGCGCCGCATATCTTTGCCATCCTCATGCCATGGATGAGGGCTTCGTATTCGGCTTCGTTGTTGGAGGCTCTGAACTTCATCCGAAGAACGTACTTCATCTTGTCACCTTGCGGGGAGGTCAGTATGACTCCTGCCCCTGCTCCGGCTTCGCGCTTGGAGCCGTCGAAATGCATTGTCCAGGACTGCGACATATCTGGGGTGTCTGGCAGCTGCAGCTCCATCCAGTGCACCAGGAAGTCCGAAAGGACTTGGGATTTGATTGTGTGTCGCTTCTCGTAGACGATGTCCAAGGGTGATAGTTCGATGCCCCACAGGGCCACGCGTCCTGTGGCCTCTGGGTTATTCAGGATGCTGTTCAGGGGTGCCTCGTTGACGACCATCACCTGATGCTCCTGGAAGTAGTGGCTCAGCCGTCGAGCCGTCATGAACACGCCGTAGGCTAGCTTCTGGTAGTGCGGGTACCGCTGTTTTGTTGGTGTCAGTACCTCGCTGAGGTAGTAAATTGGGCGCTGGACCCCATGGGTCTTGCCTTCTTCGGGTCGTTCGACCACGAGTACGGTGCTTACCACCTGGTGTGTGGCTGCTATGTATAGCAGCAGGGGCTCACACTCTTTTGGCGTGACCAAAACGGGCGAGGTGGAGAGGAGCCGCTTGAGGATTTCGAATGCGTCGTTGGCTTCTGGTGTCCACTCGAACTTGTCTGCCTTACGCAGCAGCTGGTAGAATGGTAGGGCCTTCTCGCCCATACGGCTGATGAACCTGCTTAGTGCCGCTACTCGTCCTGCGAGCTGCTGGACGCCCTTGAGGTTTTTCGGCTTCTCCATTGTCATGATGGCTCTGATTTTCTTCGGGTTCGCCTCAATCCCTCGTTGAGAGATGAAGTATCCGAGCAGCTGACCCGAGGGGACGCCAAAGGCGCACTTTTCTGGATTGAGCTTGATCCTGTAGCGATCAAGGTTGTCGAACGTCTCGCGGAGATCGTCGATAAGTGTCCTTGTCTCCTTGGTTTTTATTACTATGTCGTCGACATAGACTTGGACGTTGCGACCGATCTGGTCCTTGAGGCAGGCCTGCATGCATCGCTGGTACGTGGCACCCGCGTTCTTTAGCCCGAAGGGCATTGTGTTGTAGCAGTATACTCCGACTGGTGTGATGAACGCCGTTTTCTCTTGATCTTCGACCTTGAGTCGAATCTGGTTATAGCCTGAGTAGGCGTCGAGGAAGGAGAGTTTCTCACAACCTGCAGTCGAATTGATGATCGATCGATCCGAGGAAGAGGAAGTGGTCCTTTGGGCAATGTTTGTTTAGTGATGTGAAGTCACGCACATCGCGGGATGTCCGTGTCCTTCTTTGGAACCATCACCGTGTTTGCCACTCGCTTTCCTTGATTTCCGGATGAAGTCTGCTGCGAGTAATCTGTTGATTTCGACGATAGCTTTGGCTCGTGGCTCCGGCGGTCTTGGATGGGCTTGGCGGCTTGGTGCGGAAAGACATTGAGTGCATGCTCGGCGAATTCCACGGAACTCTGGCATGTCCGCAGGACACCAGCGAAGATTTCCAGCTCACGGAGGAATTGACGGCGCACCTTCCTATCTTGCTGAGGTCATTGGCGATCAGCGCCGTCTTGGAGGCGTCCGTCGGATGAACCTGCACCTTCTTGGTGTTGACGGTGGAGTCGAAGGACATGTCAGGTGCGTTCTGCCTTGTGACTGGGGGTAGCCCATTGTCCGTCGCCTCGCGGAGCCTTACAATCTCGTCTTGTATGCCGAAAGACTGGGAAATTTTGTTGAAATCCCTGTCGCATTGGTCCGATCGGGTGAAGCTCCTGTGGACTGTGATGACGCCCCTTGGTCCTGGCATCTTGAGTAGTAGGTATGCGTAGTGTGGGACGGCCAGGAACCTTGCGAATGCTACACGCCCCAAGATGGCGTGGTACTGCGACGGCCAGTCCACCACTTCGAATTCTAGGCGCTCCTGTCGAAAGTTGTTCGGCTTCCCGAAGATGATGTCAAGCCCTATTTTGCCCAGGGGGAATATGCCCTTTCCTGGGACAATGTCGTGGAACGTTGTGTCTGATTGTTCCAGGCTGCATTACGGGATCCACATAGCTGCTAGAGTGATTGCGAACATTAGGTTGATGCCGCTACCGCCGTTCATGAAGACGCGACTCATCTCGAAGCCTCCGATCTGCGCCTCCAGCACCAGGGCAGCATGACCTGGGCGAGGGATCTGGCAAGGGTGATCCGCGCGAGTGAATGTGATGCAGGACTCCGTTCCGCTGAGGTACTCAGGGATTGCAGGCGGAGTTTCCACGGCCAAGTTGATTTGTCGGGTGATTTTCTTCTGCACCCTGTTGGTGGGGCGTCCCTTCTGGATCATATTTAGTGCTCCCTTTGGTGGGGGGTATGCGACCCCGACATTGATTTGCGCTGGTGCGACTGGTTGATTTGGGCCTCCAATAGGCGGCGGTGGAGGAGCTTCGTGTGCTATTTCACCTGGCGCAGGTGCGTTTCCAAACGCAGGGATTGGGGCTTGTTGCCTCATCTGCACCATGCCTTCGCTGAGTTTCTGGAACTCGCGGTAGTCCTTGAGCATGTGGCTGGCTTTCTTTTTACCATCCTGTTTGTCGATGTAGAAGTGGATGGTGCATGGACCCGAAAGTTTGTCGAATGCTGAGGGTCCGTTGTCGCGGTCGCGGCGTTGCCCGCAGCTTCGTTGGTCGATCGTGGCGGAAGTTTCCGCCGCGGTATCCTCCGTTATTGCGGCTGTTGTTACGGCGATCGGCGAGCCGGCCGCGACCATGTCGGGTCCGTCGCGGTCCTCGTGAGACGCGATCTCCTCTTGCTGCGGCGTTCACGTCTTCGATGGTCGTCCTCCTCATCGATTGCGCTGGATGCAATCTTCGCCGTCTGTAACTGTTGGCGATTTCCATGAGGTGGTCGAGTGTCTTGGGCTTTACGCCCAAGTTCCTCCTTGAAGTCTGGGAGCTTAGCGCCGTCCACGAAGCGTCAATGGCCCGCTTCTTGAGAAGATGTGTCTGCGGAGTTCTTGGTTGTAGACCAGCGTAGTATGTCTGGCGAATAGATTCCCGTTCTCCGAGTGCAGGCTCGCAATTCTTGATTGAGGCGGGCCTCTTGCTGGTGCCTTTGAAATTTCGGATGAAGCTGTAAGCGAGCTCCTCCCAGCTTTGGATGGATCCTGATGATAGGCTGCTAAGCCAGACCCGCGCCGCGCCCGTCAGTACTGGTGAAGGCATTGCATGGCGGTTTCTTTGTTGCCTCCGTGAAGCTTGACGGATGACAGATGGTCGCTGAGCCAGGACTTTGGATCTTGCGTGCCGTTGAACTTTGGAGTATCCGAAGGAAGTTTGAAGTTGCGTGGCATCTTTGTTCGCCGAACGGATCTGCTGAAGCATCGTGCCCCGCAAAGTTCTCGCCGTCTTCATCCATCTCGGATTGACGAGCATGCGCGTTTGGCGCGTGCTTTGTCGATCTTCTTGTGTAAGCTTGTCTCCGGCGTCGTGGCGCGTTTATGGCGGTCGCGAGCTCTTCTTCCTTCGAGGAAGATCGTGCTCCTCTTCCTCTTGGAAGAGGGGTGGGGCTCGATCGCGCTGGCGGAGCTTTCTTCTTTGGCTCCGCAGGAGCGTCTTCGTGGAGCGCAGCTCCGATTAGTCCTAGTCCGGTAAGTGCGGACCTATGCATGGCCCTTTTGGGTCCCCTCCGGAGGTGGGTGAGCCGCGAGATCTGTGATGGCTGCCATGATCGCAGCTTGTGGCGTCATCGGGATGATGTTGCCGTCGGCATCCATATCCATGAACGATGTGTGGAGAGTTCGGGTCACGTCACGGCGTTCCTTGGGATCCATGTTCTCCACCCGAGAGCGGTGCTTGTTTCCCTGGTTTCTGTTTGTGCTAGAGTCGGGTGCCATGGCGGAGAGCGCAGCTCGTCGCGCGCTGGACTCGGAGGCTGCTTGCTTGCGTTTGTCGAGCGTCTCCTGCATCTTGACTTGTTTCTTGTGCTCCTCGATGAGGAGGTAGTGGTATGCCATCGATGAGTCACGTGAGGAGTCTGGGTAAGACGATGTCGCTGCAAGACGGGCGCGCCTGCACCCATCCTTCTTTGCTAAGTTGGATGACGTGGCCGTTATTTTCCCTGTTGGGTGGGGGGACTGGCTTCTTCTGTTTTCGCCGTTTTCGCCGTTTCGGTTGGGCGGCGGGTTAGGCGTTTCCTCGTCGGTTTGGATGACTGCGGCGCATAGATAGCGCTTGCAGATTGGTTGGCTGCTGCCGCAGCTTTCGGATCCGGAACCGTAGGTCCCTTCATCCGAAGGTGGATCGCACAGATCGGAGTTGCAGCTGCTGCTGTAGAACTCATCTGTCGATGGTGACGTGCGTAGCACGGGGTGTGGAGCCCACGAGGCGGTCCTGATTGACGGCACGGGCACCCGCTCAGGGAGGCGGAGGGTGCCGGTTGTCCCACTGAAGCGAAACTCCCGAACAAAATTTCGAGTCCGTCGCCTACGGGCTCGAAATCCTTCATGGTGGCCGGCGAGTGGGCGGTGAAGTCGAAAGCGCCGAAGAGGAGGTGATTCTCCGTCGCCGCGGAGTTGTAGATCGATCGGGTCGGAACCGTCACGACCGCACAATCAGCAGCTCCAATCCCCACGGACGGCGCCAATTGACGAGGTTTAATCTCGTCAATGCCCATTGTTATGGACTTGGGTTTTGGAGAAGATGGGGATGCTGGAGATCGTGGCACGGTTAACAGACAAGCAACCAGGGGACACGAGATTTACCCAGGTTCAGGCCCCCGGAGGGAAAACCCTACTCTGCTTGTACGCTCTTGATTACGGCGAACCGAAGGTTCTGTGGTGCGTGAATTCTATCTGGCGTGGATGCGTGTGCGAAAGTATGAGTCGAGAGATCTAGGACGTGCCCTCCTGGCCTTTATATAGACTTAGGCAGGTCCCGAGCATAGTCCTAGTCGGTTACAAGTTCTAGGGTTTTATCCCTTTGAATTTCCTATCTCCGCTAGTCTTGCTCTACAAGGATCCAAAGGCGTCATGGGCCTTGGCCACCCGAAAATCTTCATGGGCAGCGTATATCTGCTGTGGGCCTTCCTTAGGCTGGACCAGGTATGCTGAAGTCACGTACCCGTAGGGTATAACCATGTCACCACCACCTCCATCCTTGTCACGAACCTCTCATTAGGACAACAGGATGCAGCGAGGCTGAGCCTGCCCTAGATCAGGCCTGTAGGGCTCCACCGGCCGAGTTCAAGCACTGTCGCCCTCGCCACCATATATATAGGTTCGTAAAGGTTCGAAGTGAATCTATATATTAAAAAAAGTCTAGATACATTTATTTCACAAAGCTTAAATATTTTATATTTCTAAACGGAGGAAGAGAGTAATACGATAAAATAGACGCGTATTAAGAACCTCAAGCAGTTTCAAGCTAGCAAGAAAACATGTACAAATTGGCACGTCTGCCATGTCCGTGGTGCCTACTACGGCAGGTCAGTCGGAACATGTCTTTTACGCGTTAGTACGTTTGAACGGGAGACTCCATCAATGCAAAATCTGGTCAGAACATGCGTTCTACACGGTCAACAAAGCGTAGTCATAGATTACGGATCGAACTGTCAGAATAATATTTCTTTTATATAATGTAATGTAATGTGAATTAATAGTTTAACATAATACTCCCTCCGTCTAAAAATAGATGTCTTAGGTTTTTCAAATTTTAAATGAATCTATATACTAAATATTGTCTAGATTCATCTAAATTTTAACAAATTTGAGACATCTATATAGGGTGAATCTAGGTGAATCTAGACACTATTTAAATGAGCAATTTCTTGGTCATATCCTCCACGTATAGGGTGAAAAGAAAATGAAAAATTGTGTTTTCAGAACGCGCGTACGTACGTATGTCACTGTCTGCAGATCGAGTAGGAGTCCAGTCAGCACATGATTTTGTAATAGGAGTGGAAGAGACTTTGCCGTGCCGCCGGCACATAGTACGTGTTGGACGCCTACCGCAGTGCTGATCAATGACGTTATATATATATATATACCAAGACTTGTCTTGGAAACGTACAGCAGCGCCTCTACAAGAATGGAAGAGGTGATGAACCCACGCGTTATTATTCCTAAATAAAAGTCAAAGACGAAACACGTCGTCGATCACAAGTGAGGAATAAAAGTAGTAGGACAAGAGAGCAGGTTCTGATTAACGCCTCTAATTGGAAGAGGTGACAATCACAGCTTTTTCTTGGAATAAAAGAAAAGGACAAGAGAGAGAGAGCAGGTGGGTGAGCTAGCTAGCTGATTACGCCAAACCGCGCGCGCGCCGCCGGCTGCGTCCTCGTGGAGCACGCCGGCCGGCGACAAGACTAGAAACAACGAGAAGAATACAGCTAGCTAGCTAGCTCCGGCGAACCCATTGTGTAGCTTCCTGCGAACCCAAAGAGCATTTTATTTTATTTTATTTTATTTTTGCAAGCCAACAACAAGAGATGATTCCGCAGATGGAGTTAACAACACAACACTTTCTTACGTACGACAGATCACATACGATTTGCCTACGATTGCTGGTAGGTTGCGTCGTAACAAAATCGTACCTGATTTGTACGCCAAGCAGTGCTCTTCTTATAAAGAAGCGTGCAGCAAGGCATTCAACCGAGAGAGTACATCTCTGAAATTGCATGTTCGATCCTGCTGTGGTTTTAGTTTAAATCTGAATTATAAAACCATGCATGACGAAAACCATGGCGGCCAAGTGAGCTTAGCCAAGAACGGCACTATATCCACGAAGAAGAATGTGACCTCCCTGGAGCTGGAGCTAGGAGTAGACCGTGGGCTTCCGCATGGAGCGGCCGAGACATGTGACGACGACACATGGAGCTTCAAGCTGATGACTGACAATTCCTAGCCCAACGGGCATATAGGAAGGTGATCTCGATCGATGCTGATGCAACGCGCCGCATAAGAGAAAGATCATCATATATACCTGCACAATCTCGCTGCATCTTCGGCAAGGAGGCAAGCCTGCACACCTGCAAAGGACTAAGAGATTCAAGATGTTGAGGATTTGCAGCCAAGATTGAGTCGTTCCCTGCCAACATCTTGTATAGTTTGCCTCGCCCTGAGATCAAAGAGTGGAAGTTGTTGTTGTTGTTGTCTCTTATCGTCCAGATGGCTTTCGCCGCTCCAAAAACATGCCAGGGAAGATGATTTGTCTGCCTGAAAGAAACCGAGACATTTCTAGCGTTCCAAGGACACCAGAGGAAAGTGTAAACAATAGATCAGGTACTCATCATCGGGTGGCCAGAGGAAATTATAGATTTGTGGCACCCGGCCTGTGGTGCGCCCTTTTTTGAAATTTGTACTTTTGGGGTTTAAGAAATCACAAAATTTATTCTGGAATGCATATATATATGGTTTGAATAACCTGCGTGGCAAGTTTTTATAGAAAAAAACAAAAATATGGCTGTATATAGGGGGTGAAAAGCACACAAATCTATCGAAATTTATCTTTTTTGTATTTCCAAAACTACACGTATTTTTCACAGAATTTTTTTACCTTACCTTCAGACTGCATAAATGTTAGCACACAATTTTTTTTTCAGATTTTTTAGAGTTTGAGATATAGGATTTTCAAAATTTTGAAAAAAAGGGCACCATGGTGCTGCCCGGGTCCTGCCGAGGGTTTCCAATATAATAGCAGGAATAAAATCGTGACGCGCACTGTAAACCTCAAATCTAATAAGGAGGCGCCTAGCGCTCGATCGATCGGGATCCATGCTAGCGCTCGATCGACTTATGTCATCCACCATCGATAGAATTCCTTCAGCGTTTTCCTCTTTTGGGCCTTTTTGCTTCTTTTTTTCCCACGAGTAATTAGAAGCCCAGCAAAAAAATCAAAATCAAACAACTATAGTAGCCTAAATACAAGTCACCATGGAAAATCAAATCTAAAATAGAGGTTGGATATAAATTTTAAAATTAAGCACATATATGCAATTATGTGCAATTACACATCTACGTGCAATTGAGTACATACATGGAATTGCACACATATGTGCAATATTGAGTCTACAAGGAAAGAATGCATAGATTTTTCTAATGTATAATATTGCAGTTGTATATAATTACACACATATACGCAACTACACACATACATGCAATTGCAAATAAGTGCAATTTCTCATAAAAAAATTGTATGGGTTCCAATTGCACACATATACGCAAAGTGTAAAAAGTAGCGTCGGATTCCAATTACACGCGTATATACAATTTCACAAATATATATATTTTAGAACATCAGAAGGCCTTTGCTCAGCCCAACACAAAAGGCAAAGAGACAAAAAAAAGGGCCTACAACCTACACGGGCCGACCCCAAAAGAAAAAAGAGACAAAATCTTTACCGACGGGCAAACCAAACAGAATCCATTGGTCGATCGTGTCGATCGAGCGCTTGCTTGATTCTCGGGCAGCCGAGAGTTAGCAATTGGGATAAAAAATAGCAAGAGTTTTCAATTGCACACATATACGCAATTGGGGATATATATGCAATTGCACGTAAATAGCATTGATTTCCAAATTACACACATCTATGCAATTGCGCAATTTTGTGCAATTACACATATATGTGCAAATCACACATAAAAAGACGAGGGTTCTCAATTGCGCACATATTAAATATATAAGTTCTGATTTATACATATATGTAGTTACACGACTATATACAATTACATACACAATTAATTAAAAACACTTAAAAGATAAAAAGCCCACCGTTAACAACAAAAAAGCAGAAAAAAGGCTAATAGTCAATAACAAGAAGGCCTACAAGTCCACGTAAGGTAACAGGCCACCAAAAGGAAAAAGAGACAAAGGCACTCACGTGCAAATCTCTCTACGGCAAAGTTAGATCGAACGTCAGCTACAATCGATCGAGAGCTAACTTATTTCTCGGTTAGCCGAGAGTTAGCAAACGGGATCTAATAAACCACGTACGGTTTGTACAACCAAGCAGATGGAGCCAGAGGCGGAGCTTCCACTAGGACAAGCTAGAGCGGTTGCCCTACAAAAAACATCATATGCACATGTTTTCTCTAAAGAATTTTAGTGGTCATACGCTGAAAACGGACTTTGTATGAGAAAGTTATGCTGGTTTTAGTGAACACTGCACAAAACTGATTCCAAAGTAAAATAAGGACTATGCGTACTCTAGTTTTAAAATGAGTTATTTGATTCAAGACAAGAAGTTCACTAAAAGCGAGAAGATACTAGGTCACTATTGATTATTTCGGAGTATGGATACCTTCTATTTTCCTATAGAATCTATTACAACTGACTTTGACCATCGCTTTGATGAGTTGTCGTTAGGGTTGCTTCAGAACTTCTTGTCTTGAATCAAATAACTCATTTTATAGGTTCAATGTGAATAAGGTTTTCAAGATTTATTATGGAGATTTATCTTACTATGAGCATGGGGCTAATAAGATAACCTTGAGATATCCATTATTCATATGTGGAGAATTAAGACTTTGGAGATTATTTTAACATTTGAATGATACATTATGCTTCAATCATTTATCGACTTGTTGAGTTGTTATTAATTTTACTGGTGGCGACAAAAACATTTGAAAGGGCTTTCTCGATTGCAAAGATCATTAGGACCGAGTTGGTATTTACTATTTTTTTAAGTTCGCCCTATCTCTGATTTTTTCGGTCATCCGCCACTGATCAATTCTAAGTTCGTGGTGGAAATGTTGCTGCTGCCTGTTTTTGAGCGAAATCTTGTGCAGTAGATTGTTCTATACGTTGCAGCTTTGTAGTAATGCGTAATTGTGTACTACTACATGCTAGAAGGAGGATACAGAGAACAAACTAGGTGCTCGGTCAGACTAGTTGGTTTCAAAGTTTTCCCTTGTGGTGTTCTAATGCTCGGCGGTCAGACGACTAGTTGGATACAGAGACGACTGACTCATGAAGAACCGTTGTCCAACTGTAGCATTCTACACTAGGAGTACGTCCCAACATTGTTTTCAAAGTTTTCCCCGATGTGTTCTTCTAATGTACTTGTTCGGCGTGTGACTGCGCTTTGGTCAGGTTCAGGGTCACGCTAATTGGCAGATTACAACTATATATGGTGTGGTTCGATCGAGTTGGTGTTTCTGTGATTCCTTTTCTCTCTCGATGTCACGGGCAATTGGGTACTTCGTGTTGTATCTCCAAGAAGAGCCGCCTCGGATCTTCGATTTGCTAGGCCAGGGCCTAATCGTTTTTGGGGACAACAACTTTGTCGCGTGCTTCACCACGCTCCTCACCAGTGTTTGAGTGTCGTTGATCCGTGAGAAATTTCTGATCCCTGTTTTGGGGTCATCACAATATTTTTTCCTTACATTATACTTGTCATGTTCCATGTGATCCTTTGTTTAATTCTGTTTCTTAGCCGAATTAAACACTGACCAGGCTTACTCTTGTCCAATTTCTAGATGTTGCAACCAATGGGGGAATTTCTGCGAATATATGACCAAGATGTCCTCAGCAACAAAAAAGAAGATTACTTGATCAAGATCAGAGAGGGATATGTTTTTAAGAGGCGTAAGTGCAACTACTACAAATGTAGCGCTTCTTGGCATCCACTCATGGTTGTGGTTCTTCATCTTTATCGAACATCATGACTTGGTGTCATCAGGGTATTAGTATTATGTGACATTAAGAGAATATATATTAGATGTAAGGGCAAAATGGTAACCTTCTATTAGCTGTGGTCTTGAACGTTAGACTATATAAGCCAAACCTCTTGCCTCGTTTCGAAGTAACAATGGTCAGAAACCTAATTTACCTTTGTTCTTCTTTGTATCAAGCTTATATGTACAATTCCAAGCTATTAGTTTAGATGGATTTGTCAGAAAATTTTCCTCCCGAGGCTTTCGTAGATCACTCCAATCTGATTGTAAAATCCCCCTCCCCCCCTAGTGGCTACAATAGCAAGCTGCTGACAGAGAACCGATGCTCGATGGAGCAAAAACGAGCGGCAGCAGCATAGTTGGAGCCCTGGCAGCTAAGATGACGTTGTAGGTTGCAGTGTCGAGTTCGCATGTATGTTGACATGTTTTAGCATTTAGATACATGCAGATCTAAATAAAACTCTGACATATATTTTGAGACGGTCTAGATATATGCGAATTTAAAAAATCTCCAATATTTATTTTAGAGTTAAACACATGTGTAGTCTATAAAGTTGCCACGTATGAGCGTATTGGTCACCTACTGGAAAATGCAAACTATCGATCACGAAGTTGTATGAATGTGCCCCGTTAGTCATTTTGTCATGTTTGCCATTGACGTGGCTACATGTTTTTTCAAATACTTCCTTATAATGTCATTTTGTCTAATTACTATGTCCTTTTTTCCACTATCCTAGGGTTAGGCCGTAAAAATAGATGTAGGACCCATCTATCAGCCTCTTCATCCCCCCAACTCTCTCGTAGAGACATTCTATCGAATACCCCCCGTGCACGTATCAGGGAAGCCACCCATCAATTGTCGTGGCCAAGGCTGCGTAAGTCAGTTGCAAGCGAGCCACGCAGCAGCAAGGCCGTCCTCCCCGCTAGTACGGTTCTGGTTTGGAGCGCTTGTTTTCCGCCATGACACGGTCAAGATCGGTGAGATCAAGGGCGGCCAGGAGCTCTGCGTGCGTACGTATCCACTCAGGATGCACCAACAACATGTACCGCTTCTAAGCTTTGGTAAAGTTATTGATCTTTTTTAGAAACAATCATTCTAAAATCTTGTAGATCAACATGGAGCTTTTCCTATCTATGGAGAGAATGAAGCAAGATTAGTTACCTCTCGAGCCGTTTCTGTCTTTCTAAAATCGTACATGTGCAAAAGAGAAACAACATTGCAGCATGGAGGCTCGCGGGAGAATTCAGCTGCCACATAAAGCTTAGCTTGTGGGGCAATTCCAGCTTTGGTACTACCATCTAGTGACACAACTATCCCATAAACGTGACGGGACTAGCGCGAGCACGGCATGAGGGCCAACGAAGATTGGTCTATGCAGTTTAATAAAAAAGGGACCTAGCAATTAGAAGAAACTAAATTTTAAGAAAATATTTGCAAAAAACAGATAGCCAGATCAATGGTTTAACGGTGGACGTGACAGAGTGACTAACGGAGCACAACCACACAACTTCATGACCGATAGTTTGCATTTTCCCAGTTAGTGACCAATGCGATGTCAACTTGATAGAGCACTCTGTGTTTAACTCTTTATTTTAAGATGGAGGGAGTACTATCTATAATTATCTATTTAGCATCTTGTGAAACCAAGAAAGGCAAGGTAGCATGTTACCAATTTAGTTGTACAATCTGTAATATACATAATATACGTGCAGCAGTTTGCATATCTTCAATGATTGATAATACGATACAATTTCCTTGTATTCTCTATCTGCGTGCTCTTGGTTCTGAATTTTACAGATCCTCATTTTCATTTTTTGCAAACAGAAAAAAGGATGGATAATATAAGGAAACTGTTAGGCGTCCCCCGGACGATGGGAGAGCTCCCATCGTCCTGCTTCCCGTGCTGACACGTGTCCATTTGCTGCAAAATATCCCGCGTTTGCTGCATATGTCCCCGCTTTTGCTTCTGAAGCAAAAAAAACCGGTTCGTTTTAGAAATATAACGTCTCGCCGGAGACCTCACTGGAGACCTCGCCGGAGACCATGCAGCAAAAAAATTATGCTAATGCAGCAAACCGTCTTCGCCGGAGACATCGTCGGAAACAACTCGTTGATGACCCTCGCCGGAGACCATGCAGCAAAAAAAGTTTCTAGCGAAGTCGGTTTTGCTGCATTAGCACAATTTTTTTGCTGTATGATCTCCGGCGAGACGTTCTATTTTTAGAACGAACTGTTTTTTTTTGCTTCGGAAGCAAAAGTAGAGACATACGTAACAAAAGCGGACCGTTTTGCAGCAAAAATAAAAATTAGGACAATTTTGGAAAGAGGAGGACGATGAAAACCTCCCATCGTCCGAGGGATCCATATCATTTGCCATAATATAACCGAAAAAAGAGCCGTGGCTGCCCCGTTCTTAATTTTCTGGCAAAAGCAGATTCTGTATTTTGCATGCCGGGCCGTACGGCAGAGGAGAGCGAGCAAGGCCGATCCTTGCCGCGGGCTGGGCCGGTGCTTATCAGACCAATCCAAGGCCCGACAATGTCCGTGCCCCAATGGGCCTAAGCCTATCATGTCCTCACGATGTCGCCCAGACCCCACGTGTCATCGTCTTCCTCTAGCATCCGCAGCTCCAGTGGGGCACGGGCGGCGCTCGCCGGCGGCACCGTTATTCCCCCACGCCTCATCGGTGCCGACGGCGGGGTTAATTCGAGATCCATAGAGGGTCGAGGCTCGAAGGGAATATCTTTCTCCGGGTCCAGCGGTTTCTCGACGCCAGCGATCCACTCTGGGTGAGCCTTCCGTCTGTTCCTTCGCCTTTACTAATCAGCCAGTCTTGACGCGTCGTTGTTAGTCTGTCTCACGTTGCGACTCCACATTCAATTATATTTCTGCTTGGTCATCCTTTTTGTGTGGAACAGTCGGAGCATATACTACTTGATGCTATAGAAGAAATCCACGAGCCAGGCTGAGAAATGCACTGATTTTATTCCGAGGTTAGCACAAACAACACAAGCCAGCTTCATATATGTGCAAAACTGAACCGATCTGTTGATCGGGCTCTCCCGGTTAACTATGTACTGTTCTGTTCGACACTCTGGCTTTGGTTGTTCCTTCCTTCTAAACAATAGCGGCAACAGAAGACTCTGTCTTGATGTCAGCGTGGCACAGAATTTGAGAAAATTCCTGCTGCTTCGGATAGGCACAATGACATTCTTGTTGTTCGATGAATCTTTCAGTACTGCTGCTTCAGATAGGCACAGTGACATTCTTGTTGTTCGATGAATCTTTCAGTACCGCTTCTTCATTACAGATAATCAAGCATTACATTCAGTTGCCCATTCTTGCTTTCTCAGTAGATGAGATCCATGAGACTGCAATCCCCATATATGGTCATGTATCATCTTGCAACAATGCATAATAACAGCTTTCTTCTGAACCGTATTTGCAATCATGGTTGTACAGATTGGGGCACTTAATGTGTTCATGTCCAGATCCTGACTTTCTCCGCACCCAAACGGATAACTCCCTGCTGTGTTCATGTCCAGATCAGGACTTTTTTGAAACCCTTTGTACATGCTGGTCTTTATTTATGCTGCCCTCTCTCTTTTCTCAACTTACTGGTGCTCTGGTCCATTCTCAGATGTTGACCGGTCACTAGAGGGAAAATGCTATTCAGAATTTGGGTATATATATGCACTAACTAGTTTATAAACAGGAAACTATCCATTCAAATATCAACAAAGACAAGTTGGAATTCCATTTCCTGATGGCTCAGTTATCAGTAGATTCTAGCCACAACTTCAGAAGAAAAGTATGCCCAAGACGAATGGCTGTTCTCCCCCATTCCGCCCACCATTTGGGACCAAGGTTGTACTAGCTAGCTCATCATCTAATATACTGCTTCTGCGCTTGTGGCAGACATGCATGCATGAAGATCAATATGGCTAGGCGTGTGCTCCTTGTTGGAGGAGCTGCACTACTCCTCTGCCTACTCATCTCCCATGCAGAAGCATCATCCGCTTCCCATGGTCCGGCGAGTGTTCTAGGAGCTTGCATCAGCAGTGAGCGAGATGCGCTTCTGTCCTTCAAGGCAAGCCTCTTGGACCCTGCTGGCCATCTCTCGTCATGGCATGGTGACTGTTGTAAATGGAAGGGAGTCCGGTGCAGCAACCGTACAGGCCATGTAATCAAGCTCAACCTCCGCAACGTCGACACCGATGCCTATGGTGATGTGAGCGAATCATTGAGCTTGTCGGCAGGCGAGATGAGCTCCTCTTTGGCTACACTACAGCACCTGCGGTATCTTGATCTGAGCTTTAATAACTTCAGTGGCACCAGCATACCGGCTTTCATGGGTTCTCTCAACAACTTAAGGTACCTCAACCTCTCCTCGGCAAGTTTCAGTGGGGCAATACCTTCCCAACTTGGCAACCTCTCCAAGTTGCAATATCTTGATGTCAGCTATAATCAATTCTCGGCCAGCAATGGTTATATTGGTACTCTTCAAGCTGTGGATCTTGCATGGTTGCCACGTATGTCTTCGTTGAGTTATCTTGACATGAACTGGGTGGATCTTAGTTCTGTGAGGAACTGGTTTCACACGGTTAATATGATTCCTTCCCTTATGGCGCTTCGTTTGTCCTATTGCGGCCTAAATCTTAGTTCTAGGAGAACTTTACATTCGAAGTCCAACTGCACAAATCTCGAGGTCCTTGATCTATCATTTAACTATTTTACAGCTTCACTCAAGCATGCCGTGTTTTGGAATCTCACAAGCATTAAGAAGCTTTACCTCGCAAATTGTGACTTGAATGGGTCCATTCCAAATGAGCTGAGAAACATGAAGTACCTTCAGGTCATAGACTTGAGTGAAAATAGGCTTGAAGGTTTGCTACCAAACAATTTGCAAGATCTTTGCGATTTGGAAGTACTGGCATTAACCCTGAACAACTTCAGTGCGGACATAGCTGAGTTCCTGGGTCGATTACCAAGGTGCTCATGGAATACATTGCAAGAGTTGTACATAGAGTGGGCAAATATGACCGGGAATCTACCAGTTTGGATTGGGAACATGACCAATCTCAGTATTATTTCAGCACGGGGAAACATGTTGACTGGCAGTCTACCCGTAGGAGTTGGAGCACTTGGTAATTTGAAAATCCTAGATCTAAGCTCCAATAACTTCAACGGGGTGCTCCTCAAGGAACATTTTGCAAGTTTAGGTAATTTGGACTATTTGGACCTCAGCTATAATAATTTCAGCAGTGTGCACTTCAAAAACCATTCTGCAAGCTTGGGTAATTTGAAGCAATTGGACCTCAGCTACAACAAATTAAATAGTGTGCTCACGGAGGAGGATTTTTCAGGCCTATTGAATTTACAGTATCTGGACTTGTCATACAACTCTTTGAAATTAGCAATCAATCAAAAATGGGTTCCTCCATTTAGATTGCAGGTCGCAGGTTTCCGATCATGCCATCTTGGGCCTCATTTCCCACAGTGGCTTAAATGGCAGACTGACATTGATATTCTTGTTCTTGGAGATGCCAATCTGGATGATATTATTCCTGATTGGTTTTGGGCGACATTTTCCCGAGCTTCATTCTTGCACGCATCAGGAAACAAATTGCATGGCTCACTACCAGACAGTTTACAACACATGGCAGCTGATCATATATATTTCGGGTCCAACATATTTACAGGTCAAGTCCCGCTGCTCCCAATAAACATATCCCGCCTGAACCTGTCTTCAAACTGTTTCTCAGGGTCACTGCCATCAGACCTGAATGCCCCACTTTTGGAAGAGTTGTTGCTTGCAAACAATCAGATTAGTGGTACGATCCCATCATCTTTATGCCAATTGACTAGTCTGAAACGGCTGGACCTATCAGGTAACAAGTTAACAGGAGATGTCATGCAATGCGACAAGGACTCAGGTGCAGATCAGTTTGGTTCTAGTATGTATAGTGTGGCCTTGAACAACAACAATCTCTCAGGTGAATTCCCAAATTTTCTTCGAAGTGCATCAGAATTGAAATTCCTCGATCTTTCATACAATATGTTCTCTGGAGGATTACCCAAGTGGTTATCTGCAAAAATGCCACACTTGCAAATCTTGAGGTTGAGGTCAAATATGTTCAGTGGCCATATTCCAGTCAATCTCACTTGCATTGACAGTCTTCATTATTTGGACATATCAGGCAACAATATATGAGGAAGCATACCATGGTCTTTATCAAACTTGAAAGCAATGACGACAATAATATCTCAGGGCGCAGAGGATTATAACTTTGAAGAGAGCATACCAGTCATTACGAAAGACCAAAAGCGTGACTATAACTTTGAAATCTACAAGCTATTGGTGAATTTTGATTTATCAAGCAATAGCTTAACAGGAAAAATTCCAGAGGAGATAACTTTACTGATTGGAATTACCAATCTGAACCTGTCAAGTAATCAGTTCAGAGGAACAATTCCAGACCATATTGGAGATTTAAAGAATATGGAGTCCTTGGACCTATCCTACAATGAGTTCTCTGGTGCAATCCCATCAAGTTTGTCGGCTCTAACTTCATTGAGCCACTTGAACTTGTCATACAACAATTTATCAGGTGCAATACCATCTGGACCACAGCTACAAACTCTTGACAACCAGATGTATGCATACATCGGCAACCCTGGTCTTTGTGGTCCTCCTCTCTCCAGAAACTGTTCAGCAAATGATGCACATAAAAGCGGCCTTGAAGATATAAATCACATGTCATCTGTTTATCTTGCCACGGGCCTAGGATTTTTGGTTGGTCTTTGGACAGTGTTCTGCACCATGCTATTGAAGAGAACCTGGAGGGCTGCCTACTTCCGGTTCATTGATATGCTATATGACAAGGTTTACGTGGAAGTGGCTGTGAGGTGGGCTCGACGGTTGGAGAAAACTCGAGATGATGCACCATGAAGTGCCCAATATAACTCTGTTGTGAATGAGTTGTACCACATTTGTATCGCAATATGTTATTTGTATGTTTGCATTATATCTGTATCTGTAACTCTACCTGGCCCTTCGATGGACCTTTGTATCCAAACTGTACTTGTATATGTGTACCTTAGCAAATGAAGATTGTCTGTGTTGTTGGATTATTTATACTCAAGTCGGACATCAGTCTTGATACATGGAAAAAGGTATACAACCCTGAAACGACTTTCTGCATTTTCTGCTAAGTTGGCGCTGTGCATTTTCAAGGGTGAGATGCAATTGGTAAGAACAGAGCACTTCTGGGTAATCAAGGGTAGCTTTCTCATCAATCAATCAGGCCACTGTTTAGTGTGAATGGTAGCTTTTCTGGTAAGCTCCCAGTGGATGCTTTTCATCATCAAAGTGTTGGGGGACAAACGGAATAACTCTACTGCTTGTAGCAAAACTTTCCTTTCTAGCACAAAGTAGCAATTGTTATCACTTTCCTCTTCTTTTACTACATACTATTAACTCTAGCAGCTGCATGCATGGTAAAATTTGAAGACCAGGGCTATACCCGATCAGTGGACCTGGAAGGTGAATGTATTTTGTTCTGTTATAATTCTTATGCATGTTTTCTTCTAATTGTGTTGCTTTCTATATAAGAAAAAAGAGTGTCTTTTCCCGCAAAAAGAAAAAGGAAAGAAAAAGAGAAAGCAGGCCCTTTGTTCTTAAGAAAAGCAAGAATGTTTTGCTTATTAGCCTATGCTTTCTCAATATTTTAATTCTAAAGCATGTTTCATGCTATATTGGAAAAGCTTGATTATTGTTCACACGGTCCATGGTACCACCAGCTGCCAGCTATGTACATCATACGGAGGCTTCATGGTGGTGATGTTTCACCGGCATCCTTCAGAGAGCTTATGGATCAGAGGTACAGTTCCATTTACAGCTCGGATTCAGCAGAACAGTTGCAGCTAGTGAAGTTCGAAGTTGGGACTCAGAAGCTGGTTGTTCCATCCAAACAATGGAAGTAACGGGAGCATCTGTCTTGATGTCTCGACAGAGAACTGCACAGTTCTGGATCGCCCATTTAAAAGGTAGTGGTGATTTACATATTTACATAAGTTATGGATCGCCTTTTTTTTTTGGTACTGATTTTCTCCATGTATGCGGCATCATCGTGCAAACACACGCAAACACGACATAGAGCGGCAAAGTTTTTGCGACGCGCTAATTCAGCGTCTTTTCTGTCTCATTCCATTTATTCAGTTCGGTACCCACATGGGAGTGATGGTGTAAGGACATCGTGATGAACTCGTGGTGCGCATTTGAAAACAAGTCAGCCGTTGCCCCCTATAAACGCCCCTATGATGCAAAGTTGAGAAACTACCTTCCATCTAGTCCATCGACCAAAACCGAAGTAGCTAGCCACCATGCCCATGACCATGGCAACAAAGATTGCCACCGCCGTCCTCGTCCTCGTCGCTGTCACTGCCGCCACTGGCAACGGCGCCTGCACTTACAGATTCGACGTCAAGACAGGCGACCAGCCACGCGCCGGCACCGACGGGTTCATCGACTTCGGGCTGTACCAGAAGGACGGCCTCGGCTGGGACGGCTACACGGTGGACACCAAGGGCCAGTTCTACGACCGTGGCCACACAGACTCGTACGTTCACCGTCGTCAGCGAGCTGTGCATACACCCGTGCGGCCTCCGAATCGGGTTCAAGCAGAGGATCTTGGGCCTTAACAGCTGGTACTGCGAGTCGGTCAGCGTCTCCGTCCACGGGGCCGTCGAACACCCCAAGAAGGAGTTCAAGGTGGAGAGGTGGTTCAGCATCGCCCTCAGCACTGCCAACATCAACACCTGTGGATCATAAATCATGGTCTTATGCAAGTTTTGAAATCGGTTTTAAGAAAAAGGTAAGTTTTATTTTAGAAAAAAAGTATGTTCGTCAGTCGTCTACACGGGTTATATAGGATTTCATGAAATCCCTTGTTTGCGGCGTTCGAAATCATTTTTTCACGATAGGAAGTAACGTTTCATGTTTTATACACTCTCGAGAGATGCACTACTTTTCTCACAAACATACTTGGTCTTGTTTCTTTTATCCACACTTCCGTAGGTATGGGGCCCACACCATGTATATCCAAATCATGTCGAGTCCCTCTCCGCAACCCTGCTGTCCACCCTTTGAACGAGTTTTGGTCGAGAGACCTACACTCAATTATCATCTCTTCTTGATTATATACTTCATTATCACCCTGCAGCACAAGAAGGGGACGTTATGGGCTCCCACCTGTCGAGTTCCATTTTGGTCCATGGCCTAACTTAGTATACGAGGACATGTGAAAGAAAGAAGCTACTTTTGACTTGCTCGTCCCATAACAAGGTCTGTGGTTAGCACGGTTTATATGGTTCAAGGCCTCGAGTTGACGCCGTGAGGGATGATGGATGAGACATCATGCTTCCTGTGTGTGGATCATCGGAATTCTTCCTATCATTTGAAGTGTCTCGCAATTTTTTGTGCAACATCTTCAGCTACGGCAAGAAATTGAGATGATTTTTTACTTCTACAAATCAACATAGTAGCATTCTTAATTTTTTTTAACTTTGTCTTACATGTTTTGGCACTAAATGTGTTTAGTCCAAATCAAGGCTTCCTCTGCACCCAAACGAATCCTCTGCATCCACCCCCTTTGGATGATGGGTCTTGTTCCAACTTTAATGTTTTCACCTTTCTTGATGTTGCCTTCTCTCTTTTTTCCCACTTTGTTGATGCTCTTGTCCTATCTAAGACGTTAACAGATTAGTGTAGACATATATATTAGATTATGTACCTTTACTTCTAGTGTCCGCTCTTGTTGCGACACATGTGTCCTAAGAATAACCCATGTGCGACGCATGGCGTGATAATGGGAGGTAAGTGGGAGGAGAACCGTGGAAATTCCCAGGTTTTGTGAGTCGAGGCATGGGAGACATTTTCTTGCCAAAGGTTTTCTTCTGCACCATATTGGCGCGAGACTGGCCGTCGTCTCCTTTCTTAATAGTGTTCTTAGCCCGAGCCTTCTCCTGAAAATGTTGTATATGTGACGTGTGTAGCGTCCAGACACTGTCTGGAGTGACCTTCCTAATGTTTGAAACTGTGCTAGTTGTACCCGTATTTTAGTTACATGAATTGACTCGACGATGAGGATGGTCGGCTTCCCACGCAACGGTCGATGAGATCCTCCTTGCGGGAGACAACCTTCCCTTACCCCATCCATCGACTGATTTGCTTTCCTCTCAGAGCTGGGTAAGAAGGGACCAACAAAAAAAGAAGGGACCAAGATATCTTCCCACACCAGCCAAATTGGGAATCCATGGAGGCTCAATGGAGGGAGGGAGGTCGCGGCCTCCGGCCCTTCATCGATCCAGGTGCTCATATCTTCCATCTGTTATCTTTCTTAGCACCAATAGCTAGCTGCCATTGACCGCTTTGCCTCCTCATCCTATGTTATCGTAGAACCCACCACATTATGAACCCTAAACTTGATTTGTTGGTTAAAAATTAAAGGCAGCTAGGTCTAGGTATCGTCAGCTGCGAGCTGCAAGCATATATGTGTTTTAGCAACCTGGGTACATCAGCTTCAATCTGCAACCTGGCTTTCAAATAGTCCAAAAGAAAAGCTCAACAGGGTGCACTCGTCAGTGCCGATTGTGATTGCAACCATTCCGTTGAGGTATCAAAAGTATGCAACACCTCAAAATGAGTCTGGCGGGTCAATGCCGGAGGCCGATTACTTTTTCATGGATGTTACCTGCAGTAATGAGCTTGCTATGGCTATATCTCTCTTGCTCGGTCAAGTTCCACGGTGGTATCAAAATTATTGAAAAAGATACATTTTGTATGATTTTAAAACTAACTTCTACCAATTGAACTTGTTGGGATGCACGGATTAAACTTTATATACTAGTTGTACCGCTGCACTGATGTGATGGTGTGTATGAGCCTGTGCAGCATGTAGTGTTTATTATGCCCATCCAACTAGGACTTGTTTCATAAACGTTGGTACACAGAGCATACAAACTTTGTCTAACCAAAATAAGAAACAAGGGTAGTATTCCCTTTTCATCCCAAACTCTCTCTGGTACGAATCTGGAGCTGATCTTTGACCCAAAAGAGATTTTAGAACTCTAAAGTTTTTAGCTGAAGCTGCCCCTCTTGAGAAATGGAGCTGAAAATTGGTGGAGAGGAACTCCTTAGTTTATAACATGGGTCACACCTTAAGTACAGATGTACTAGTAGCTTACAAAAAGGATCAATCCATCCAGCCTACCTTCCATGCATAATCGAATCATCGACTGAACCAAGAGCTCACCAAGCCCACCACAAAACTAACCAAATTAAGGGGGCTTAATAAATAGCAAGGACTAGTCTATCTTCTTTTTCTTGATTGACGAACAGAACTAGCAAAGCCAGGCAGGTTTTCATGTATACAGTAGAACGATAGAGAGGGAATTGGCGGAATATGTTGGACGTATTATTGAGCCTCATGGGCGAGTATATATAGACGTACAAAATCATTTTGGAGTACAAATCAAGTTAGACTGGAGTCCTAACTATCCTAGACTACCATAACAACCATATACGTACAATACTCTAACATCCCTCCGCAGTCGTAGCAGTAGCGTCGTGAACAACTGGAACATCGCGGACGGTCAGAATAGAGATAAAATAGGTGGGCCTTATATTTAAACTATTATACTTATGATGAAGAATTATATGCTCTTGTTTCAGGCTTTAAAAATCTGGCAATATTGTTTATAGCCTAAAGTTCTCGTCATAAATACTGGTCATGAATCTTAAAAACATATAAACTGAACATATGGACATGCTTAGGGTTTAAGATCACCAAATCTTTCCTTAAGTAACTAAAAACACAATGGGTAAAGGCAATGTTATTGTCAATATTTTGTCTCTTTGTTATACCATACTTCAAGAACTTGGCTTTATTTTATAGATTCCCTTGCCATGGGCTTTCTTATGGCCTTTTCTTTTTTAGATTCTTTGTTCGCCCCACTTGGCACCACCAATGTTAGCTCACTCATGGTCTTTTCTTTTTTTTAATATCCTTGCGCGCTCCCATGTCCCCGCCACATGTTAGCCCACCCATAGCATTTTCTTTTCTAGATCCCTTATCTCTTCCACATGTTATCACGCCCATGGCTTTTTTTTTTCTATTTTAGATTCTTTGGTTTGCTCCCTACGTCTAGCACATGTTATCTCATCCATGGCATTTTCTTCTTTAGATTCCCCTGTTTGCTCCCTTGTCTCGCGCTACACGTTAGCCAACTCATGGCCGTTTCTTTTTCAGATTCCCCTTGTTGGCTCCCCTTACTTTTTCACATGTTAAATATCCAGTTCTCCTATTTCTTTGTTCATCCATCTGTCTGACCTCCAAACTACGAGCTAGAAAACATGTCAATCCCTCCAGATTCTTGGTTGAGAGGTTGTGCAGCCGCCTTTCCACAACCCGTAAATGATGAATCGACAGTTGGAAGGTTGGTGCAAACTGTTTCCCAAAACAATAGGGACATCATATACAGGAATAGTGGAGATAGCGAACACGATATCACCCACCATGTGTTCCGTTGGAACACAACAGATTATAGTCAAGTCTTTGAAAATGGATTCCAAGCAAGGCCTCAGGGATCCACTCCTGACAACACTTACTTCAATTTGGAGCACTTCGTCAACCATGCAGGTAGTCCTATTGACCCCAATAGGCCAGTACCACATGTCTTCATTAGCACCACCCTTAGTAGCTCATGGCGTCCTAACCCTTCTACAACAACACTCCCACGGGGAGAGCAAATTCAAGTTTACCGTTATGAGATATATGCTCCTGGTGGTATTTGGGTTAGAGAGACCCTTGGTAATCAATACCAGTATCGTGCTCAAGACGAGGTTTCCTTTGTTCGTGGTATTGCACCTCAGTACATTCGCTCTGCTCAATTATACATTGCCACTCGTCAACAAGATGACCCAAGGTTAGTACTTACTTCATATTTCCAAATTATAGGACACTTTAGATTTGTCCTAAGCAGATCTTTTTAGAATTCGACCAAGGTCATAGAGAATGCGCCAGCATCTGCAACATCGACTTAGGGTTATCAAACCACCTTGAAATTTGGCTTGTAGTGCATTTATTTGGTACATCAGATGTTTCATACTATATTGTAAGGTCAAAGTTAGAGAAGTTTCTCGGGCATGGAGTTTGGCTCACCAAAGCAAATGTTCTTGGATGAACAATAAATTGAAAATAAATGTTAACTTAATTCTTTTGAACTTTATGTACTTGTTTCTATTACTATAGTTAGGAGTTGAGTTGTATATCCAAAGTTTGGCTTATTACAAAGCTAAGTGACACATAAGTTGGAATCAAGGGAGAAGTAGTATTAATTTGAAATTTTATAATTTGTTTTCCCCAAATCATACTTTGGAAGGGGAGGGCGACGGCTGTCGCTTTCTGTACGATGCGTGATGCGCGGGTGCTAATCTGTCGGAATCGGTGCTTGATCCACTCGATGGACGGCCAGGAAACGGAGACCCGATCAAGCAAACCAGCCCCGAGCACTATTTAGTAATTCGGTAATTTGTTTGATGTTTAATAAAAAATAGGCATATGACCATGCAATTTATTAATATTTTGTCGTTTGATGAATTAAATATTGAATTTTTTTAAAATAGGCAAGTATTTTAATTAAAACCTTCATATTATGGGATCCAAATAATAGTAGTCATCGAGTATACTTAAATTCCACCTTCCATTTTTATTTTGTTTCGCTGTAGGTATGTAATTTGGCGCAGAGCAGATCATATTATCTGGGTAAATGGGCATTTCAATCCACAGTCGCATCCATCCAGGATGCTCGCCATCCAGAGACCTGTATTTGATTACATTGTTCCGAATAGCACAGAGCGGCGACCTCTAACCATCAGCATTTGGAGGCCACAATTGGCACGTGGCAGCAGAGAGAAAAGAGTTGCATCCGATAATAACATTGTTGATTGGTATGCTCGTGGCGTATCCGATTCGCCAGGTTATATAAATGCTGCATTCCGTTCAACTGAAGAAAATAAAGCCTACTTGTTCATGCGAAATGAGTATGTGCTCATAGATTATGCTCCTGGAAGTACGGACGATCGAATCGTGAATGGGCCACTTCTTATTTGTGACGGGTATCCTTCACTTAATGACACGGCATTTGGTGACCATGGAATTGACTGTGCCTTTGACACCTTTATTGGTGGCCAAGTATTCATCTTCTCTGGGAATCTCTGTGCCCACATAAAATATAAACCGGCAAGAACAGATGACGAAATCATCAACGGGCCTATGCCTATCACAGACATGTTCCCCTTCTTCAAAAATACGGTGTTTGCCAACTCTATTGACTCTGCATTTGCATCAATTAACGAAAACGATGCTTACTTATTCAAAGGTGATACATATGCAAATATAAACTATTCTACCAAGACTTGCATCGCGATCCGCAAGATCACCGATGGCTTTTATGGTTTGAGAGGCACCATCTTTCAAAGTGGAATTGAGGCAGCTTTCGCTTCTCATAGGATGGAACACCATTGGTTTTCCAAGAACAGAGGAGAAGCTTACATTTTCAAAGGGGACCAATATGCACTTATCAACTATGCCCCTGGTGCAACTGATGACTACATCAATGGTGGCGTGAAGCCTATCGCTCCCAATTGGCCCTCTCTTCGTGAAATACTGCCTAGCAAAAATCGTGGGCTTGATGATCATTATCACCACTTCCATGAACAAGCTCATCGAGACCACGAGGAGCTTTAAGGTTAAATTTCTATATATGATGGTATGGCCGGAATAAAGACATCCATTATATTGTACGACGGGGATGTACAATTAGTCTTTTATGGCCGGAATAAAGACATCCATTATATTCTGCCGCTCGCCGACCCCATGAAGCGCGTGGAGGTGGGAGAAGGCCAGGGCATCACCAACGGAAGGCGCATCAACCAATTTCTTTCGAGTCAATGATGCAGGTCGCTTTCTTCTTGTGCTTTCCACCGCCCAACTTTACCACTACCTTAATTTTCTAGTAGCTCCCACTTAGATTTTAGACCTAGCTTGGCAGTAGAAAACAGTAGTTACCCTTGATGCGCACCACCCAGTGATGATGGTCGAAAAGGAAAATAAATCGTCCAAGACTCAAGAAGGCAAAATAATTGGATTATTATTTTTTTATATCTCAAAAAAAAAGAAGCACCGGAGCTTTTCTGGTCCTCTTTGTTTCATTGTCTCGTTCTTTTCTCTTTGCTGTTATCGACTTCTTTTATTCCCTTGTTCTTTTCTCTCCCTCATTAGTGAGGTCGTCTATTTTTCGGCACCGGAGCTTCGCTGATTTACATCGATGTCGGTTCTTCTCCCGCGACTACGGTGAAGACCGGCAGAGTCCCATTGATTTCGATGGGTTCTTCTCCGGCACTGGTCTCTTTTTTCGGTGGGGTTGTATTTGACTAGGTATCTTATGCTTGTTGATTTTTTATAATTTCCTTCCCAATGTTCTACATATTTATTGTTGCAAGTTTTATGTGGTATCATGGTTCTTGTGACAGTGAGGACAGGAGAAGAGTTTTCTGCCAGTTATCAATACTTTTTTGCAGTGTTTTTGTATTTTACTTGTAGTGTAAGAGTCTTGGTTTTTTAAGCTAGACTACCTAAATGTTGGTTGCATTAGTTTCACATTGGTCAAGCAAAATGTATAGGACCATATGTCCTTGGTTGCAACTGGACTTGCAACTGGTTTTTATTGGGAATAGATACTAAGATTGCAAGGATTGAAATGTTATTTTCTTGTTTCATGATCTCTTCTTACCATGAGTTACAACGGTACTTGCAACTGACTTTCTGGCAAGTTGCAGCTGGGTTGCATTTGAGCATTGTTTCGTGATCCCTTCTTACTATGAGTTGCAAAGGGACTTATAACCGGCCGAGTTGCAATTGAGGATTATTTTGTGATCCCTTCTTGCTATGAGTTGCAAAGGGACTTGTAACTGGTTTCTCGGCGAGTTGTAGCTAGGGTTATAACTAAGGATTGTTTCATGGTCTCTTCTTACTATGAGTTGCAAAGGGACTTACAACAGGCTTTCACGGTGAGTTGCAACTAGGGTTGCAAATAAAGATTTTTTTCTTGGCCTCATATTACTATGAGTTGCAATTGTACTTGCAACTGGCTTTCTCAAAGAGTTGCAATTGAGGTTGCATCTAAGGATTGTTTTTGTGGTCCCTTCTTCATATGAGTTGCAACTGGACTTAAAACTAGCTTTTCTCAGGGAAAGTTGCAGCTCGGGTTGCAACTGAGAACTATTTTGGGGTCGTTCTTACTGTGAGTTGCAACTGGACTTGCAACTGGCTTTCTCACCGAGTTATAACCGGGGTTGCAACTGAGGATTGTTTCACGGTCCCTTCGTTTTTACTATGAGTTGCAATTGAACTTGTAACTGGCTTTCTCTTGGGATTGTTTTCCAGGATTTGCTATTTCTCAGCTAGCTGGGATTTATCTTAAGGCATAGATAGGTCGTGGTATGTTCGATTTTCTCCATGTGTTAAGATTCATACCCGCGTGCATGTCGGTTCGCTTGTTATCTGCGTGTTGTTTGGGGTTGCATTGAGCACCCTATATATGGTCCTTTGTGGGGTTAGGTAGGTCTCTCTTGAATTGTCTTTGTTGAATATTAATCGATACTTATTTGTCTTTTGGTTGCAATAGGGTTGCAACTGAGTTTTCCCAGTTGCAAGTATGGCTGCAATTGAGATTTTTTTATTTACAAGAGGGGATGCAACTGAGTTTTTCCTAGTTGCAAATAGTGTTGCAACTGACTTTTTTCTAGTTGCAAATGGGGTTGTAACTGAGTTTTTCCTAGAGTTGCAACTGATATTTTCCAGTTGCAAGCCAGGTTGCAACTGATACTTTTTCCAGTCGCAAGTAAGGTTGCAACTGAGTTTTTATCCAATTACAAGTCAGGTGCAACCGAGATTTTTAGTTGCAAGTAAGGCTGGAACTGGAATTTTTCGACTTGCAAGTTGGTTCGAACTAAGAAAATTGTGAATTCAATGTTGGATTTTGTGTCGTGATTCTTTCCAGATGAGAGTTATAAGTCGGGTGGCAACTATGTGTGGTTATTGGTTTTAGTAACTTTTTGCTCTCTTTGTTTCTCTTTATCAGGTTGTTGAATACTAACTGTCCATTATAAAATATAAAATATTTTGGTAGAATAAGGTACTTACTCCGATTCATATTAATTGACTGGATTGGATGCATCTAGCACCAAAACATGTCTAGATACATCCATTTCTGTGACAAATAATATGAAGTACCAGTAGCTTCTTAGGTGTTATTATAATAAAAACAAACTATGAAACTAGACTATATATGTCTAAACAGCCAATATGTGGCAGCCAGCCAGACAATAACACGCCCATAGCTTATACTAAAAAATCAGTACATAATTAACAGAAAACTTAAATATAAACTACATGCAGGTAACAAGTGTCGTTTCTGAGTTCTGGGGTAGCAATAGGTTAGCTTGAGGATGCAAAAATTGCTAACCCCACAAAAAAATCTGGCCCAATAAAATAAACAGGCCCATACGTACAAGCACACATCCGTTCACACCACTAAAGAAGCAACGCAGCTAGTGTTTATGGATTATATAAAAACACAACGCTGCGTCAGCTAGCTGAGAATTAATCTATTTCTCAGCTAGCTGAGCGTTAGAGACTCCCCAGAAAAAAACACAAATTGTCCATTGGGAAAACGGAAACCAACTTCTTTACAGCTCTTGTCAATAATCAATACCAAAAGATGACTTCTTTTGGTTCTTGCCAAGGAAATATCATCACCACCTTCGCACCGTATTTTCCCTTGGTCCCTGTCAAGCTGGCCCTTTTCCTTATAGTATTCAGTCCATCATGAATTAATTAGTTAGGGAGAGCTAGGAAAGAATAATTATGGCCCCATGGTTGTCTCTCCTCATGTGAATTTCCTTACCAAAGGAAGCATCTTCCTGGAAACCTCCTTGAGTGCACGGCGAATACTATACTACACCAACATGTTTTGGCATTAATTGTCAAATGAAGCACACACGTAGGAGTACCGGGCTGCTGCTATAAAACGATCCATCTATACACCACTAACACACAAACAAAACAGCTCCATAGCCTTTTCTTTCCACCAACCCACACCAATTAAACCTGCCTGCCGGAGTCGGAGGAGATGGAGGCGGCAATTGGCGCTGCAAGTGGTCTCATCGGCACCGTGCTGAAGCAGCTGTCCGGTGAGCTTGTGAAGGCGTATGTTGCCAGCGCTGAGCTTGGCCTCAACTCCACAAAGATCAAAGATGATCTGATGCTCACCCAAGGCCTGCTCTGTGAAGCCCAGAGAAGGGGTGTGAGCAACAACCCTGGTTTGGAGGGGTTGCTGGGCAGGCTCAGCTCCAAGGCCGACGAGGCCGAGGACGCACTAGATGAGCTCCACTACTTCATCATTCAAGACCAGCTCGACGGCACCCACTATGCAGTACCAGATCTGGGTGATGACCTCCGGGGTCGTGCTCGTCACGGTCGACATGCTCTTCGCCACACCGTCGGTAACTGTCTTGCATGCTTTTCTTGTTCGCGTATGCAAAGTGAAGATGTTGCTGCCTCTGATGATACAAGTAAACCACAAAATACATCCAATCCTGATATTGATGGTCCAGCTGAAAAGTTACCATTTGACAGAGTAGCCATGTCCAAGAAAATTAAGTCAGTCATAGAAGAAATGCACTCCTTATGTGACCCTGTCTCCGAGTTGCTCAAAATAATTCCGCACCACAGCAACAACACTGCAATTCTCAACCTAAAACGGCCTCTCATAGGGTCAACCGCGGCACAGGATACATTGTATGGGAGGAGAGACCTTTTTGAGCAAACTATAAAAGATATTCTCACCAGTGCCACAAATAGCAGTCAAACCCTTTCTGTTCTTCCTATAGTTGGTCCAGGGGGCATTGGAAAGACAACATTCACCCAACACCTGTACAATGACAAAAGGATAGAAGCACACTTTGATGTTAAGGTTTGGGTATGTGTATCAACTGATTTTGATGTGCTCAGTCTCACCAAGAATATCCATGGCCGCATAAGTGCATACGAAAAAGATGAAAGCAACACTTCCTATCAAACATATGATTTAGACCAGCTCCAAATATATATTGGGACGAAATTGAAGTCCAAAAGGTTTTTAATTGTGTTTGACGACATATGGGAATGCAATAGCGAGGGTTGGGAAAACCTATTATCTCCATTCATGAAGGGAGAAGCCAAGGGCAACATGGTTCTTGTCACAACTCGATTCCCGTCTAAAGCTGATATTGTGAAAACAACTCATCCAATAGCACTGAAAGGCCTTGAGCCTGAAGACTTCTTCACATTCTTTGAAGCATTAATATTTGGGGGAAACAAACCTGAGTATTACCAAGAAGACTTGGCTGGTATTGCAAGAGATATTGCAAATAAATTGAAGGGCTCGCCTCTAGCAGCCAAAACAGTTAGTCGGATACTGAAGAAGGATTTATCTCAAGAACACTGGATTGGAGTTCTTAAAAACAATAAATGGCAAAAACAAGAAAATGTTGACGACATTATGCCATCTCTAAGGATTAGCTATGATTACCTTCCTTTCCATCTAAAAAAATGTTTTCCATATTTTTCCCTATTCCCTGAAGATTATAGGTTTGGGAATTTAGAGATCACGTATTTTTGGATTGGAATAGGGATCATAGAAAAAGATGAGAACTACATGGAAGAACTAGTGGACAATGGGTTTCTCGTGAAGGAAGTTTATTTTGGGGGGGATCACTACTATACATTGCATGATTTATTGCATGATCTCTCTCGGAGTGTTTCCTCAAAAGAATCCGTTAATATAAGTAGTGTATGTTTTAGAGCAGATTCCATCCCTAAGTCTGTTCGTCATTTGTCCATCACCATGGAAGACAAATATGATGGGAATTTTAAGGAAGAAATGATTAAACTAAGGAGCAAGGTAGACATCGTAAATTTGCGGGCTTTGATGATTTTTAGAGAATACGGGGAAACAATTGATGAGATTCTTAAAGATACTTTCAAGAAGATAGAGGGCCTCCGTGTCCTATATATTAAAGTCAGGTCCCTAGAATATTTGCCATGCAACTTTTCAAAACTTATCCACCTACGATGTCTAAAAATTGCGCTATCACATGTTAGGACCGAGGTAACTTTGCCTAGCACACTGTCCAGATTTTATCACCTGATATTATTGGACCTAAGAGATCCACGTGCTTTTGCTAAATTGCCTAAAGACATTAATCGCCTCATCAATCTACACCATTTATTAACTGGAGATGAACTCCAGTCCAGTGTTTCTGAGGTTGGAAATATGAAGTGTTTAAAGGAGCTTAAAAAATTCCATGTCAAGAAAGAGAGTACTGGATTTGAATTGAGTGAGTTGGGGAAGTTAACAGAGCTTGGAGGAGAACTCAAAATATATAATCTTGAAAAGGTGGCAACCAAGGAAGAGGCTATGGAAGCCAAACTGGTGTCAAAAGGCGATTTGAAAAATTTGAAGTTGCATTGGGGCGATGAACAATATCGGTTTACATTCTCTAATGCTCTTGATGGTACAACAGGGTTACCTGATATTCTTGATGGTCTGGAACCACACCCTAATCTTCTATCACTTGCCATAAAAAATCAAGATGGTTCAGCCGGGCCTCGTTGGTTGTGTGGTGACATTACCCTTGTAATGTTGAAATCTCTGCACCTTGAGGGTGTTTCTTGGGTCCGCCCGCCACCTTTCGGGCAGCTACTTCATCTCGAGTCACTCAAATTGAAACATGTTTCTGGACTTGGTGGGATTAGACCTGGCATTTGTGGCATTACGGATAAGAGTTTTATTCATTTGAAGGAGATTGCTCTTGAAAATTTGCCAGAATTTACCGAGTGGGTTGGGGCGCCTAATGCCCATTCGTTTTCAAGGCTTGAAAAAATCATTTGTCGTTACTGTCCCAATCTGTGTGCGCTGTCCTTCATGCAGGACCACCCTGCTGGCTCTTGTACAAGTATGTTGACACTTCAAATTTCTTACTGCCCTAAGTTGTTTCTGCCTCACACTTCCACGGTAACTCATATTGATGTGCCTGCTAGTCCTTCGGGGAGTGCCGGTGCATTTGAAGCTGGATCAAAAATCCCATGGGTGCAGGCACAACTCCCAATGCTGACCTCCCTCAGGGAACTTACGATTAGGGGAGAGCCAAGCTTTACGTCAATGGTCCCGCTCTCGAATCTTGTGTCTCTCACCTCTCTAGAACTAGTGGATTGCGAGAATTTAACAGTAGATGGGTTCAATCCTCTCATCACAGCTGTCAGACTCAAGAAATTTAAAGTCTACAACCTGAAAGATGGTCCTCGCTCTGTAGCTGCGAATCTTCTCTCGGAATTGGTGGTGGCAAGTAGTGCCAAACTATTGTCGCCTTCTGCAGGCTGCTTCCAGCTGGAACATCTAAAAGTGGATAGTATCTCAGCGGTGCTTGCTGGTCCCGTTTGCAGCCTCCTTGCCACTACCCTCCAAACATTACGTTTCAGTTTTGATGAGAGGGAGGAAAGCTTCACGGAAGAGGAAGAGAACGCGCTTCAGCTCCTCACCTCCCTCCGACTAGTAGCTTTTCAGAATTGTCCGGGCCTGCACTCCCTCCCTCAAGGGTTACAGACCCTTTTTTCGCTCAGTAGTCTATCTATCGATGGATGTCCACGGATCCAATCGCTGCCCAAGTGGGAGGACCTTCCCGCTTCCCTCAGGCACCTACAAGTCATTAATTGTCCTGGGATCAGAAATCTGCCCACGGAGGAGATCCCCACTTCTCTGCGATCTCTAATTGTAATCAAATGCAGTCCCGAGCTAAACGAGCAAGCCAAGAAATTACAAGCAACATGTTCAGATCGGTTGCATGTGTGGCTGAATTTCTAGTCCGAGGTAAGACACGAATCCTCCTACTACCTAGCCGTGCTAGCTATTCTTACCGTTTTGATTCTTCTCGTTTTCTTACTACAAATACAGTACTGACCTGTAAATTCTTACTACAACACAGCATCGGTAGCTGCACTGTAAACATGGTCATATATCTGATGCTCGATGCAACAAGCCATGTTGCATGTGTTTGCACGATGTACGTCATTGCGCCGCGGAATGAGAAACCTAGGAAACTGAAAGGAATATTAACCCGGATTAACGACTAGAGATCCAAGGTAGCCTCCAAGAATTTACTTTGTCTTTTTTTTTACCTTCTTGTATGTATAACTTTTGAATTCTGAAAATGCATTCTGTTTTCTTCTGAATGTAGAATTTTCAGATTAGGGAAGAAGACCCAGGCCCTCAGTTACAACTCTGAACCTAATTGACCGAAACATGTTACAGTTTCGCCTGCTAAGCTTTGAAGACCAAGGCAGCGCCCAGTTGATGTACCTGAGGTGGATGTCTGTTTTATTGTTTTAATTTACTCTTAAACGGAAGCCTCAGTCTTGATGTCTCGACATAGCTGCGAAGTTCTGAATCGACCATTTGAAAGGTAACTACATCTGGTGGTGATTCACCTGCTTAAAGAAGTTACCATAAAAAGAATCCATGATCACTATATACCCAAATCATGCAGTCAGTCAATGTGGCATCATCGACGACTCAGGTTTTTGGCACTGATTTTTTCGTGTATGTGGCATCATTGTGCAGGTGGTCTCTTCCCGAATCCAAACCAAATACAGAGGAGGAAGTTATGATTCAAAAGCACCAAAGTAACAATTAATTTTTACTTGGTCTCTTCACGAATCCAAACCAAATACCGGGGAAATCGCCCCCCCCCCCCCCCCTGATCTAACTTTATTACGTATTAATAACTTGTGAATTCTGACAGGTTTCCGTACAGTTTTTGCAGTTGTTGGTGTGTTGTGTTCCGTATTACATCGTATTTACTGGTATTTGGAATAGGCTACTGCAGTTTGCATGTAGCAGCTGCTCGCATGGTAAATTGCCTTATTGAATTCTAGTTTATTTCTCCTCTATATATAGTCTATGTCTATGTGTGTTTTATTCTAATTTTGAGTATGATGATTATCCTAACCTTCATGTTACGGAAACGTTGCAGGTCTTAGTTCATAGAGCTAGATTCTACGTCCGTGCATTGCTTCCTTGGAGTGCCCGCCAATGCACTCCCCTATTGATTGGACAGCTTGTGTCTCATCGGATCAAGGATTTGGGTGCAAGCGCATGTTATCCTCAATAAGGTATGTTCATCTGTTTTGCCCACAAAAAAAAAGGGTATGTTCATCTGCTGAAGCAGTTTTAGAGGATGAGAGTACCTGCTACTGTATATGGTGTAGGCAAAAGACCTTCTTTGCTCCATTCTAGTCAGTTTCAATTGATATGGTTTTCTTACACCTTTTCTGAAAACCTCAGTGCTAGAACACGTTTCATGCAATACAGGAGCAGGTTATTTATTCGTTCATACAGTCTGGCACCACCAACTGCCAGACTTTAAAGTGAAACATCACCAACTTTGATCCTTCGGAGTTTCAGTTCCAGTCTTAGCAAGTTCACCTGTGGACCAACTCAAGGTAATGTACTGAGCGTCTAGATTCATCAGTTCCCTTTACCTTGTTAACTTTTTTCTACCATGCATTCATTACTCGGTTTCTGCGGAACAATTGTAGCTGAGACAGTGAGTTCAGAAGTTACATTCAGAACTTGATTGTTCCATACAGACAGTAACAGTAACAGTAACGGAAGCTTCTCTCTCGATGTCTTGACAGAGAGCTGCACAGTTCGGCATAATCGACCATTGCAAAGGTGAGTAAATCAAGCAGGGATCCACGTGTGTAAAAAAGTTACATTACACGTGGTCGGTGTGGCAGATCGATGATTCAGGATTCTAGCACTGATTTTTTTCTTGTATGTGGTGGGATCATCGTGCAGGTGTTCCCCTCCCACTAGACCCTAGGGAGGAAGTTATGATTCAAAAGCACTTCAGCCTTTCCAGCCTCGGTCACCGTTCCTGCTCTGGCGCCACACCGCCTTCTCTCTCGCATCTTCCCGGCCAGATACAGTCCCGATCAGGGAGACCGCCAGGGCACTCATTGTCTACAGTGTGTATGCTGTCGTACAGTTCTGCAGTCTATGGCACCACCAACTACTACCAACATCCTGTGCAGATTTCAGAGATTGCTCTGTGGTGATGTTTCACTTTCATCCTTCGGAGTTTCAGTTGACCGGCTCAAGGTAATGTACCGAGCGTCTAGATTCGTGAATTCCCTTTACCTTGTTCACCTTTTTACCCTGCATTCATTACATGGTTTCTGCAGAACAATCAACAGTTTGAGTTCAGAAGTTAGATTCAGAACTTGGTTGTTCCATACAGAGAGTAACAGACTAACAGTAACGGAAGTTTCTCACTCGATGTCATGACGGAGAGCTGCACAGTTCGGCATTATCGACCGTTTCAAAGGTGAGTACATCCAGCAGTGACCCACGCGTGTAAAAAAGTTACATTACATGTGAATGGTGTGGCACATCGATGATTCAGGATTCTAGTACTGATTTTTCTTCTTGTATGTGGTGGGATCATCGTGCAGGTGTTCCCCTCCCACTAGACCCCGAGGAGGAAGTTATGATTCAAAAGCACTTCAAGCGAGAATGTAGGCTACCCTGAGCAGCCTCCCTGCTCTGGCGCCTCGCCGCCTTCTCCTCTCGCATCTTCCCCTGCCAGATACAGTCCCGATCAGGGAGACCGCCAGGGCACTCAATTGTCTGACAGTGCGTACGCTGTCAGTGTGTTTCTGCATCTCAGATGCCAGGTTGCTCTTCATTCATTCTCAGAAAACGAGGTGTAATTTCACGACCTCCTGTTTTCTGGCTGAAGCTCAACTGGATGGAAATTGTGGTTCAAGATGTCATCATTGTTAGAATTAATTGTTCGCATTATAAACTCAGCTGAGATCTTATTTAAGCTTTGTCTGTTCCATCAAGAATCGGAACATAAACAAATTCTTCTTGTTGGAACCTGCAGTACTGATTCTTTAGATACATATGTAGGCATCATCACACTTACCCTCTAAAAAGAAGGTCGTCATCACACTGTAATTGTGTATTCAATCATGTTCTGTGCGTGAGCTTCAGCAGACCACAGGCCCACGCGGCCATGAATACTGTTAGATTATATTTACTTGCATATCAAGTTAGGGTTTAGGCCGGTGCGCTACACCTCCTCTCCCTCCTCTCCTATATAAATCATTGTATTCTCTCGTTGTAAAATTATCAATTATTATTATTATCATAAATTTACATGGTATCAGATTAAGGTTAGATTCTAGGGCATGGCTCCCACGCCTCCCACCCCGCCGCCGCCGCCTCCTCCGGGGTTCTTCGAGTGGCGCGCCGCCATGGCCGCCGTCGCGGCTGCCAAACCACCCACCTCATCCGCCCCACCTCCTATCGCCACCACCATCAACTTCGCCGATACAATCTCCGACGTTACTCCATTGATTCCCATCACTTTAGATCTCCCCAAACACAACTACTACCATTGGAGGCATCTTTTTGAGGTGCACCTGGGCCGCTGCAACCTCATGGCGCACGTCGACCCCAACATCCCGCCGTCCCCCTCGGATCCCCGCTGAGTCAAGGATGATCTTGTGATCTGATGGATCTACCGTGGTGAGCACCGAGATTTTCAATCTCGTTTTCAGGGCTGCCACCAGCGCCGCCGCCCTTTGGGCAGCCCTTCGTCAGTTTTTTCAGGACAACGCCGACGCCCGTGTCAACACGCTCAACACGGAGATTCGGAACACCGCACAGGGCGACTTGCCCGTGGGGGTATACTGCCAGCGCCTCCAGACCATCGCCGATGAACTCCGTGAACTCGGTGATCCCGTTGAGGACAAACAGCTCATCAAGATCCTCCTCGTCGGCCTCAATCAGCGCTTCGACAAGCGGCAGTCCTTCATCCCCATGATGCGGTTGTCTCCTTCCTTTGTAGAAGTCCACTCCATGCTCTCCTAGGCGGATCGCGCCATGACCACTCAAGAGTATCGCCCTCAGGCCTATGCTGCTGCTCCACGGCCTCCTGCACCGCCACCGCGCCGGCGCCCGCTTCCACCGCCAGTTGGCGCCTAGCCCAACCACAGGGCACCGGCCTATCTATCGGCCTTTGCACCACGGCCTCCTCCAACAGCACCGGCTCCTCCACCTGCCCGGCACCACCACCTCCACTGCACCAGCTTGGCGATCTTCTCAGGACCCTTGGGTGGCATGGTTCAGCTTGGCCAATGCCACAGACCGCCCTCCTGTTGGCGCGCCACCTGCCTACACTGGTTCGTGGCAGCCCGGCGTGCATCCTCATACAGGCTCACCTGGCCTCCTTGCACCACGGGTCCCTGCACAAGCTCATTACGCCGCTCCTTCACCGCCCATGTATGTTGCACCATCGTCGGATCCCTATGCCTCGCCGATGCACTCGCCGATGCCCTTTGCTATGGGTCCTTATGGCCCTTCGGCACCGGTCACTTATCATCCTGGAGGCTACTACTCGCCATACACCATGTACTCGACTCCTGCTGCACCGCCACCACCTGCGCCAGTACCTGCTCCGTCAACTGCACCGACTCCCTCTACTCCGAGCTGGGACCAAGCTGCGTTTCTACAGGCCATGAATAATTTTGCTGCTCAAGGTAACTCAGGTACTGATTAGATTTTCGATTCTGGTGCTTCTAGTCACATCTCTTCATCGAATACTATGTTGTCAACTTGTATACCATCTCATTTTTCATCCATTACATTAGGTGATGGTTCCTCCATACCAATTTCATGTGTCGGTCATACAAACCTTGCATCTTCCACTTCCAAACCACTCCTACTTAAAGATGTCTTAGTTGCACCAGTCCTCATTAAAAATTTAATCTCTGTTCGTCGTTTCACCAAAGACAACTATGTTTCCATCGAATTTGACCCTTTTGGCTTGTCTGTGAAGGATTTCATGACCAAGGCGGAGATCGCTCGCTTCGATAGCTCTGGCGACCTCTACTCTGTTCATGGCACTCTTGCGGCCTCGTCTCCATCATCCATGCTCGCCTCCGTAGATCTATGGCATAAACGCTTAGGCCATCCGAATAAAACCACTTTATCCTCTCTACTTAGTGATTTTTCGATCCCTTGTAATAAACAGGTTCATAATTCCTCCGTTTGTGAGTTTTGTTAACAAGGAAAACATGTTCGTTTACCATTTGCGCATTCTACTTCTCATAGTACTTATTCCTTTGAACTTTTGCACTGTGATCTATGGACCTCTCCAACTGTGAGTCTCTCCGGTTTCAAATACTACTTAGTTATTTTAGATGATTTTACACACTTCGTTTGGACTTTTCCACTTCGCAACAAATCTGATGTCCACTCACTTTTTATCAACTTTAAAACCTATGTCAACACACACTTCTTTTTACCCATAAAATTTATCCAATGTGATAATGGAAAAGAATTTAACAACTTTGCAAACCGTAATTTCTTTCTCCAACATGGCATTCTCCTTCGTTTCTCTTGCCCTTACACTTTCCCACAAAATGGCAAGGCTGAGCGATCACTCCGCACCATCAATGACATAGTTCGCACACTCCTCATTCAATCATCTATGCCCTCCATGTTTTGGGCTGAAGCTCTTAGAACCGCAACCTATCTCCTCAATATTCGACCATCTAGCACTAACCCAAACACCACACCTTTCTACTCCCTTTTTCTCTCTCACCCAAACTACACCGAGCTTCGCGTTTTTGGTTGCCTTTGCTTTCCCAATGTCTATGCAACTTCCCCAAACAAACTCTCTCCACGTTCCCTTCCTTGTGTCTTCCTAGGTTATTCAGATGAACACAAAGGCTACCGGTGTTTTGATCTTGTGACCGGTCACATTCACATCTCTAGGCATGTCACTTTCGATGAAAACACCTTTCTTTTCGCCACTAGAACCCCTACATCTACTCCCACCACATCCACCTCTCGCCCAGCCAATTCTATAAAACCTCACTTTTTCGTTCCTAACCTGCCCTACAACCCTGCCACGGCTGCCCACTATCCTGCCTCGACCAATACCGCTCCCGATTCTCCTGCTACGGTAGTCCCTAACCCTGCCCCGGCCGACTCGGCTGCCCCATCAAGACCGTGTCTCGACCACCCATAACCCAGTTTACGCCCCAAAACTCCTGCCCCGACAATAAAACTACCCAATCCTCCGCCCATCATGATCGTCCTCCTCCTCCAGCCAGATGCAGCTCCTCCTTCACATGCCGTTCCCATTATCGCACCTAACAACGACCATTCCATGCGCACACGTGCCAAGTATGGTTTTCGACTTCCTAAAACACGCCTCAATCTTCATGCTTATCCAACTCTCTCACTGTGGCATCCCGCAAAACCACTACTAGAAAATCGCGTTGTTTTTGTGCATCGCATCATCATGACCGCATGCTCATGTCATCATGCCACATTGCATTTGAGCATCGTCGTCATCTTGCATTTGCTTGTATAAAACTATTTGCATAAAAACCTATTTTGTGTTTTCTAAAACGCCCCGTCTTTGTTCAAACACAAAACCCGGTTCTCCGGATTATTTTGTTTTGTCTGCTATCGGTTTGCAAAAGCCCTGTTTGAAATAAATAAAATATTTAATTATTTTTAGGGGGGCAGTCGAACGGGCTGATTCGACCCAGTCGACCACCCCCAGAATAAAATCGGTCCACCCAAACTCTAAATCCTATTCCCACCCAATCCTAGTCTACCCACCAATCCCCTCCCTCCACCTCACCTTCCCTCCACCTCATCACAGCCACCGCCACCTCATCAATCCACCAGCCCCTCTCCCTCTCTCACACCGCCCCTTCTACCCCCTCTCCCTTACCCGGCCCCAGGCCCCGCCTCCTCTCCCGACCGCCTCCGGCCGGACCCGCGCCGCCGCCTCTCTCGCCGGCCGTCCTCCTCCCGAGCTTGCCGCGCCGCCGACCTCCTCCGTTCCCCCTCCATCCCCGGACCTGCGCCGGCGCCGCCGGAGCTCCTCCGGCCGCCCCTCCACAGCGTCGCCAGGCCCCACCTCCCCGCCGTCGACGTCCCCGTCGGCCGCGCCCTCGCCTCCCTGCGAGCCTCCCTCGCCGCTGCTTTGGCACCGCCCCCGAGCGCCACCGCGGAACCCCGTCGTCAGGCCTCGTCCTTCCCGGCAGCGCCGCCGACCACCGTTCGAGCCCGCCGCTGCCAGATGCCCTACGCGCGCGTCTCCGCAAGCACCTGCGTCGTCCTTCACCCTGCCATGTATCGTGAGCTCCTCTCCACGCGTGGCCGTTCTCTGTTTGCTGCCCGTAGAGGTTCCTACTCCAGCATGCAGTACATGTGTGCCTGCTGAATACTTGTATTTGTATGTTGGTGTAGCCCTGACTGTATCCTTGATCCTTTGTCTGTGAGCTTGCCCTGTCGAGTACCCGGTGATGCTACCAAGTCTTTTGGCTGCAAGTGTGAGCCTGACGTCCCTCAAGTCGAGAACCCTGACAAGAACCTCGTCATGGAACCTGAAGGCCTTCGTCCTGGAATTCACAGACTGAAGCCCGAAGCGTCAAGGACTCCTTCACGGATCCGATGACCGGGAGCCTGAAGACCGATCCCGGCGCGCCCGAACCCCGTCGAACACCAAGACCCTCGAAATCGCCAAGTTCTCCTTCTCGGATCAGAAGACCGAACCCGACACGCCAAGTTCTTCCTCTCGGATCCGAAGACGCCGAGACCCGGGACACCAAGATCTCCGCCGTGAAACGACAAGACCGACGACACGACCCGACGACCGCGGATGCGACAAGATCGTCTCTCGGACGCCAAGTTCTTCTTCCCGTATGCCAAGACCGATCTCATCGAACTGAACCTCGATCCCGTCGAACCCTAAGACCGACCCCGAACCCCTCGGAGCCCAAGTTCGCCGAACCCATGTGTGACCCCTTTCTCGAGCCCTATTTTATAAATGTAATATCACATTGTTGCATATTAAATTGTTCATGCATGCATATTGTCATGTGGTTTGGGGGCCTTAGGCCGATTCACCTCATAATTAAATATGGGGTCATATGCGGGCTTATCTAGTCTTATATTGGCCTCATTTAAATTTGTGTAGTGAACCGGTGCTATTTTTTGTCTTGATAATGCAACATTTAAATTGCGGGGTAGTTAAACAACTTGAACCATGTAATTAATTGTCGGGACCCCGGTTCCGCTTAATATTGCCTAATTGCATCGCATCTTTGCCATGTCATGCATCATACATGCATCATGCCCGATCTTCTGCCGTTGTATTAAATATTGCATCCGGTGTTTATTCTAGTGTTTTGCTTCTTCACGGATAAGGCCGTTGAGTTGATGTGAGCTTCGTCCCGATCTTCGGTTGAACCTTCGGCAATGTTTTCAGGCGAGCATCTCCCCTTTTCTACCTATCTTACTTTTATAGTATTTATTCCCTCCTGTTGATCTATTGCTATCTGTGTTGCGATGCTCTAGTTTTCGTACCCGTGATATTCCTTGCAGCCCTATATTGCCTTGGACACCTCCTATTACCTGTTGTTTGGTAGATAGTTGGACCTGCGCGTCGTAGTCGCTTGCTCAAGTGCTGTTGAGTGTTGTCAAGTGCCACAGTTGTTGGAATATTGCCTCCTGTTCGATGTTGGAGCTGATCTTGGCTTTATTTATCGTTAACTTTAATTACTGTTTAATAACTAAAATTGAAGTAGGTAAGCAGAGGCACAGGTGGGCAATAGATGTTATTTGGTTGTTAACCGTCCACTTGTGTCCCGTAGGACCCCGAGTACTTGATACCTGTTCCTTGAATATTCGCGCTATCCACATCCGGGAGGTATATGGGACCCCCCTGAGCCAGAGCTTGATTCATTCTTATTTCTTGGGGCCACAAACTAGTTTGAGGATTTATTTACTATCCTGTACTTATGCCATGTTTTACTGCTTTATTTAAATTGTGCGATGGATAGCACACTGTACTGTTTAGGAATTGTGACCCGTTTTCGCGGTATCGACAAGCCCAGTTTTGGGTTCCCAGTCGTTTACAGCCGGCCCCACAAACCTTTAGTCCGTCTCGGAGTCAGCTAACTTCGTTGCGGGTAAAACTTAAAGGGGTGGCCCCCTGAAATATTTCTGAATCCTGTGATTGCTTTGTCGTGAAAGCCTCGTTGGGTTTTGATTTGGTTTTTCCGAGGTTGATCGAGTGTGTGTTGCTATTTGTGCACCCCGGTTAAAACTTTCGAAAGCCGTGTCATGGTTATGGACGACTTGGAGCACAGTATCTCGATCATAGACAACTATAACTAAAGTAGTGCTATAAATTTGACTTTATAATGACTAGTAATCAGCTTCACTATAATGGAATGGCCAAATAAAACTTCCAACAAGTGCTTGTTTGAGTTGTCGCTTGCGACCATTGTACCTGACTAGTAAGTATGACAACTATAACGGAATGGCTAAATAAAAATACCAACAACTGCTGGGTTTTGGGTTTATCTCATGCTATCTGTATCTGATTAGTAAGTGTTGCAACTATAACGGAATGGTTAACTAAAAGTGCCCACTGCTTATTTTATCAGGACGATTATCTATATTTGACTAGTAATTGCCGCAACTATAACGGAATGAGTAAAATTGCCAACGGTGTGAGTTCCTCGGTTGACTTCCTCGTTTGGTTCTCGAGGGGGAATACCAGGATGGGATTGCTTGGTGTTAGTACCAGGTTGGTTCCGAATAGGTCTTTCTTTCCCCTCTATGATCGCCGCTAGCTGTATCGAGTCTCTATAGGTTGTTTAGTGCATGCTGCCGCTGCCGCTTCAGTCCACCATACCTATGTAGGCGAGGACCGAATTCTAGTCTCGCTGCATCGCCTCGATCGACCGCTTCTCTTTTTCCTTTGCCCTTTGTCGGCACCCCTTTTGTTTAAGCAGGTTTTGAGATCGGCGTCGTTAGCGTGGTTACCCTTCCGCTTGGCCTGGGCAGGGTTATGGACGCCATTGGTTATTCTTCAGGGCTCTTAGCCCCATTTGCATCTTGTCCGTAGTCGGACGCTCTATCATTTTTCCAGGTGATTTGAATCTTTGTTCTGTATATTTGTATTCTTGACTCATTGAGTCGCTGTTATATATATCTGTTCTGTGGGTCCCGTCGAGGACTGTTGTGTAATGTTATTACTTCGTTTTCCACCCGCACGAAAGTGCCTGGTGGGAACCTTTGAATCGTTTCTATGCGGTTTTGGCGGGTTTCGCTAAGACTTGCATAGGTCCGATTCTGAGGGTGTTACAGAGTGGTATCAGAGCTCAGCAGTTGCGATACCCCACAAATCCAGCCTGTAGGATAACCTAGCTAACGGCTGAAGTAGAGTGTCAAAACTATTTTTGAAAAAATCGGTTGGATAGTTCTGATTAGGTCTGATTTTTCTCCTTACCCCTCTGCTATTCTCTTCTTACCTCTACGCGTTTTGGATCCGCTCTCTTCTCTCTCTTCGAGTCCAGGATTTCTCGTGGTTGGGTTCCGTCGTACCTTCAGGGTTTCGCTTCCTCCTTTGATAACGGTGTTCCACCATCCGGTGTTCATGTTGTCTGAGGAATCCGTCTGCTGTGGTGCCATTCTTTGTTCCTTGTTTGTGCCTTCCGGTGTTTTCCGACGCGACGACATCCTCTACGCCAGATCCGATGCAGAGTCTGCATTCCTCCTTTGTTTCCGAACCTCGATTGTCGAGATCTTCAGTCTGACTCCGAGAATAGCTGCACTCTTTTCTACTGATTGTGCGGAGTAATAGTTTGGGTGCGTGATGGATTGGCCCCCATGCCGACTACCCTTTCTATTCGCTCTTGTACATCGAAGTGGATGAGAATGCATCAGTTCTCTCTTTCTATCGAAGTTAGAGGTGGCTTTATTTGTTGATACCTCTGCCTTCGTCCTTTGTTTCCGGAGTGTTCTCACGACGATCACGGACAACGACCTCTTGTTAGTGGTGTCGCGAGGATCTACACGAAGCGAGAAGACGCAGATCGCCTACCTTCCTTCCGGTACCATGAGGCGGATCTCGAGGGTGAGATCCATTGTTAGTGGTGTCGAATTGTGGCATCCCGCAAAACCACTACTAGAAAATCGCGTTGTTTTTGTGCATTGCATCATCATGACCGCATGCTCATGTCATCATGCCACATTGCATTTGAGCATCGTCGTCATCTTGCATTTGCTTGTATAAAACTATTTGCATAAAGACCTATTTTGTGTTTTCTAAAATGCCCCGTCTTTGTGCAAACACAAAACCCGGTTCTCCGGATTATTTTGTTTTGTCTGCTATCGGTTTGCAAAAGCCCTGTTTGAAATAAATAAAATATTTAATTATTTTTAGGGGGGCAGTCGAACGGGCTGATTCGACCCAGTCGACCACCCCCAGAATAAAATCGGTCCACCCAAACTCTAAATCCTATTCCCACCCAATCCTAGTCTACCCACCAATCCCCTCCCTCCACCTCACCTTCCCTCCACCACATCACAGCCACCGCCACCTCATCAATCCACCAGCCCCTCTCCCTCTCTCACACCGCCCCTTCTACCCCCTCTCCCTTACACCCTGACCCCACCCCTGGTTCCACTGCAGACCAAGACGGCCACACCCTCGCCATGGGACCACCCCGGCCCCACCGTCTGCCCTGCCCCCCACCACTTCCTCTCTCTCCCTCCCCACGCGGGCAGCCCCGCCGCCCTTCTCCCCCACCTCGTCCTCCCGTGCGGCCAGCTTGGCTGCCCTCTCCCTTCCCGGCGGCCGCCACTGAGCTCATGGCCTCCTCTCCCGACCGCCTCCGGCCGGACCCGCGCCGCCGCCTCTCTTGCCGGCCGTCCTCCTCCCGAGCTTGCCGCGCCGCCGACCTCCTCCGTTCCCCCTCCGTCCCCGGACCTGCGCCGGCGCCGCCGGAGCTCCTCCGGCCGCCCCCTCCACCGCGTCATCGCGGGCCCCCACCTCCCCGCCGTCGACCTCCCCGTCGGCCGCGCCCTCGCCTCCCTGCGAGCCTCCCTCGCCGCTGCTTCGGCACCGCCCCCGAGCGCCACCGCGGAACCCCGCCGTCAGGCCTCGTCCTTCCCGGCAGCGCCGCCGACCACCGTTCGAGCCCGCCGCTGCCAGATGCCCTACGCGCGCGTCTCCGCAAGCACATGCGTCGTCCTTCACCCTGCCATGTATCGTGAGCTCCTCTCCACGCGTGGCCGTTCTCTGTTTGCTGCCCGTAGAGGTTCCTACTCCAGCATGCAGTACATGTGTGCCTGCTGAATACTTGTATTTGTATGTTGGTGTAGCCCTGACTGTATCCTTGATCCTTTGTCTGTGAGCTTGCCCTGTTGAGTACCCGGTGATGCTACCAAGTCTTTTGGCTGCAAGTGTGAGCCTGACGTCCCTCAAGTCGAGAACCCTGACAAGAACCTCGTCATGGAACCTGAAGGCCTTCGTCCTGGAATTCACAGACTGAAGCCCGAAGCGTCAAGGACTCCTTCACGGATCCGATGACCGAGAGCCTGAAGACCGATCCCGGCGCGCCCGAACCCCGTCGAACACCAAGACCCTCGAAATCGCCAAGTTCTCCTTCTCGGATCAGAAGACCGAACCCGACACGCCAAGTTCTTCCTCTCGGATCCGAAGACGCCGAGACCCGGGACACCAAGATCTCCGCCGTGAAACGACAAGACCGACGACACGACCCGACGACCGCGGATGCGACAAGATCGTCTCTCGGACGCCAAGTTCTTCTTCCCGTATGCCAAGACCGATCTCATCGAACTGAACCTCGATCCCGTCGAACCCTGAGACCGACCCCGAACCCCTCGGAGCCCAAGTTCGCCGAACCCATGTGTGACCCCTTTCTCAAGCCCTATTTTATAAATGTAATATCACATTGTTGCATATTAAATTGTTCATGCATGCATATTGTCATGTGGTTTGGGGGCCTTAGGCCGATTCACCTCATAATTAAATATGGGGTCATATGCGGGCTTATCTAGTCTTATATTGGCCTCATTTAAATTTGTGTAGTGAACCGGTGCTATTTTTTGTCTTGATAATGCAAAATTTAAATTGCGGGGTAGTTAAACAACTTGAACCATGTAATTAATTGTCGGGACCCCGGTTCCGCTTAATATTGCCTAATTGCATCGCATCTTTGCCATGTCATGCATCATACATGCATCATGCCCGATCTTCTGCCGTTGTATTAAATATTGCATCCGGTGTTTATTCTAGTGTTTTGCTTCTTCACGGATAAGGCCGTTGAGTTGATGTGAGCTTCGTCCCGATCTTCGGTTGAACCTTCGGCAATGTTTTCAGGCGAGCATCTCCCCTTTTCTACCTATCTTACTTTTATAGTATTTATTCCCTCCTGTTGATCTATTGCTATCTGTGTTGCGATGCTCTAGTTTTCGTACCCGTGATATTCCTTGCAGCCCTATATTGCCTTGGAGACCTCCTATTACCTGCTGTTTGGTAGATAGTTGGACCTGCGCGTCGTAGTCGCTTGCTCAAGTGCTGTTGAGTGTTGTCAAGTGCCACAGTTGTTGGAATATTGCCTCCTGTTCGATGTTGGAGCTGATCTTGGCTTTATTTATCGTTAACTTTAATTACTGTTTAATAACTAAAATTGAAGTAGGTAAGCAGAGGCACAGGTGGGCAATAGATGTTATTTGGTTGTTAACCGTCCACTTGTGTCCGTGGGACCCAGTACTTGATACCTGTTCCTTGAATATTCGCGCTATCCACATCCGGGAGGTATATGGGACCCCCCTGAGCCAGAGCTTGATTCATTCTTATTTCTTGGGGCCACAAACTAGTTTGAGGATTTATTTACTATCCTGTACTTATGCCATGTTTTACTGCTTTATTTAAATTGTGCGATGGATAGCACACTGTACTGTTTAGGAATTGTGACCCGTTTTCGCGGTATCGACAAGCCCAGTTTTGGGTTCCCAGTCGTTTACAGCCGGCCCCACAAACCTTTAGTCCGTCTCGGAGTCAGCTAACTTCGTTGCGGGTAAAACTTAAAGGGGTGGCCCCCTGAAATATTTCTGAATCCTGTGATTGCTTTGTCGTGAAAGCCTCGTTGGGTTTTGATTTGGTTTTTCCGAGGTTGATCGAGTGTGTGTTGCTATTTGTGCACCCCGGCCGGGTTAAAACTTTCTGAAAGCCGTGTCCGCGGTTATGGACGACTTGGAGCACAGTATCTCGATCATAGACAACTATAACTAAAGTAGTGCTATAAATTTGACTTTATAATGACTAGTAATCAGCTTCACTATAATGGAATGGCCAAATAAAACTTCCAACAAGTGCTTGTTTGAGTTGTCGCTTGCGACCATTGTACCTGACTAGTAAGGATGGCAACTATAACGGAATGGCTAAATAAAAATACCAACAACTGCTGGGTTTTGGGCTTATCTCATGCTATCTGTATCTGATTAGTAAGTGTTGCAACTATAACGGAATGGTTAACTAAAAGTGCCCACTGCTTATTTTATCAGGACGATTATCTATATTTGACTAGTAATTGTCGCAACTATAACGGAATGAGTAAAATTGCCAACGGTGTGAGTTCCTCGGTTGACTTCCTCGTTTGGTTCTCGAGGGGGAATACCAGGATGGGATTGCTTGGTGTTAGTACCAGGTTGGTTCCGAATAGGTCTTTCTTTCCCCTCTCTGATCGCCGCTAGCTGTATCGACTCTCTATAGGTTGTTTAGTGCATGCTGCCGCTGCCGCTTCAGTCCACCATACCTATGTAGGCGAGGACCGCCGAATTCTAGTCTCGCCGTGTACTGGCCTCAGTACTGACCGCTCTCTTTTTCCTTTGCCCTTTGTCGGCACCCCTTTTGTTTAAGCAGGTTTTGAGATCGACGTCGTTAGCAGGGTTACCCTTCCGGCTTGGCCTGGGCAGGGTTATGGACGCCATTGGTTATTCTTCAGGGCTCTTAGCCCCATTTGCATCTTGTCCGTAGTCGGACGCTCTATCATTTTTCCAGGTGATTTGAATCTTTGTTCTGTATATTTGTATTCTTGACTCATTGAGTCGCTGTTATATATATCTGTTCTGTGGGTCCCGTCGAGGACTGTTGTGTAATGTTATTACTTCGTTTTCCACCCGCACGAAAGTGCCTGGTGGGCACCTTTGAATCGTTTCTATGCGGGTTTGGCGGGTTTCGCTAAGACTTGCATAGGTCCGATTCTGAGGGTGTTACACTCACCTCTTCCCAAAATATACAAATCTGCTCTTCTTGATCCGAACTGGTCCGCTGCCATGCGCGATGAGTTTCAAGCACTCCAATCCAATAACACATGGCAACTTGTTCCCCGACCTCCCAATGCAAATGTTGTTTCTGGAAAGTGGGTGTTCCGTCAAAAATTTCATTCTGATGGCACTTTCTCTCGGTATAAAGCGTGTTGGGTTTGTCATGGGTTCTCTCAACAACACGGTGTCGATTACGACGAAACTTTCTCTCCCGTAGTTAAACCTAGCACCATCCGAACCATTCTTAGTCTTGTTGTTTCCTCTTCCTGGCCCATTCATCAACTCGATGTAAAACATGCTTTCCTCCATGGTTCCTTAAACGAAGTCGTCTATTCTCAACAACCTTCCGGTTTCGAAGATTCTTCTTTTCCTGATCACGTTTGCCTTCTCCAAAAATCTCTCTATGGCCTCAAACAAGCACCCCGAGCCTGGTTTCAACGTTTTTCTACCTTTATTCAAACTATAGGATTCATTCCCTCTCGTTCTGACTACTCTCTTTTTGTTTACCACTCTAACACCCAGGTTGCATATCTCCTACTTTATGTTGATGATATAGTTCTCACTGCCCCTCCACAACTTTTCTCACTCATATTATTTCTCTCCTACAAACTGAATTCTCTATGACTGATCTAGGTTCCCTTCATCACTTCTTAGGTATAGCTGTCACTCGTGATTCTTCTGGTCTTTTTCTCTCTCAACGTCAGTACTCCGTTGATCTCCTAACTAGGGCTGGCATGTTAGATTGTCAACCATCCCGTACACCTGTAGATACATCTTCTAAATTTTCCTCGGATGGTGATATTTTTCCTGATCCGACTCTATACCGTAGCTTAATTGGAGCCCTTCAGTATATCACCATTACACGTCCAAAAATATCATATGTTGCCCAGCAAGCTTGTCTTTATATGCATGATCCAAGAGTCTTAGATATCTCAAAGGTACATTAGATCATAGTTTGCATATCAACCACTCATCACCCACATCATTGACAGCATATTCCGATGCAGACTGGGATGGTTGTCCAGACACTTGTCGATCCACTTCAGGATACTGTGTTTTTCTTGGCAATAATTTAATTTCTTGGTCTTCGAAGCGTCAGCTTACGGTTTCTCGCTCGCCCGCAGAGGCTGAGTACCGTGTTGTTGCTCACGCAGTTGCTGAAACAGTTTGGTTGCGTCAGTTACTTGTTGAGTTACATCGACCTATTGGTCAGGCCACAATGGTATATTGTGATAATATTTCAGCTGTTTACATGTCTGAAAACCCAGTTCAGCATCGGCGGACAAAGCATATCGAGATTGACATCCATTTTGTTCGAGAGAAGGTCGCTTTGGGAGAAGTGCGTGTTCTTTATGTGCCTTCTACGGCCCAGTTTGCAGATATTTTTACCAAAGGACTTGCTACTACACCATTTACAAAGATTCGTTTCAGTCTCAACGTTGTCGAGCCCACGGTTGAGACTGCGGGAGGATGTTAGATTATATTTACTTGCATATCAAGTTAGGGTTTAGGCCGATGCGCTGCACCTCCTCTCCCCCCTCTCCTATATAAACCATTGTATTCTCTCATTGTAAAATTATCAATTATTATTATTATCACAAATTTACAAATACGATGTTGCAGAATCTATGTTTTACAGTGTTGTCACTGAATTTGTTCATGTGGACATGCATGTTCAGTGTAGAAGAAAATGGGAGCAGTGTAGAACAAAATTGGGACAATATACCTTCTCATCGCAAAAAAATTTTTGGAACTAGAAACATTATCGAAAAGATATGAAACTTGAATTTCTTCACATTCTTGTTGTTCACATCTAGTACTTGCAGTCCTTCATCAAAAGAAGGAACAAAAATACTCCCTCCGTTTGTCTAAATTCGTATGTATATTTTTTTCTAATAAAAGGTATTATATTAATATCAATACGATACCAAGTACACTCGGTCTTCGCAACAACTCAATGCCAAGACGAAGTCGAGACATTGAGGATGCACACAACCAAATTATTAAAAACAAAAAAAGGAAAAAAAAACATGACATCCTAGTGTCATGATAAAGCCATCAAAGGCCCACACTAGAAGCAACATCAACCACCGTCCTAGAGAACATAGGATATGAAAAATGTTCTCCAAAAGCAACGTCTTTAGAAAGAAAACGACGTCTAGCCGTTGTTGTCGCTGGATTTAGTCAATACCAAATCCTGGGTTTTCACCCTAGAGAGGAGGTTTGAGAATATTTTATACGATGTCTTCAACAAAAAAACGATGCATAAACACCACCATTGCCTAGTACAACCAACAAAGACCAGACCAAGGGTTTTCACCTGGAGCTCAAGAACCTGGTACTCGAAGGAGCATCACGAAATCTCACACACCATATGCTGCCGCCTCCACTTGTCAAGTGGCCAGTCATACCTTCTGTCCTTCACGATATCAAACTCAAACCAAACGCACTAGTCGCATGTGAGCATCTTCAGGGATCGTCGTTAGTCCGCAGGTTCGTTCGTCGAGCCAAGTTCTCCAGGTGAAAACGTGCACTCCATAGGCTCATGGAAGACCCATGAATGGCATATATGCGCCCATAGAGACACAAGGAACATGCACAATCCGGGATGTCAGCAATCGCCACACAACTGAGAACCGTAGGTTGCATCTTGGGGTGCCCCTTCCCTCTGTTAGCGCATACATACACAATTGAAAACCATGGCCTTATTTCAGTGACTTCCAGGGATCTACTTTCATTTCAGGCCAACATGTGAATCTAATTAGGAACTTTTTGTCTGTTATGTGTTGATAGGAGTGTAGAATGGTACTCCCTCCGATCCAAATTAGTTAAATTAGATTTATCTAGATTCGATTGTATCTAGACATAATTTAGTATTAGATTCATTCATATGTTGAACAAATTTGCGTCAACTAATTTGGGTTGGAGGGAGTATGTGTTACGGAAAACACATCGCTCGTTTCTTACGGTTTTATCCTCTTTAGAGCTGACAGAAAAAACATCTACGGGAAACACATCTACGTAAGAGCTCTCTGTGTAGCACCCTAGGGCGGCACCGGGGGCGATCTTCTCACCATCAAAGCCCCTCCTCCCACCGCTGGATCATCTCCGCCGCTGCCGCCAACCCTCGCCGCGGCGGCGGCGGGCCTAGCTGCCGAAGGTGGCTAGGATGGTGGTGCGATGGGGGCGATCGCCGGAGCTGCTGGGGCCGCGGTGGCGAAGGCCGATGCGCAGCGACCTGGGCGGCGTCCCTGCGTCAGGGTTGGAGGTGGCGGTTCCCCATGGCGGCAATCTGGTGCAGGAGGCGCTGGAATTGGGGATTCCTTTGGAAGACCTAGATTTGCCCTCTAACCCGGATTGACGGCGGGATCCAGGCGAGGCCATGGTCCTTCTGGCCATGGTGGGCGCGAGCCGGAGCCACAAAGTGAGGTCGCGGGGCGCGATGGGAGATGGGTCCGATCTGGTCCTCTATGTCCGATATGGTACTTGTCTCCGGCGCTGCCTTCCCTTCTCCTTTGTTGTTCTGATCGGCGGCGTGGGGGCCTGCTGGTGTGCTTGAATAATGGAGGCGGTCCTAGGGTTTCTCCCGCGCGAAGAAGAAGATCTGCTTGATGTTGGACCTCGTGGATCTGGCTAGAGTGTCGAATTCCGGAAGGCTCCGCCGGCGAACTCCCATGGGCGCATCAGGCTGGAGATTGCTGGATCGGAAGGTATCCGGTCGTGCGTACCTTGTTTTTATGGCCGTTTGGTTTCAGCGGGGGCATTACGAAGCTCTGCTATTTGTTCCCATCAAGTGCCATTCATCGATCCATGGTAAAGTCAGATGCGGAGAATGTCAGAAAAGCAGAAACATGAGGGCAGCGATGGTGATTTGAGTCTTTGTGGTGACGACGAACTGGCTATGTGATCTGTGACTTGCAGCAGCGACTGTTTGTGGGGGAGACAATACATGAGGAGTTTATAGTCTTACCTTGCAGAGTAAAAATCCAAGGTTTGGTCTTAACTGGTCGTGCCTGGCAATGGCCTTGTTGAAGGCATTGTTTTGCGAGCGAGAACTTTCTCCAGGATGAAAACCTATGATCTTTGATTGGGCAACGATGGCGCTCGTGTATCATTCTTTTCTTGAAGGCGTTGTTATTGGAGTGGACTACTAGTGTTGTTCTGGTGGTGTCACTGTCGTTGCTATGAGGAATAGTTCTCTATAGCGGGACTTTTCTTTTTTTGTAATTTGTTTTCCTTTTTTCTAGGCTTTGTGCACCGCTAGGACATTGCGTTGTTGCAGAGGCTGGGTGTAATTGGTATGACTGTGATATTAATATATACTCTTTTCCAAAAAAATGTTTAACACGCAAGTCTGAGATTCTTTATAAATTTCAATGGTGGGAGAGTCGGTCTGCGAAGTGGTTGTGTGTAGGAGAAATTTTCAGAGCTAAAAGGAATCAGTCATCTCAGCATCCACGTTCACCAGAACCTGGACTCTGAAAACTTTAAAGCATCGGTCCAACTTGAGCTTAGGATCAAGTTTCTTCTGCAACGGTTGCCCAGAATATGCATGGTTAGGCTCTGCCCAGAAGCACCTAAAGGCCATGCATTACTACCCAGTGGCAAAGCCATGTTAAGACCTATATATGTGGTCAATTGACCCACACAAGATTTCAGGAAATCCTTTGTATACAAGCATAGACAATGCAAAAAATATTACTACTAAGATTTAGTAAAAACACATGCAAACAATATAGATTGGCCACCACTGTTGCTACCAATATAGTTTATGTTTGTAAAAGATGAAAAGGACATATTGATGCATCAATCTTGAACAAGGTAACTAAACGGACCTCTTACTACCCTGATCTTTGCGTACCCTGATGAAACATGCATTGCGGCTTGATTACAACAGGTAGGACACAATGATGGGCGCCAGCACCAGCGCTACCGCCCCTGCCTGCCGGCGGTTCGGCACATACAGCTGCGCGGCGATGAGGAGCAGCACCAGCGACAGGATGGGGAACAATGGCGGACGCACGCTGTCCCGCGCCGGCTCGAACCGAAGAGCATGTGGCGGCGGCGGCGAGAAGGCCCCGGCGAGGGAGTGGAGGACGAGGAGGAACGCTGGCAGCATGAGGACGACGAGGAACGCTGGCGCCGGCGGACGATGTTGCTCGCGGCGGCCGTAGTAGTAGTAGTTGGGCGGGGGCCTGGCCGCCGCAGGGTGGTAGTAGCCGCCATAGCCGCCGTGTCTCTCCATGGGCTCCTCCTCTGGCTAGTCGTCTCGTCCTAGGAGGAAAAGATTTTTAGGTCTAGCTAGAAGGATTCTTAGGAAGGCAAATAATATATAATAGTATGAGAGGGACGCAAGCAAGAGGAGATTCCGTGCATCAATTGTCACACGAGCAGATTTGGTAACTAGAGCCTGGAGGAGAGTCATTATATTGGAGGATATTTCCTTCCGAGACGATGGAGATTTGATGATTCCCAAAAAACGGTGTGACCGTCTGCATGCTAAAAAAAAGTGAACGCCTACGTCTCATGCGACTATTTCTCAGTCGGCTGACGTGACTGGCTCAATCGAATGAAAACATGCATGGTTTACAAAAAAAAAACTGTAACCAGATGGCTCAATCGAATCTTGGAACCAAAATCCAACGGTGAACAAGATGACTGAGAAATAACTATTTCTCGGACGTCTGAGAAATAGCAAAACCGTAAAAAAAGATTCATCGCAGAAAAACGTCGCTTTGAGACGGATAGCAAGCAGTCCCCATAATCATGGGCACCAATATTCAAAAAAGTGAAAAAAGGAGAAAAAATCCACATATGTCTAGAGTACTCCCTGACCCGCTCTCGTCCCCCGACGCTGCTGACTCCTCCTCAACCTCCCCTCTCTCCTTCTCCTTAGTGCCGACGTCGGCGTGGGCCGTCGGGAGTTCCCACATGATGCTGGCGGCGGCGGGCTAGCTTTTATCTGACTGCGTGGAGGGGCAGGGCTCATGATTGCGGCGGAGCACCTTAGTCGGCGGCGGTCCAGCACACTGGCGTTGAATCAAGGTGCGGGATGGACGGAGGCGCGGCGGCGCCGGTGTTAGCGGTGGGGCAACGGGGAGCGGCGGTCCAATGGTGTCCTACTCGGCCTAGATTTGGTCACATCTGAGTGGGAAGGGCCTGCCGCCGCGAGCTCCTATGTGGCTCCTTGGAGGGGCGATGGTTTGTCTGGGATGGTGGCGTCGCTCGCGGCTTCCCTTGCTGCAACATGGCAACAGGGTCTTTACGGGCCCATCTTGTCCTAGTCGGGCCCGAGATCATCAAGTCGGCTACTGCCATGGCGGTGGAGGTAGTTCCCTCCTTCACGGTTGCGAGGCTACTACCCCTGGTACCACTATCCCCTTGCTCAGGCCTCGAGGCCTTGCGCCGATGCCCACAGGGAGATGATGAAGTTGGCGCCTTTTTCGTGGTGGCATGTGTTGGCTAGGGGTGGGTTGTGTGGAACACTTCGGACCATCCGGGGTGGTGGTTCTTTGGGGGTGGGCAAAATCCATGTCGGTCCCATCCGGCACTGATGCGGTGGCGCCTGCGGGTGTCGCCTTTCCTTCCTGAAGGGCATGATGACCCACAAGTATAGGGGATCACAACAGTCTTCGATGGAAGTAAAGCCCAAATTTATTGATTCGACACAAGGGGAGCCAAAGAATAGTTATAAGCCTTAACATATGAGTTGTCAATTCAGCTACACCTAGAAACAATCTTGCTCGTACTAGTTTATCAGTAGCAACAATTTTATAGTAGCAATAGCAAAATAATAGCACTAGTAAAATAAAGACAGTAGTAATAATTGTAGTAAACAGCAGGATTAAAATGTGATAGGCATAGGGATGGATGGACGGGCATTGTATGTACAAGACAATTCATGTAATAATCAAAGTAAGGACATTTGCAGATAAATAAGATAAAGCATCCAAGTACTAGATAACCATAGGCACGTGCGTTTGCAGCGGGGCCTCAAGGGAATCTACTAGCAATTAAGGTAATCCTTTTAATAGAGCACTAGAGTAAAGCATTAACATTCCGTGAACACACGTGATCCTCACATCACAGTCTTCCCCTCCGGTTATTGTAATTTCTGTTACTTCGGGGCCTCGGGTCCCGGCATTGATATGTGTATACAACTTACAGGTAAGATCGCAAACAATAATATCATCATGAATCAATAACATGTTCAAATCTGAGATCATGACACCCGGTCCCTAATGACAAGCATTAAACACAACAATATTATTACATGCCATATACTCCAGCTTTGCCACTTTAACCTTAACCATTTCAAGATGCTTATGATAGGGGCAATGAGGGCTAAAAGCTAACAAGTACCATAATTTTTGGAAGCTCTTTTTGAAACTTGTAATCCCTGCTTCCTTTATAAAAAGGTCTTTCTTCCACCACTATTGAGCCTCCACCTTCTACCTTTAGGCACCATTAAGAGAGCATAGTTGTCATTCTGTGTGCAGTTTTCCAAAGCCTATTAATTAATGCATATTGTGATATTACTTGTTCTTGTGCTACTTGTTTCTAGTCATCCTTGTGAACTTTGCAGGTGTCCTATACATCTATTTGCTACTCTATGAGGGACAAGCTGATTGCCACTATGCTATGTTTTCTGTATGTGAAACAAACAAATGTTTTTCATTGCATATTATTTATGATCTTTGTTTGTAGCTTGTCATGTTGCATGCATAGTTACTATGTCCTATTGTTAGAACTTCATCTTTCATGCACATGTTTAGAGTTCTTTGATCCCAGCTTTCAATGCTTGCAAATGGTTGGATCTTTATTGTGAGGGTGCATGTCACCTCAAAAATTATTCTTTTATCACTTATCTGCTCGAGGACGACCAGGAGTTAAGCTTGGGGATGTTGACACGTTGGAAACGTATCTATAATTTTTGATGCTCAATGTCGTGGTATTGCCGACGAGTACGCCATGGAGGGGTCCTCATAGTGCGTGTTTAGAGACGTGGGAGAAGACGGACGGTTGACGGGTATGAGGTAACACAGCTTACCCAGGTTTAGATCCCACAACGGTGGCGGAATCCTACTCCTGCTATAAATCACTATAAGGGCAATACGCCGAGTTACAGAGATAGGTTCGCTGTGCGAGGTTGTCTGAGATTGTGTGAAGTTGTGCCTAAAGGCTCCCATAGGCCCGACTTATATAGTCGCCAGGTCCTAGGGTTACAGGGAAAAGTCCTAGCCGGACAGGTTACAGAGTCCTACACCGTCTATTACTAGTCTTGTGTGTCTTGTACTCCAAGGCTCCGCACGCGTTGACTCCAACCGTAGTCTTCCTTTATCCGCATGGGCCTCCCTTCAGATCCATCTAATTTGGTCACCAGCAGGCCATAGGCCATGCTACCAACTGTGGGCCACCCGGGTTAGCCGGATAAGAGACATGCTATAGGGATACCCATATAGCATATCCCCAACACTCCATGCTTGTTTTGTATCTAGTTTGCTTTGCTTGTCTACACTTTGAGGTGCCTTTTTACATGTTTTCTGGTACTAACCTATTAACAAGTTGCAATAGTGTCAGATGCCTGTTTTCTGTTGTTTTTGGTTTCAGAAAAGTTAGTAAAGAAATATTCTCGGAATTGGACGGGACAAGCGTCAAAGTCAATTACTTTCTGTGGGGAACAAGAAGTCCAGAGGGGAGACGGGGAGGCTTGCCAGGGCGGCTAAACCCCCCTAGGCGCGTGTGGGCCCTACCCCGCGCCTAGGTAGGGTTTGCCCCCTCTCGCCGCCTCCTCGGTCTCCCTCTTCGCCTATAAGAAGCCTCCAATGCAGAAACCCTAAGCACCCGATCAAATCTCTACGAAACCGTCTATAGCCGCCGCCACCATCGTCCCTAGATCAGGGGGATCTGAAGTTCTTCCCGGCACCCTGCCGGAGAGGAGATCATCCTGGAGGCCTTCTCTCCGGTATGATGCGTGAGTAGTTCCACCTTGGACTATGGGTCCATGTAGTAGCTAGATGGTTGTATCTCCTCTATTATGCTTTCATGTATAGATCTTGTGAGCTTCGTTCATGATCAATATCTAATCTATTTGTAATCATGCATGTTGTGTTTGCGGGAATCCGATGGATATTGAGATTATTATGTTGGTTTGATTAATGGTTTTGTCTTTATGATTCTATCATGTCTGTATTGTTTGTGATCTTACATGCTCTCCGTTGTTAGTAGCTATCTTGGACAAGTAGTGGCTAGTGACTCCAAGAGGGGGTATTTATGCTCGATAGTGGGTTCATGCCTCTAGTTTCCAAGGGAAGTGATAATAATCTCTTCGGTTGTAGATGTATTGTTGCTACTAGGGATAAAACAACGGTCTCTCGTTCATGGAACATGTGGACTGTTTACCTTATACACGTTGCTTAAAGCAGTTGTCTGTTGCTTGCAACTTAATACTGGAGGGGGTTCGGATGATAACCTGAAGGTGGAATTCTAGTCATAGATGCAGTTGGATGGCGGTCTATGTATTTTGTTGTATTGCCCAAACAAATCTCATAGGATCTTTCTGACTAGTAATTGCATTGTTATGCCTTGCTCAGTTCCTGTCAATTGTCCTGCTGTAATTTGTTTATCCTTCATGCCATGTTGTTTATCTAAGGAGAGCACCTCTAGTGAACTATGGACCTCGGTCCAATCTTTACCATTGATACATCTTCCACTATTACTTGTTTATTTGCGGCAAACCATTACCTTCCACACCATACGTTTAATCCTTTGTTACAGCAAACCAGTGAGTTTGACAACCTCACTCTTCGTTGGGGCAAAGTCTTGAGTTTGTGTTGTACAGGTCTCTGTGTTGCTTGCAACACCTGTGTGACGTTTCCTTCCTCCTTCTGGTTCGATAACCTCGACTTGCTGCTTGCTGCTTCACACTTTGCTCTTGGGGTTTCCAACAGGCTGTGCGTAGACAGTCATCATGGATCCTTTTGAAATATCTACTTTGGGTAAAACATGTGAAGGTTTTAATCACCCTAATTTTGAGCTTGATAGAAATTATCTGTTTGTAGATCATGAAAAGCATGCTTTATGTGATAGCTATATTGTTGAGTTTATTCATGATTCTACTAAAAATTATTATGAGAGAGGAAAGTATGGTTGTAGAATTTTTTATGGTACTGAAACATCTCTCTATGTGCTAAAAGTTTTGAAGTTACTCTTGATTTATCTTCCTATGCTTGTCACTTGGTTCTTTGTGAATTTATTTGTTAACAAGATTTCGATGCATAGGAAGAGGGTTAGACTTAAATGTGTTTTGAATTTTCTTCTTGATGCTCTCTTTGACTTCAATTCATATTTCTTATGTGAGCATATTTTCAAGCTATTGTGCCTAACTTAAAGGCGTTAAAGAAAAGTACTTGTTGGGAGATAAATCAAGAGTTTACTTGAGTCTTGGAAGTTATTACTTCAGTAATGACCTCTCTTTATCCTTTTTGTTTGCTTTTTGTGCCAAGAATGACCTCTAATGAGAGGGAAGTAAGATTTAGGGAGTTGCAGTCCCAAAACAGATTTATGTCCTCCACCAAAAATATTCGTGAGAAGTCTCTGTAACTCGGATTGAGCTGAAAATTTACAAATAAATCCCCCAGTATGTTAGATAACTTTCATTAGTTCAACACTTTTTGATTTGAGCAACAGAAGATGTTGGAAAAAATCGGTTTCTACCTGCTGGTCTGTTTTGACAGATTTCTGCCATTATTTGCATTTGCTTCTTATTGATTCCTTTTTGAGTTCTCTTTAGCTGAATTGAGCTTTTTGAAGGAGTTAATACAATAGCTTTTGTTTTTAGTGAAAAGCCTTGCTATTTCAAAGCTTTGCCAGAGGTCCAATATCTTTTGAATAAGCTAATGTTGCTAATGAAGATTGTGTGAAGTTTTGTGTGAAGGAAAAATTTCAGGTGTAAAGAGAGAATGATGTAATAAGATGAAGAATAGACAAAATATCAAGATTGGGGATGCTACCATGGTGTCACCCCAAGAAATATCCAAGAGTTACAAGCGTCAAAGCTTGGGGATGCCCAAGGCATCCCCTTCTTTATCAATAAAAAGCTCAGGTCTGTCTAGACACTTCGTTTTTATTATTTCATGCACAGTTGTGTTGTTCTTGGAGCGTCTTAGTTTTCGTTTGCTTTGCTTAGTTTGTTTAGTTTTCTTAAGTAGTTTGTACTCCTGTTCTCGTTGTGTTGTTTAGCAAATAAGTTTGCTTGGTGTTTAGAAAGGAGTGGTAAGTTCTTGCTTGAAGTGCAAGAGGAGCTTGCATTGACTGTGACTTAGACTTTAGCATGACATGCTAGGTGTTGTTTTGACATTATTCTTAGTGATTATTTATCTATCATGTCTTGTTCCAAACAATTGGGATTGCTTAGTGTGCCTTAAAGAAATTATGCGTTGTTTTAGCATGCAAAAGAATAGTATTGTGGTATTCTCCTTTGATGTTTTGCTTGGGTTGACTTGGTACATGCTCACACCATGTCATGACTCTCACAAGTCACCATTAGCCTCTATGATCATTTAGTACTTGACTTATAGTACCACTCTTTGCTTTGATTAGTATGCTTTGTTGCACTCCATGATTATGGCCATTATGCTCTCTTAGTTGGTTGCTCCCAGTCTTTTGCTAGCCTCCACTTGTATGAGTAAGTTCTACTCATGCTTCCAACTCCCAAGAAACCAAGTTATTCCAAAGTGTCCACTATAAACTCCTATGCATGGTGTCTTACACCATTCCAAGTATATTCTTGTTTTCAACTATCTTCCAATTAAAAACTATTTTGTTATGTGAAAACTTAATGATTAAAGCCCTCACGAAATTGATGGCAGACTTTATATTCTTTGACCCTAATAAACTTGAACCATTGTGAAAACTTTATTGTATATGCTTGCACTTATAAGTTGGAATTAGCAGAACCGTGCTATCACGGGGAACGTTTTCAATATTGCACTTGTACTTTGTACTCAGTTGATATCATGTTCTTTTGTCTATGGATGTCACCGATGTGAAATAAAGAGGGAACATGTAAGTCCATGGAGTTTATATCCTGTGTTAGAGAAACGCCTGGGCAGCTAGCCTAAGACATGCCTAATCATGGTGGAAAATTGCAGCATCACCATAGTGAGCTATCTATGAAGCATCCTCAATAAAAAGCTATGCATATGGTAAATAAAAAGATTGCTGAGATGTTCATTGTCTTCTTGCCTTGTCATTTTTGTTATGGGAAAGCTCCTGTACCATGTGCAAGGGGTACCCCGTTGGCGGTTCTCAATGATATGCAAATACTTATAGTGACAAGAACTTACCTGGACCCAAAGTTGAGTATGCATGAGGTGTGGCCCTCGTATTCAAGGGACTTGAGATTGCCAACTTATACTTCGTCAAGCATATACTTCATCTTTGTCACTTTAACCTTAACCGCTTCAAGTTGCTTATGATAGGGGCAATGAGGGCTGAAAGCTAACAAGTACCATAATTTTTGGAAGCTCTTTTTAAAACTTGTAATCACTGCTTCCTTTACAAAAAAGGCTTTTCTTCCACCATTATTGAGTCTCCACTTTCTACCTTTAGGCACCATTAAGAGAGCATAGTTATCATTCTGTGTGTAGTGTTCCAAAGCTTATTAATTGATGCATATTGTGATATTACTTGTTCTTGTGCTATTTGTTTCTAGTCACCCTTGTGAACTTTGAAGGTGTCCTATGCATCTATATTGCTACTCTATGAGGGACAAGCAGATTGCCACTATGCCATGTTTTCTGTATGTGAAACACACAAACGTTTTTCAATGCAAGTTATTCATGATCTTTGTTTGTAACTTGCCATGTTGCATGCATAGTTACTATGTCCTATTGTTAGAACTCCATCTTTCATGCACATGTTTAGAGTTCTTTGATCCCAGCTTTCAAAGCTTGCAAATGGTTGGATCTTTATCGTAAGGGTGCATGTCACCTAAAAAATTATTCTTTTTATCACTTACCTACTCGAGGACGAGCAGGAGTTAAGCTTGGGGATGCTTGATACGTCGGAAACGTATCTATAATTTTTGATGCTCCATGCTTGTTTAGTATCTACTTTGCTTTACTTGTCTACACTTTGAGGTGCTTTTTACATGTTTTCTGGTACTAACCTATTAACAAGTTGCAATGTGATGCCCATTTTCTGCTGTTTTTGGTTTCAGAAAAGTTAGTAAAGAAATATTCTCGGAATTGGACGGGACAAACTTCAAAGTCAATTACTTTTCGTGGGGAACAAGAAGTCCAGAGGGGATCCGGAGGGTTCGTCCAGGGCGGCCAGACCCACCCCAGGCGTGGGTGGGCCCCACCCCGCGCCTGGATAGGGTTTGGCGCCCCTGGCCGCCGCCTCGGACTCCCCCTTCGCCTATAAGAAGCCCCCGATGCAAAAACCCTAAGCACCCGATCAAATCTCCACGAAACCGTCTATAGCCACCGCCACCATCGTCCCTAGATCGGGAGGATCTTTCTTCCCGACACCCTGCCGGAGGGGAGATCATCCCGAAGGTCTTCTCTCTGGTATGATGCGTGAGTAGTTCCACCTTGGACTATGGGTCCATGTAGTAGCTAGATGGTTGTATCTCCTCCTTTGTGCTTTCATGTATAGATCTTGTGAGCTTCGCTCATGATCAAGATCTAATCTATTTGTAATCATGCATGTTGTGTTTGCGGGGATCCGATGGATATTGAGATTATTATGTTGGTTTGATTAATGGTTTTGTCTTTATGATTCTATCATGCCTGTGTTGTTTGTGATCTTGCATGCTCTCCGTTGTTAGTAGCTATCTTGGCCAAGTAGTTGCTAGTGACTCAAAGAGGGGGTATTTATGCTCGATAGTGGGTTCATGCCTATAGTTTCCAAGGGAAGTGACAATAATCTCTTCGGTTGTAGATGTGTTGTTGCTACTAGGGAGAAAACAACGGTCTCTTGTTCATGGAACATGTGGACTGTTTACCTTACACACTTTGCTTAAAGCAGTTTTCTGTTGCTTGCAACTTAATACTGGAGGGGGTTCGGATGATAACCTGAAGGTGTACTTCTAGTCATAGATGCAGTTGGATGGCGGTCTATGTGTCTTGTTGTATTTCCCAAACGAATCTCATAGGATCTTTCTGACTAGTAATTGCATTGTTATGCCTTGCTCAGTTCTTGTCAATTGCACTGCTGTAATTTGTTTACCCTTCATGCCATGTTGTTTATCTAAGGAGAGCACCTCTAGTGAACTATGGACCCCGGTCCAATCTTTACCATTGAAACATCTTCCACTGTTACTTGTTTACTTGCTGCAAACCATTACCTTCCACACCATATGTTTAATACTTTGTTACAACAAACTGGTGAGCTTGACAACCTCACTGATTCGTTTGGGCAAAGTCTTGAGTTTGTGTTGTGTAGATCTCCGTGTTGCTTGCAACACCTGTGTGATGTTTCCTTCCTCCTTCTGGTTCGATAACCTCGGTCTCTACTGAGGGAAGACTTGTTGTTGTGCTCATCACACCTTGCTCTTGGGGTTTCCAACAAAGTGCTCCACCACCGTCAAGTTCTCTGGCGCCATCAAGGAGTCACCATGATGCACCTAGGAGGGCAAGGCCTTCGAGATCATCCTCCCGAGCCAGGCCCTCATGCAATGAGGATCTCATTACTCCGCGATTCGGCGACGAGGGAGATGAGGGGGATGCTCACCCTTCCACCTTTCCTTGCCCGACCTTTTTGCGGGCTGCTGGGATTCTTGATGATTTTACAACCTTGGTTCGGAGGGCTGGACTAACAAGCTTTATGCAGGATGAGAGCGTGCAATATGCTACGCTCACTAAAACATTTGTGGAGAGCTTTTCTTTTACTAACAGCATGTTCAAGCCAGATGTGTCTTTCAAAATTTATGGCAGGTCCTACAATATGACATTGAAGAAATTTTGTGAGGCTCTGGGACTTGGTACAGCTAGGTCAGCAAAGAAGATTCTAGCTCAACCCATTGATTTGTTGGAGCTCTACCGCGAGATAACCAATGATGATGACCGTAGAGCTTAACGGGGAAAGATAAGAAATATTAAACTCCCAGCCATCAGGTACTTTGCTTACTATCTTGCCACTAGTGTTCTTGGTAGGGAGAACACTAGTAATATTTCCAACTATCATTTGGCATTCTTAGCTGCCGCGCTCAACAATGATACTAAGTATAATCTTGGTTCTCTCATTGCTCGTTGCTTAGCTGCTAGGGTACCCATTTATGGGGGAATTATTGTTGCACGTGTTGCTACTGCCTTGGACCTTGCTGTTGATCCAAATGATACAGTTTTGGCCCCTTAGAGGCTTGATCTTGCTTCCATGAAGGTACATCACTTTGTCACCACTAGCTCTACCCTTGAGAACTTGGTTTATAGAATGCTGTTTATTGACGGGGAAGGGAGAGAGATCCCTCTCCCCCAAACCAATTTGTTCAGTATTTCTCAGGGACCTTTGTCACGCTCCAAGGAGGAGATGGATGAGAAGTTGTGCATTCTTGGCTTCCATGGGAATTATCAGGGGGAAGCGCCCTCGTACGACCCCTCTGTATACTACACAGGGGAGTCCTCGAGCTCATACCAGGACGAGGGAGCCTCCTCGTCATACTACGGAGGTGCACCTTCTTGAGCACCATGGGATTGAGCCCCACTTAGGACAAAAGCCTAAGCTTGGGGGGAGAGGGATCATGTTCGTCGATTCTTTGTATATCCATTGTTTCGCTTTCTTTTTGGTTTTTGTTTCTGCTTTCTCAAAACACAAAAATACCAAAAATATTTTCGTTGTTTCTCTTGGTTTGTTTCTTTGCTTTTTAGCTTGGTTTTGCCTTAAAGAAAAATCCAAAAAGATTTTGCTTTGTTTGCTTTGCTTGGTTTGTTTTTACTTTGTTTGTTTTTGCTTTGTTGGCTTGTTTGAAAAATCGAAAACACCAAAAATATGTGTTTTTCTTCTTTGGTTTTGTGGGTTCTTTGCAGGGCTCAGCCGTCCTTAGTGTATTTTGGTTTCATGTTATTATTCAAGTCACATAAGTGAAGGGAAATAATGAAGATTAAGACAACTTGAGGTGTGGTAAGAGGCTGGTAACGAACAATATTTGTTTTCATTTTTGTACATATACTCACCATTGTGAGCATGCTTAGTCTATTCATTGTAAGGAGTATGTTACTGATGGATGCTTAGTAGTTCTTGCTTGTCTGTGATTAGCTCCAGCTTTCTAATAGTTTGTAGCATGTCATATGAATGTTTGCTAGCATTGTTTTATTTATATTTTGGTGTGATATTGTGGTACCGTCCTCTGAAGTTTCATGTGAATCGACTTGGCACATGCTCACGCATGCATATGACTAAACAATAGTCAGTAAGCCTCGATGATTTATTTTGCCTCAGAGTTCTAGTATCACTTTCATGCCATAATTAGTCATGTTTTGTTGCAAGCATGATTATGACAGCTATTGCTCTCTCGTTTGTCGCTCCCTCTCTATTGCTAGCCTTCACTTGCACTGAGTATGAGCTCTACTCGTGTTTCCAACTCTCCAAAACCATTATTGCCAACAGTGTCCATCATACCTACCTATTAACATCATTTGCTATTTCAGTGCATATTCTATATGCCTTGTTTTCTTTTAAATAAAATGTTTGTCTGTTTTGAAAAAGTTAGTTAGTAAAGCTCTCACGAACTTGATGGCATACTTTATTCCTTGCACTTAATAATCCTGAACCATTGTGACTTGTCCATGAAAGTTATATGCTTGCAAATTATAGGTTGGGAGTTAGCAGAACCGTGCTGTCACGGGGAATGTTTTCAACACTTATGGATACATATCCAGTTGATACCTTGCTCTTTTGTTTGCGGATGTTGACGGTGTGAAATAAAAGGGGAGCTTGTGAGTTCATGGAGTATATATATATATATATATATATGTGTTAGAGGAACGCCTGGGACGCTAGCCTAAGCCATGCCTAATCATGGTGGAAACTTGCAGCACCACCATAATGAGCATTCTGTAAAGCATCCTCAATAAAAAGCTATGCACATAGTAAATAAAAATATTGCTGATATGCTTATTGTCTGCTTGCCTTGTCATTTTGATCACGGGATAGCTCCTGTATCATGTGCAAGGGGTACCCCGTTGACGGTTCTCTGTGATATGCATGTATGTACAATGACAAGAACTTGCAGGTAACCAAAGTTGAGTAGCATGCGGAGCGGCCCTCGTACTCAAGGGACTTGGGATTTCCAGTTTATAGTCTGTTAAGCATATAACTCATATTGGACCTCACTTTCACCATAACCATATGAAGATGCATATGATAGGGGCAATGAGAGCTCAAAGCTAATGAGTACCTTCCTTTCAGCATTTGGAAGCCTTTCAAACTTTTCAAAACCTTTTCACTTCCTTGTTAAGTCACCACTAATTCTATGAGCACCTTCTTGAGAGCATAGTTGTTATTCTTGTGTTTGTCTCAAAACTTGGTTAATTATGTCATGACTCTGATGCTTGTATCTCTGATATCTTTACTTTTAGTCTTCATGTGAACTTTAGTGGTGCCTTGGCATTTATAATGTGCTCACAAACAAAGGCAAGTGAGATACCACTCTACCATACCTTACTATGAGCATTGCAATGTTGCTTATGTTTATGTTCCATGCTACTTATTATTATTAAGTTGGTTTCTCTTCATAGCTTGCAATGACTATTGAGTAGACTTAGCTGCATACTTTTTATTATGAATGGTTTAAGTATCTACTCCTGTGCTAAGAATATATACATCATTTGAAGCAAATGTGTTCGTGAAAGTTCTTTTATCACACTTAGTTTTCAACTGAATTGCTTGAGGACAAGCAATAAGCTACGCTTGGGGGGGGGTTGTTACGTTCAAAACATATCTACTTTCTCGAACACTTTTTCTATTGTTTCTCCTCTAAACTTGTGTGATTTGGATACAACTAACACGGACTGACGTTGTTTTCAGCAGAATTACCTTGGTGTCTAGTTTTTGTGCAGAAAATCAACTATCAGAAAAATCCCGGAAAATATGCCAAAAATTATATTCCGCCAGAAGATCCACGGAGCCAGAAGACAAAACGGAGTGGAGGCCTGGGGGGCCCACACCCCTGCCAGGCGTGGGTGGGCCCAGCCCGCGCCTAGGGGGTGCGGCCACCCTAGGCACCCCCTCGGGCTCCCTCTGCGCCTATAAGTTACCCCCTGACCTAAAAACCGAGGGGGGTCGACATTTTTCCAGAAAGAGTTCCGATGCGCTACCACCACCACAAGTCGCGATTCGGATCTAGAAACTCCGTTCTGGCACCCTGCCGGGACGGGGAATTCGGAGAAAATCATCGCCATCGTCATCACCAACGCCTCTCCATCAACCATCGATGTTTCCCTCATCCATGAGTGAGTAATCTCCCGTTGTAGGCTATGGGGATGGTAGGGATTGGATGAGTTCTATCATGTAATCGAATAAGATTGTTAGGGCATATTGCCTAGTATCTCTATTAGTGTTATTTGACTTTGTTGCAACTTGTTGTTCTTAATGCTTGTCACTAGGGCCCGAGTGCCATGATCTCAGATCTGAACTTATTATTGAATCATTATGATAGTATTGTTTGTAATCTTATCTGCAAGTTGTGTACACATATCACTGTCCGGATTCAAAGGCCCTGAAGTGACAGACATTGGGAGTACCGGAGGGGATGGATGTGGTGTGAGGATCACATGTGTTCACGGAGTGTTAATGCTTTGCTCCGGTGCTCTATTAAAAGGAGCACCTTAATTGTCAGTAGTTCTCTAGAGGCCCCGCTGCCGCGGGCTGGCATGACAAAAGATGTTGTGCAAGTTCTCATTGCGAGCACGCATGACTATATATGGATCACATGCCTAGGATTGTTTAGTACTTGGATGCTTATTCTTATTTATCTGCAATGTCCTAGATCTTAAAGTTACATATTTAGACTCATCCATGCAATGCCCGTCCATCCATCCCTATGCCTACCGCGCTCATATCCTACTGTTTGCTACTACTGTTACTATTGCTCATGTTTCGTTGCTGCTGTTGCTTTGCTGTTACTATTACAAACTGTTGCTACTGATAAACTTCTGTGCGCAAGAACTATTTTTAGGTGCAGCTGAATTGACAACTTAGTTGTTAAGGCTTGCAAGTATTCTTTGGCTCCCTTGTGTCGAATCAATAAATTGGGTAATACTACCCGTGAAGACTGTTGCGATCCCCTATACTTGTGGGTCATCAGTGTGCTGGTTGGTGGTGGGTTGGGTGGAGCACTTCAGCCCGTCCGAGGTGGTGAGTTCTTTGGGGTTGGGCAAAATCCCTGTTGGCCCCGTCCAGCACTGTCGCGGTGGCTCCTGCGGGTGTCGCCTTTCCTTCCTGAAGGGCGTCAGGTACCTCCTCCCCACCCTCCTTCGTGTATTGGAGAAAACCCTAGGACTAGTCAGGGTAGCAAGGGTGTCATCGTCGCATTCCTTGCTGAAGGTGTTGCTTGGTTCATGGCGGTTAGGGATGCCAGGAGCACGGTGGGACTTTCCCGGAGGGCGCAGCGGTAGAGGACCGTCTTCGTTTCATCGATCTCCTTCTTTTCTACTGGTCTTGGTTGTGATGTGTCCCTAGCACGTTCGTTGTACCGTCTGGTTGCTATATTAATATGCAATGAGTTGGCGAGTCAGCGCCTAGACATACCTTGCAATGATTGTAACACCTTATATGCGCTGAGTTGCTTGACATCTGCCGGACTGCTCATCATACCGAATGTAGAGGATGTGCGGTCACATGTCAAACTCCCGTCACAGAATGGTCTCTACCGGCCGGGCGCGCACATGGGGAACCATGCCGCCACCGAATCGACACTCGCTAGAGCTCGACTCAACGCGTCCGGCCTGCGGCGGCGAGGGAACTGAGAGAGCGGTGGAGAGTGGTGGCTCGATTTACCGTGGCAGCAGCTACTGGACGGCCATGTGGATGAGCGGTGGCAGCAGAATAATGGAGGGGAGCATCAACGGCGGGGATTCGGCGCGGCTAGGTCACCAGAGGAGGTTGGGGGGAATGGAGCGGGCGACAACAGTCGTGCGCTCGGAGGTTTTAGCCCGGCGGTTGGAGCTTCCCGCACTTGCTCGAGTTTTTCAGCACGCTGGAGCCAACACAACAAACATGCCGCCCGCGATACCGCAGTTTGCCGCGCGTTGGAATTTTTTTTACCATGCGTACTGTTGGAGCGCCGTTTTCTGTCTCCAGCGTCAAAAAGGGACAGATTTTAGGACGGAGATACTATGGGAGAATTCATGTACATATTATTTTCGTGTATTTTGGATTTCACCCCGTGCGCGCCGCTCTGGCTCCCAGCAGATATGGCTGTTGCGTACCTCTAGATGGCCAAGGACGGCGTCCTCATGTCATCAGAGTTCTAGAACTACACCCGGTCGGCCGGAATCCCGAAGGAACGATGCTTGCGGCCGCTGGCGACTAGGCCAGGGTTTCTCCTTTCCAAGCTATAGGATTCAGGGACAGATTGAGTCGCTATTTTCTCTTTTTCATGGAGCGTTGATTGGTTATTTTCAGGAGAGCATGATCGATATATTGGTTCTGTACTACACAATGCCCAGCGCTAGCAACGACCGAGTATGGGAGGGACAAGGTAGTGACGAGCGGATCAGCACACCTACTTCTCGAGATGGCAGCCATGCTGATCTTTGTAGATCGAATCCGTCACTGCATAACCTGGTGCTCTGTACCGTACAGGTTCTGCGCCTGCGCAACAATCATGGCTGGCTCTCTCCGGTACCAATTTCACCCAGCTCTTCGCTAGCTCTCACACAAGTATCATTGTAAAGAGTAAAAACCATGCTCTCACATTTCAGTCAGACTATACTGCTTTTGATTTGGAAAAGACGACAAACTGGAAACATACGGCCTGGCCGCCGTCCTTTGCGTTTGCCGCCGCGGTACAAGATCGACAAGATGAGGCGCTGCTGCTTGCCATCCGAGCTCTTGTATCGCGGTTCTGCATTGGCATCCGAGAAAGCGGCAGCAGTGGCGTACGTGTCAAGCGGCCATTGCGGCGGCGCCTACCAAATCGCCGGCAAGATCGACACGTTTCATGGCCGGCCTCCCCTCCTCCTTGACGTGTGTGTGCTCCGGTCGTGCTCCGGAGACCCCGACAGCATATGGCCACTGTCCTTCCTCCCTGTTCGCAACCAGTCTAGGATCGACAGGATGAGGCGCCGCTGCCCGGCTAAGGTTGAACAGATCGCGTACGTACCTCCGCCACGTGGAGCTCGATGGATGGGAGGGAGGCACCGGGGAGATGTGGAGCAGGAAGGAGAAGATGGGGAAGAGAGGTCGAGGTGCTAGAGAGGTGGAACAGGGAGGTGGGGATGCCGAGGAGAGGTAGAGGGGATGGGAGGCGCTCGTGCTGTTGTGCTGCTTGTTGTGGCCCTGAGAGAGAGAGAGAGAGAGAGAGAGAGAGAGAGACCAGCTGCTGGCGTGAGAGAAGATGGGAAGGAGGGAGGAGACAGATATATTGGTGCGCTTCTACTGCTGATAGCTTGTCGTGTATACTTCTGCTCTAAATCTTTTGATTTTCATAATCTCGTTGATTGCTATTTTTTGCTGCTGATAATGCTATTGCTAGGATCGACGATTGTGCCTTCGTGGATTTGATGAACAACGAAAACACTCCCGTCAAATCAGTATACTGTAAAACTACATTTCAAAATGAATCTAAAGCCTGATGCGGCATTGTTTGACATCACGGCATGAATGAGAAGTCATAAGTGTGCCCTGACGCACCTATGCGGCTTGGCATCATGCGGATGGCAGCACGCCAGTGATGATGGTAGGTGAGGTCGTGAGCGCATATTTCCTTTTACGTGAAATTTCTAATTTATAGCATAGCTTCATACCCGTGTAAATAGTTTCATCCAAGATAAGAAAAATATAATTCGACATCGATAAGAAAAATGTCCAAAACAAGACCGCTATCATGAGTCAAGATAAAAAAAATTCCATATAGGATCGGTCACTTTTGCTAGTTACAAGGACAAGGACAAAAACTGGTTGACCTGGCGTGGCAACAGGAAGAAGGCGCTGAAAACAAGTGGGCTGCACCGCACCACACAGGCCCACTTTCACAAGAATTCCAAGCCCACACTCGCTGCTAATTTTTTTTAAATAATATATTTTTTTATTGAATTGCATAAATAATACACAAAACGGACAAATTATAAATCTGTTGGTCGGTCGCCGTTCGACAGACGACAGACTCGTAAAACACTGCCTTCGTTCGTTCAACAGACGACACACCCTGCTGTGGGTGTGTCGTCCGTTGAACGGACGAAGTTGAACGGACCAAGGCTGTGTGTCGTCCGTTGAACGGGGCAGTGTTTCGTCCGTAACGGACGAAGGCAGTGTTTCGTCTGTTGAACGACCGACCGACCAACAGATTTACAATTTGACTGTTTTATTTATTATTTGTGAAATTCAATAAAAAAATGTATTATTTAAAAAAAATTAGCCTCACCTCTCGGTCGGTCGGTTAATTAAAAAAAAAACTCTTGGTTGGTTCGTCAGCTAGCCGGGCTGACACGACGGCGAGGTCGGTCGGCCCCCCGCACCGCCGCCGGCGATCTCCTCCTCGCCGGCGAAGACATTCACTTACCCCCTCCGCCGATCGGTAACTCTCCGATTCGAGTCCCGAGTCCACCGCCCGCCGTCTCCCCCCTCGACAACTCACCTGCCGCCCCCCGCCTAGCTTCGTAGGCAAGCGCGACTCTCGTCGGCGCCACGGTTCGCAGGATTGAGTTCCCTATGTTTCGCCGCTCTTTCAGGCGCGGTTAATTCGCAGGAGGGACATTGATCTCCTTCGTCTTCTCCGACATTGGACGCAGACCTTATCGAGGTGAGCATACCTTCCATCTATTACCTAGATTTCACATTACGAACCTTCAACTTTGATTTTGGTTAATAGTAAAATTATGGCCACTTGTTTGTTGTCGAAGAAGAATCTCACCGAGAATCTTCTCTTAATTTGACCAAACCATCGATGCCGTTTCGTCTCAAAGAATCACACCAGTATCTTCGGTTAGTTTGTCCATAAGAATCACTGCGACAGGGACGGGGGTCTAGTGTGTATTTTGATCTGTTGGCTCATTCAAGCTGATCAAATAATTGGACAATCGAAGCATTGAATTTGCAAAGTCACCGGTGGATCTGCCATACATTTTCCATTATGAAAAAGAATCCCTTGTGTATTTTTTTTTGAAGTATTTAATTGTCCATTGCTAACTGAATCCACCGACCACCTTCACACAGCCTCATGTCAATTTGCTCACTGCTAACTGCATGAAAAAGCCCTTGTGTATTTAATTGCTCGTTCCTAACTGCATCACACGACCACCTTCACTTGGCTGTTTCCAGCACCATCCTCTTGTCAATTTGTTGGCTTAATCATTCAAGTTGACATTCATTTTCTTAAAGGAAAAAAGGAATCATCTCGGCGGCCCCATATAGGATGACCATTTGAATAGTTAAAAGGCACTGGAATTAGCAAAGTTGCATCATCTCGGAGGCCCCATATAGGATGACCTTTTGAATGGTTAAAAGGCACTGGAATTAACAAAGTTGCGTCTCGTCCTTTTCTTCCTTGAATGAATAGTTAAAAGGCACTGGAGTTAGCAACATCCCACCAACGGTATAAAAGGATCCTTCAAGGCCTTTGCCGAAGTACGCTCACATACATACCTTCTGCTACTTGTCAATCCACCAAACCCAAACCTCACAAACCAGTTGCCTGCCTCCGTGCACTGAGGAGATAATGGAGATGGCGGTCGGCGCCGCGAGCTGGCTCATCGGCAAGCTGCTGGATAAGCTGTACGATGACTTGGTGGCCGTGTATGTGTCCAGCCAAGAGCTCGGCCTCAACTCCGAGCAAATCAAAGAAGACCTGATGTACACGCAGGCGCTTTTACATGCGTCCCAGGGGAGGGACGACAACAACCCTGGGCTCGAGGGGCTGCTGCAGCAGCTCGCCAGGAAGGCTGATGAGGCCGAGGATGCCCTGGACGAGCTCCACTACTTCATGATCCAGGACAGGCTCAACAACACGCACCATGTGACGCCATTTTTGGGTGGTGACATCCAAGAAAAGGTTCAACATGGTCGTAATGCCGTTCGCCACACTTTTGGTAACTGGCTTTCAAACCTCTCTTGTTCATCATCTAGAAAAGATGATGTTATTGCTGCTGCTGCTACTTCTGTTACTGATAATAACCCACAAAGCAATGCCAAGGTTGATAGTGATATGGTTAGTGGGCATGAAGATCACTTGGAGTTTGATAGAGTGGTCATGTCAAACAAAATCAAGTCCGTTATTGAGGTCATACACGCCCAGTGCCTTCGTGTCTCTGACTTGCTCAAAATTCCAAACGATAGCAGCACAACAGACACATTAGCCACCATAAAACCTCTTGCCATCGGATCAACAATGGAACAAAATAAATTATATGGAAGGAGTGTCATTTTTGAGAAAACTATAAAAGATATCACCGGTGGCGCATATTATAGTGAACCTCTTTATGTTCTTCCTATAGTTGGTCCAGGGGGTATCGGAAAGACAGCTTTCACACAGCACCTGTATAATGATAGAAGGACTCAAGAACACTTCTATGTTAGGGTTTGGGTCCGTGTTTCAACTGATTTTGATGTACTTAAGCTCACACAACAGATCGATAACTGCATTCCCGCAAGTAAATATGGGCACTATTGGGACAGGCACACTGCTAGTGGAACAACCAATTTAGATCAGCTTCAGATGTCCATTGCACATAGGTTGAAGTACATAAGATTCTTAATTGTGTTGGATGATATATGGAAATGCGATAGTGATGCTGAGTGGAGCAAGTTTTTAGTTCCTTTCACAAATGGGGAGATCAAAGGCAGCATGGTTCTAGTCACAACTCGATTTCCAGAAATACAAGAAAGGGTGAAGAAATCAACCATTCCAATAAAGCTGCAAGGTTTGGAGCCTGAGGAGTTGATGAAGTTTTTTCAAGCGTGTGTATTTGGTGAAAATAAACATGATCAACATTGCAGTGAGTTACTTGATATTGGAAGAAAGATTGTAGAGAGGTTGAAGTGTTCGCCGCTAGCAGCTAGAACAATTGCTCTGTTACTGAAGAAAAACCTTTCTCGGGAACATTGGAGGAAAGTTCTTGAAAATAATGAGTGGAATAATCAGACAAATAGTGATGATATTATGCCAGCCCTGAAAATTAGTTATGATTACCTTCCTTTCCACCTGAAACAATGTTTTTCTTATTTTTCCCTTTTCCCTAAAGATCGTAGGTTTACAAATTTGGAAACTGCTCGCTTTTGGACTGCAATAGGCATAATAGACTCTAGCTGCAAAAATAATAATTACTTTGAACAACTAGTCGACGGTGGTTTTCTCATGAAGGAAATGGATGGTGTGGAGGATCAGTATTATGTTATGCATGATTTATTGCATGACCTATCTCAGAGTGTTTCTTCACAAGAATGTTTCAATATTAGTAATGGTTTTAGTTTTAGTACGGATGACATCCCACAGTCAATAAAACACTTGTCCATCACAATGGAAGATGCATATGATGCAAATTTTAGGAAAGAAATGACTAAACTGAAGAGCAGGATAAATATTGGAAATTTGTGGACTTTGATGATTTTCAGAGAATATGAAGAACGTATCACTGAGATTTTAATGGATACGTTCCAGGACATAGAGGGTCTCCGTGTCCTTTTTATTGCAATGAACTCTCCAAACTCCTTGCCAAAAAACTTCTCAAAACTTCTCCACCTACGATACCTAAGAATTCGATCGCCCAAACATTTAGAAGTGACTTTACCTAGTACGCTACCAAGATTCTATCACTTGCTATTTTTAGACCTACAAGATTGGCACGGTAGTTCTAGTTTGCCTAAGTACATTAGCCGCCTTGTTAATTTATGCCATTTCATTGCTAACAATGAACTCCACTCGAATGTTCCCGAGGTTGGAAAGATAGAGCATCTAGAGGAGCTAAAAGAATTCCATGTTAAGAGAAAGAGTGTTGGTTTCGAACTGGAAGAGTTGGGGAAATTGACAGATCTTGGAGGAGAACTCTGTGTACGTGATTTGGAAAAGGTTGCTACCAAGGAAGAAGCCAGCAAAGCCAATTTGGTTTTGAAAAGGAATCTGAAAAGGTTGACACTAGTTTGCAGAAGAGGGCAACCGATTTCAACTGATGTTGTTAATGGCCTCCAGCCACATGATAATCTCAAAGAACTTGTCATTAAAGGTGATTTTGCGTTTCCAAGTTGGTTGTGTTGTGACACGACCATTAAGCATTTGGAGTCTCTCACTCTAGATGGTGTGTGTTGGGGGAATCTTCCACCTTTTGGTCATCTATCATGTCTCAAGATACTACGGTTGAAGAATATTACTGGCATGTGTCTCATAGGGCCTGACCTTAGTTTCATGCACCTGGAAAAAGTTGAGTTCAATAACATGCCAGATCTTGAAGAGTGGGTCATGGGACCTAATTGCCATCAATTTCCAAAGCTTGAAAGCATCAAGTGCAGTGAGTGTCCCAGTTTCCGTACACTGCCTTTTTTGTCAAAGCACCTTCGCCAAGACACACACTATCCCATCCTGTCTGAACTTATTATTTATGAATGCCGCAAGTTGACCCTTCCACCCATGCCTCACACTTCCTCACTAACACATTTTGAAGTGGCTAATAATCTTAAGACCGTCAAGCCGAGGTCAGTGAGGCGAGTTTGGTCTGTGCGTTTCATGAAGAATAGATTGTCTTTGTCAAGCTATGAACATGCATTAGCCTTCCACAATATGGGGAAACTAGAGAGTATCACATTCAGAAATGGATCGAAAATCCCATGGACAGACCTCCAACAGCTAACCTCTCTAAGGAACCTTTTGATTGAACGAGATTCAAGCATGTGGTCAAGCCCGTCAATGGCTCTCCTCTCAACCCTCACGTCTCTCACCAGTATATCATTGTTGGATTGCGAGAAGTTTACAGTGGATGGGTTCGATCCTCTCATCACAGTCAACCTCAAGGAATTGACGATCTATAACTACCATTCTGATTCTATAGCAGCGGATCTGTTGTCAGAGGTGGCAAGGATCAAAAAACTGTCGCCACCAGGCTCCTTCCACCAGTTGACAACACTCTCTGTGGATAGAATCTCAGCGGTGCTTGTTGCTCCCATCTGCAGCCTCCTTGCTGCTTCCCTCCACACATTACATTTCTGCTATGATGGGCATATGAAAAGCTTGACGGAAGAGGAAAACAAGGCGTTCCAGCTCCTCACCTCCCTCCAATCCCTAAAATTTCTTAGCTGCTCGCGTCTGTTGTCCCTCCCTCAAGGGTTACACAGTCTTTCTTCTCTCAGGACACTAGAAATCCACCGTTGCCCTAAAGTCCGATTGCTTTCGCTTCCCAAAGGAGGCCTCCCCACTTCACTGCAACTGTTGCGTGCAGAGCATTGCAGTGCCGATCTACAAGAGGAAATGAAGATATTACAGGCAACAAACCCAGCTTTACGGCTGGTATACTGATCCTAGCCCATGGTAACAATGAATTCTTATCATTTTCCTTCATTTTCTCAAGGAAATTGACTCCCTAATCTTTATACAACTAACTTGTGAAATCTGGCAGGTGCCTAACTTGTCCGCACAGACCCATCGATCTGTACTCCCATTTCAAACTACAATATATGTAACATATATAGGCTGTGAATCCTGGATACATGTCATGTGGCATATACACGCCGTCAGCCCGGTCATCTGCAGGTTAGTACATGATTTATGTGATCTAGTTTGACCACGGTTGCTAATTAAGCTGCGTTCCGCTATCTATATATGAATTTCGATTGCTTCTTTTACATGGCATGTGTGTAACATTCTCTTGTTTCTGCATTTTACAACTGCAGCTACCCGGCCTAACTTGTATTTATTTCTTATACAGAGCTTCATTTCCTACGCAGCTATCTGTTGTTTCTCATATTAGATCAGATGTACTGGTATCAAATAGAGTACTGTGGTTTGCATGGTAAATTTCGAAGACTAATGCAACCAATTGAGCGATGGACCTGGAGGTGAATACCTGTTTTTTCCTGACATAGTTCAGTATGATGGTTATTATAATCTTCATGTTATGGAAACGTTGCAGGCCTTAGATCAGAAAGCTAGGTTCTGTGTTTTGCTTCCTTGGAGTATTGGACAATATATTCACTTGTGCACGCATTTTCTGCCTGAAGTCCTTGTGGTTGGACAGCTTGTATTTCATGAGGTTAACGATTTGGGTGGAAGATATATTTTATCCTCAATCTGGTATGCTCATCTATCTAAACAGCTTTAGATCATAACAGTGCTTCTGAATGTATATGGTGTAGGAGCACACCTTCTTTGATGCACTCTTTTTATAAAGTTTAATGCAACTGATGTTTCCTAAGTCTTTTCTGAATATCTCAATATTAGACACGTTTCATACAATATTGAACAGGCCGGTGGATGGTACCATCAACCGTCAGGTGCATCTTGTGCAGATTGCATGCATGGTGATGTTTCATTGGTTCAGCGTTTCATTTGTATTTATCAGGTTCACCTGTTTACCAACTCAAAGTAACATATTGAGCATTTATATTCACGAGTTCCCTTTCAATTTAGTGACCTTATATTCATCATTGCTATTCTGTAGAACAATTTACTGTCAACACTGAATCTAGAAGTTGCATTCAGAACTTGGTTGTCTTGATGTATCGAATGAGCTGGGCAGTTCTGCGTCAGACCGTGACCATGGTATTAATTGCATCTAGTGGTAATTCGTGTGTTTAGAGAAGTTACATTTTGATGTTGTCAGTGTGGCATGTTCAATGATTCTTGTTTTTGGGTACTGATTTGACATATGTGGTGGCATCATCATGCAGGTGGTGTTCCCTTTTCTCTCAAAGTAATGCCAATTTGCAATGTCCACGCTCATATATCTGCTGTCAGAACACTCCTGGATGCAAGTAATGTCGCATGTGCATGTCATCAGACCAACTGTCGGTTAGTACATGGATTTGTATGATTTCATTCACAATACAAATTAAGCAAACCACGTAGTTTGGTCATATATTTTAATTGCATCCCTTTACATCCCTACCATGTCTCTTGTTATAAATAATTCTTATACAATATCCTCTTAAATACAGTTTTAGCAACTCTTAATTTGGCGTGTCCCATATTGTGGCAGTTTTGCATTTAGCAGCTGCATGCATGGTAAATGTTGGAGACCAAGGCTGGACCCATTGATGGACTCGACATGGAGGTGAATGACTCTTTTATTCTGCATGTATGTTTTCTTCTACTTTGAAGTAGAAGATTATCCTAACCTTCATGCTATGGAAATGTTTCAGGTCTCACATCTTAGAGCTATGTTCTGTATGCACTGCTTGGACAATATATTCACTTGCGCAACACATTGCCTGTCTTACTACTCATTGAACAGCTTGTGTTTCATAAGATTTGAATTTGTGTGCAAGAGCATTCTATCCTCAATCTGGTACGTTAATTTATCTCAACAGTTATTAGATGAAAAGAGTGCCCTGTTCATAATATTAACACACCTTCTGAATATCTCAATTCCAAAACACGTTTCATGCAGTACTGGAACAGGTTGGTTATTTCTTCATATAGTTGGCTGTACCACCAACTGTGCGTGCTGCATATTGTGCAGCCTGTGGAGATTGCATCTGGTGTGGTGTTTCACCGGCATCCCTCAGAGTTTTAGTTCCAACCTAGCAGGTTCGATTATGACCAACTCGAACTAATGACTAAGATCTATGAGTTATTTTTCTGACCTCGCGACTGTAACTTGGATCCTGCAGAACAATGACACGACCACCAGTGACCTCACAAGTTGGTATTCAGAAGCAAAGTTGGTTCTTGTCTCGAAACAACGACGGTAATGGAATTAGCATCTGTCTCGATGTCTCGACAGAGATGCAGCAGTTCTGAATTCCACCATTTCAAAGGTAATTGCATCCAGTGGTGATTCTCGTGTTCAAAGAATTTTATGTTACATGTTATCAGAGTGGCATCGTTGATGATTCAGGTTTTTGGAACTTATTTGTTCATGTATGTGGCATCATCATGCAGGTGTTCCCCTGCCTTGACGGAACCAGATCCCAAGCACGACTGTTGGCGTCTGCTACGACCCCCTCCCCCTCTTTCTGGCGTTCTTTGTCCGCCAGGGCGCTCATTACCTGTCGGGTACCCCTTGTTCTTTCTGCCGCCGCTGGCCAGCTCCCCACCCACTCATCCTCCTTATGAGAGTCCATGATTTAGTCCATGATTTAGTCCCTGTGTATGGTACAAATCGTGTTGGAGCTCTCGCTCTCTCACTAGCCTCTTACACCCCTCTTCCCACCGGTCATCGCGTTGTAAGAGCATCTACGGGATGCTCATTTTTTACCAAGATGCAGTCATTAGTGGTTCGGCCAAAAACTTCTCTTGGCACGCGAGATGAAGGCTTTGAAAACCCATGTTTCTTCAGTGCTGCTGATCTGTTGAACATTCTTCCTGTTAAAGCGCTGGATTTTTGTACTATTTGTATCGGTTCAGTTGCAGCAACAAGTTGAGAAACAGTTCTAGTGTGTACTGCTTTGTATAGACTGGACGCTGTGACACGTACAATTGTAGTGTGAGTGGAGTACCTGGATCATTTCTTTTTTTCAGATACACCCAGTAGTCTCCTTACAATTAGCTACTGAATGAGTTCATATCCAAGACCAGCTTGAGAGAAGAGTTAAGTAAAGATGTTTGGTTCCATTTTGAAAGGTTCACAGCTTGACAGTCAAATTAAGTTGTTTCAATCAATAGAACTGAGGTTTGATGCCAACTTGTTCTTGCGAAACTGAAGTGCATGCGCTTCCTCAACCAAGGGCAGATGATGTGTTCCGTTTTAGCTTTATAAAAGTAATGTATCTAGACCTTGTTTAGCATGTAGGTTCACTTCTAGACACTCCGAAACTACACAAAGTTCTAAATACACTCCTTTCACAAAGCTAAAACATCTTATGTTCATGGTCTTGGCCAACTCATGGTACCACCAGCAACATCTTGTACAGGTTGCAATTTTAAGGTGATGTTTCACTGGCCAGCATCCTTGAGGTTCAGCTCTACACAAACAATAGCAGCAAGGGAGGAATCTGTGTTGATGTCCTGAAGGACCTGTGCCTGTGTAGTTCTTTCTGCCTGTGTTGGCTACATTCCAAGGACGGTCGGTCTTCCTCTTACTGTTTTCTGGAGTATAATAAAATCCCAACGAAAGCTCATCTATCATGTTACAGCAATGGTTAACATCGCTGTGTACTAAACAGACATGGTTTTTAAGAGATACAACAGGATTGATCAAACCAAACAGTTTGAAGAGATTTCAGACCCAACCCAGATGCCAGGACCTGGATATCCTTATATCCCAATACTCCACATTTGTCACATACTTCCACCGTAACTACATAAGGTTCAGCTAAGGAGCAGTAGAGCTTTACATACCATTAAGAGTCACCTGCAGAGCCAAGGAGCAGCAGCTTTACACAAGGTACAGCGCAACAGTTCTGAATCTACATCTACAATCGAGAATACTAGCCTACTGTACGACCACCCGGTCTCTGAATCCGCTAACATAGTCTGGTGCAAATCGCACAGGGTACCTCAGTGAGGCAGAGCCTACAAGGGAAAACTCAGTGCAATGCAGCAGAACCTACTACAAGAGCCGTGGTCGAGTTACTAGGATGGACAGTGCTGCTGGCACAAGCCCTGAACCTACTCCTTGTTCCTGGTTGCTTTGTCCTTCTTGTGCCCACCGAGGATCCGGGAGATCTGCAACCCTCTGCTGAACGCTTGGTTGAACAGCATCCTCGTCTGGAACTCGGACACAAAGGGGAACCACGCGAGGAACGCGATGGGCGTGAACAGCAGGAGCCCCATCAGGATCTCGTAGCCACGTGCGAGGGCCTTCACCGATCCCCAAAGCCCGGCCATCTCCACCGCGGGTTTGATCGCTTGGGCAATCTGACAAAGACGGCCAAGTCACGTCCGAGACAGGAAAAAAAACAAGCGCACGTGGAGGGAGGAGAGCAGAATAGAGCGAAGTGACTAACCAGAAGCAAGCCCCATCCAGTCGGCATGAAAGCGAGGATGCAGACGAAGATGTCGAGAACCGTCATGTGAGCAAGTGCTGTCAAGGTGACGATGACGGTGATCAGCGTTATGAATATGAGCCCCTTGATCAGCCGGAAGACGAGCTGGAACTCCGCGCTGAACCTCCTCCTCCCAACCGACACGGTCTGGAAAGAAAAAATCAGGAAAAGTGAGTGTTCCAGTTCGACAAAACAGATCAGTCAGTTAAACCACAAAAAATATCACTGCCAAAGCGAGTGATTTTGGAGTTCAGAATTATAATATGCAGAAACAACTCAAGTGGCAAAGTTAATTTGATATTCAACATCAGAAGGGGATCTAGAGACTAAACAAGCACGGACGAAACCACCAGACTCTAGGACAAGTGTGCACACGAAGGTTCATTTGAAGAAACATGACTTGATTATTACCTTCATAACAAGCAACATAAACAGAATCACAACCCATGAGAATCCATAAACCTGGAAATTAATGGCATTAGTTAGAAAGACTGCATAGGCATGACACAGATGCAAACATCTACTCCCTCCGTTCCAAAATATAAGATGTTTTAGCCTTTTTTCTGAGACACATGTATCTAGTGTGTAGGTTCACTCATTTTGCTCCGAACATACACACTAAAGGCGTCTAGATACATGTGTTTCAAAAAAAGGTTAAAACATCTTATATTTCGGAACGGAAGTAGTATATATACTAAATAAGAAAGGAACATTACCAGCACGCTTTGCTTGTACTGCTTCGTTATATTCAAATGATACACGAGACCGTATTGGTAGATAAAGAAGCGGAGTGCAAGCAGTATTTCCAGAATAGTGCCACGCTTGCCAGAGTGCCGAAGAGGCCCCTGTTCTTTGTCCCACCATGATTCCCAGCTCTTCTCTGGTGCTACACCAATACCTCCACGGTTACTGATCCACTTGTTCCAATCAGCCCAGTCGTCCACAATCTTCTGCCACTCGAATCCGGAAGGATTGAACAGGAAGGGCGCAAAGAGCCATGTGCCGACCATAAACCACATGGAAACAGTGATGAAGATGTAGGTGATAGCTCCTCTGTATGGCTGACCAAAGATCTCGAACACAATCAGCAGGATCATCAGCTCGATACCCTTCACGAAATGGCTGCGTGAATAGAGCCGGTAGTTCTCAGCAAACTTGGCGTGGAACACCACGAATCCACGACCAGTCGCTCTATACTCAGCTCCTCCGTGGAGTAGCGTCCTTCCATAATAGTGGGTTTTAGTCCCAAGTGAAAATGTGAAGAAAACAGATGCCAACTGGAGCTGCATGAGCACAAAGTCACTTAATGCCGTTCTGAATCCTCTCTCTAGACCAATTTCCATCATCATGGGTAACGCCATCAAAAATCCAAGCTGAACAAAAGACTCCGATGCAAGAGCAACTTGGAGAGATTCATTGTGCACAAACCTCCTCCCAGTAGCAAGTGCGTAGTCCAGTCCACTGAGGACAAGATATAAGCGTCCATAAAGGAAAACATACACAGTCCAAACTGTAATCTGAGACCAAACAGAACGACTTAGGTTTAAGGGTTAACCAATGATCCAGAAAGAGAAATTTGGGGTTAGTAACATACCATCGTACTGAAATAGAACCCAATGGTCGTGTAGTAACAGGACAACATTCTGAAGAAATCGAAACGGTGCCCCAGTCGGTAGATGTCACGGCTCAGTGTCTGTTCACCATTGCCATTTGCTATCTTCGCCTCAAATAGAGATATTTGATTAAGACCCACATCTCTTCCCTTGCCAACTTGCATGTATTCATGATGGGTGACATTGCCTTCACGTAATGTAGAATTGAATCCTGAAACAAAGATGTCAGGTTACTACCAAAACGGTACCAGATTTCCTTTACTCGAGCACCAACAGCAAAAGCTTAGCACCTGCAAATATGTCCTCACTAAGATTGATAATCTTAGATGCTTTACTTATACCACCCCTTGTGAGGTGGAAAAGACGGTCAAATATATCAGGATGGCCATAGTGGAATCGAACCCTGCAGAGATGTTAAAATAACACAATGTTATTAACATCTTCAGAAATAGTAAATCAACAAGCTGCCCAAGTGTCCAACAAAAGCGAGCAGCCAATTCAATATGATGATGAAAGCAAAACAAATAGATACCACAAATATGATTATGAACACAATGACATGCCGTTAGTTGTGTGCAAGATTGGTACCTCAATGGATTGGCAAGTACACGCTGTCCAATGGTCACAAAACTGGTCTCCTGATTTGACATAAACCATGCAAGGGATGAAACACTGCATAATTTTAGAAAGGAAAAAACACAGGATTAGCAGGCAAAAACACTGCATTGCATGTTAGATAATCCAAATTAGTAACAGAGGTAACTAATCTATATAATCACCAGTTTGACAAAACGAAATGCCAGATTACCTGCCAGTAAATATATGCTCCCTTACTCCAAGAATCGATGGATATCTCACACCATCGTGTTTCTCCAGAAACTCTTCCAACAAATTTCTCATTTTCAGAGCCTCCTCCATATAATGTTCCTAACATTGGTAGCCGGCATCAAATAAGGAACAGGAATAAATAATTCCTCGAAACAGCGAATACAACATCATGTACCTGATTCATATCTATGGTTTGGAGACATTCGCCTCTAGTGAAAATTATTGCATGGTTTTGATTTTCTGGCTTTCCCTCACCTAGAATAGCATTGCCTGGAAGTTTTATCTTGTAGATGACCTATGCACAAAAGGTAAATGGAAAATGAGTGCATCTAGTTTTGTACCACTGAGAGTTGAGACCACAGAAAGGTATTTCACTCGAAGAAGAAAGCATGCTGTGAACAGGACAATTGTGGTACTTTGGAGGAGTAAAACAGACTTTTTCCACAAATATATTCATAATGTAACAATATGGAAAATGAACAAGTGCTTCTGTTGAAGCCATTTAAGCCAGCTGGATCTCACACATAAGTTTCGCCATGTCAAAAACAAGGATTATTTTCTTTAAATGCCTATTTGGACCAGATAACATAAAAGCTTCCTCAAAGTTATCATCTTCTTCCAAATCAAGTGCACACCGCACATAGTTAAGCTTAAACTACTTCTTCCAAATCAAGTGCACATCGCACATAGTTAAGCTTAAACTAAGAAAATTTGGTCAAAGGAACACAATAATTGCAACAAATATCACCAAAGCTATAGTGAATTAACAGAGCATTTCGTACCTGATCAAGACTCTGTCCAGGATCATTAGATTTTGTAACAGAAGCCTTCACCAAAACTGAGTAGTAAACTTTCTCAATCTTCTTATTTCTATCTTGGCTAGGTGCTTCAACTTCATCAATATAGGCAACCCGAAAAGATGGATATCTGTCAAGCAGATACATTTCTATTATTTCAAGCACCATCATATACATACAAGTATATAGCACCTAACAGACAAATAATGACACTATTAAGGTATGAATAATGTGTCCTCATAAATGTAATTACCTACTCCCTCCGTTCCATATTAACTGTCGCAGATTTAGTGCGTTTAGACAAATCTGCGACAGTTAATATGGAACAGAGGTAGTAGCAGCACTCAAGCATTATGGTTTTTGAATAGTAATAAAATTTGATAGACCAGAAGGACGCAGAACACCACCATGCATTGATTACCAACTAGATAGATATCAGTGCAGTAAATAAACAAGCATTCCCATTTTTATTATTGGTTGGTAATCAATATACTGCCATTCTTCCAGCCCAATTAGCATTACTCACACATGGACAGGGCAAAGGCACTGCTAGGTGAATGCACACATGTTTGTGTGGCGTTAGATTCACAAATAAATGGACCAAATTGAAGGGGCATTCATATTCCACTCAGAGTAACATATATGATATATCAAGAACTTTCGAGCCTCAAACTGAAACTTACGTTGTCATTAGTCTTAAAATATCATGGGCACAAGGATCACCAGAACGTTTCTGGATTCCATACTGCTGGCATGAAACAACATAAGTGAACTTCATGTCAGCTATCGCTTTGCATTGTGTCATTAGTGGAGAGTCCTCAGACATGAGTTCAGTTGCTTTGTAGCCTTTCATAAGATCTAATAAACGTAGAAAGACAAGTGAGAAATCGATGAAAATGCCAAAGTACATTTTCAGAACAACATTATAGGCTGAGCTAATAGAAATACCATCATCTTTGGCCATATCAAGAAAAGCCTGAAGCTCCAAAGCTTTTCGATAGTACATCATCCCTCTTACTATTTAGACAGGAACAATAACGATTTTAAAATGGGTTCACTTAGCATGACACCAAGAGTAGGCACAAAAGAATTGGATGAAACAAAATACCAGTTCTTGTTAATGTTTGTCCTCTATATGATGCCCAAAGACGAAGCTCATCTTCCAATGTTTCATCCTCACGAACCTCCTCCTCAGTCTTGCGGTTCACTCTTTCGAGGAAATTTTTCCACTCATCTTCAGGGTTCAAACATTTTCGTGAAACAAAGTCAGTTTTGATGGAAAACAGAAAAAAATCTGCATGACATGTCAATTAAAGCAAAATGTTAGGCAAAGGCGAAAAAACCTGGGTAAATTTTTTGTAAGTAGAAAAGAATGGAAACTCCATCCTCATTTGGCTCTTCTAGATTATGTGACGAAAACAGAACATCTTCCTTGTAATAAGGAGTCAAGACCCTACAGTACAGAAGTTGTTCCAGCAAGGAAACGGATAACATGTCAGAATAAACCAAACATGGCATCAGTTAACAATCTTATATATCACGTCTTGCAAAATGGCATGGCAATGAATATAGTAGAGAGATAATGGAATTGTATGCTATGTAGTTCAGAGTCAGGCAAAACAAACAGCGGCATTTTGTATTACTCCAGGATTATCCTGACGTGGTGTTCTATGTATAGATCTTTTAGTCTATACCTGAAATATATCACATATCTTTTTCATTTCTTTAAAATATTTAGAGGATATTCAATGCTTGGTAAGTTTAGGAAATTTAAAATGAAAAATCAAACTTAAAATTCATCGCCTAAATTAAGAACCATTGAACTGAATTTTGAACATCTCCAAAATTTGGAGACAAGAGTGAGGATTGGTAATTCAGGATTTCAGGGAACTGGGAAGCATATGGGAGCTGGAAGAAAGCATTTGATAGTGTTGTCATTCTTGAGGCGGATCAATTCAAAAGAAAAGAATAAGGAGAGTGTTCAATAACAACTACAACCCTCTCCTAGACTTGATCAAACTCTGTAAGCAGACCATCACGTCCTGGTGTATGGCTGAAGCAAAAGGCTGTGGATTCTTAGCTCGTAGGCGGTCATCATCGCTAGTTTGCAGGGGATTTAGGTGCTAGGTTGTTGCTTTCTCAGTCGTGTTTTTGCTTGTTGCTAACCTCAAACTTATGCAAGAGTTTGTTTCTGTTCCTTTCATTATTCTTAATACAACACATGCAGCTCATCTGCATGGTCAAAAAAGAAGATCGTGGTAGTATGTAATATACTCCCTCCGTTCCAAATTATAAGATGGTTTAGCCTTTTTCTGACACGCATGTATCTAGATGATTTCTAGTGTGTAGGTTCGGAGCAAAATGAGTGAACCTACACACTAAAAGGAGTCTAGATACATGTATTTTAGAAAAAGACTAAAACATCTTATATTTTGGGACGGAGGGAGTATTAGTCAAATATAATCAGATCTCTGAAACTACATGTCATCTGTTTCTTTTTTTATTCTATTGCTGGAGAGGTAGGACCAATTAAAGGCAAGGCATTTGGGATTTCAAACAGACAAAAGCACAACAATATAGTTACAAGAAATTACAATAATTGTGGTATGAATACAGCCATTATCTATCAATACAGAACAATGAACAGCAAAAAGCAATATGATACCTCTAGCATAAAATGGAAGGATTGGTACAAACAAAACCCAATGCTCACTGTACTACTTTAAACAGAGAATCAGTAGTAAGAACTTACGAGAAGGGCAACATATTCCGCACTTCCGGAGCATTTGGCATCTCCATAAAAAGAGAATTTGCAAAGAAAGATATTCTTCTTCTAGCATCGAGGTTGGTAGGGACATCCATAGCAGACTCTTTCACAGTGAGCAGAAGATGAAGCCTCTTTATCTGAATTCAGCATAAGGTAGGTATAGTACAGATACAGGACCAACAGAACTATTATATCAGAAACTCTGTTTTATCAACAAAAAAAGGGGGTGAAAATCAAACCTTTTCAGTCCATGCATTTGATTCCTCCACGGGGAACTTAATAGCTTTAGTAAACAATTGATCTTGCTGATCAAGCGGTGTCATCGTTTCGTGTTTTCTAGCATTTCCACCATGCATAGAATCCAGTACTCTTCATAGAGAGAAAACATATAGCAGAAATTACCATAATCAGCACAGCTCATCTTTAAAACAACATTGAATGTAGAAGCATAAAACAATTCCTGACATTTATTATTTTATTTAGAAAAAATGTGTTTTTCACAATGCTAAACCTGAAGACCGCAAGCCGATATGTGTGGTAGACAACAAAAAACAGCATGTGACCAAAACTATGGATGCAACGACGTGGCATGGATGTGGATCATTATTTCCGTAAGAATACCATGCTGCTAAGAAAACTAAGCTTCTCACCCGCCGAGCTCTTGATCCTCCATTATATCCCTTGTGACCACCTCAAGCATATCTTGGAACAAAATAACAACTTGACCCAAGTCTTCTTCCTTATTCTTTTGCTGTACTCAAACAGATAGATACAGTGAGGACGGAGAGTCACCTCTAGACAAGACCTAAAATCATGATGACAAGTTCTATACCAGTAAGTCAAGTAGCTCAATGAGCTTCTTGCTCAGGGCTGGAAGATTCCTCATGTTCAAATCCTTAATGACAGTCTCTTCATTTATATGTTTATCAACAACAGCAAAAATCTCTTTCATAACACTGAAATGGAAATCACACATTTATGCAGGAGTAAAAGAGAGCAAAACAGAAGTATACTCAAGGACTAGATGTGACTTAAATGTATGGTAAGAGAAACATACATTTTCTCACGTTTACCAGACACTAAGGTGTTGATGATGTTTTTGAATGAAGCATAGCATTCTTTGATAGCATACGAAAAGTATGCATCCGATCCCATTCTCTTGTTCAGATCGCGATCTTTTCCTCCACTGTCTGCCGCCATATCCAATGCTATCGGAATCTAAAACGCGGTATGAATAAATAATAAATGAATGTGTGAATCCAGATAAAGAAAGTATGAAGTGGGCAAGAGGAAACACCTTGCTAGCAAGTAGGAAAGGTGGCCACTGGAATAATTTCAATTCACGATCTTTGCAGTATGGAACAAGTAGCAAGTCCATTTCCCTGTTATCTATGAGGTCTTCTTCACGGAAACTTGTGATGATTAGATTCCACATTTGGGCAAATCTTGCAGCTATTTTGTCTCTCTCTTGTTCATCATCAGAAGGCTAAAAATATATTATGTCAGGTCAAAGAGCTAACAAATATTGCATATTCAATATTGATCAGCCCATAATCTACTCATGATGACAAGTTTAACAGATGAAAACGAACCTTAGCAAGTTTACTGGCAAAGGCGGCACGGAAACCTTTCCTCTTGTGTGCATCAGAAGGAATCAATAATTTATTAAAGGCCGAAGGCAAAGATTCAAAGCGAGATCTCAACATGCCTAATGTCCGTATCTGATTTCATGGGCAAAGAGAAGTGAGCATAAGTTTCTTTGTTGATGATAAAACAATACTGCACAATATTAGGGGAATAAACAATAGAACATGGTGGTTACTAAAATAAAAATAATGAGGTAAAATGATAGATCATTCATAATAAAACAATATAAACACATGATTCATGCTAGAATATGACTAGAAAAGAATTCGTTTTAGCAGTCATAAAATTGGTAGCTCAAAAGTGGAGATGGTGAAGTTAAAAACAGCAGTGTGATAGAACCAAGTTTTGCAATATGCTACTGAGTGCAGGGCAACGTAATAGGACAAGAAAGCCAAGTCAGAATTCAAAGCAGATAGAGCAATTAAATCTGTCAAATAATGAAGTAATGAAGTGTAATTCTGAAATGTTTTACTAACCTCACCAAGTCGACGACAAGCCCCATAGATACCACCAACCAATGTAGAGAAAACTGCATACCAAATCTGTGTGTCCATGAAATAGACCTGGACAATGCAACTAACAAAACTTAGCATATTGTTTAAACAACTTTTTTCTGACAGAACAGGATTGATACATACAAGAATTATTGGAGCCCACAGTGCGATGACAACACCAATATTGTTATTTCCTGCAAACCGAAGCAAAAAAAAAAGAACACAAAAGATTTAAAAAAATGCTTCAAAAAGGAAAAGGAGCATAGCAAGCTTCATCAGAAATACCATTTGGGAAAAATTCATGCCACTGGAATGTCCGGATTGGTTCTCTCATTATATCTTTTGTTGGCTGTACCAGAGGCTTGATCTGCAACCAGCAAGTAAGAGAATGAATAGACAGCACTAGCGGAAGCTCGGTGCTAAGAAGGCTTGGTCCTAACTGAATCCCCGGAGAAAAGCCACTGGATCTCCAAGAATTTCACAAGACATCCAGTAGCTTCTTGGGAATTCCTAACATGTTGTTAACGCTCATTGAAGTTTTAACATTTTATACATTCAGGAGCAAGAAATGTCTGCTATACGTAAATTTAATGCAACTAAGGAAACAAAAGGTAGCGAGGCGGTGAGGCCACATTTAGAATGCACGGAACTTTCTTGATTTTCAGAGGAAATGATTAGGTACCTCAATATAGAAGCTCACTGTCAATTTCATTGCTAAAAGGATAATCCAGAACATGGTATACCTATCAGTACAACAGTGCTTAGTGGTTAGAAAATGAAACAGTGAAACTAATGATGAAGATGAGTTAACCAAGTGTTTTGCTCTTCACATACTTCAAGAGGGAGAATGCGCCTTCATGCATTCCTCTGCCAACAAATAACCGAGGCTGCAGATATATTTGGATAAATGTGTCAGAAAACACAACCATGCAATAAACAACACAAAACAATAAATGGAAAATTACCTGGGACCACCACATCATGAATGTTACGACCTTAAGATTTGAACTTTCAAGAGACCTTCTGATAAATGGGAAAATAAATAGCATAGCCACAAGCATGTTTGGCGCCAAATATATAAGAACAGCCAAAATGTACAATGACGACTGATTCTGGCCATTGCCAAGCCAACCTTTTATTATTCTTGTAAGACCCGTAGGACTTCCCCCAGAATAAGCATAAGTCACAGGCAAAATCACAACCCACGCAGCAGCTGATACTAACTTCAAGACATATCGCAGCTTTCTTGCAAACGACATGCTTCTTCTTGCTTTCCAGCCAAATACAATGTCCAGGGTTGCTGCATTGGTTTATATTCATTGAAGTTGGTATGTACAATATAAAAGTGATACATACATCATTACATATTCACAAAAATAAATGTCGTTAAAGATATATCTCGGTTTCATGTTTACTAAATTCATTATCGTTAGGTTGCTGGCAAAAGAAAACATAGAACACACTTGTGTTTTCTTTTAAACATATTTTGTTGTAGGAAAAAGCAAACATAGGACACACTTGTGTTTTCTTTTGAACATATTCTCAGTATGCCTCGCCCCTGCTGTTGTACAAAAGGTATTACAGTTTACACTAGGACTCATGAAGTATTTAATGTGTTCCATGAACAGCTAGATTGGCACGGCACTGTCTCTGCTTAATGCGGAGCTAACTAACACAGTTCAGATGCGCATTGGCAAATCTGTTAGGCAGTTCGGTGAAATACCTTGACCCAACTTCAAAACAGCAGCAGTTATAAAAATGCTCAAAACCTGCTTGAACACTCCAGCATCAAAGATGTCACTTGGTGTGCCACCATTCCATGCAATAATAATCATGGCCTGCATTAAAACATAAGATCATAAGAAGTATGTGAATCGCCAGCGAAAGAATGTGAGAGAGGAGGGGAGGGGGAGCAACCAACCTGCAAGGATAAAATTAAGAAGATCCACATTCTATCAAAACTACGGAATATGTGCCAAAATGAACGTATCTCAACAAAATTAATTTTTCCCATCCAATGGACACTACCAGTAGATCTTTCCTCCTGCATTACAGCAAAACAAAACAAAACAAGTACCATGAGAACTGGAACTGCAGGCAAGTCTTTCTTTTCTTGGATTTTGTTGGAAGGAAACAATATACATCACATATCCATGTATATTTTACTATGGGCTTAACAACTTAATAGAGAAAGCATAGATGAGGAAATCAAACAGATCAAATCTAGCTGCGGCGCTGCATTATCGAATCCATTGTCAACAAAAACAAACATGTCGTTACATGCAGCATGTGATAACAATATCTAGTTACCAAGTTCAATTCATCAGGAATAAAGCACACAGAATTGGTAGTATTATATCACACGCAACATATATTTTATTTGACAAGAAAGTGTAAGGATATTGGATATTCTAAAGAAACTTACTCCATTCAGATGATTAGGATATGCAACTTTGGGAGTTTTGAAAAAATCTGCATCGGCTCTCATGGGCCATCCAAGCCGGAAACAGTCGTTTTTCCTGAAAGCAACACAAGAATATTTGCATGGCTTCTATCAAAAGATGGGGCACAATATATTGAAAGCAACAATAAGATTTGATTGCTGCTTACCAAAAGTATTCATTGAGATCATCATAGTTCCTCCAGTGCGAGTGCTTTGATTTCATTGTCTTGCTCCTAAGAGCTTCCTGTAGAATTTCAGAACGGGAGGGGGAGTAACAGTTAGGCTGATATGGGGAAAAAGAAACAGTCCGAATACAAACATACAATTATACCTCCTCTATAACTTTGTATATCGGAGTCACAACTTTCATCAGAAATGCCTCATTATCACCGCCATAAGCTGGTTTAACATTTTCACCAGTCATTGGGCTCACGTTTCCAGCCAACATACCGTAGAGTTCAAAAGCCATCTATTTATAAGATCAGATTCAGCATCATTGCCAATAAAGATGATGTCACCATAAATTATATTTAAACACCATGCTTTGAAACAAAACCATCCCCCAATGAGCATTTTTACAAAACTACATTTTTCTCCATTCACATGAATATAAAATGGGTTTACTTGTTCGGTGATCAATAAGCATAGCATATGAATACAGTATGTCATCTCGTAGCAACGAAAAAATATGGCATTCTTTTGGCATGAAAACGGAGAAAGTAACTATTAAATGCCTTAGGCCATAACATGCTTTGTTCCTTGGGATTAAATTTGAATTATTTTTCTAGCTTAATAGAGCCTATTGTAAATACAATCAACATTATTGGTTTGCGAGGATAAGCTGGTAAGGAACAGATTCTTAAACCCTCATTCTAGTTCCTATTCTAACAGAAAAAAATCTCCTAGAACCCACTTCAAATTCCAGAACTCTGTCATAATTCATGGGATACAAGCAAGGTGAGGGAATCTAAAGTACAACATGCTCCAATAACTGAGATCAAACATCTGTCAAAAACAGAAACTCAGACTCCAATCTACTTTTTGGTTACTTCATAATATGGACAACTATTGTTTGATGAATTACTTGTTACTATAACTTACTTGTGCAGCGAAATCACTAATTCTTTACTGCATTTTTTGTCACCTATCAGCCATTGCTACAAAGACTAGTCATTGCAAGTCTGCAAGACACCTAATCTAATGGTGACTATGCTAGGGTTAATGAAATTCCACATGAAATTGGTCTTCAACTGTAATACTGAACATTCAATTCTTAAACCAATTGATAAGGTACTAAATATGAAGCGTTAATTGGAAAATGGTCAAACAACAGATACGAAAAATATATCACCGAAGTTGATCTTACATGATGGTAGATGTAGCAAAGACACTCTGGCATGAATCTCAAGTTAGCCGCCTCACCCCAAATTAGAAGGTAGAGACCCATATAGAGAAGCTTGCGCTGCTGGACTTCCTGTTGGATAGTTGGCAACCTACACATCAATTCAACCAAACATTGAGATAAATAACCTATGAAGAGATTTAATATCTGTAGCAAGTGGCACATAATTAATGCCATAACTAAACGCCAAATTTGATTTGTTTCAACAAATTCTAACAAATTAAAGGTAAAAAACATAAATCACAGCTCCGGGAAATCAGTCCAAGTTATTCTATACATTTATCAATTGTTGGACTTCATAGAACCTACCATAAACTACTTTTGCGGCCAAGGTACTTGCACCACATCTTATAACTCTTAAATAACTTCTTCATTACAGCATCCAGAGCTCTATCATCCAACTGCAAAAAACAACAAAAGGTTCATCATCATATTACTTGTGAACACATGAAGAAAGACGGAAATAAACATACACCGTCCCTCTTAAAATAAGTTAAGCAGAAATAAGAACCTTAGATTGTTGTTCAGGCTTAGGTATCTGCCTTATGTGTACATTTGCAAGTAACAGTATCAGATGTTCCCTTTGGTTGGATACGTTATCTTTCTGCAAAGAGAGCCTCGAAATTAGAAGATGCGCATTTTCAGAGTAAAGTACACACAAACATGTAGTGTCACGGTCTCACGAACAAATAAAACAAGTGACCATTGCGCAGTTACCTGAAACCCAAACATGGCCTGAAGCCAATCAAGTAGATCTTTATCAGTCTTCTTCTCCTCAGGCTTCCTTTCATTCCCCTTGTCCTTATCTTTGTCCTTGTCCTTGTCCTTGGGCCATGGCAGGCCTCTAGTATTACGAAGAGCATAAACAGCCGCTTGAATCTACAAAATTAATGAGACCTCGGTGAAGAGACAATCGAGCTTTAAGGTTGACTTTGCATCGAGCCTCGGGATAGAAGGAAACCTCTGAATGTTGCATTATCGCTTGATCGTTACTTTCGGGATCAAGTGGCAGAATGTTGTAGGGGACATAGAGTTTTTTCTTTTCCTCAATTTTGTGGTGCGTGTCCAGAATCTGTGTAATAGTAAACAAAGCGCAGCAGATGAAAAATAGAATGTATTATAATGAAGAAACAAAGCAGCAGTACCCACGAGAATAATGACAGAAGATAAACCAGTGAATAACATACCGCCTGATCAACTTCCACAGACTGTGACACATTGACGGCTTTCAAGACCTCAAACAGGACAGCTGCCGTCTGATACGCTTTGGTGAGCAGAGCACTGATCAAACAGAAGGAACACGTTAGTACAGAGCAAGGAGCAGTCAGCCATCAGCATGATATGTAGTAGCAGTTAGCGGAGCACCGATGAAACAGAAAAACTACATTGTCATCGTGCAAGGAGCAATCAGCCATCAGCATGATATAGATAGCTTCACGCAAAGCGGTTAACATCGTAGGTAGCAGTCTGTTACATTTAGCGAGCAGACAGAGCACGGATGAAGCAGGAGAATCCCACTATCATCATGCATGCCTATGGAGCAACTAGTCATCAGCATTACACATAGCAGTTAGTTAACATGAGAGATAGCATGCTACACAGCACCTAACATGGTATAGATAGCAGTCTGATAGTACGATTTAGCTAGCAGAGCGCCGACCAAACAGGACAAAGACATTATCACCAACAATGCTTACGGAGCAAACTAGCAATGGGCACGATAGATAGCAGTGCTTAGCATGGTATAAAGCAGTCTGATACTAGTACAATTTTGGGAGCAAAGCACCAAGCAAACACAGTTTACACAGTATGATGAGCACGATAGACAGGACGGCGGTTTAACAAAACATAGCAGATCGAAAGGAAAGAAAAGAAAAGGATGCAGCTGGCTGGCTGGCTGACCGGTCTGTCTTGTCTGCAGCGTTCTGCAGCGCCTGGATGTACTTCTTGTAGTACTCGCGGTAGAATCGCTGCATCTCGCGCGCGTCGCTCTGGTGCACCCGCCCCTTGAGCGTGGGGTCGTTCTCCTGCACGGGGTGGGTGGAGGGGGGCAGACAGAAAAAAATCAATCAATCAATCGACAGCTGATCCATCCCTTTGTCGCAGATTCCAGCCTCCAGGAGTAACTGGTAAAACTTGGGGGAAAGGGGGGAGAAGAGGGGACGACGATGAGTTTGGTGGGGTGGAAGTACCCTCTCGAGCCTCTGCAGTAGCGCGGTCTTGAACTGGCGGACTCCTCTGCCGCTGGAGGTCGGGTCGAGCCTGTGCGCCTTCTCGAAGGCGTAGAAGCGGCCTGGAGCAGGGACGGACGCAGGCGATGAGCAGCAGTAGCTAGCTAGGTGGGTGTGAAGCACAGTAGTAGTGGTAGATTGGAGGGGGAGGAGGGAGCTTACATAGGTATGCGACGCGCGGGTTTCCTGCCTCGACCTCGTTGGCGACGCGGAGGATGGGCGCGATCTCGACGAGCGAGGAGGGGACGACCTCGCTGTCGAAGATGGACTCCCCCATGTTGCCGACGGTCTGGGTCCGCAGCAGCCTCCTTCCCCCGGCGCCGCCGGCGGACGAGGGCCCCGCCGGCGAGGGGCCCGGCGAGGAGAAGTCCGGCCTCCTCCCCCCTGGCGCCGCCATCCTGGCCCCCCCTCAAATCGGACCCCCTGCGGTAGGATGGGAAGGAAGGCACGCAAATCGGAAAAGGCCAAAAGGAAAGTCAATAGTTGAAGGAAAATGCGGGGACGGACGAGCGTTGAGGCTTGGGCGAGGCGGGACAGGACGGGAGCGGGAGAGGGGGCTTGCCTGGCTGGAAACCCTAGGTCGGGGCCGGCGGCGCGGCGGTGGCGCTGCGGCGGAGGGGAATGAGGGGGGCGGTACGAGTGGCAGTGGAGTGGAGGTGGGTGGGACTGGGACTGGAGTAACGGGCGGAAGGTTTTTGGTGGCTGGGTTTTGAAATTAATTTTGCAGAAGAAGACTCGCCTAGTTCTGGAGGTGGACGGAACAGCCCCTGGGAGGCAGTCCTGCGACGGTCGCCGCGCGGAGAGGTTACCGGCTGAGCGCGAGGGCGGAAGCGTCAGTCCACACTCCAGGCGCAGCAGCTGTGGCCTGTGGGAGGGGGCGTGGGTGGGGCAGTCGTCGTCTCGTCGTTTCCGGCCTCGGGTCTCGCGCGTGAGGGAGGGGAGGGAGCTCGTGCCGCTGCCGTCCCTGTTCCCTTTTTCATACAGTACTGTAGGAAAAAAGGTTCGGTAGTAGGAGTAGCTGAGAAAAAAGAAGGAATGCCGCCCATGTGCCGTGTCTGTCTGTCCCTCCCGTGCGGGGTGCACGTACGACCAACATGTCTCCAATTCCCAGCTGCCGCCGTATTACTTCTTCTCTCCTGTGCAAAAAAAAATTGTCTAAAATGAGTAGGTATGTTTCCGGCTCCGCCGCCTCGTATTTCTTTTTGGTTTTCTTATTTAGTTGGTAGATGAAGTGAGTTCGGTTTGTGCTTGTAGAGGACATATGATTCGTCCGACGATAGAACTTGGGATTGAGGAAGAAGAGAACGTGTCTCAATGTTATTGGCTTGACGAGCCATCCAAAAGCAAAGGCGGAGCGCGGTGGCCACTTTATTTGTATTTTTGTTGAATTGTTGCAAAACAATTCGGTGTCTGTTGATTAAAAAAAAAGCATGTTGATTTGTTGGTCAACAATTTGCTGTATTACCCATGTACTATTTGATATACTAGTTGTAATAATAAGTAAACAATCTATTATTGAAATATTTAGGTTTGTTGAATTATTTGGTCTATTTGATCATGTTGGTTATATTGTTGATATGAAACTTGTTTGCGTCGGCGGCGCACGCTGCTTTTTAGCGCGCCTACTGAGGTGAGACCTTAACTAGTTTTCGCGTGGCTTTTTAGCGCTTCCGACGAAGATGAAGGTAAAATACACACCGCACGTTATATACAGTTGATGCGTGTTGTATCGTTGTTTTTATTTTACCGCGTTGAGCAAGTTGATGCCAGAGTTGCTCAGCCAAAACGAGCGCCTATGGCCGTCCGGGAATTCCAACTCCATTAATCAGAACACGCTTAGGCTTGTATGAATTAATCAGGAGTGTCGTGACCTCCCTCCTAGGCAGCCTCTTGCTTTTCTTAGCTTAATCGTCCTGCTTTCCTACGAGACCATGAGGGTTGTCCTCCTTTCCTACGAGACCATGAGGGCTTTTCCATCCGGCTGATCCGAACTGATGATCCAAAATCAGCTGTTTATGTCCGTTTTGGGTCTGGCCTTTCTGACCAAACTTGTTCAGCGGCAAGACCCATTTGTCCGCGCTTGGCAAATAGGCTCTTACTGACGCCGGCACCGATGTATTTCCAGTGTGTTTCCGCCGTTTCCCGCTGCTTCTCCCTGTCCTCGGCGTTTTCGCGCTCGTGGTCAGACAAGATAGCTACAACCAGAAATCCCCCCCCCCCCCCCCCGACCACCACCACAAACCACCATGTCTGGCCGCCCGCGTCGCCGCACTAGCCTCCATGGCAACCCTGACGTCCGTAGAGAAGAGCCCAAACACCCGTTGCCATCGTGGTGGCCGAAGCCGCCAGAGTTACCGGATGTGCCGCTGTCTCCGATTCTGGGGTAGCCGCATTATGTTCCGTAACTATCGGCCACAGCGCGGTCACTTTGACCGCAACAGGACCACCAGCGAGCCTTTCACGTCGGAGGTGATGGAGCGTGTCTTTCTACCGGAGCACCGGCAGCGTGCAGTGTTCGCAGAACTGCGCAACGAGCTCCGGGATGCGGTGCGGGCCAATCCAGACAACTGTTACATGCGTGCCCGCCTAGCCTAAATTGTATAGGAGTTGCAGACGCAGTAAGCGATCTACCGCTCTCTCAAAAAAAATAGGGTATTATCGATCCGCCGGCTCCGCCGCCACCAGCGCCGTAGGCGGCGCATAGTTAGATTGTTGTTCTGGTGGGATTTGCTTGTAAAATATTTCTAGACTTGAATGAAAATTGGACATTGCAAATGACCAATGCAAATTTGATTCCAAACAAGATACGCAGCGAGTACACAACCTAGTCTAGTGCTAACTAAGCCTACTCATCATAGTCGGAGTCGGAGTGGTAGCAGGGCACATGGTATCATCGAAGACGCTGACGGTGAGCATGGCTTCGCCGTCGTACATCAAGTTGCCGACTTCAATTTGGTGTCGTCGGGCGAACTCCTCACATCCGTTGGCGAGGAACATATGGCTGAGGCGGTCGAATAGCACCTCCACCGGCCACGCGCCGGTTTTGACACCGGTCGCCCGCAACATGACTTGCTGAGGCTCTGTGTCGTCGACCAGCGTCACGAATTTGCGGGGAAGGAGCATCATGTCCCGCATCATCCCCGAGTGGATGGTCATGGCGAACTCAAATCTTGCGAGGCTGATGTCGATGGGCTCGAGCTCGGGCGACAACAGTGGTGAGGGAGACCGTGGCGGCGTGCTGCTCTGGCCACGCCTGTCTCGATGGCCACAGCCAGGACCTGGTGGTCGTCCTAGACACTCTCATCTCGATCCAATGCCGCCGACTATGCCTTGCTACAGGTAGTGGAGGCTGGGAGGAAGGAAGGAGAGTGTGGTGTGGTGTGGAAGAAGATGGCCGTGGGTGGGATGTTAAAAAGGCCCCACTATATTGGTAATAAGACTATCCATAAGCAAAAAGTAGTCAATAAGGAGTTCCACATACATAGTGGAGGCTATCAATAAGCTATCCATAAGCTTAAAACCTTAAAGGTGACCTACAAGCTTGTGGGTTGTCCATAAGCACTAGAATATTATTTTAGCCTCTCCCCTCTCTCTTGCATGTGTGCAACTTTATCTAACACGTGGGGCCAGCTTGTAAACAAGTTCAACTAGATCATTGTGATGTAATCAACAAACTTATGGTGTGGTATGTGGGTCCTAGCTTATGAACAAGTTCTTTCACATACATAGGTGATGTCCTAACTACTAGACTGTAAAGTTTCTGTCAGCATGCTTTTCTTTCAGCTTTGCTGACGATGATTTCTTGCTTGTGCAATTCTGCATCTCACGGTCTCACTCTTACCTTAGTATATTCAGACCTAATGTGGCTACTAAGGCCCAGTTCTTTTGTGAGGCTTCGTAAATTTTTTTAAACCGGCTTCTTCAGGAAGCTGGGGTAGGACGGCTTCTTGGAGAAGCCGTCAAAAGAACTGGGCCTAACTTTCTTTGGTTATGATGAGGTTGCTGAAGTATAAAACCACTGGGGTAGTACAATATATAGACATGGATGCGGAAAACATCCGGGACATGGATCTGTTGTTGGCACTGAGCGCTGTGAGTCTATGATGTATAATTACTCCTGCACGCTTGAACCACTTGATCGGTGTAAGCTCATAATTTCTTGGCTTCTTGATCGATCATCGGATATTTCTAGAACCAAACATATTGATATTTGAAGATTATTATCTTCCTGCTAGAATTAACATCCATTGGAATTAACCGACATTTTATGTGCTCCTTTTTACTAGTAGACTTTTACTTAGAGCAAACTGGTTTAGAGAAGCGTGGAAAACGCTTCGCTCGGGGTCCGCTCCCATGAGCGGACGCTGGCGAATCCTTAGCAGCATGCCGCCACTTCCCCCACCCCCCACCTCTTCCCCTCCCCTCGTCGGGCGAAGCCCCGGTGGCGTCGGTGGCGGCAGGGCCCTCTCCTCTCCCTCATCCCGCAGAGGCATCGCGAGAGGCTACGTGTGATGGGGGCGCCGCGCTGGGGGAGGGCGTGGCCGCTCGACAATGGTGTGGTGGTTCCTAGGACGTGCGTGCTGGCGGTGATGGAGGCGCGGTGGTGCGGTGACGTCTGTGACGACGCGACATACTAATAGATTAGTATCTAAACTATTTAATTTGCAAATGCTGTTATTGCATTGCTCTAAAGAAGTAGGTTCTATGTCTAGATATTATACTCCTAACCAATCAGCATCATCATCTTTATTTTAATGAATGTATATGTTGACTTTCTTGACTTCATTGAAGAACTTGAGATTTTAGTGACGATTCCCTTGAGCATAAGTTGATGTAGATGTCGTCTTTATTGGCTTCGGAATCTAGTAAGGGTTAAGAAGGTACGGTTGAGTACGAGCGTACTCAGCAAGTGTACTAAAAAGTACTGGGAGGGGGCTACGTGTGATGGGGGCGCCGCGCTGGGGGAGGGCATGGCGGCTTGACCGCTCGGCGGCGGTGTGGTGGCTCCCCAGACGTGCGTGCTAGCGGCGGCGGAGGCGCGGTCGCTGAGGTGCTGCGACAGCGGTGGCGGCGCGACGACGCGACATACTAATAGCTTAGTATCTAAACTATTCGATTTGCAAATGCTCCTATTGCATTGCTCTACAGAAGTAGGTTCTATGGCTAGATATTATACTCCTAACCAATCAGCAACAACATCTTTATTTTAATGGATGCATATGTTGACTTCCTTGACTTTATTAAAGAACTTGAGCTTGTACACTCTGCAGAGATGTGTTACTTTATTCATGAGAGATCTTAACCTTTGTTGTATGGCCGGGAGTATGTCCCCATTCAAACTTCCATGGTTTCAGGCCCAACCTAAGGTCCAAGTCGATCACTGCCCTTCTCCGCTACCCCACTTGCCCCCTTGGTGTACGCCATGTCCACATAATGGATTACAGCAATGGACAATACAGACTGTTCAGATGTCAGAACTATTGTAGGACATTGAGGGATCCCATCCATATGTTGTATACTCCTCTACGGATTATATCACACGCTATAAGGAGTTCAGCCACGGCTTGCGCATCTGGCGACATGCGAAAGGAAGAATATTCAGTTGACTTCTCCGTCACATTCCAAATCTCATGGTTAACGCGTAATATACGGCGCAAGAATCACTGACAATATTGGTTGTTAAGTCCTAGATAATATGTTTCTTTACCATCAGAATTTTCATAATAGGTTATTACCTCTTGGTAAATAATCCATAATCATATATTTATGAAAACAGTGTTTTCTGACTTTTTTAAATGCAGGCAATGACAACACTGGATTTGCAAATACTTGATAGAAAATAATCAAAGGACATGAGCAAGTGTGAACATGCCTTTTGTGATTGCAAGAATATGCACTCACGGTCTTCAAGACAACAAAAGATCCAATATCTAAAATCAGCATCATTGATCCGATAAAGACTAATGTTTAACCACGGCAAAGGCCACGGTTTTAAAATCGTTGATGTTTTGTCTAAACAGTAAGAGGGATGATGTACTATCGAGAAGCTTTAGAGCTTCCGGCTATTGTTGATATGGTCAAAGATGATGGTATGAACATGGCCTTAGGCAAGTTCATCGATTTCTCACTTGTCTTTCTACGTTTGTAAGATCTTCTGAAAGGCTACAAAGCAACTGAACTGATGTCTGAGGACTCTCCGCTAATGACACAATGCAAAGCGATAGCTGACATGAAGTTCTATGTTCTCTCATGGAAAGCGATTGTGAGATGCCACATATACATTTTCCTGATTTATATGAAAAAAAATACTAGTTTGATCCAGCTGTACGGAAGGCAGTGTTCCAGAACCGTACCTTACCTGATTTATATGGTCCGTTGGTTGTTGGCCGGTTGCAATATGGTTGACACTGGACTAGTAACACATTTCCTGTTTACAAAAAGAATGAGCTGCTAGTTGGACGGTTGAGTTGCCTCCACAGATGAACAACGCTAGTACAAATCATGGCGGACCACCTTAAAAGGTACATTCTGATGTACACTACCTACTGCCAAACTACCCATACACATCACCATATATAGTTTCGGCCAGTCTCCATCGCTGGTCGGACGCATGCCAAAAAAACACAAACATACATAGTCTCCATCGCAAGGCTGAATGAAAATGTTTGCTCCTAGAATAAGCCTTTTTGATGTGGTCCTGTCTCTTTTTATGTGTCAATTTGGATCCTGAAATATACTTATAATTTTAGATTATCAAATTTCGCCACGATGCATACTTGACCCACAAATTTAAACCTCATTTGTTTGACTTTGACAGAAGTTAACCAAGCCTACCAGCTCCACAGAAAGATCAGATATTTGCATGCGATGTAGCACTTGGGAGAAGAAAAGAACAATACAGGAGAGATACCAGATAAACGAGGACCGGACACTTTCATACCGGTAGAAACAAGGGTTTCGGTTTGGAGCAGATTCTAAATCTAGTCCTAGGTGGGTTATGGGCCGGGACTAGTGTGAGCATTAGTCCCGGTTCGTTCCGGCTCCAACGGCTAGGAGGCCGTAGAAGCTCTAGTCCTGTTTTGTTCCGGATCTCTAGTTCCGATTCGTAGAAACCGGGACTAGAGATAGAGGTCTCTATTCTCGAATTCATTGTCCCGGTGCAAAACCAGGACTAGAATCCGTTACGATCCGGGACTAGAGCCCCGTTTTCCACTAGTGTCATATGAGATTTTCTTCCCTGCTTCCACTTTTATTATCGCAATGAAATAAACAAACCGGATGCAAATCTCTACAAAACTGCAATAATGTGAAGTATGAAGGGGACCAAATGGTTTCAACGTACATACAAAATATAGGGTTTTGTGTTACAAGTGGGATTTTCAGTTGCAAGTGAGGTTGTTACTGAGATTTTTTAGTTGTAAGTAGGTTGTATCCGAGATATTTGTATTGTAAATAAGATTGATTGCATGACATCAAGTTGACTGAGAGTTTCGATTGAGAATTAGGCACACCCTACACTTTGGAGTTCTTGAAGGCTATCCGACTGATAATAAACGAACCATATGTATTGTCCCAGCTGTGTAGACTGCCGAAGATTGCAAATTTGGCTTATACAAATACAAAGGCTAGGTTGTGTTAATCATTGATGGTCTGTTTTCTAGGTCAATCCGCTTACAAAACATCCTCTACACGGACGACAATATGCACACACGGCATGACCGTGGATGTAGCTCACAGATAGCACCTCCTCTCGACCCTCCACGGCTTCCTTGGATTCGCCGTGCTCCTCTTGACCATCCAATTTATCTCGGTTTTATGCAGCATGCAGTGTAGATGGATGGATAGATGCCGGCTTGCTATGTTTTCAAATTCAAGTTGATCAATGAGATCAGTCCATTCAATACATTTGTTGTGTTTGATGTTTCAGGGCTGATCCCAGTCAAAGCATGACATGTCTGGATGCCAAGGAGCTGCGTTGTTCTGCTGTTTCGGAAAACCCTGAATCCAAGGTCCTCTACAGTGACGATACTAGATCCTGGACGACACCCGCGACACTGCTTGAAGACGAGGACCTCCTCCGGGAGATTCTCCTTCGCCTCCATCCGCAGGCATCCTCCCTCCCCCGCGCGCGTCCCTTGCATGCACGCGCTAGCGCAACATCCTCTTTGATCCCGAGTTCCTTAAACGCTTCCGTAAAAACCACAAGAAACCTCCTTTGTTGGGCTTCTTTGCAGGGACTCTTGGAGATAAACACAACTTATTTCCTAATCTGGAGATCAAATGGTGTGTCCTTTACAAATCAAGCTTTGATTGACAGAAGTTAACCAAGCCTATCTGAAAAGAAAGATCAATAGGCTAGAGTTCGGATCTAACTTGTAACCTACTCGGTCACGGTAGCTGAGACCTAGCCTCCCCATATATAAATGCTAGGAGTGTCCAACGAGGAGGGGCACATCACAATAGACAACATATCTAGACATACAGATGCGCTAACGCCTTAGTTTCGCTTGGGGGAAGGGAACCAAGTTCTCGAAACTTGGTTTAGTATTCAGGTTCTTCTCTTCCAGCCCCCGGGCCCCTCTCTGATGAGGAAAGTTTTCAAAACGAAAAGAAAATGACAAATCTGGTTTGATGGCTCTTCTCTTTCTCAAAACATATGGGTAGGACTTTCTATTTTCATTTCTGTGTTTTCTGTGTCAGGTTTCCATTTCTTTCTAATTTGATAGTTATTTCTATATTTCTTATTTTAGTCTTTTTGCACATTCTCCTCCCTCTGGTACTAATTCTCACACAACTCTATTCCTCCGGCTCCTCCTTTCTGATTACTCTCCCGGCCAATCTCTCGCTCGTTCACCGCCAGATTCAATACACGCATCAATGCCATCTTGTCGACCTTGTAAACTTTCAGTTCATCATCAATCAAGAACGGACAAAGAGGAGTAGAGTTCCCTCCGGGGCCTGAAACTAGATAAACCTCGTGTCTCCGTGTGCTTGTTTGTTAGTGACGAAGTCTTCAGCGCGCTGCTCTTCCTCAAACCCAAGTCCATCAAGCATGGGCATTGACGTGACCACCCCTCATCAACTACATATACTTTTTTTATGTTTTATATGAAAAAAATGGTTTGAGTCAAGTGAAAGTATGTCATATTCCATAATTGTACGGAAGGCAGTGTTTCAGAATGGGACCTTTCCTTTATATGGTTTGTTAGTTGGTGGTGATGCAATATGATTGGGACTAGACTAATACATTTCTTGTTTACAAAAGAAGAGCCACTTGGATGCATTGGTTGAGTTGCCTCCATCAACGAACAATGGTACAAATCATGTCAAATCATCGGTACCTTAAAAGGAACAGTCGGATGTACACTACCTACTATTAAACAACCTATACACATCACCACAGTTTTCGGTCAGTCGCCATCGCAAGTCTAAGGTACAGAACTTTCTTGCCATGCCAAAGAAAGACAAACATACATAATCGCCATCCCAAGGCCGAAGTACAGAAACCTCTTGGCACACCAAAGAACCACAAACATATATAGTCACAATCGCGAATGGAAATGTTTGCTCCTAGAATAAGTCTTTTTGATAAGCTCGTGTTATATTTTAAGTGTAATATATGAATTTAGATTATCATTTTTTTCGAAATATGTAAAACCTCATTTCTGTACGTTTTGGATCATGCGGTAGCCACACAATAAATAGAGACATGTAAAACCTCATTTATGTGGGGATCAGTGTACAGTCAAATCATGCTTTGTTTGACAGAAGTTAACCAAGCCTATCAGCTGAAAAGAAAGATCATATATTTTTCATGCGATCTAGTACTTTGGAGAAAAAGGAACAGTATAGAAGAGAGACTAGAGAAATCGGTGACAAAATATGTAGATATGTATAAAATATGAAAACGCTACGGGCTGAATAGCAAAACTACAATAGACACGAAAAGTAAGATGAATGGATTATTTTATAAAATGAGTAGCACGAATCTCCAACATACCGGGGTGTTGCATTTCCCCCGTCAATCACTCAAACATAGTAGTATGGTCAGGATGGCATGGTGTATACTAGAGCTCTTCTAGGTCAATCAGCTTATAAAACCTCCTCTCTACACGTACGTATGCACACACACCGGCATGGCCATGGACATAGCCCACAGAGAGCACCTCGTCTCGGCCCTCCATGGCGTCCTTGGCGTCGCCGCGCTCCTCCTGTGTCTTTTTGCTGAGGTGCTTGTCTTCGTCATGGGGCCGCGTGCGGCGGCGCTCTACCTTGTCCCAGTATCCGTGATGCTGCTCTTGCTCTTCCGGCGCCGCGTCGCTGGCATCACCAGTACCGGCCTCGTTGACTTCTCGTGTCTAGAGCCGCCTCGCCAGCTGCGCGTCCCGGTGGCGTGGATGGTGGAGCATTTGAAGCTCGTCGGCTGCTTCGACGACGGTAGCGTAGAGTTGATGACCAGGACAATCAAGGCGAGCGGTATGGGAGACGAATCCTACATCCCGCCGGCCCTGCACTACATCCCGCCGTTGGCCACGCACGACGAGGCCATCCGGGAGGCGCACATGCTCTTCTTCCCGGCCATGGACGACCTCTTCGCCAAGACCGGCGTGGCGCCATCGGCCATCGGGGCGCTCATCGTCAACTGCAGCGGCTTCTGCCCCGCGCCATCGCTCGCGGCCATCGTCGCCAACTACTACCGGATGCCCAGCGACGTCAGGACCTTCAACCTCTCCGGCATGGGCTGCTCCGCCGGCGCCGTCGCCGTGGACGTCGCAAGCAGCCTGCTGCGGTTGCACGCCGCCACCATGTCGTACGCGGTCGTCGTCAGCGCAGAGATCCTCACCGTCGGCTGGTACAGCGGCAAGGAGCACGCCAAGCTCCTCCTCAACTGCTACTTCCGCTCCGGCTGCTCCGCCGCGCTCGTCACCACCAACGGTTCACGTGGCAGAGGCGGCGGAGTCAAGTACCGGCTCCTCAGCCTGACCCGCACGAACCAGATAGCCGACGACCGCAGCTACCGGTCCGGCTACCGGGACGAAGACGAGGAGGGCATCACCGGCTTCACCATCGGCCGGGACGTCGGCCGCATGTTCGGCGCGGTGCTGCGCGCGCACCTCCTCACACTCGGCCCCTCCGTCCTTCCATGGCAGGAGAAGCTGCGCTACGCGGCTGCTGCGTTGCTCCGGTACCTGCGACGCGGTGGCCAAGAACTCAGCAGTAGGCCCGACTTCCGCGCGGCGGCGGACCACTTCTGCCTGCCGGCGGCAGGCGAGCCGATCATAGTGAGGATGGGGCAGGGGTTGGGGCTGGGCGAGAGGGAGATGGAGGCGGCGCTGGCCACCTTCCGGCGTTTCGGCAACCAGTCGGCGGCGTCCCTGTGGTACCAGCTCGCGTACCTCGAGGCCATGGGGGGCAGAGTTCGCAAGGGCGACACCGTGTGGCAGCTAGCCGTCGGCAGCGGCCTCAAGGCTAACAGCTTGCTGTGGGAGCGTGTGTAGCCTCATGCATGCACCGATCATGATGACTAGACCCATCACGTGACCAAATTTGGGAACCTTTCTTTTCATCTCCATCTTGTGCACAGGGCACTCCGATCGACTTGAGAAACAACAACAGTTAAAATAAAGGAAGTTAAGTGAGAAACTAAAGTCTAGTTTTTTTTTTGTTTCTGCTGCCCCAATTAATTGTCTGAGCTGTATGATAAGGATTGTGTAATATCCCTGGAATGAATTTGTGTTGTGACTACCTAATATTGACTTGTTTCTACTAATCTTTTTCCACCAAATTTGAAAAGGAAAACATTCCAGAGCATCACTTGACAGTGACTTTGTTTTGTCGCAAGAGCATACCGCCTTCACTAGCCACCGCCCCAAGCGTCTCCTCTCTAGTATCCCCCGCTGCCCCTAGAGGACGTTGGCGATCAAAGGTGGCTAGAGAAGACGCTCGGGACTGGGCAAGTGGTGGAGACAGCTCCCCTTGGGGCTGCAAGTGCTCCCCTGGTTAGTACTGCTGCATGTGTGCGTGAGTACCTATGTTGTGTGAGTTTCAGTAATAAAACAAAGATACAAGCGTGTGTGTGCCGCGGCGTTCATCGTCGGAAAAACCAGTGCATCTTATTCTACCTCTGTCTATGTGAGTGCGAGAAGATGAAGAGGGGTTGAGAGAGGCATTCCCAACAAAGGCGGGGGTCGCGTTTGCCGACCGGGACACGACCCTTGGCGAGGGGTGCTGCAGCGTGGTCCTGCGATGGAGGCAGACATGTGACCCAACATTGATGGCATGCTGGTGGCTCACCTCTGGCGTGCTCGAAGTTGTGATGCCATCTGGCGGAGGCTTCGAGCGACGAGGGTCGCCTAAGCTGTCGGCCGTGTCTTCGGGATGCCGATGGGGTTTGGGCAGTCGGTCCTAGTGGAGGCCAGTGTGTGGCATGGGGGCTGCCGGCTGGGATCTAAGAAAGCAGGTTGTCCAAGGCTCCTCACGCACCAAGACGAACATCTGTTGGTTGTCTGACCTCGTTGATCTGGCCAGAGTGTCAAGTAACGGAAGGCTTCGCCGTCGAACTCCCATGGATACCTCATGCCTAGAGATTGATGGACCAGATGGGATACGATCGTGCATAACCGTGTTTTTTTGACCATTTCGTTTTAGAGGGAGTGTTCCGAAGCTTTATTGTCTGTTTCCATCATGGGACACGTCTTATGTCCAATGGTAAAGTCAAAGGCAGAGAATGTCACGAAAGCCAAAATATAAGGAATATCAATGGTGGTTCGAGTCTTTATGGTGATGAGGAACTGGCTTGGTGATTCGTGACTCATACCAGTGACATTGAAAGTGGGAGAGGCAGCGCAAGAGAAGTCACGGTCTTACCATTGAGGGTAAAAACCAAAGGTCCGGTCTTAATTGGTTATGCATGAAATGGCCTTGTTAAAAGTATTCTTTTGTGGCCAAGAACTTTCTCCAGGTTTGAAGAAGCTGGATTTTTGATGCTGTCTTGATGGTATTAGTATAGCTATTATAAGAAATATATCACTATAGCGGGATTTTTTTTTTGTAATTTTTCTTCTTTTTCCTGGATGCGTACATCCGTAATGCCATTAAGGCACTGTATCATTGCAGAGATTGAGTGTAATTGGTATCTCCATGATATTAATATATTCCCTTTATCGAAAAAATATTTTAGCAAGGAGGGAGTATTCCATAACTGTTCGGAAAGCAGCATTCTAGAACAACAAGGAAGTTGGTGGCAATATGATTGAGACTAGACTAACACATTTCTTGTTTGAAAGAAAAACGAGCTACTTGGGTACTTTGGTTGAGTTGCCTCCATCAATGAACAATAATGCTACAAATCATGGCGGATCATCGGTACCTTAAAAGGAATAGTTAGACGTACACTACCTGCTGTCAAACTCCCCATACACATCAACCCAGTCTTCACCGATTGACATCAAGTAAATTGAAAAAAAACACCACAATTGAGAAAAAGTTATCAACCCTTCACAAAAAACCACTAGAAAACATGCATTTTGGTGGGTATTTGATGACTTTGCCCCAATTGTGATGGTTTTTGAATCATGGGGAAGCCAACAATAAATAGGGTTAGATGACGGATAAGAAGTTTGGACATCAGTGCATAATCAAATCATGCTTTCTTTGACAAAAGTTAACCAAGCCTATCACCTGATCTGAACAGAAAGATCAGATATTACAGGCGATGTTGTGTGGATACGAAGGGAGATCAGATTTCTCATTTATATAGAGATGCCACATATACTTTTTCGGATTTATATGAAAAAAATAGTTTGAGTCAACTGAAAGTGTGTCATATTTCTCGTAGCAGCGACTATTTGTGTGTGTGTGTGTGTGGGGGGGGGGGGGAGGGTGGGTGGGGGTGGGTGGGGGGAGGCAACACATGAGGAGTTCCCGCTCTTACCTTGCAGGATGATAATCCAAGGTCTGGCTTTAACTGGTTGTGCCTGGCAATGACCTTGTTGAAGGCATTGTTTTGCGAGCGAGGACTTTCTCCAGAGTGAAAACCTATGATCTTTGATTGGACAACAACGGCATTTGTGCACTGTTTCCTTCTTAAAGGCGTTGTTATTGGAGTGGATGACTACTGGTGTTGTTCTGGTGGTGTTAGTGTCGTTGCTTTGAGGCATAGTTCTTTGTAGTGAGACTTTTTCTTTTTTTTGGTAATTCTTCTTTCTTTTTTATGGGATGTGTGCATCCGTAAAGCTGGTAGGGCATACGTTGTTGCAGATGTTGAGTGTAATTAGTATCTTCGTGATATTAATATATACTCTTCTTTAAAAAAAATCCGTAATTGTACGCAAGGCAATGTTTCAAAACGGGGACTTTTGTGATTTATATGGTTCGTTGGTTGGTGGTGGTGGCAGTATGGTCGAGACTAGGCTAACACATTTCTTGTTTACAAAAAAGAGCCATTTGGATACTTTGGTTGAGTTGCCTCCATCAATGAACAACGCTACAAATCATGGCGAGTCATCAATACCTTAAAAGGAACTATCGGATGTACACTGTCTGCTGTTAAACAACCCATACACATCACCACAGTTTTGGCCAGTCGCCCCAACTCAAGTCCGAGGTACAAAACCTTCTTGCCATGCAAAAAAACACCAATATACATATAGTCGCCATCGCACCGCTGAAGTACAGAATCCTTTTGGCATGCTAAAAAAACACATAGTTTGCAATCGCAAGGCTGAATGGAAATGTTTGCTCCTAGAATAAGTTTTTTTTTCAATATGGTCTTGTTATTTTTAAGTGTAATATATGAATTTAGATTATCAAATTACGTCACTATGCATACTTTGACGAGTCAAAATATGAAGACATATTTTAAACCTCACTTCTGTACGTTTTGGGTCATCGGAAAGCCACACAATAAATAGGGACATACTACCTCTGTCCCTGTTTTTTCTTTTTGAAAAGTCAAGATACGAAAAGTTTATTTGACGAAGGTAGCATAAAAAATGTGGGCATCAGTGTACAGTCAAATCACACTTTGTTTGACAGAAGTTAACCAAGACTATCAGCTGAAAAGAAAGATCATATATTTTTCGTGCTATGTAGTATATCTATTATTATTATTATCTATTATATACTAAAAGCAATATAAGAGTATTTTTCGAGACACCAGGTTGATCCACATCATCTGGATTATATTAGTTGTTAGATCTAAAATAAATGGTCACGATTTAATTAGAAAATAGAATATAAGTAGCGTTACGTAAACATATACGTATACAAAATAAGTCTCATGTCACGTTAACTTGGTTACATAGCTACACACGAATATCCAATGCGGGTCAACAGTTCTAAAATGATCCACGCGGGTCAACAGCTCTAACCGGACTTCTCTAAAAAAACAGCTCTAACCGGACTACTACGTATATCTACTACTCCACCACACATCCATTTCTCTCTCCAATCTTGCATCATGCATGGAATTTTCATCGTTTTACTCTCTCAAACTAAAGGAATGTATCCGTTACAAGGATCCGGTGTTGACAAAGGGTTTATAAATCTATTTTACTCATTCCACATAGATTAAATAATATGATCCACTAATTTTACATAGAAATAGAAATTAACTATGCAGATTTAGCACTAAATGTATATACAAATACGAACACAATCGGGCAATGCACTAACCGAACGAGACATAATAGTCTAGACTAAGAAAAAAATGACTAGCCCAGGGCTCTAATCTTTCGTGATCGTTTCTTATACTGGCTCGGACTAGGCGATGAAAAGTCTCCTAAACATGTCGTAAATAATGAAAATATTCTATGACTGGATTTCTATGATAAGTGTAGCTGATTTAGTACCAAATTATATTAAATCATCGACACTTATTATATGTCATAGCGAGTACAAAATAGTTGTCATTAACAAAGTTTAGCATGATTAATAGTAAGACAAAAGTCATAGATGGGGAAGAAGTGAAGTGTCGTATATGCATATGAGACATGAGTTCGAGTATATGGTCGAATGAGTTTGGCTGTATAAGACAAGGGTTGTGTATTAGTAGAATATATATTATATACAAGTGTAAACATTTTTTAATATAGAGACATGACGTGGTACGATGAAGTAGTAATAGATCGACAATATGAATGTCGTGTGTGGGAAGGAGTGCATCATAGAAATTAAAAAAGTGGCAGCAACACCAAAAACTACAAAAACGCATAGTCTATTGTGTCCATATGTTATTTCAGTTGTGCTAAATAATGATCGACATCGATGGAAAAGAAATACAAAAATATATAAATAAACTATGACAAGAGTGAGTGAGAGCGGATGAACACGTTCTATAGGAATCTCGATGTGATGGCAATCACCAATCAAACAAGTTAACTAGAAACTTTCAATGATGAGGCGGGTCAAAGAATAGAAGTAGGAAAAAACAAATCTTATAAGGCTGTCCATGTACATATCATATATGCCATGTGCAAGAAAAATATTGGATCTAAGAAACATACTATGTGTGCAAGACTGCAAGCTTGACCATATCTGAAAAGATGTTGTCCTAGCTACAAAAATCAATTATAGACTTTGTCTTTCACACTACAGGAGAAGCTCGGTATGCCGAGGGCATATTGCCGTCGGCGTAGCCAGGAAAACCCTCGGTGATGTCAAACCATGTTTTGTGTTTGTTTAGGTCATAGGGTGATGTCAAACCATGTTGGCTCACAAGTTGGGGCACTATCCTACCCGGTTTCACCTCGACGGGGAGATTCCACCCTCATACGGGCCCGGAACCTTCGCCTCTAGGTTAGAGCGCATGCATGCGAGGGGGGACACATGCAAGCACCTATATATACCAACCTCTAACCACACCCACACACACATATGCTAGGGGCACATGCAAGTTTTCATCTCATTCCGATGTTCTCGTGGTCTTCCTCCCTGAAACCTCGATCTCTGTGCACACTCGGATCGCCTACCCCCTAGACGTTCCTCCCGAGGTAGCCAGTAGCTCTCTCTTGTTTTGTGTTTGTTTAGGTCATAGGGTGATGTCAAACCATGTTGGCTCACAAGTTGGGGCACTATCCTACCGGTTTCACCTCGACGGGAGATTCCACCTCATACGGGCCCTAACCTTCGCCTCTAGGTTAGAGCGCATGCATGCGAGGGGGGACACATGCAAGCACCTATACCAACCTCTCACCACACTCAAACACATATGTTTTGTGTTTGTTTAGGTCATAGGGTGATGTAAAACCATATTAGCTTCTCTAACGGGAGATTCCCCTTATACGGGTCCGAACCTACGCTTCCGCATGCATGCGAGGGGACATGCACATGTGATTGAATCTTTGAACAACTTCACAAAATTTGTGAAATATAAATTTCATGCACCTGTGATAATAACACACAAACATGCAAATTTCTCAACTTGTGAGAAGATTCGACATTTTATGTGGGCGTGAAGACTATTATTCGGAGGCTACGAATCCATCCAATTGATAAAATAGAATCTAAATAATTAATACTAATAAATAAATACAAATAATTTGGTAAGGAAAAAAAAGTGCATAGGTACGCCGAGGGTCACCGTCGGCGTAGGCAGGACGTACGCCGAGGGTGAACGTCGGCGTATCCTATGCCGACAGCGGCACACGGCGTAATGATGACGCCGTTAGGGCATGTCCCGCCTGGCTGACTAGTGCCACGCTGCCACCTGCACGCCGAGGGCTAAGTTTACGCCGACGGTCACCTCGGCGACGTGTTGCCACGCCGACGGCTGCGGTACGCCGAGGGCTCGGAAGCTGGGCTGGCCTGGCCCGGTTCTACGCCGACGGCCCCGACCTTTGGCCGTCGGCGTAGCTCCCTGCCGTCGGCACACAACGCCATTCCTGTAGTGTCAAGGGGAAATTTAAAAACGAACATACCTATTACAAGATAGAGGGAGACATCGCGTAATAGCAATATGCATTTGCCTAACACCGGTTATTATTACAGAGACACGGGTAGATTAAAGTCTGATGTGATCATAATATGATAAACACATAGAAATGATATTTCACATATAAAAAATGACTGCAACGCAACCAATTATGGATAATCTAGAGGATCACGACAATATGTATGTAAAATACATCACTTTACTTTTAAATTATTAGTGTAAAATTTCACAAAAAAAGTTGATGGAAATAGGGTAAAAACAAAACATTAGTATGATATATGAAATGTACTCCATTCGTCCCAAAATATAAGGTAACTAACAATTAGTCAAAGTCAACGTTTTCTAGGTTTAACCAAGTTTATACACAAAATATGATCATTTACAATACTGAATCAATATCAATAGATTCACAAAAAGTATATTTTACAAATATGTCTATTTAATATTGAAGATGTAGATATTTTTCCTAAATATTTGGTCAAATAGTAAGATTTAACTTTTGACTACTCCTTAGGTGTTAGTATATTTTGGAACTGAGGGGGTATAGTTTTAATGATGAGCCATGGAAAGCTACGTATTTCTTCTTCTTTTGTTGCTTAATTTACTCAATGGAAATATGTCAACCAAGGTTTATAAATTATTGATCAAAATGTACAAATCGGTCGCACCTCATTTTTAACTTCATTATGAAAGAAGTATATAAAAAATTGAACCAACCAACTATACAATTTTTTTGCATGATATCTAGGAGAAAATATCCAAAACACTGTGAAATATGTTTTCGCATGGAGAATTTTTCCTCCTTATTTGGCCACATATGAAAATTTTAAAATGTAATATAATAGGCACATGAGAAGACAAGTATACAAACATAAAATATATCTAGCACGCAAATGCACGGGTCACCCTCTATGTATGTTTTAACTTTAAGATTATTTTCCAAACAACATTGTTTGGTTTGTATAATTATAGGGTTTCTAGGGTGGCGCTATTTGACACTCAGGGTGTAGACCCTCTATCTTTAGAACCATATATTATTTTTACGTCACATAAATTTTATATTACTTTGTAAGTCGAGAAGAACATAATAAAATTTAGAAATAACATAATTATTTCTGTTTACATGCCATAAAAAAATTGGACATAAAATACATATTTTTGGTATTTATTACACTATAATGACTCATAAACATTATTTTTTTGTCAATTTTTTTGGTTGTGGTGAATATATGAACATAATTATTCGTATATATATATATATAAGAGCACATGGCATCTATCAAATAAAAGAGTGCATGTCATTCTAATCACACAATAAAATTTATTATTGATTAATAGATTGAAACTATGCCATTAAAGCTACGCCATCTTGCATGACATATCACACATATGTGATCGAGTGTGTAGTCCACCGGATTAAAGCTTGAGATAATATAGATAACTAATTTTAAAATATATTTCAAATAGGACAAATTTAGAAAACCTCACATAGATCTAACATTACATAAAAAATAATTATATTTACTGATCTAATAAAATTACAAAAAACAAATATTTGTTTTAACATATAACTAAGGATGTTAAAGATATTACTCGCTTTTGTCATATTTTATATTCTTTAACATTTTTATAGTTAGAGAAAAATATTATTTTTTATCAATAATGTGATATTCGTAATATATTAAAAAAATTCAACCCACTAATTATGATGCGAGGGCCAGTGTGCTAGTTATGTCTTAAAAGTAAATGATGGGTTAACTAGAAATTAGAGAATTAGACTAGAAAAAGATGCACATTCACGGGTACGTGAGATGATCGACAAGTGTACCAGCCAAAACTACTTCCTGCGGTAAAAGAGACAAAACTAAGTGCCGGGTATGGGGCGCTCCGAAGACAAGCTCTTCGTCACAAGTCCCATGCCCGGACCTTTGCAACCAGGTGCATGGGCGACATTCCGCCTCCTCGGAGCCTACAAGGAGTTAGAGGATGACTTCCGCTGATGAGAAGGCGCATGATCTCTCATGTCTTTGAGTCAATCGCGGATATCTTCTCAGTCGCGAACGAATCCCCGCCATTGATGCTCCCCGCCTTTATTCTACCGCAACTGCTTGTCCACATGGCCGTCCGGTAACTGCTGTCATGGTAAATCGTGCCGCCACCCGCCGTCGCTCCCCCAGTTCCCTCACCGCCATAGGCCGGATGCATAGACTGTGAGTGTTGATTCGGTGGCGGCAGGTTCCCCGTGTGCATGCCCGGCTGGTAGAGACCATTCTGTGATGGGAGTCCAACACACGACCGCCGATCAGGAACAATAGCCACCACGCTACGGTTACCCACACATCCTCCGCTTTTCGGTAAGCTGAGAAGTCCAGTGCCCAGCGCCCAGCAGCGGTCAAGCAACTCGGCGCACATAAGGTGTTAAAATCATTGCAAGGCATGTCTAGGCACCAACTCGCCAACTCAGCACATATTAATATAGCAACCACACGGTACAACTAACGTGCTAGGGCACACAACACAACCAAGCCCAACAGAAAAGAAGGAGAACAAAAGAGAAACAAATGCCAACATTGGCAGATCGATGAAACAAAGACGGTCCTCTACCGCTGTGCCCTACGAAAAAGTCCCACCGCCCTCCTGGCATCCCTAACCTCCATGTACCAAGCAACACCTTTAGCAAGAAATGCGCGACGCCGCTGCTACCCCGACTAGTCCTAGTGTTTTCCCCAGTACACACATAGGAGGGTGGGGAGGAGGTATCTGATGCCCTTCAAGAAGGAAAGGCGACACCCGCAGGCGCCACCGTGTCAGTGCCGGACGGGACCGACATGGATTTCGCCCATCCCCGAAGAACCACCACCCCAGATGGTCCGAAGTGCTCCACCCAACCCACCCTTAGCCAACACGTGCCACCACGGAAAAGGCGTCAACTTCATCATCTCCCTGTGGGCATCAGCGCAAGGCCTCGAGGCCTGAGCAAGGGGATACTGGTACCAGGGATAGTAGCCTCGCAACCGTGCGGGAGGGAACTACCTCCATCGCCATGGCAGTAGCCGACTGGATGCGACAACAGGGACACACCAGATCTCGGGCCCGACCAGGATAAGATGGGCCCGTAAAGACCCTGTCGCCATGTTGCGGCAAGGTCAGCCGCGGGCGACGCCACCATCCCAGACAAACCATCGCCCCTCCAGGGAGCCACATAGGAGCTTGCGGTAGGCCCTTCCCACCTAGATGGGACCAAATCTGGGCCAAGTAGGACACCACCGGACTGCCGCTCCCCGTTGCCCCGCCACCAACACCGGCGCCGCCGCGCCTCCGTCCATCCCGCACCTGGGTTCAACGCCAGTGTGCTGGACCGCCGCCGACTTAGGTGCTCCGCCGCAATCATGAGCCCTACCTGACGAGGTTTCATCTCGTCAATGCCCATTGTTATGGACTTTGGGTTTTGGAGAAGATGGGGATGCTGGAGATCGCGGCACGGTTAACAGACAAGCAACCAGGGGACACGAGATTTACCCAGGTTCAGGCCCCCGGAGGGAAAACCCTACTCCTGCTTGTCTGCTCTTTGATTACGGCGGAACCGAAAGTTACAGGGTGCGCAGATTCGATCTGGCGTGAAGGCGTGTACGAAAGTATGGATCTGTCTCGCTCCTAGCCTTTATATATGAGGAGGCTAGGTCTCAGGTACCGATACGAGTAGGTTACAAGTTGTATTCGAACTCTAGTCTTGCTCTCCAAGGATCCGAAGGCGTTATGGGCCTTGGCCACCCGAAAATCTTCATGGGCCAGCGTATGTCTGCTGTGGGCCTTCCTTGGGCTAGACCAGGTATGCTGAAGCTATGTACCCGTCGGGTATAACCATGTCAAGAGTCCCGAGTGATCGGTTGAATCGAGATTCGATCGAGGACTCTTCGCCTTCGGTGTAGCTCGTCTTTCAAGAGAATGTGTAGGGATTGTTGATGCGCAGTGCCCGACTCACCCGACAGATCAAGGTCGCTTAATCGCCTTAGGACAAAACAACACGATCTTCTTTCAAAGTAGTCCCTCGACTCGAACCCGGAACATACGGCGTAATTCGACTCAGTCGCGGAGGACTTACGTGAGTGGAATTCCAGTGATTTTAAATGGTGTACCCAACGCGTCTGTCGGGATTTTCATCGCACTGCCGGTGCACGGATTCATACTAGCAGAGCGCAATAAGTGCGTTGCTGCACCATCGATGATATCCAGGGTCTTATCTTTGCGCAGACGCAGCATCCGAATGTTTATCACCGGAGGTGTTTCGGTACAAGGAGGATGTTACTCACTTAGCATTAATTGGGGCAGAGTTGCGAAAAGTTTTTATGTGGATCCTAAGATCGCAAGTTTTCATAGGGTGCACGGCCAGCGCTCCCTATGGGAGTAGCCCCCGAGTGTCTGTTCGAGTCGTAGACTCGAGCGGAGACTTTAGTGCAAGCATTGCTCAGCTGTTTAGTCCGTAGGACTCGAAAATTTTCGGATGCTTGAATCCTTCCTCCCTATGGGAGTAGCCCCCGAGTCCGTAGTGGAGTCGTAGACTCGACGTAGGACTCAGAGAAGTGCGTTGTCTTCATTTGTCTTTCGGGTGCGCGGCCAGCGCTCCTGATAGGAGTAGCCCCCGAGTATTTAGTCGAATCGTAGATTCGAGTGAGTACTCTTAGTCGTAGCCAAGAATTGCTTGTGCTAGTATAGCTTTTGATGACGCTGGCCGATGATCGATGACCTCAAGCGTCTACGCCGTAGATGAATTGATCGACGAAGAGTGGGTCCCACTTCCGACTTTGAATTGACCGGTCACGCTGGGCGTGGAGATGATTACGGCGCTTCTCGATTTCACAGTGGACGCCGTGGGAACGACGGTTCGCTTTGGTGCGACACGCACGGCCAGATCTGCCGCTGGCGTTAGGTCTTCTTGATGGACGGCGGCGCCGCCTTTGCCGTGTTATAATCCGTGGTGAAATCGTGGTGTGTTTTTACCGCAGCAGCTCATCCGCCCATTGCTTCCTTGCGCCGAGCGATTCTTCTGCGGCTGAGAGTTCCTTTCGCATTTCCTTTGTCTTCGTCGTTGGCAACGCCACCACCGCCGTAACGCTATGGGGAAGCCAAAGAAGTCTTCGTCTGCAGTGGGGACCAGCGCCGCCGGAGGCAAGAAGGGCGCCGCCGCTGCTCGTGTCACCGATGGTGGCTGGCGGTGATCAGAGACGCGGGAGAGCGATCTCCGCAAGCTGCGTGAGCGGAGCCTGATTCCGCAGGACACGACGGCCGTGAGGCTCCCCGGCAACGAGGTAATCCCCCGTCCCCCATCTGGGTATCGGGTTATGTTTGTCGCCTTCGTTTTGCGTGGGTTTGCGATCCACCCATGACTTCCTTCGTGGATCGCTCTTTTCTATGGGGTTCAACTCCATCATCTGTCTCCCAACTCCCTTCTCCACATTGCGTGTTTTATCACGCTTTGCGAGTGTTGGCTTGGCATTGAGCCGCACTTTGGCCTCTTCCGGAAGCTGTATTCCGTGAGGAGGCAGTCTGGTTCGGATGGTGTGTATCCCATTTGGGGTTTCATCATCTCTCTTAGTCCCGATGTCCAATTCTTTTCCTTCTCCATGTCCGAATCTGTCCAGTACTGGCGGAGGAAATGGTTCTACATCCGTGACTCCGTGCTGCCTGGGCAAGATTTTGGTCTCGTTCCTTTTGACCCCTCCCAGTTGATTGTGAAGAAAAGATCTTAGAAAAACCAAATCTTGGATGGTGAGGTGGCGGAGATAGAGGCCTTGTACCGTCGGGTGGAGGAGCTCCAATTGATTCCTGAGAAGGAGGTGAACGGTGTCGACATCATCCGGACGTTTCTTGAGCGTCGGGTGCAGCCTCTTCAGGCGAGAGCGCACCGGATGTTTCTTTACTCTGGTCGCCGTGATCCGACGAGGGTTTCGAATGAGAAGATCTCCGAGGTGGACCTTGACAAGGATCTTCGCGTGCTGTTGAAGTTCAAGGCCGACGAAAAAATCCCGGGGAAGTCGCTGACTCCTCCCTTTTCTTCGACGTTGGCCGTGCCAAAGGTGTAGATTTGCGCACGTAGTGCTTCCCTTATGTTTTTGTCAGTTGTGTACTTGTGTCCTTTGTTTGCTAACAAAGTTTCTTCTCATCTTGTAGAGCTTCAAAGTGCCAGGCATGGCGCCACCATTGCCCGAAAGGTATCCGAATGCCCCGGATAATGAAGTGGTGGATTCCGTGTCCGAGCTTCCTTCGGCGCGATCTCCGGCGGAGGATGCCGACGAGTCGAGTGAGGACCATTCGAGCAAGCGATCACGGAGCTCGAGCGAGTCTTCGGATGCCTCGACTCCTCCGACTCCCAGGAATCCTCTTGGTCTTGAGCGTCATGATGATGTTCAGGGGGGTTCGTCTTCTCCTATTCCTGCCGTTCCTGTGCGAGCTGTTGCTCCGCACCCGCCAGCAAAGCGGAAGAAGGAAGAGAAGAAGGAGGAGAAGAAGGAGGAGAAGAGGGCCCAGAGGGCTTCTCCTATCTTCGATCTGAGCGTGTTGGGCTCGTAAGTGTTCTTGTTGGACTGTTGTCCTTTATTCCCTTGCTATTTTTGCGCCTGTGTTGATTGATGCGTATGCAGGCAATCGTCCGACGGCTCTAGTGATGGAGCGCGCGAGATGATGGGGGAGTCGAATATCGTGTCGTCTCCTCCTCGGATGGTGGCGACTTCGGGTGGCGCTGCTCCAGATCCTCCTGTGCAGGAGAGGCTGGTGGTTGCGCCTCAAAATTTCGCAGGCGGGCCTGCGGGTTCGCCTTTGGAGCACGTAAGTTTTTCTGCTTCATGTCACGGGGGGAGCCCCCGGGTGTCTTCGAGTGCTGATGTTGTGTTTGCTTCTTTGTTTTGGGCGTAGCCCCCAAGTCCTGCTCTTACTGCTATTGCCTTTTCCTGCAGCCTTGTATCTGAGAGGCCAAGCGGCTGGTGGAGGAGCGCCTGGCGCTGGAGGTGAAACTGCGGCAGCTGCAAGGTATTCGTCTGCCTTGTAGTACTTGGCTTATTTATCCTGGTCTTGTTTGTTGACACTGGCTTGTTGTGAATGCAGAGGAGCATAATGACTCTCTCCGTGAGGTTAATGCTCTGAAGAAGAGCCTTGGCCAATCGGAGCAGAAGGACGAAGCTGCCGCTGAGGCGAAAGAGCGCCTTGAGCTGGAGCTGACGAAGGCAGCCGAAGCGAAAGAGCGTCTGCAGCAGGAAGCCGCAGGTCGTGAGAGGGGAGCGGCGGAGAAGCTCATGGCTGCTGCCAAGGCTATTTCGGGTGAGTGTTTGCTTTTGCACTTGTTCCTTTTTCTGCGGGTCCTCTTCTATGTTGCTTTTCTTCATGTTTTCTTCTGTTTTGTCTCAGATGCCGCAGGCATCGAGTTTGACCGTGGTGCTCTGGAGCACGGGAGTGCTCTGGATGATGCCACTGTGGCGGTCGAAGACCGCCGCAAGACTGCTGCCAACTCCTTGCCAAGGCAAAGGAGGTCCTTGGTCGCTTCTACCAGGAGCTCTTCCCCAAGGCGCAACCCTTGAAGATGTGGGTGCGCTGGCAGAGGCTCTGTCACCGGTTACCGCAGCTGCATAAGCGCAAGGCACGTCTGTCGATGGCGGCGATGGCGGCCGGGCGGAGCTGGACTTGCCCTGATCACTTCTCGGATGCCGACGGCCGCAGATGGATCAGAGGTAGCCTTCGCTTACTCCGCCGCATTTATATGGGCCCAAGCTCATTGACTTGTTGTCTGAGTACGCTGGCAGCAAGCAGGCGAGGCCAAAGCTAGGCTCTGAGGCGACTCGGTGTCCTACGCCTTAGGCATAGGAGATGTAGGGTAGTATGTAGTTTACTTTTGCTGTAAATATCTTTTGTAGCACCATTCTTGAGCCACGCAGTGGCCTTATTTAATGAATTCCTCCGAGTTGGGCTTTATCTTTGGCTGAGTGTCTGTGTGCCTTCTTTTTCTTCTGCTTTAGGTTCCTTCGGGTGTTGACCCAGTTGGTACTTCATCCGAAAGGCCCTTGCGATCATCGTTGGATGATTCATCGCAGCTCGCTTTTCATGGGATCGCGGCGCAGCTTGGAGAGGATTTGTTTGGGTTTGGCGGTCGCTACCGATGTTTGGAAGTCCAAAGCAGACCGTAGTGCAGCCAGAGAGGAGTACTTGGTGGCGGAGCTGGGTCGGCTGTCCGAGCAGCTGCAATGTAAGTTGATCCTTCTTTCGAGCTGTGGCTCGGTTCTTCGGGTGAGCCTGCTGGCCTTACCCTTGTTCTGTGCTGTTTTCGCAGGTGCGAATCTTGCTCCGAGGGAAGAAAAGTAGCGCATTGCTGTTCGAGTCAATTGCTTGACTCAACAGGACATGGAAGCCGGTGGCTTCTTTTGGATGGATCGCGATCGTGCCGTGGTTCTGGCGACGGTGCAGGATCGCGTCTTCCAGGTTTCGCGGGTGCTCCGCCAGGTGCAGACATCGCTGTCCTCGGTGTTGCACGTCATGTTTCCGTTGGATGGCGCGCCGACGACCCTTGTAGGTCTTCTGGCGAAGTTTCGGAGTGCCAGCAATGTCAAGGAGCTGGTGCGGCAGCAGCTTGTCGCAGGGGTGAAGGCTGCCTTGTCTCTTGTGAGGGTGCATCGCCCTGATGTAGATTTGGTCATTGTGGGCCACCTCCTCGGCCAGATGGTGGCGAGTGGAATATGCGTCCGCATTACGCGGCTGTAAGGCAGTATGCCGAACAGATTGTAGATTTGTTTGAGCAGCGCGCTCAGGTTTTTCTTCAGAATAGGTAGTACCTGAAAATAAACAGATAGATGTAAAATTTGTATATTGCGACTGGGCGTGTATGTGCCCTATGTTGTAAAGGTTCGCTTGTTAGCGAGCACGCAGTGCTTTGATTTAGTACGTGTCCTTTTCGTTTGCCTGACGTGGTCAGCTACTCAGGTGTACACGTTTTGTCCTCAGTCGATGAAATCGTGAGGTGGGGGGAGCCCCCGAGTGCTTTGATGTGGTACATGCCCTTTTTGTTAGACTGACGTGGTCAGCTACTCAGGTGTGCACGTGTTGCCCTTAGTCGATGAAATCGTGAGGTGGGGGGAACCCCCGAGTGCGTTAGTAGCATGTAATCAAAGTTGCAGAAAAATAGTCAACCGAAGGTTGGAAGCGAGACACTTAGCTTTATTTGTAGCGTAATGGAGGAGGTACATAGTTCGGCTGAGTAGCCTTGGCTGTAAGCCTTATTGAGAGTAAAAAGGGGGGTATATTGCCCATTGCTATGGGTAGAATCGTCGCAGGTGCGAGATGTTCCATGGGTTGGAGTATGCGACTCCAGACTCCACGTGCTTGAGGCGATAGGCGCCACCTGGGATGACTTCGGTGATGACATAGGGTCCTTCCCATGGCGAATCGAGTTTGTTCGGTCGTTTTTGTTTGAGTCGCAAGACGAGGTCTCCTTCGACGGCGATTCGGGCAGCCGCGGCTGTGATAGTTGCGGAGACTTTGTCGGTACACGGATCTAGTCGCTGCTATATCCGTGGCGTCGAGTGTGTCGACGGTGTCTTCGAGTGTAGCTGTGGATTCGTCGCTGTAAGCTTACCGTGGAGCTCGGTGTCGCATTTCGTGCAGCACCAGCTCCGTGTACTATGAAGAACGGTGTGTTAGCGGTGGAGCTGTTTGGCGTAGTTCGTAAGCTCCACAGTGACGGTAGCTCTTCGTCGATTGCCCGCTTTGTGCTCGAGTGAGCTCATGAGGCGTTCTTGATGCTAACGCCGATTAGGCGCTGGCCTTTTCCACTTGCCCGCTTGTTTGCGGGTGCGCCATCGAGGCATACGTGATATTGATCCCGAGGCCTTCGCAGGTCCCGGAATTCTTCGAGATGAAGTTCGATCCGTTGTCGGTGATGATGCCGTGGTACGCCAAATCGGTAGACAATGGATTCAAGAACTTGGCGGTTTTGCCCTTCCGGTTGGTGATCGCATGGCCTCGATCCACTTGGTGAATTTGTCGACCAAGAGGAAGACGATCCTCCTTCGAGGATTTTGGCAGTTTGCGATCATGTCAAGGCCCCATTCAGCAAAAGGCTGCTATGGGTATGGGTCAAGTTCGGACCTGTGCGTGCAGGGTTTGTCGGCGAACCGCTGGCACCGTTGCATCTTGGACGATGTCCTTTGCGTCGCTCATGGCGTTAATAGAATCCTGCTCAGAGCTTTGGCGACAAGGGAGCGCACTGCGTGGTGGCCGCAGATGCCCTCGTGGATATCTTGGAGTATGGTCTTGCCATCGCTGATGGTGACGCACCGCTGTAGGACGCCTGTAATGTTGCGCTTGTACAGTTCGCCGCTGATGATGGTGAAGGCTTTTGACCGACGAGATATGCGCCGGCATCCGTCGTTGTCCGTAAGTTTCCGCTTATCAGAACCGGAGGTATGGACGTGTCCAGGTTTCTTCGATCGCCATGACCTGCATCAGGTCGACCATGGCGACTTCGGTATCCAACTTTTCGGTCCTTCCGACCTTCGGTAGCGAGCCCCGAGTGTTCGCTTCTTCGGGTGATCCTTGGGAATTTCCGCTGATGGATGGCACGCAGATCTGTTCGAGGAACACACTGGTGGTACTTTTGCACAAGTGGAGCCGATGTTGGCGAGTCTATCGGCCTCCTCGTTGCTCTCTCTTCCGATGTGCGAAGTTCGGCCGTCAATTCTCCTTCGAAAAGGCGTTGTATAGCGCGGTACGCGATCATGTTTTCGCGTGGCCACACTCATTCATCGTCTGTGGACGACAAGGTTGAGTCACCAGATGACCAGCGCGTTGCGCGCATATTTTGCCATCCGCATGCCATGGATGAGGGCCTCAGATTCGCCTCGTTGTTGGAGGCTCAATTTCATCCGAAGGACGATTTCATCTTGTCACCTTGCGGGAGGTCAAGATGACTTCGCCCCGCTCCGGCTTCGCTTGGAGCCGCCAAAATGCATTGTCCAGATCGCGACATGTCTGGGTGTCGTGCATGCAGTTCCATCCAAGGCACCGTGAAGTCCGGAAGGACTTGAGATTTGATTGCGTGTCGCTTCGTAGATGATGTCCAGTGGTGATAGTTCGATGCCCCAGGGGCCACGCGTCTGTAGCCTCTGGATTGTTCAGATGCCGTTTAGGGGTGCTCGCTGACGACCATCACCGATGCTCCGGAAGTAATGGCTCACTCGTCGAGCCATCATGAACACGCCAGAGGGCCAACCGTAGTGCGGGTACCGCTGTTTTGTTGGAGTGAGAACCTCCGAGGTAGTAAATTGGGCGTTGTACCCCATGGGTCTTGCCTTCTTCGCCGCTCGACCACAAGTCGTCTTGACCACGGTGTGTGGCTGCTATGTACAAGAATAGGGCTCGCGCTCTTTTGGCGTGACCAAACGGGCGAGGTGGAGAGGAGCCGCTTGAGGTTTTCAATGCATCGCTGGCTTCGGTGTCCACTCGAACTTGTTCGCTGGCGCAGTTGGTAAAATGGTAGGGCCTTCGCCCATGCGGCCGATGAACATGCTTAGTGCCGCTATCGCCGCGAGCTGCTGAACGCCCTTGAGGTTTTTCGCTTCTCCATTGTCATGATAGCTTTGATTTTCTTCGGTTCGCCGATCCTCGTTGAGAGATGAAGTATCCAGCAGTGACTCGAGGGGACGCCAAGGCGCACTTTTCTGGATTGAGCTTGATCCGTAGCGATCAAGGTTGTCGAACGCCTCGCGGAGATCGCCGATAAGTGTTCTTGCCTCCTTGGTTTTGATGACTATGTCGCCGACATAGACTTGGACGCTATGACCGATCTGGTCCTTGAGGCAGGCCTGCATGCATCGCTGGTACGTGGCACCCGCGTTCTTTAGCCCGAAGGCATTGTGTTGTAGCAGATACTCCGAACGGTGTGATGAACGCCGCTTTTCTTGATCTTCACCTTGAGTCGAATCGGTTATAGCCCGAGTAGGCCGAGGAAGGAGAGTTTCACAACCCGCTGAATCGATGATCCGGGTCGATCCGAGGGAGAGGGAAGTGGTCCTTAGGGCGTTTGTTCGTGACGGAAGTCACGCACATCCGCAGGATGTCCGTGTCCTTCTTCGACCATCATCGTTTGCCACCACTCGCTTTCTTTGATTTCCGGATGAAGTCCGCAAGTAACTGTTGATCTTTGCCGATAGCTTCGCTCAGGGTCTGGCGCCTTCGATGGACTGTTTGATCGCTTGGTGTCTGGAAGACATTGAGTGCGTGTTCGGCGAATTTCGAACTCCCCGCGTGTCCGCAGGACACCAGCGAAGATTTCCGGCCACGGAGGAATTCGACGAGCCGCTTCCTATGCGGTGTGTTGAGGTCGCTATTAGCGCCGTTTTGAGGCATCCGTTGGATGGACCTGCACTTTCTTGGTGTTGACGGTGGAGTCGAAAGACATATCGTGCATTCGCGGTGACTGGGGTAGCCCATTGTCATCACTTCGCTGAGCCTTACAAGCTCGCCTTTGCATGTCAAGGACCGGAGATTTTGTTGAAATCTCGCCGCATTGGTCCGATCGGGTGAAGCTCCTGTGGATCGTGATGACGCCTTTGGTCCCGCATCTTGAGTAGTAGGTATGCATAGTGGGACGGCCAGAACCTTGCGAATGCTACGCCCCTGTGATGGCGTGGTATTGCGACGCCTACCCACCACTTCAATTCTAGGCGCCCCGCCGAAAGTTGTCCGTGTCCCAAGATGACGTCGAGCCCTATTTTGCCTGGGGGAAGATGCCCTTCCTCGACAATGCCGTGGAACGTTGTGTCCGATTGTTCCAGTGCTAGAGTGCTTGTAACATTAGGTTGATGCCGCCACCGCCCATGAAGACGCGACTCATCTCAAGCCTCCGATCTGGCCTCCAAAGACTGTGGCAAGATGACTGGGCGAGGGATCTAAATAGGGTGATCCGCGAGTGAATGTGATGCAGGACTCGATCCGCCGAGGTACTGTGGATTGCGGTGGAGTTGTCATGGCCATATTGATTTGTCGGTGATCTTCTTGTACCCTGTTGGTTGGGCGCCCTTCAGATCATATTGAGTGCTCCTTTTTGGGGGGGTAAGCGACCGCGTTGTTTTGATACTGCGATCGTTGATGTCGGACCGATAGGCGGCGGTGGAGGAGCTCCGTGCTATTTCGCTGGCGCAGCGCTGCTTCAATGCAGGATTGGAGCTTGTTGCCTCATCTGCATCATGCCTTCGCTGAGTTTCGAACTCGCGCCCTTGAGCATGTGGCTAGCTTTCTTTTTGCCATCTTGTTTGTCGATGTAGAAGTGGATGGTGCATGGACCAAAGTTTGTCGAGTGCTGAAGGTCCGTTGTCGCGTCGCGGGCGCTGCACGACCGTGTTGGTCGTCCGTTGTCGCGAAGTTTCCGCGGTATCCTCCATTGCCGCGGCTGATGTCGTTACGGGCGGTCGGCGAGTGCCGCGACCATATCGGGTCCGTCGCGTCCTCGAGACGCGGTCTCCTCTTGTGCGGCGTTTCGCTTCGCCGAGTCGCCCTTCTTCATCTGATTGCGCCCGCTGGATGCAATCTTCGCCGTCTGCCCAACTGTTGGCAATTTCCATGAGTTGGTCGAGTGTCTTGGGCTTTACGCGTCCAAGTTTTTCCTTGAAGTCTGGGCATTTGACGCCGTCCCTGAAGGCGTCGATGGCCCGCTCTTCGGAGATGTGTGCTGCGGAGTTCTTGGTCGTAGACCAGCGTAGTATGTATGAGCGAATAGATTCACCCGTTCTCTGAGTGCAGGCTCGCAACTCTTCGATTGAGGCGGGCCTTTTGCTGGTGCCTTTGAAATTTCAGATGAAGCTATAAGCGAGCTCCTCCCAGCTTCGGATGGATCCTGATGATAGGTCACGAGCTGCACTGCCGCGCTGCTACCGCCTGCGGTGAAGGCATTGCATGGCGGTTTCTTTGTTGCCTCCGTGGAGTTTAACGGATGATAGATGGTCACTGAGCCAGGACTTTGGATCTTGCGTGCCATTGAACTTCGGAGTATCCGAAGGAAGCTTGAAGTTGCGTGGCATCTGTGTTCGCCGGACGGATCTGCTGAAGCATCGAGCCCCGCAGAGTTCTCCTTCATCTTCATCCATCCCAGATTCGGATGAGCATGCGCGTTTGGCACGTGCTTTGTCGATCTTGCGCTGTGTAAGCTTGTCTCTGGCGTCATAGTCGTGTTTGTGGCGGTGCGAGCTCTTCTTCCTTCGAGGAAGATCGTGTTCTTCTTCATCTTCGGATGAGGGAGTGGGGTTCCGGTCGCGCCTGGCCGGAGCTTTCTTCTTCGGCTCCGTAGGAGCTGCCTTCGTGGCGCAGCTCCGATTAGTCCTAGTCCGGTGAGTGCGGACCTATGCATGGCCCTTTTCGGGTCTCCCTCCGGAGGTGGGTGAGCCGCAAGATACGCAGTGGCTGCCATGATCGCGGCTTGTGGCGTCTTCGGAGTGATGTTGTCGTCGGCGTCCATATCCATGAACGATGTGTGGAGGGTTCGGGTCACGTCACGCCGTTCCTTCGGGTCCAGGTTTTCCACCCGAGAGCGGTGTTTGTTTCCTTAGTTTCCGTTGTGCTAGAGCCGGGTCCCATGGCGGAGAGCGCAGCTCGTCGCGCACTGGACTCAGAGGCTGCTTTCTTACGTTTGTCGAGCGTCTCCTGCATCTTGACTTGCTTCTTGTGCTCCTCGATGAGGAGGTAGTGGTATGCCATCAGCAGATCACGTGGGGAGTCCAGAGTTAGGACTATTTCGCTTCGCTGACGGCGTGCTTCGCCCATCCTTCTTTGCTAAGTTGGATGAGGTGGCCCTGCTTTCCCGCTTTCTCCGCTACCGCTTCGCCTGCGGGTTGGGTGGCGGGTTGGGCGTTTCCTCGTCGGTTTGGATGATTGCGGCGCACAGATAGCGCCTGCAGATTGGTTGACTGCTGCCGCAGCCTTCGGATCCGGAACCGTAGGTCCCTTCATCCGAAGGTGGATTGCACAGATCGGAGTTGCAGCTGCTGCTGTCGAAAAACTCATCTGTTGATGGTGACGTGCGTAGCACAGGGTGTGGAGCCCACGAAGCGGGCCTGATTGACGGCACGGGCACCCGCTCAGGGAGGCGGAGGGTGCCAGTTTGTCCCACCTGGAAGCAGAAGCTCCCGAATAGAATTTCGAGTCCGTCGCCTACGGGCTCGAAATCCTTCATGGTGGCCGGCGAGTGGGCGGTGAAGTCGAAAGCGCCGAAGAGGAGATGGTTCTCCGTCGCCGAGGAGTTGTAGATCGATCGGGTCGGAACCGTCACGACCGCACAATCAGCAGCCCCAATTCCCACAGACGGCGCCAATTGACGAGGTTTCATCTCGTCAATGCCCATTGTTATGGACTTTGGGTTTTAGAGAAGATGGGGATGCTGGAGATCGCGGCACGGTTAATAGACAAGCAACCAGGGGACACGAGATTTACCCAGGTTCAGGCCCCCGGAGGGAAAACCCTACTCCTGCTTGTCTGCTCTTTGATTACGGCGGAACCGAAAGTTACAGGGTGCGCAGATTCGATCTGGCGTGGAGGCATGTACGAAAGTATGGATCTGTCCTGCTCGTTGGCCCCTCCTAGCCTTTATATATGAGGAGGCTAGGTCTCAGGCACCGATACGAGTAGGTTACAAGTTGTATTCGAACTCTAGTCTTGCTCTCCAAGGATCCGAAGGCGTCATGGGCCTTGGCCACCCGAAAATCTTCATGGGCCAGCGTATGTCTGCTGTGGGCCTTTCTTGGGCTGGACCAGGTATGCTGAAGCTATGTACCCGTCGGGTATAACCATGTCACTACCCCTCCACGCGGTCAGATAAAAGCTAGTCCGCCGCCGCCAGCACCACACGGGAACTCCCGACGGCCCACACCGGCGGCGGTGGCACTGAAGAGGGAGGGGAGGTTGAGGAGGAGTCGGCGGCTTCGGGGACAAGTCGACAAGAGCGGGTCGGGGATTACTCTAGACATATGTGGATTTTTTTCTCTCTTTTTGTTTTCACTTTTTTGAATATTGGTGCCCTCGATTAAGGATTATGGGGACTGCTTGCTAGCCGTCTCAGATCGACGTTTGTCTGCGATGAATCGTTTTTTTTTACCATGCAGGTCGTCACACCGTTTTTTTTTGGAATCATCAAATCTCCATCGTCTCGGAAGGAAATATCCTCCAATATAATGACTCTCCTCCAGGCTCTAGTTACCAAATCTGCTCGTGTGACAATTGATGCACGGAATCTCCTCTTGCTTGCGTCCCTCTCATACTATTATATATTATTTGCCTTCCTAAGAATCCTTCTAGCTAGACCTAAAAATCTTTTCCTCCTAGGACGGACGAGACGACTAGCTAGAGGAGGAGCCCCCATATGGAGAGACACGGCGGCTACTACCACCCTGCGGCGGCCAGGCCCCCGCTCAACTACTACTACTACTACGGCCACCACGAGCAACATCGTCCGCCGGCGCCAGCGTTCCTCCTCGTCCTCCACTCCCTCGCCGGGGCCTTCTCGCCGCCGCCGCCACATGCTCTTCGGTTCGAGCCGGCGCGGGACAGCGTGAGTCCGCCATTCTTCCCCATCCTGTCCCTGGTGCTGCTCCTCGTCGCCGCGCAGCTGTATGTGCCGAACCGCCGGCAGGCAGGGGCGGTAGCGCTGGTGCTGGCGCTCATCATTGCGTCCTACCTGTTGTAGTAATATATCAAGCCGCAATGCATGCACCATTGATCTCATCTCATCAGGGTAGTACGCAAAGATCAGGGTAGTATGACTGTATGAGGTCTGTTTAAGATTACCTTGTTCAAGATTGATGCAATATCAATGTCCTCTTCTTCTTTTACCAACAGAAACTATATTGATAGGAACTCGGTGGCCAATCTATATTTTTTTGCATGTGTTTCTACCAATTTTATACAGTAATGTTTTTTTGCATGATCTGTACTTGTATACAAAGGATTTGTCGAAATCGTGTGTGGTCAGTTGACCACATATATATAGGTGTTCTTATAATTAAGTAGCAATGCATGGCCCGGCCTTTAGGTGCTTCTGAGCAAAACATAACTAGTGGAAGGGCCGCCGGTCGATCTCCCTCGACCCGCCATGGATCACCGGTGAGATCATCGCAACTGCAACGCCGACGAAAGGTGGCAGAGCGTGGCTACAGAGCAGAGGTGCTGCTAGGGGGCAGCGGTGGCCGGTTGCGTTGAGGGCTCTATTCGAGGTCGGGTGATCTCGTCGTCGTAACTGGGCCACCGAGCAACCACGGGAAAGCACAGGCCTAGTTTTTTTTTTGCGTCGAAACACTGGCCGGCCTGCTCCAGAGGCCTAGGTTTTGGTTTGTTGCCAAGACAGCTCGGCCCAACTGAACCAGCCACCGCAGAATAGACGTCCTTGCTTGTTTCAAATAAAGCATTAAAATTCACACCAAGACTTTTTTTCGAAGTGAGGAGCGAAGCCCCGGCCTCTACATCAAGCGATGCACACAATCTTTATTTATTATTCGAACAATAAAGTCTGGCAAAAACCATTACAAAGATCATACAACAAAAATCGCCAAAACAAAACACCGAGCATAACGATAACCGTATCGCTATCTCCCGACGAGACCTAGCAAACACCAAACTGTACCATGCAAGCTAGGAGCCCAGATCCGCCCAACATATACATGAAACGACGCCCATGCGCTCACTCTGGATGTCGATGTCTCCGTTATCTTCCACAAAATCATCTTTAGCATGTAGATTGATGCGCCGACTTTCGCCACACCAGCCACCGACACCACCGCGATTCCCATTGAGACTAGGTCTAAAGAAACTGTTTTTTCAATAGTCGTATATATAACGCGCTAAACACATTGCTCAAGAACATGCCACTTGTAAGCAAGCCAAATCACAAAAGCCATGTGCTTGCATGACGTGACCCAGGTATCATAGGAACTGTCGAATGATGGTCATTAATATTTGTGTGGAATAACAAGGAAATGCAACCTTTTAGGACAAAGGTGCCTAGCCAGCTAACGAATGGGGATAAGATCATCCCGCTCGGATACATACTCCTACACAAATATCTCTGCATGCACTTTCCTGATGGATGTATGGCCTTTAGCCCTTTATGTGTACCGTCTCATCTCAAAGGTTCACTTTTTTCCCCTAAAAAATTCATTATTTGGTGATTGAAATGTGGTGCATGTGGAGCCGCGTGATCACGATCAACAAATTGAGACCGGTTTCAGGTTTCAACAGTACTCTCGGCTGTCTGATGGATAGTCAAATGGTACATAAGATCAAAAGGGTACATATATAGCCTTACCTTTACAAACTCGTCTTCAGAGATCATTTCGGCGCCTATGCCTACATACTTTTGCTTTCTTTTTTGCGAATCACACACTTAATTTGCTCTCAAATGGAATAATAGTATATGTAGGGTGCCTTCATGAATCACAAAGCAATTGGAAAAAAGAGCGTGTTTTCATCGTGCAAGAATTCAATTGTATGATCATTAGGTAGCTATCCTTTGATAAAGTTTGTGTAATTCCCCAAATTAACTCGTCGTCACTGTCATGCGATTAGTCCAAGTGTCAATTCTTTTTGAACATATATGGCTCAGTGTCCTTTTCTTTCTTACAAACAGAAACTATATTGATAGCAACAGTGGCCTTGTTCAAGATTGATGCATCAATGTCCTTTTTGTTATTTTTTTCATGTTTTTTTTACTAAATCTCGCAGTAATTTTTTTGCATGGTCTGTACAAAGGATTTGTCGAAATCGTGTGTGGTCAGTTGACCACATATATATATATATATATATATATATATATATATATATATATATATATATATATATATATATATATATATATATATATATATATATATATAGGTGGTCTTGTAAGTAACATGCATGGCTTCGCCACTGGGTAGCAATGCATGGCCCGGCCTTTAGGTGCTTCTGAGCAGAGCATACCTAGTGGAAGGGCCGATCGAGGAAGGGCCGCCGGTCGGCCGGAGTAGGAGAGGATGGAAGCGGTTGATCTCCCTTTACCAGCCATGGATCACCGGTTTACGGTGGAGCGCGGCTACAGAGCAGCGGTGGGCGGTTGCGTCGAGGGCTGTATTCGTCGTGGAGGTCGGGTGATCTCGTCGTCGTACCGAGCACCACGGGAAAGGACAGGCCTAGTTTTTTTTTTTTTGCATGGAAACACCGTCCGGCACACTCCACAGGCCTAGGTTTCGGTTTGTTGCCAAGCCAGCCCGGCCCAACTGAACCAGCCACCGCAGAATAGAGGTGTCCTTAATCTTCTCTTTGCTTGTTTCAAATAAAGCATTAAAATTCCCATTGAGACTTTTTTTTTGAAATATAAGGAGCGAAAGCCCGTCCTTTGCATCAAGCGATACACACAATTTTTATTTATTATTTGAACAACAAATTCTGGCAAAAGCAATTACAAAGATCATACAACGAAAACCGTCAAAACAAAACACCGAGCATAACGATAACCGTATCGATATCTCCCCGAGGAGACCTAGCAAACACCCAGCTGCCCCATGCAAGTTAGGATCCTAGATCCGCCCAGCATACCCACGAAATGGTGCCCACGCGCTCACTCCGGACGTCGCTGCCTCCATTATCTTCCACAAAATCATCTTCAGCATGTAGATTGATGCGTCGACTCTCGCCAGATGGGCCACCGACACCACCGCGATTCCCATTGAGACTAGGTCTAAAGAAACTGTTTTTTCAATAGTCGCATATATAACGCGCTAAACACATTGCTCGAGAACATGCCACTTGTAAGCAAGCCAGATGGACGAACTATTACTTTCTTAATTGTTTCAATAGTCTTCTTGTAAATTTTTTGAGAGGACCACTAGCCAAATAATCTTGACACCATGCGCCGAAAAAACGACCCCTTAGATAGGAAGCCGAGCATACAAGCTCCTCAATGTTGTGCGCGGTGACCACACTAGCTAGTACGTGGAAGCATCCATGGGAATTTTTATCTTGTGCGGTGACATCTCAACCATCAAAGGTTTCTGCCCGCGCAAGACATGATGAGAAAACAAAATCGATATAAACTTTCAAAGTTGATCCCTGGTTCATGGGCCATCATGGAAATCTTTATCTGCTTGGGTTCATAGGGTTTCAGCTCAACCTACCATGAACCGAAACTAGGCAGCGAGCAATTGTCCATCACATGGGCCAAATCACAAAAACCATGTGCTTGCATGATCGTGATCCAGGTATCATAGGAAGTGTTGAATGATGGTCATTAATATTTGTGTGGAATAACATAGAAAAAGGTGCCTGGCCAGCTAACGAATGGGGATACGATCATCGTCAGATACATACTCCTACACAAATATCTCTGCAAGCACTTTCCTGATGGATGGATGGCCTTTAGCCCTTTATGTGTACCGTCTCATCTCAAATATTCACTTTTTCCCCCTAAAAAAATCCGTTATTTGGTGATTGAAATGTGGTGCATGTGGAGCCGCGTTATCACGATCAACAAATTGAGACCGGTTTCAGGTTTCAACAGTACTCTCGGCCGTCTGATGGATAGTCAAATGCTACATATTGCCATATGACACGCTAGCTACCTGAGTATAGTACTACTACGAAATGATCTCCAATATTTCATGCTTCAAATTATTATCAATCTTATTTTAGCCATATTCAATGAAATTTTAGAATCATTCGACAAGATTTGAACATGCAAAGAACATTAAAAAAGTTACATGCAAAAAATTACTTTTTTCACACAAATATAATTCCCCCATATTCATGGCATATATCTTTTTAAAACAGTTCTAATTCGTTTCAGACTATATATAAAACATCTTCAAAATTTTGTGAGCGATTAAATTCAAATGACTAAAATGTCTAAGTATCTGTTCATGAACATCTTAATATCAAAGAAATATGGCACATGTTACATATATTCTCTAAAATTCGTGCCATATGAACTCTAAAACAAAACATATGACACATTTACTATTATATTGGGACTTCCACAAATTGTTTTAGCTTTCCTTTTTTAAAAGTTTATTTCTTTTTACTTTTGTATAAAAGTTAGAATATATGTAAATAGTTTTTCTGATCTAATTTCAATAAAACGTACAAGATATGATACTCCATCCATCTATAGATGTCACAAAAAGACTTTTCATGGATTTTTTAGATTTTATTCACAAATGTTTCAACGCAATTCCATTTTCAAAAACATTTCTTTGATGTTTGGATGGACTACAAGTTTCCATTGCAGGTTGACTATATGTTTGGTTCTAGTTTTCAGCTTCTACTTAGCAGATTTCAGAACTCCCATACGTATCACTGAGTAGATTTCAACTTCTACTAAGCAATTTTTATTAATATATTATAAAATATATTTTTGTTGGGTCGGAGGGAGTATAAGTTTACAGTTCATTTATTAATATATTAGAAAATATATTTAGTATATAGGTTTATCCAAATGTTGATAAATCTAAGTCAATCAATATAGATCGAAGGGAGTATAAGTTTACGGTTCATTTTTTCTCACACATGTACAAGTTACATTTCTTTTTTTAATGATTCACCCATTATTTTGTTATATTTCTTTTCTTTCAAAAATAGATTTAGTTCACTGCAGAGTTTTATAAAATATATCTCATTGTTTCGACTTTTTTGTCACATTATTTTACCATAATGTTTTTGGCGATATCTCATTTTTTCGATTTTTTCAAATAAATTTGAAAAATAGAGACACAAAATCAAAAATCATTCCAAGAAGATTTCAATGATTTCAGATCTTTTTCGGTCAGTTACTATTTAAGCATGAATCGTCGATTTTTTTTAAGTTTTAATGCTGTTTCATCTAAGTTTGAACAAATATGCGAGAAGTATTATGAAATATGAGTTATCAAAATAAAATGTAACACGATATCATAGAACCTCTATTATACTCCAACATACTATATCATATTGATATGAATTAAGTCAATTATGATAAATTATTTCATTAAAATTTAATTTCAATTCCAGTACAATTTTAAAATTCAAATTTTAAGATTTTTTAAAATATGTCCAAGATTGATCTTCTTTTGAAGATTTAATCACGAGAAACTCAAATATCAAAAAAGATCAAAAATCCGACTTTCGGTGTAAAAGATAAAAACAATACAATTTTGAGAACGAAACTAAAAATCATTGGTGGTCTGATAGCAATATTACGCTTTTCAATGCAAACGTACCCACCACTCGCTTACGTGTGGGATAGGAACTATTGGTACCCACATGTCATTGAGTGTGAACCTAGATGAGTAAATATGTGGTATTTAATAGGTATAATATACCGTTACCAATCTGGTTTCTTTTATACACAAATAAAAAAGGACGGAGTCTCAGCCAACCCTCGCCCTATAAAAGGAAAGTTACAGTCCGCGATGATTCAAAATTGGAAATGACAAGATTATATGGTCGCTATTGCTTTATAGAAATAAGAAGATTTTTAATAACATCGTGTCTTCTCCTCTACAGGTTATCTATCGAGTCACGGCTATCCTCCGATCATGGAATATTCTTCAACGTATCGAGTTTCGCGACTTATTTATAGAGGGATGTACGTGATTGGAGGACACGGTGAGGGATATTTTCCTCCAATATGGATGGCCACGTGATTTGAGGATTGATCTATCTTAGATTCTAGACATTTATTCTGATAGTGTCTTTGTGTAATGCTTGTCTACTTTTTACCTTAGCTCTGTTGTTCGTGTGGCTATGTGCATCTTAATTATGCAGAGACCGGGTGTAAACATTAAACAGTTTTTAATAAATACGTCCATTTCTAAAAAAAAAAAAAACTGAAACCAAGCGGCTAGCAATTAATTGTGTATCATATGATGGGCCAAAATCACGAAAACCATGTGCTTGCATGACGTGATCCAGGTATCATAGGAAGTGTTGAATGATGGTCATTAATATTTGTGTGGAATAACATGGAAAAGGTGCCTGGCCAGCTAACGAATGAGGATACGATCATCCTCGGATACATACTCCTACACAAATATCTCTGCAAGCACTTTCCTGATGGATGGATGGCCTTTAGCCCTTTATGTGTACCGTCTCATCTCAAATATTCACTCCCCCCCCTAAATAAAATCCGTTATTTGGTGATTGAAATGTGGTGCACGCGGAGCCGCGTTATCACGATCAACAAATTGAGACCGGTTTCAGGTTTCAACAGTACTCTCGGCCGTCTGATGGATAGTTAAATGGTACATATTGCCATATGACACGCTAGCTACGTGAGTATAGTACTACTACGAAATTATCTCCAATGGATACAAAGGCTCCCCCCCACACACACACCACCACCACCCAAGGATAGATCAAAAGGGTACATATATAGCCTTACCTTTACAAACTCGTCTTCAGAGATCATTTCGGCGCCTATGCCTACATACTTTTGCTTTCTTTTTTGCAAATCACACACTCTGCTCTCAAATGGAATAATAGTATATGTAGGGTGCCTTCATGAATCACAAAGCAATTGGAAAAAAGAGCCTGTTTTCATCGTGCAAGAATTCAATTGTATGATCATTAGGTAGCTATCCTTTGATAAAGTTTGTTTAATTCCCCAAATTGAAGGGAGTAGCTATATTCTGCTTGAATTGAGGGCGAGCCGAGAAGGGGATGGTTTTCAAATTTTGAAAACCCCGTCGCCGGTGAGATCTAGGTGCCCCGGCCGGCTCGTCGGCGCCCCGCGCCATGTCCTGCGACCTCGCTGGGCCGGCGGCGCCACCGTTGCGCTGGAGAGCTTCGTCGGCGTCGGTCTTCGAAGGCTGCCGCCCGGGCTGGTCGACCCTCCGCCTCCACCCTGACACGAGTCGGCTTGTTCTGCTCAACGACGCTGGTGTAGTTGTCGACGCGCGTGACCGCCACCGTGGGGAGTTCGTCCGGCAAGGAGGCGCCCTCACCTTCCCGACGCACGTGGTCAAGGTCGGAGCCCGCTTCACCTCGCCGCGGGGCTCGCCGGTGCCTTCGCCGCCGCGACCGCTGTCACCAGAGCAGGTCGAGAAGCTTGCTGATCTCCACGACCAGGCCTGAGGGGACGTCGAGGACGAGGTGGCAGTGGTGGGCACCATGGAGGAGCCGCCGACGGTGGTCCTCGGCGTGCGGGCGGAGGGAATATCTTCGACGGGGAGCATGGGGTCCCGCTCCCCCGATGTGCTTCCAACCTCTCCTTCTCCTCCCTGGGGGACTTCCTTTCTCAGTCAGGCGCCGCCTCGCGGCGGCCTCGCCGGCGGGGAGGTCCCCTGGCGCGGGTGGCCATGGCGGCTCCCCAGCAGGGTTGGGGAGGAGTTGGGAGGGGGCTGCGTCGGGAGGCGTTGGGTGGGTGCCCCGCTGGGCTGGCGGGACGGGCCACACGTGGGCCAAGGCCCGCGAGTAGCTCTTCCTGTTAGGCCCAAGACTGACCGGACCTACCTGGTGTCTCCTGCGTGGGCGGCGCCAAGTTGCGTGCCACCAGGCCTGCGACGGCCCAGCCCGCGGGGAAGCCCAGCTCGGCCCCGTTGCCAGTCAAGGGCGTTAGGGCGCCGTCCCTGGACTCGATCCTCGACCCCTGTGCCTCTGTTCCGCTGCCACCGTCCTCTGGAAACCCTCCCCCACGCTAGTTCTTGGCGGCACTCATGGCCCCGCGTCCCCGCAGCCCTCCGCCGGCCCCTCGCCACCCCTCCTCCCCCACCGCTGCGACTCCCCCTGCGCCGCGCGTCCCCTCGCCGCGGGCCCTCGCCTTCCCATCGTCCTCTGTCTTCGCACGGTCCACAGGAGGCCTATCGGCTGCCGTCGCGCCGGTCCCCGCCGCCGCCGCGGGCTCAGGCAGGTCGCCGGCCCTCTCGCTCTCCTCCTCGCGCACGTTGTCGGATGGAGGAGCCCCGGCGGGACGCTGCGCTTCATTCCCGTGCCAGTGCGGCTGGGCCGGTGGCTTCCCGGCAGGGGGAGGGACGTGTGGATGCTGGTCCGTGGCGCGAGCTGCCTCCCCGGCACTGGCTCCGGCGGCGGATGCGGCGTTGGCGCGTCCTGGGTCTGACCTTGGCGCCCCGACGGCTCCCAAGAAGAAAAATAAGAAGAGTCAGAAGAAGCACAAGGTCCCATCTTCGGTCGCCGCGGTGTCGGCTCCCTCCTGGTGCGTCGGGCTCGGTCCCGGGGGCGAGCTCGATGGTCGGTACCGGTCGTTTGCTGGCGTCGTCCATTCCCCACCCTAGGGAAACTCTGGGGTACTATGGCCACGATGTCGATGGGGGATTCTACTTCATCAACCTAGGGGTGTGCCGATGACTGTGCCGAAGACTCTCGCCCGGGTGTCCATTCTTTCGGACCAGGACCCGCCGCTCTTGGTGGAGGTGATGAAGACCCTTCTGCAGGAGGAGCTCAGTGCGGCCCTGCCTGGCTTCGAGTGGCCGGTGCGTCGCTTCTCCGCCACAGAGTTTGTGGTCTCGTTCCCATCAGTGGAGATCCTACGCATGTGCTCCCTCGGGTCCTCCTTCACGCTGCCGCTTCACCAGCTGAAGGTCTCCTTCTAGCCTTCCTCGGCTGGGCACCCTCTCGAAGGTCTGGGTGCGTCTCCACGGGCTCCCTCTCAAGGCCAGGAGGCCAGAGGTGGTGGCGCTCGTGGCCTAGACGGTGGGCAAGCTGACGGAGGTCGACGTGGACTCGCTGTTGGGCCTCGGAGCAGTGCGGATGCGCCTCCTCTGCCCAGTTCCCTCGGTGTTTCCTGTCTCCCTGCCACGCGTCTTCTTCGACCGCGTGGGCCGCGACCTCTTGGTGGAGCTCGACGAGGAGGTTGCCGCCCCTGAGCCCTCCCCGTCTCCTCCTCCCCCGCCAACCGGTGGCAACACTGGTGCTAGGGGGAGGGGCAGCTCAGGGGACAAGCACTCGGACATTGACTTGGGGTTGGACCCTGAGTTGTAGGGGTTCGTAGCATGGAAAACAAAAAATTTCTACCGCATGCACATAAACAAGCCAAGATCTATCTACTAGATTGTAGCAACGAGTCGATAGAGGAACTCACCCTCAAAGATTCCAAAGCGGTTAACAAGAGCAGATTCTCGTGGGTGATGTAGTCGTACTCTTGCCGATCTCAAGATCGCGTAGACGATCCTTCCGGCGCTGCGTTCTGGTAGCGCTTCCGCAGTCGGTCACACGTTCGGTACTCGATGAAGACCTTCCTCTCCCTTGTTCCAACATGCAGCGGAGGTTGTAGCACTCTCCTCGCGATTCCGGCAGCACGACGGCGCGGTGTCGGAAGTAGAGGGAAGATCTCGCAGGGATTCGCCTTAAGCCGGAGCGAGTATGGTGGAGCAAGAGAGGGGCCTTGGAGATCTAGGGTTTAGAGGCACCAAGGGGGGTGGTGTAGCCGGCGGCTAGGGTTTGGGGAAACCCTAACTCGGCGACTTGGAGGAGCCCTAGGCGGTAGCACTTGGAGGTGGTGGCGCCGACGACTTGGGGCTAGGGTTTTTGGTGTGAGGGCGCCCCCTACCCCTCCTTATATAGGTGGGAGGGAGGAGGTTGCGAGCAGGGAGTCCTCCTCCAACTCCTCCTCCTTGGCCGGCGGGTGGAGGGAGTAGGTCTCCTACCCTAGGTAGGTTTCCTACTTTCCCTCCACCAAGCAAACTTCGGATTTGACTTTTCAAATTGGCGTTTGACTTTCAAAATTGGATTTGATTTCTCTCTTCATATTGCCTAGCCAAGTGACCTAGTACATGATGCAACCATTCCACATTGTCATGACACATCCATGTACTCTTCCCCTCCGGAGTGCCGGACCTTCTAGACCCTTCTAGAACATTCCTGGTGAAAACACCGGAATCATTTCCGAACTCCGAAACAGGACTTTCCTTATATGAATCTTATTCTCCGGACCATTCCGGATCTCCTCGTGATATCCCGGATCCCATCCAAGACTCTGAACAACATTCGGTTTCTTACTCATCATTCCATAACTACACAACAACATCGAATCCTCAAGTGTGTCTCCCTACGGTTCGTGAATTATGCGGACATGACCGAGACACTTCTCCGATCAATAACCAATAGAGGAATCTGGAAATTCATATGGCTCCCACATATTTCTATGATTACTTTGTGATTGAATGAACCACTTCCATACGATACTAATTTCCCTTTGTCTCACGATAGTTTACTTATCCGAGGTTTTGATCGTCGGTATCTCTGCATACCTAGTTCATCCTCGTTACCGATAAGTACTCTTTTCTTGTTTCCGTGATATGTGATCCCTTGTGAGCCAGTCACATGCTTGCAAGCTAATTGGATGAAATTCCACCGAGAGGGCCCTGAGTATATCTATCCGTCATATGGATGGACAAATCCCACTCTTGATCCATGTGTCTCAACCCATACTTTCCGAACACTCAATGCCACCTTTATAGCCACCCAGTTACGGTGTGGTGTTTGATGTCATCAAAGCATCCTTCCGGTGATGGTGATTAGCATGATCTCATGGTTGAAAGAATTAGGTTACTATGTATCAGAAAGCTTATAGCAACTGAACTATTAAAATGACTTGATCTTTATGCTATGCTTATCTATAGGAGTATGTCCATCATACCATTCTCCTAATGATATGATCTCGTTGTTAATAACATCTCAATGTTCATGATCGAGAAACCACGATCATCTTTTAACCAACAAGCTAGTATTATAAAGAGGCTTTACCAGGGACTCTAATTTAGTTTACAAATCACACAAGTATTAATGTTTCTTGTTAATACTTTTATAGCATGAATGTAAACATTTATCATCAACACAAAGATATAATAATAACTGCATTTATTATTGCCTCTAGGGTATATCTCCAACAGTCTCCCACTTGCACTAGAGTCAACTAATCTAGATTACATGGTAATATACCGAACATCCATGGCAGTTTTGTGTTGGTCAAGTTTTTACCTCGGGAGAGGTTTAGTCAACGGATCCGCCACATTCAAATCTGTGTGTACTTTGCAAATCTTTATGTCACCATCTTGGACATGTTCTCGAATAACATGAAAACATAGCTTGATGTGCTTCAGCTTCTTGTGTGACCTTGGTTCTTGCGCATTGGCTATGGCGCCCATGTTATCACAGTAGATAGACATTGGGTCCAGCGCACTTGGAACCACACCGAGCTCTGTAATGAACTCTTTCATCCATATCGCCTCTTGTGAAGCCTCTGAAGCAGCTATGTATTCCGATTCAGTTGAAGATCTCGCCACAACGCTTTGCTTTGCAGTCCTCCAGCTAAATGCTGCACCATTCAAAGTAAATACGTATCCAGATTGAGATTTAGAATCATCCGGATCGGTGTTCCAACTAGCATCGGTGTAACCATTAACAACGAGCTGTTCATCACCTCCATCAGAAAGAACCATATCCTTAGTTCTTCTCAAGTACTTAAGTATGTTTTTGACCGCTGTCCAATGATCCACTCCTGGATCACTTTGATATCTGCTAGTTAAACTAACAGCATATGCAATGTCGGGTCTAGTACATAGCATGTCATACATTAGAGATCCTATGGCTGAGGCATAGGGAGTCTTACTCATCCTTTCTCTATCTTCTGTCGTTGCAGGACTTTGAGTTTTACTCAAGGTCGTATTGGGCAACATGGGCAAGAACCCTTTCTTGCTATATTCCATTCCAAACCTCTTTAGAACTTTGTCCAAAAATGTACTTTGTGACAATGATATTAGGCGTCTCGATCTATCTCTATAAATCTTTATGCCTAATATGTAAGCTGCTTCGCCAAGATCTTTCATTGAAAAACTATTATTCAAATAATCCTTGACACTATTAAGAAGGTCTACATCATTCCCAATCAACAATATGTCATCTACATATAGTATTAAGAATGCTACAAAGCTCCCACTCACTTTCTTGTAAATACAAGCTTCTCCATAAGTTTGTATAAAACCAAAGCTTTTGATTACCTTATCAAAACGTTGATTCCAACTTCGGGATGCTTGCTTTAATCCATATATGGACCGTTGAAGTTTGCATACCTTGTTAGCATCTTTAGGATTGACAAAACCTTTGGGTTGCATCATATACAACTCTTCATCAATGTCTCCATTGAGGAACACCGTTTTGACATCCATCTGCCAGATCTCATAATCATAATATGCAGCGATTGCTAACATAATCCTCACAGACTTTAGCTTTGCTACTGGTGAGAAAGTCTCATCGTAGTCAACTCCTTGAATTTGTCGAAACCCTTTTGCGACAAGTCGAGCTTTATAGACAGTAACATTACCATCAGCATCTGTTTTCTTCTTAAAAATCCATTTGTTCTCAACAACCTTCCGGCCATCCGGTATGTCCACCAAAGTCCATACTTGGTTTTCATACATGGATCCAATCTCGGATTTCATGGATTCTTGCCATTTATTGGAATCTGGGCTCATCATCGCTTCCTCATATGTCTCAGGGTCATCAGTGTTGTCCACCAACATGACACTCATAACGGGATCATACCAATCAGGAGTGGTACGATTTCTCGTTGACCTGCGAGGTTTGGTAGTAACTTCAACCGAAGTTTCATGATCAACATCATTAGCTTCCTATCTTATTGGTGTAGGCGCCATAGGAACTACTTCCGGTGCTGCACTACTCGCAAGTTCGAGAGAAGGTTCAACAACCTCGTCAAGTTCTACTTTCCTTCCAGTCACTTCTTTCGAGAGAAATTCCTTCTCTAGAAATGATCCATTCTTGGCAACGAATATTTTGCCTTCGGATCTACGATAGAAGGTATACCCAATAGTTTCCTTTGGGTATCCTATGAAGATGCATTTTTCCGGTTTGGGTTCAAGCTTGTCCGGCTGTAACTTCTTTACATAATCTTCACAACCCCAAACTTTAAGGAACGACAATTTAGGTTTCTTCCCAAACCATAATTCATACGGTGTCGTTTCAACGGATTTAGATGGTGCCCTATTTAAAGTGAATGCAGCTGTTTCTAATGTATAACCCCAAAATGATAGCGGTAAATCTGTAAGTGACATCATAGAACGAACCATATCTAAGAGAGTTCGATTACGACATTTGGACACACCATTACGCTGTGGTGTTCCCGGCGGTGTCAATTGTGAAAGTATTCCGCATTTTTTCAAATGCTCGCCAAACTCGTAACTTAGATATTCACCTCCACGATCAGATCGTAGAAATTTAATCTTCTTGTTACGTTGATTCTCTACCTCACTTTGAAATTCCTTAAACTTCTCGAAAGTTTCGGACTTATGTTTCATGAAATAGATATACCCATATCTACTCAAGTCATCCGTGAAGGTAAGAACATAACGATAACCACCACGCGATGCTACACTCATTGGGCCACACACATCAGTATGTATGATTTTTAATAAGTCCGTAGCTCGCTCCATCATACCAGAAAATGGAGTCTTAGTTATTTTACCCATCAGACATGCTTCACATCTTTCAAGTGATTTGAAATCAAGTGATTCAAGAAGTCCATCTGAATGGAGTTTCTTCATACGCTTCACTCCAATGTGACCAGGACGACAATGCCACATATAGGTCGAGTTATCGCTCAATTTCAAACTTTTAGCTTCAATGTTATTAATGTGTGTATTTCCACAATCGAGATTCAATAAGAATAGACCATCTATCAAAGGTGCCTGTGCATAAAACATATTACTCATATAAATCGAACAACCATTATTCTCGGACTTAAACAAGTAATCGTCTCGCAATAAACATGATCCAGATATAATGTTCATGCTCAAAGCATGCACCAAATAACAATTATTTAAATATAAAACTAATCCCGATGGTAGATGAAGAGGTAGCATGCCGACCGCGATCACATCAACCTTTGATCCATTTCCAACGCGCATCGTCACCTTGTTCTTCGCTAGCTTCCGTTTATTCGGCGCTTTGCTTCGAGTTACAAATATGAGCAACCGAACCAGTATCAAATACCCAGGCACTACTACGAGTACTAGTGAGATACACATCAATAAAATGTATATCGGATATACCTTTCTCTTGATGTTGCCGTTCTTCAAATCTGCCAAGTACTTTGGGCAATTCCGCTTCCAGTGACCTTCTCCCTTGCAGTAAAAGCACTCGGTATCAGGCTTAGGCCCAACCTTGGTCTTCTTCGCCGGCGCGGCAACTTTCTTACCGCCCTTCTTGAAGTTTCCCTTTTGCTTAGACTTGCCTTGCTTCTTGAATTTGGTGGTCTTATTGACCAACAACACTTGGTGCTCTTTCTTGATCTCCACTTATGCAGATTTCAACATGGAGAAGAGTTCTGGCAACGTCTTGTCCATGTTTTGCATATTGTAGTTCATAACAAAGTTCTTGTAACTTGGTGGTAGTGATTGGAGGACACGGTGAATCCCCAAAGAATTAGGAATCACTATACCCAAGCTTTGGAGTTTGTTTGCGTGCCCAGACATCTTAAGCACGTGCTCACTGACGGAGCTGCCCTCTTCCATCTTGCAGTTAAAGAACTTTTCAGAAGCCTCATAACTCTCAACTGCCGCATGAGCCTCAAATATCATTTTGAGTTCACGGACAATATCATGTGGGTCATGGTTCTCAAACCTTTTCTGAAGCTCCGATTCCAAACCATTCAAGATAGCACGCTGAACTGTGAAGTACTGATTCTTCCAAGTGAGGTAAACATTCTTTACTTCATCGGTAGCAGTAGCTGCAGGCAGGTTACCCAGCGGTGCATCCAGCACATAGGTCAAATTACCAGCATTGAGGACAATCCTCAAATTGTGGAACCAATCCGCAAAGTTGCTTCCATTGTTTTTCAACTTTTCTTTCTCTAGGAACGCATTAAAATTGATGGTAGGGGCCGCCATTGATCTACAACATATTTGCAATAGTTTAGACTAAGTTTATGACAAATTGAGTTCTAATTAATAGTTAAATTAATCTAGGTGAACTCCCACTCAAAACAATATCCCTCACATTGTTTTAGTGATCACACGAACCAAATCCACCACATCAAAACCGACCATCACGAGAGTTGATGTAGCTTCAATAGCGAACAATCAACATGTTCATCATATCGTCTCTATGACACATGCTTTACCTTTCGGTGATCCGTGTTCCGAGACCATGTCTGTACATGCGAGGCTCGTCAAGATCAAACCTTAGCTTCCGCATGAACAAATCTGGCTTGCTCATGTTGTATACACTCGCAGAATCTAGCACACCCGATCATCACGTGGTGCTTCGAAACAACGAGCTTTAGCAACGGTGCTTACTAAGGATGAACACTTTAAAACATGAAATTGTGTGCATGAGGGATCATCTTATAATGCTACCGTCGTATACTAAGCAATACAAGATGCATAAAAGGATTAACATCACATGCAATTCATAATATGCGATATGATATGGCCTTTCTTCTTGTGCTTCCGATCTCCATCTTCAAGCATGAACATGATCTCCATCATCACCGGTATGGCCTCAAGGTCAATGCCGCCGTTTCATGGTTGTCGTCCACCAGCTTCAACTATTACAACTACTTTGAATAGACACGCAGGTCTTAACGGAATTTAAAGACAACCATATGGCTCCTGACGGTTGCCAACTTACAATAAGGAACATTGCATACATCAAATATAATCACAATCATGGCCATATCACATCACAGCACACCCCTGCAACAAAGTTAGATGCCTCTAATTTTCTTTGCATATTTTACGTGGTTTGGGGCTTTCAATAAGTGTTGTTCTAACTTACGAACAAGAACCACAACGTTGATGTTTGAACTATCAAGTGCCCGTTGTAAATTGAATCTATACTATGATGGGAGAGACAGACACCCGCAAAGCCACTTATGCAATACAAGTTGCATGTTGAGCGTGGAGCAAGTCTCATGAACGATGTCATGTAAGGTTAGCCCGGGACGCTTCATCCCATCATACCGCAAGATGCAAAGTACACAAAAAGCAATTGATAATAAAAGCACCACCGCCCACAATGACCATTGTGTTCTACTCATGCAACAGATCTACATATAGACACGGCTCTGATACCACTGTAGGGGTTCGTAGCATGGAAAACAAAAATTTTCTACCGCATGCACACAAACATGCCAAGATCTATCTACTAGATTGTAGCAACGAGTCAATAGAGGAACTCACCCTCGAAGATTCCAAAGCGGTTAACGAGAGCAGATTCTCGTGGGTGATGTAGTCGTACTCTTGCCGATCTCAAGATCGCGTAGACGATCCTTCCGGCGTTGCGTTCCGGTAGCACTTCCGCAGTCGGTCACACGTTCCGTACTTGATGAAGACCTTCCTCTCCCTTGTTCCAATAGGCAGCGGAGGTTGTAGCACTCTCCTCGCGATTCCGGCAGCACGATGGCATGGTGTCAGAAGTAGAGGGAAGATCTCGCAGGGCATCGCCTTAAGCCGGAGCGAGTATGGTGGAGAAAGAGAGGGGCCTTGGCGATCTAGGGTTTAGAGGCACCAAGGGGGGTTGTGTAGCCGGCGGCTAGGGATTGGGGAACCCTAACTCGGCGACTTGGAGGAGCCCTAGGCGGCGGCAGCTCTTGGAGGTGGTGGCGCCGACGACTTGGGGCTAGGGTTTTTGGTGTGAGGGGTAGGGGGCGCCCTACCCCTCCTTATATAGGTGGGAGTGAGGCGGTTGGGAGTAGGGAGTCCTCCTCCAACTCCTCCTCCTTGGCCGGCGGGTGGAGGGAGTAGGTCTCCTACCCTAGGTAGGTTTCCTACTCTCCGTCCACCAATCAAACTTCGGATTTGACTTTTCAAATTGGCGTTTGACTTTCAAACTTGGATTTGATTTCTCTATTCATATTGCCCAGCCAAGTGACCTAGTACATGATGCAACCATTCCACATTGTCATGACACATCCATGTACTCTTCCCCTCCGGAGTGCCGGACCTTCTAGACCCTTCTTGAACATTCCTAGTGAAAACACCAGAATCATTTCCGAACTCTGAAACAGGACTTTCCTTATATGAATCTTATTCTCACGGACCATTCCGGATCTCCTCGTGATATCCCGGATGCCATCCGAGACTCCGAACAACATTCGGTCTCTTACTCATCATTCCATAACTACACAACAACATCGAATCCTTAAGTGTGTCTCCCTACGGGTCGTGAATCATGCGGACATGACCGAGACACTTCTCCGATCAATAACCAATAGAGGAATCTGGAAATTCATATGGCTCCCACATATTTCTACGATTACTTTGCGATCGAATGAACCACTTACATACAATACCAATTTCCCTTTGTCTCACGATAGTTTACTTTTCCATGGTTTTGATCGTCGCTATCTCTGCATACCTAGTTCAACCTCGTTACCGATAAGTACTCTTTTCTCGTTTCCGTGATATGTGATCCCTTGTGAGCTAGTCACATGCTTGCAAGCTAATTGGATGACATTCCACCGAGAGGGCCCTGAGTATATCTATCCGTCATATGGATGGACAAATCCCACTCTTGATCCATGTGTCTCAACCCATACTTTCCGAACACTCAATGCCACCTTTATAGCCACCCAGTTACGGTGTGGTGTTTGATGTCATCAAAGCATCCTTCCGGTGATGGTGATTAGCATGATCTCATGGTCGAAGGAATTAGGTTACTATGTATCAAAAAGCTTATAGCAATTGAACTATTAAAATGACTTATCTTTATGCTACGTTTATCTATAGGAGTATGTCCATCATACCATTCTCCTAATGATATGATCTCGCTGTTAATACATCTCAATGTTCATGATCGAGAAACCACGATCATCTATTAACCAACAAGCTAGTATTATAAGAGGCTTTACCAGGGACTCTAATTTAGTTTACAAATCACACAAGTAGTAATGTTTCTTGTTAATACTTTTATAGCATGAATGTAAACATTTATCATAAACACAAAGGTATAATAATAACTGCATTTATTATTGCCTCTAGGGCATATCTCCAACATGAGTCCCCGCTGGCCACCGAAGCGTCACCACCTCCACCCCTCCCATCCCAGGGGACGTCCGGAGGAGTCTTGGCCTCCCTTCCGGCGGCTAGTCTATCGGGAGGAGGCCCCTTCTTCCCTGGGAGGTGCCCTCTCTCGCCGAGCGCTCCGGCCAAGCTGGCCTCGGTGGACCTCCCTCGCTGCTACCGCCCCGACCCTCCGGTCTCCATCGGCCTCGACATCACGCAGTACGGCTCCTACCTGTCACCGGTCCCCTCGCCTCGGCCTGGTCCGTCCCCCTCCCCCTGTCCCCGGAGATGGAGATCTTGGGGAGTGAGGGATTGGTGGTGTGTGCCAACCAATCTCCGCGGTCCCCCGGAGTGGTGTGCTACACCCCCAGAACACCCTGGACCCGCTGGGCGGGGCGGCCGTCGCCTGGGACCCCGTCAACCATGCTGCAGCCTCCAAGCTGTGCTGGACCAGGGATCCCAGGCCGCCGCCCCCGCCCCCTTCCCGCCATAGCGTTCGCCTCGCTGACTCCCGGACAGGCTTGTTCGGCCCCGAGCCGACAGTGGCAGAGCGGGCTTCTCGCCGGGTGGCGGCGCGTGACGAGTTTTCAGGTACCACCTCTTCCTCAGTAGATGTTCCTCCGACCCCTGGGCCTTCTGGTTTGCCAGGTTCCCCGTTCTGTGTTTTGTCAGAGGTTTCGCTCGCTCACCTGGGCGAAGTTGCTGATGAGTGTGGGCTTGTTTTCCGTGGCGAGAAGGGGACAAAGCTCGAGCAGCTGTCGGCCATTAAGGCGTGGGAGGGGTATGCGGGAGCAATCGCGGCTGCCCGGACACGCGACGCCCTGGAGTGGGAGCGCTCCCGGATCCTGGACGAGGCTAGGCCCGACGGGCCTGGCCCCAGCAGGGATCCTCCTCCTGCACCTGATGCGCGGGAGATCACTCATAAGCCGACCCCTAGATAGGCCTCGTGGGAGACCTCCCAAGGCTGATGTGTCCTGCCCCCTCTCCCCCGTGCCCGCTCGGTACCTGCTAAGGGGACCACCCCGGCTTGAGGTGTCCCTATGGACATCCTCCGGGCCTTTCAGTTGTTCATTTGGAACATCCAGGGGTTTGGGAACGAGGTTAGACTGACGAGGTTTGATCTCGTCAATGCCCATTGTTATGGACTTGGGTTTTGGAGAAGATGGGGATGCTGGAGATCGTGGCACGGTTAACAGACAAGCAACCAGGGGACGCGAGATTTACCCAGGTTCAGGCCCCCGGAGGGAAAACCCTACTCCTGCTTGTCTGCTCTTTGATTACGGTGGAACCGAAGGTTACAGGGGTGCGCAGATTAGATCTGGCATGGAGGTGTGTATGTCGTAATCTAGTAGCTGCCCTCTCGTTGGACCCTCCTAGCCTTTATATATGGGGAGGCTAGGTCTCGGGTGCCGATACGAGTAGGTTACAAGTTGTATTCAAACTCTAGTCTTGTTCTCCAAGGACTCAAAGGCGTCATGGGCCTAGGCCACCCGAAAATCTTCATGGGCCAACGTATATTTGCCGTGGGCCTTCCTTGGGCTGGACCGGGTATGCTGAAGTTACGTGCACTGGGTATAACCATGTCAAGAGCCCCGAGTGATCGGTTGAATCGTAGATTCGGTGAGGACTCTTCGATCTTCGTGCAGCTCATCTTTCAAGAGAATGTGTAGGGATTGTTGATGCGCAGTGCACGACTCACCCGGCGGATCGGTCGATTAATCGTCTTAGGACAAAACAACACGATCTTCTTTCAGTAGTCCCTCGACTCGAACCGGAACATATCTTGGCGTAATTCGACTCAGGCCGTGGAGGACTTATAGGAGTGGAATTCGGTGTTTTAATTGATGTACCCAACGCGTCGTCGATTTTTCATCGCACTGCTGGTACGGATTCATACTAGCAGTAGCGCAATCCAGCGTTGTGCCATCGATGATATCTCAGAGGTCTTATCTTTGCGTCCGCAGACGCAGCATCGAATGTTTATCACCGCAGAGGTGTTTCGGTACAAGGAGGATGTTACTCACTTAGCATTAATTGGGGCAGAGTTGCGAAAAGTTTTTGCATGCGGATCCGGAAGATCGCGTCGAAGATTTCATAGGGTGCGGCCAGCCCTATGGGAGTAGCCCGAGTGTCTGTTCGAGTCGTAGACTCGAGCGGAGACTTTAGTGCAAGCATTGCTCAGATGTTTAGTCCGTAGGACTCGAAAATTTTCGGATGCTTGAATCCTTCCTCCCTATGGGAGTAGCCCTCGAGTCCGTAGTGGAGTCGTAGACTCGACGTAGGACTCAGAGAAGTGCGTTGTCTTCATTTGTCTTTCGGGTGCGCGCCGCTCCCGATAGGAGTAGCCCAGTATTTAGTCGAATCGTAGATTCGAGTGAGTACTCTTAGCCGTAGCCAAGTTGGTGCTAGTATAGCTTTTGATGACGTCTGCTTGACGATCGATGACCTCAAGCGTCTGCTGCGCCAGAGATGACTTGACTTGACGAAGTGTGGGTCCCACTTCCTGACTTTGAATTGACCGGTCACGCGCGGCGTGGAGATGATTACGGCGTTTCCTCGATTTCCGCGCGTAGTGGACGTCGTGGGAACGACAGTTTGTTTTGGTGCTGACACGTGTACGGCCAGATCTGTCGTTGGCGTTAGGTCTTCTCGATGGACGGCCAGCGTGCGTCGTCTTTGCTGTTATAATCCGTGGTGAAATCATGGTGTGTTTTTTACCGCAGCAGTTCATCTGTCCATTGCTTCCTTGCGCTCGAGCGATTCTTGCTGCGTGCTGAGAGTTCCTTCGGGTGCTGACCCGGTTGACACGTCATCCGAAAGGCCCTTGCGAGCATCATTGGATGATTCCTCGCAGCTCGCGTTTCTTCGAGATCGCGTGCGTAGCTTGGAGAGAGATTTGCTTGGGTTGTGCGGTCGCGCTGATGTTTGGAAGTCCAAAGCAGATCGTAGTGCATCCAGAGAGGAGTACTTGATGGCGGAGCTGGGTCGGCTGTCCGAGCAGCTGCAATGTAAGTTGATCCTTCTTTCGAGCTGTGGCTCGGTTCTTCGGATGAGCCTGCTGGCCTTACCCTTGTTCTGTGCTGTTTTCGCAGGTGCGAATCTTGCTCCGAGGGAAGAAAAGGAGCGCATTGCTGTTCGAGTCAATTGCTTGACTCAACAGGACATGGAAGCCGGCGGCTTCTTCTGGATGGATCGCGATCGCGCCATAGTTCTGGCGACGGTGCAGGATCGTGTCTACCAGGTTTCGCGGGTGCTCCGCCAGGTGTAGACGTCGCTGTCCTCGGTGCTGCACGTCATGTTTCCGTTGGATGGCGTGCCAACGACCCTTGCAGATCTTCTGGCGAAGTTTCGGAGTGCCAGCAATGTCAAGGAGCTGGTGCGGCAGCAGCTTGTCGCAGGGGTGAAGGATTCCTTGTCTCTTGTGAGGGTGCACCGTCCTGATGTAGATTTGGCTGTGGTATGATCGGGCCACCTCCTCGACCAGATGGTGGTGAGTGGAATATGCGTCCACATTACGCGGCTGTAAGGCAGTATGCCGAACAGATTGTAGATTTGTTTGAGCAGCGTGCTCAGGCTATTCTTCAGAATAGATAGGACCTGGAAATAAACAGATAGATGTAAAATTTGTATATTGCGGCTGGGCGTGTATGTGCCCTTTGTTGTAAAGGTTCGCTTGTTAGCGAGCACGCAGTGCTTTTGATTTAGTACGTGTCCTTTTCGTTTGCCTGACGTGGTCAAACTCAGTGTACACGCTTTTGTCCTCGGTCGATGAAATCGTGAGGTGGGGAGCCCGACGCAGTGCTTTGATTTAGTACGTGCCCTTTTCGTTTGCCTGACGTGGTCAGCTACTCAGGTGTACACGTTTTGTCCTCAGTCGATGAAATCGTGAGGTGGGGGGAGCCCCCAAATGCATATGTAGCATGTAGTAAAATTGCAGAGAAATGGTCAACCGAAGGTTGGGGACGAGACACTTAGCTTTTATTTGCATCGTAATGAAGGAGGTACATGGTTCGGCTGAGTAGCCTTGGCTGTAAGCCTTATTGAGAGTAAAGGGGGGTACACTGCCCATTGTTATGGGTAGAATCGTCGCGAAAGTAGACGCGTTCCACGGGTTGGAGTATGCGACTCCAGACTCCACGTGCTTGAGGCGATAGGCGCCACCTGGGATGACTTCGGTGATGACATAGGGTCCTTCCCATGGCGAATCGAGTTTGTTCGGTCGCTTTTGCTTGAGTCGCAAGACGAGGTCTCCTTCGACGAAGGACCTGGGGCGCAGCCGGCGGCTGTGATAGTTGCGGAGACTTTGCTGGTACACCGCGGATCTAGCTGCTGCTATATCCCGTGCTTCGTCGAGTGTGTCGACGGCATCTTCGAGTGCAGCCGTGGATTCGGCTTCGCTGTAAGCGACGACTCGTGGAGCCTGGTGGCGTACTTCGGCTGGTAGCACAGCCTCAGCTCCGTGTACCATGAAGAACGGTGTGTAGCCGGTGGAGCTGTTTGGCGTAGTTCGTAAGCTCCACAGGACAGACGGTAGCTCTTTCGTCCAGTTGCCAGCTTTGTGCTCGAGTGAGCTCATGAGGCGTTTCTTGATGCCAGCGCCGATTAGGCCGTTGGCCTTTTCCACTTGCCCGTTTGTTTGCGGGTGCGCTACTGAGGCATACGTGATATTGATCCCGAGGCCTTCGCAGAACTCCTGGAATTCTTCTGAGATGAAGTTCGATCCGTTGTCGGTGATGATGAGTTGGTCGAGTGTCTTGGGCTTTACGCGTCCAAGTTTCTCCTTGAAGTCTGGGCGTTTGACGCCATCCCTGAAGGCGTCGATGGCCCGCTCTTCGGAGATGTGTGCTGTGGAGTTCTTGGTCGTAGACCAGCGTAGTATGCTTGGCGAATAGATTCACCGTTCTCGAGTGCAGGCTCGCAACTCTTCCATTGAGGCGGGCCTCTTGCTGGTGCCTTTGAAGTTTCGGATGAAGCTATGCGAGCTCCTCCCAGCCGGATGGATCTCGATGATAGGTCGAGCTGCACCCGTCTGCGCCGCTTTGTCACAGCTAAAGGCATTGCATGGCGGTTTCTTTGTTGCCTCCGTGAAGCTTGACGGATGACAGATGGTCGCTGAGCCAGGACTTTGGATCTTGCGTGCCGTTGAACTTCGGAGTATCCGAAGGAAGCTTGAAGTTGCGTGGCATCTGTGTTCGCCGGACGGATCTGCTGAAGCATCAAGCCCCGCAGAGCTCTCCTTCGTCTTCATCCATCTCAGATTCGGATGAGCATGCGCGTTTTGCGCGTGCTTTGTCGATCTTGCGCTGTGTAAGCCTGTCTCTGGCGTCGTAGTCGTGTTTATGGCGGTGCGAGCTCTTCTTCCTTCGAGGAAGATCGTGTTCTTCTTCATCTTCAGATGAGGGAGTGGGGTTCCGGTCACCCCTGGCCGAAGCTTTCTTCTTCGGCTCCGTAGGAGCGTCTTCGTGGAGCGCAGCTCCGATTAGTCCTAATCCGGTGAGTGCGGACCTATGCATGGCCCTTTTCGGGTCCCCCTCCGGAGGTGGGTGAGCCGCGAGATACGCAGTGGCTGCCATGATCGCAGCTTGTGGCGTCTTCGGAGTGATGTTGCCATCGGCGTCCATATCCATGAACGATGTGTGGAGGGTTCGGGTCACGTCACGCCGTTCCTTCGGGTCCAGGTTTTCCACCCGAGAGCGGTACTTGTTTCCTTGGTTTCCGTTTGTGCTAGAGCCGGGTCCCATGGCGGAGAGCGCAGCTCGTCGCAAGACCGGACTCGTGAGGCTGCTTTCTTGCGTTTGTCGAGCGTCTCCTGCATCTTGACTTGCTTCTTGTGCTCCTCGATGAGGAGGTAGTGGTATGCCATCAGCAGATCACGTGGGGAGTCCAGAGGTAGGACTACTTCGCCTGCGACGGCGCGGCGTGCTTCGGCCCATCCTTCTTTGCTAAGTTGGATGAGGTGGCCCCTGTTTTCCCTGTTTTCGCCGTTTCTGTCCTGCGGGTTGGGGTTGGGCGGCGGGTTAGGCGTTTCCTCGTCGGTTTGGATGATTGCGGCGCACAGATAGCGCCTGCAAATTGGTTGGCTGCTGCCGCAGCTTTCGGATCCGGAACCGTAGGTCCCTTCATCCGAAGGTGGATCACACAGATCGGAGTTGCAGCTGCTGCCGCTATAGAACTCATCTGTTGATGGTGACGTGCGTAGCACGGGGTGCGGAGCCCACGAAGCGGGCCTGATGGACGGCACGGGCACCCGCTCAGGAAGGCGGAGGGTGCCAGTTTGCCCCACCTGGAAGCAGAAGCTCCCGAACAGAATTTCGAGTCCGTCGCCTACGGGCTCGAAATCCTTCATGGTATCCGGCGAGTGGGCGGTGAAGTTGAAAGCGCCGAGGAGGAGGTGATTCTCCGTCGCCGAGGAGTTGTAGATCGATCGGGTCGGAACCGTCACGACCGCACAATCAGCAGCCCCAGTTCCCACAGACGGCGCCAATTGACGAGGTTTGATCTCGTCAATGCCCATTGTTATGGACTTGGGTTTTGGAGAAGATGGGGATGCTGGAGATCGTGGCACGGTTAACAGACAAGAAACCAGGGGACACGAGATTTACCCAGGTTCAGGCCCCCGGAGGGAAAACCCTACTCCTGCTTGTCTGCTCTTTGATTACGGCGGAACCGAAGGTTACAGGGGTGCGCAGATTAGATCTGGCGTGGAGGTGTGTATGTCGTAATCTAGTAGCTGCCCTCTCGTTGGACCCTCCTAGCCTTTATATATGGGGAGGCTAGGTCTCGGGTGCCGATCTATGCGTTATGTTGTATTCAAACTCTAGTCTTGTTCTCCAAGGACTCGAAGGCGTCATGGGCCTGGGCCACCCGAAAATCTTCATGGGCCAATGTATATTTACCGTGGGCCTTCCTTGGGCTGGACCGGGTATGCTGAAGTTACGTACCCGTAGGGTATAACCATGTCATAGACGTTGCCAGATCAAGGACTACATCCGCCTGGAAGTGCCGTATATTGTCGGCATTCAGGAGACAATACGCCAAGACTTCTCCATTGCTGAATTGGAGGCCCTTAGCCGCTTCAAGTTTTCCTGGTCCTGGCTCCCTGCGTCGGGCCACTCAGGGGGGATCCTCCTGGGGGTTAAGGAGGATACCTTTGAGATAGATGATATGGACCGCGGGGAATTCTTTGTGAGCATGGCCCTCACTCATAGACAATCTCGCTTCAAATGGGAGGTGATGATTGTCTATGGCCTCGCGGACCATAGGAGGTCCGCTGATTTCTTGTTGGAGCTTAAGTCGAAAGTGTAACGGACTGATCTCCTGGTGGTTATCGCTGGTGACTTCAATCTGATCCGCTTTGCTGAAGACAAGAGCTCGGCAAATGTGGACCTCCCTAGGATACGTATGTTTAACGACTGCATTGCAGATCTGGCCCTGCGTGAGATTGCGCGTGTGGGCACTAGATATACTTGGACAAATAAACAACTTCACCCCATCCGCAGTGTCCTCGACCGTGGCTTTGTCTTAGTTGAATGGGAGGTGGCCTTCCCCCTGTGCTCCCTCAAGGCAGTCACTAGGATTGGGTATGATCACACCCCTCTTCTCCTCTCCTCGGGAGGAGGACAACCACCACGGCTGAACCGATTTCACTTTGAATTTTTCTGGCTACATAAACGAGGATTTATGGAGGTGGTCCGGTCGAGGTGGTTGTCGGCGGCTGCCTCAACCCCTCGGGTATACTGTGCTGTGGATATCTGGCACCGTTGTGCCAAATTATCTCGGCAGTTCATGAGGGGTTGGGGGGCTAACTTGGGGGCAGACCTCCGGAGCCAGAAGGAGGCCATTCTGGGGGGAAATTCATGCGTTGGACGGGAAGATGACCAACATGGCCTCTCGTTCGAGGCGTGGTTCCTTAGGTACTCCCTTGAGACCTTCATTATGGATATCTACAAGGGAGAGGGGGTGTTCTAGCGACAGCGGAGTCGCCAAAACTGGATTGTCCAGGAGGAGTCAAACACAGCCTACTTCCACGCCATTGCCAATGGCAGGAGGAGGAAGTGTTCGATCCCCCGCCTCTAGGAGGACGAGATTCTGTTGGAGTCTCCACACCTCCCATATTTATGCCTTCTACCGGTCCCTTTTCTCGGCGTCCCTGCCTTCGGGCATCTCGCTTGCCCCGGACTTTTGGTCCAGGGAGGCGCTTGTCTCCCATGAGGAGAATGCGCTGCTCACTCTCCCATTTCTTTCGAGGGAGGTGTCGGCGGCCCTAAAGGCCATGAAGTCTAGTTCGGCTCCAGGCCTAGATGGGCTGCCCGTGAGTTTTTTCCAGACTTTTTGGGACCAGCTTGAGCCGGTGATCATGCAGTTGTTCCAGGAGCTCTTCACGGGGACTTTGGTGATGTCCCGCCTGAACCTTGGCGTTATTACCCCGATCCCCAAAGTAGTGGGGGCCACGGATATCTGCCAATTACGCCCAATCACTATGATCAATGTCATCCCACGTCTGTTCGCCAAGGTCTGTGCCATTCGTCTCGCTCCGATCATGGAGCGACTTACCCATACCCTCTAGTTCGCCTTCCTGAAGGGACGCCTCATTCATGACGATGTCCTGGCGCTTCATGAGATTATCCATGAAGTGAAGGTAAAACGTCAGAAAGGGGTGTTCCTCAAACTGGACTTTCAGAAGGCCTATGACCGCTTGGACTGGGCCTTCTTGAGACTAGTACTGGAGAGGAGGGGGTTCGACGACCACTTGATCTACTGGATCATGCAGTTCGTGATGAGTGGACAAACGGCGATCAATATAAATGGGGAGATTGGCCCATATTTTAGTCCGTCCTGCGGGGTTAGACAAGGGGACCTGATCTCTCTCCTCCTGTTTAACACCGCGGTGGATGCCCTGGCTGAGATTCTGGACAGAGCCAAAGCGGATGGCTATATCTCGGGGGTGGTGGGCCACCTGATCCCCGGAGGTGGGGTCTCCCACCTCCAATATGCGTATGACACCATGATCATGGTGCAGGGTTCAGACCTCGACATAATTAACTTGAAATTCCTACTTCTTCGCTTCGAATCGTTGTCTGGGCTGACGACCAACTTCGATAAGAGTGAGGTTATGATCCTCGGGTACTCTGAGGAGGAGCGGCAGCGGATCGCTGATAACTTGAACTGTCGGCTGGCTGACTTCCCTATTATGTATCTGGGGATGCCCATCCGGGAGACCAGGGTGTTGATCAGGGACCTAGCCCCCTAGTGTCTAGGGTGCGCTCATGTGCGGATCCGTGGCGAGAACGCCTGACGTCCAAGGGGAGAAAGTCGGTTCTGATTAACTCGTGCCTCTCCAGCCTGCCCGTGTACCAGATGGGCCTGTACCTCCTGCCAGGAGGGACACATGCCGACTGTTGGAATTATGCCCTAGAGGCAATAATAAAGATGTTATTATTATAATTCTTGTTCATGATAATGTTTATATTCCATGCTAGAATTGTATTAAGCGGAAACTTTAATACTTGTGTGGTTTGTGAACAACACCGTGTCCCTAGTACGCCTCTATGGACTAGCTCATTGATTAATGATGGTTAAGGTTTCCTAACCATAGACATGAGTTGTCAATTGATAATGAGATCATATCATTGGGAGAATGATATGATGGACAAACCCAAACTAAGCGAAGCAATTAGATCGTGTCATCGTGTTCGTCTTTGCGAAGCTTTTCTTATGTCAAATATTGTATTCCTTAGACCATGAGATAATACAACTCCCTGGTATCGGAAGAAAGCTTTGAGGTCATCAAACATCATCCTATAAGAGGGTGATCATAAAGGTGTCTCTCAGGTGATCGGAAAGTATCTGTTGGGTTGTATGTATCGAGATGGGATTTTCCCCTCCCAAGTCGGAGAGATATACTTCGGGCCCACTCGGTAATCGATATCAACACCGCTTGCAAGCATGTGGTTAAGGAGTTAATCACAAAGTGATATCGGATTACGGAACGAGTAAAGTACATGCTGTGAACGAGATTGAACTAGGTATGACGGTACCGACGATCGAATCTCGGGCAAGTAAAATATCGTGAGACGAAGGGAATATATATGGGATTGATTGAATCCTGGCATCGTGGTTCATCCGATATGATCATCGATGAATTTGTGGGAGTCAATATGGGTTTCTAGACCCCGCTGTTGATTATTGATAGAAGATCATGTCCGCATATTCTCGAACCCGCAGGGTCACACCCTTAACGTGTCTCGACGCTAGGATAGATTGGATGATTGGTTTATGAGTTTTTGTTCGGAGTCTCGAATGGGATCCGGGACATCACGAGAGGTTCCAGAATGGTCTGGAGAATAAGATTCATATAAGGCAGTGCAGTTTTTGGAGTTCGGAATTGTTCCGGGTTAATCGGTATTGTACCGGCAGCTTCTAGAACCTTCCGGAGGGGGACCAACGTGGCCCCACCTGTTGGGACGGGGCATGGGCCTATGAGGGAGTGCCCTGGCCGCATTGTTCCAGGGGCACAAGGCCCCATAGGGCCCAGCCGGCCAATCAAGGGGAAACCCTAATTGGACCTTCTAGAAGGGGGGGGGGGGGGTTTCCTTGCCCCCCACTCCTCCTCCTTTGGCCGCCGGCCTAGGGCTTGGGGGAGGGGTTAGGGCTGCGCCCACCCCTCTATATATAGAGGGCTGGGGGCGCACCACCCCCCACACCTTCCCCTCCAACCCTAGCCGCCCTGCTGCCCTCCTCTCTCCCTCCCGACTGCTTGTAGGCGAAGCCCTGCTGCAGAAATTCTCCACCAATTGCACCCCGCCGTCGCGTTGTAGATCCAACCCATCTCTCTACCATACTTGCTGGACCAAGGAAGGAGGAGACGTCGAGGTGCTGCACGTGTGCATCTCACGGAGGCATCGCCACTTGTGGTGCTAGATCGGATCGGATCGCGAGGAGGAGAAGCGAGTACGACTACATCACCCACGTTTCGACGAACGTTCCGCTGTGCGAATCTTCAAGGGTATGAAGATCTAATCCATTCTCTCTCGTTGTTTGCATCTCCTAGATTAGATCTTGGCTTTCCCTCTGTTCGCATCCGTAGAAAATTTTGATTTACTATGCCGCGAAACCCTTCACCGACTTCACGAAGGCGTTGTATAGGTTCTTTTGGGCGGCTAGGGACAACCATCAGAAGTATCATATGGTCAAATGGGTGGATATGTGCGCCCCCAAGAGCCTTGGGGGCATAGGGATCCTCGACTCTCGCCGCTTTAATGTGGCGCTGATGCTGAAATGGGTCTGGCGCATCATCAGAGAGGATGGTGGTCTCTGGTTGCAGCTTATCAAGGCCAAATATCTCCCGGGACGCCCTCTGTTGGCCTGCGAGAGGCGGGAGGGCTCTCAATTCTGGAGAGCCATCCAAGATATTAAGCACTTCATTGGTTTGGGCGTCTGCTTCGCCGCGGGCGCTGGGCTGGGGGTGCGGTTTTGGCTTGACCCGTGGTTGCTCCCCATCCCTTTGGGGGTCCAATTCCCGGGTCTCTTTGCTATCTCTTCCTTGCCTTCGGCTATCGTTGCTGAGGCCTTTCGCGAGGGCCGCTGGAACATCTTGTTCCGCTGGTTCATTAGCGAGGCGGAAGCGGCAAACCTCCAACAGCTACTCGGTGCGCTTCCGGTGTCCTTGTCTGAGGGTCCGAACTCGGCCAGGTGGCAGCTCCACCCCTCGGGGGAGTTCTCGGTGAACTCGGCCTACCGCGCCCTGTTCCAGGGCTAGGAGCTGAGCTGGAATCCCCCCTGTGGAAGGCCCCCCTTCCGCTTAGTATTCGCATCTTCGTTTGGCAACTCCTGCAGGATCGGCTCCCCTCGGGGATTGAGGTGGCCAAGCGGAATGGCCCGGGTGATGGTTTGTGTCCCCTATGTGGGACGCCGGAGTCCTGTGCCCATATCATGTTTTCTTGTTCGGTGGCTCGGGCGTTGTGGTGCTTCGTCCGAGAGGCGCTGGGGCCTGCCTGGCAGGCGCAGGAGCTCGGGGAGTTCCTGCAAACCCAGGCTAACCGAGCCGGAGGGGGGCGCCGCCTCTTCTGGCTTGTGTTTGCAGCCATCTCGTGGACCCTGTGGAATGTGCGTAACAAGATGTTGATTGAGAAGGTCTTCCCCTCCCGCGTGTCTGACCCTGTTTTCTCCTTTCTTGCTTTTCTCCAGCAGTGGTCACCCCTGGTGCGCCAGCGTGACAGGCCGGTCTTCGACGACACTCTTCGGGCCTTGAGGACGGCGGCGCTCCCCCTCTCGGCTCCTGCTACGTCGACCCCGTCGGTGGCCTGAGTGTCCGGGTTGTCGCTGCGCTGTGGCTTTTCGTTTTGTCTTAGGCATTCTTGTGCTGAGGCCCCAGCGGTTGTCGTACTCTTTTCTTTTCGGTTCAGCCTTGGCCGTCGTGGATGTTGTATGAACCTTGTATGTGGACGTTGCTTTATCTATAAAGCGGGACGAAAGCCTATTTCAAGAGTAATTCCCCAAATTAACTCGTCGTCGCTGTCATGCGATTAGTCCAAGTGTCAATTCTTTTTGAACATATATGGCTCAATTTCGCAAGCCTCTATTAAACAATGCACTTTTTGCCCTTTTTGCGTAGATATTATAGCCAGTCATATGTCTATCCCTGACTAAGAGTTGCACTAACTCTGGATCACATGCATGTTGCATATCGATCCCCAATTAGATTAGATTAGATTAGATTAGAGCCGATGTGTATGCAGGAGATAGGCATATCCGCAGCTAGAACGTTTTCCTCATGCGATCGTCGGTTTGATTATTATCTACCTTATTCAATTCACAGTAAAAAGGGAGAGAGAACAAGTTGACAGCAAAGTAAAGCACAAATATTTATAAATAAAGAAATGAAGACATGTCTCATCTTTTCACTCAGAATAATGGTAGTTCCTAATTAATAGTACACATTTAGCTAGTCACTAGTTTTACCTCTCGACTTGATTGTGCTTTTCAACTGAGCAAAAGAAAAAGGAGCCAAATAAATTTGACACGCGAGTGCAGGGAGCGAGAAAAGTGGCACGAGAGCTATAAAAGGCCACACGCTCGCATCGCAGACTCACCACTCATTAAGAGTCAAAGCCAAGCTAAATCTTCCTCCAGTCTCCGGCGAACAGCACACAGGAACACCATGCGCTCTCCGGCGAGCTTACTCCTGGACCGCACTGCGGCCAGCTCCGGTGAGACGGCGTCGCCTTCGCCGCTGCAACCGCCTGCTTCCACGGAGCATGGGACGTCTGCGCCGGTGGCGATGGCGGTCGACTCCAACATGGCCATGGTCCTAGCAGCGCTGCTGTGCGCGCTCGTCTGCATCCTCGGCCTCGCCCTCCTCTCCCGCTGCGCGTGCCGTCGGCGGCGCTCTGCCTCCTCAAGCTCCGACCTTCCGCCGCCGAAGGGCCTCAAGAAAAAGGCCATCGACGCGCTCCCCACCGTCTCCTTCGCCGCCTCACCGGAACCATCTCTTGCGACGGCGTCTGAGTGGTCGTCGTCGTCGGAGTGCGCCATATGCTTGGCGGAGTTCGCGGACGGGGAGAGCGTGCGCGTGCTCCCGCGGTGCGGCCACGGCTTCCATGTCGCGTGCGTCGACGCCTGGCTCAGGACGTGCGCCACATGCCCATCCTGCCGCACTGCCATCGTTGCCGTGGAGCCCATGAAGCCGGCACCGACGGCGCCAACGGTGGTCATCGTGGTGGCTGGCGGTGGCAGCAGGTGCGGGAGGTGTGGCGAGATGTCAGCGCCACCAGCTAGCGGTGGGGATGCCACGCCCACGTTCTTGCCTTAGCTATATACTATCTTCTTTGTTCTGTCCTGTTTTTTTCCTTTGTTATTTTATTTGCTAGGCTATAATGATTTACCACCTGACCACCTGGTAATCAATGAGTTAATTAATCAGCAGGTTTGTAGTGATGCTCTTCAGCTTCATTTTTCTAGTGCCTTGTGCTTTTCAGCTACTATAGGTCGCTGGCAATCCGAGGTATATATATGGACAAGTTTTTGTAGCTCAACTGGTTGTTGATGTGAAGTGAACTTGTGAATAACAAGTTCTTTCTTTTTCCTCTCGAGGGGAATAATCTGTATACTTTCATCGTTTTCAATTTTCTGCTCGCTCCGTGGCCGCACGCAGCCGATTAAGCTTTAGTCACCATCAGAATCGATTCACCATTGATTAAAGCACAACATGATAGCTGCTCGAGTGATGGAGAAGGGGTACAAGTGGCATGGCATCTCTAATCATGAGTGTAATTCCGGTCAAGTTTAACCACCACACTTGTCATAACTTATAATTTGACCGGCTACTTTTTCCTAAACCCTACTTTTTCTGCAACACGACAGGTAAGGTGTACATGCCCACTGCCTTTTACAGCGGCGAAAAGTGATAATACCATTAAGATGCGAAAAACCAATTCTACATACATGTGGATGTCCTGGGCTCATCCTGAACGTCCATATTTGGTTTGAGATCTGTGCAGGCGTTGTTGCCAATTGCAGAAAAGACCCTCAGGTACATCCATATCTTGTGAACCGGTCCTAATTTGCACAGCTTAATCTGTACCGCATCCACACATTCAGCGTTTGAAGTATATTTCAGTTATCCCGTTCGATCTGCACCCATACAATCTCACATCCAAAGTTCATGAAGAAATCGGACTGAAGAAACGAATTACAAGTAGTATATTTTATTATCCGCAGCTCAGTTCAGGATAAAAGACACAAGAATCTTCGACGGGAGAAAAAAATGTAACAGAATTTCTCTTCAAATTCGTTACTGGGAATCTGGATATTAGATGCCATTTTTTCTGGAAATAGATAAATCCCGGAAGTTCCTTTTTTTTCATAGTTCAGACCGAATGAAAGGATTAAAAATTTCTAGACAAAATCGAGCAATGATGAAAAATAAGGATCAGATCGGATCTTGACTATGACCGACATGAGCAGAAGAGCAATAGAACTTCCACGATGTACAAGAATCAGTTTGTAACCATTCCAGGTGTAAGAGTCGGTTAGTAATTAAGCCAAAATCTAGCATTATGACCTACAGGAACAAATCCCTTAGAAGTTAGAAACGCAAACGGAACGGATTTGGTATCCAGGCCTCGATTTTGCGGCTTCAAATCTGGGCGGCGAAGCGCAGGCCTATAGTCCCTGCTGGTCGGCATCCGTGAAGACATGGCTGGGGACGTCCAGTGGGTGGACCGCCAGCGCTAGCGATGTAGGTAGCACCGAGGCCATGGACGCGGCGCACGGTGTGAAGCAGCTGCATTCGGCGAGGTAGACGACACCTAGTACGGCTCGTCGAGGAACGCGGTGGCGCTCCTCTGTCCGTTGTCTCTGGGAGGGTGGATGGCGGTGGTGTGGCTGGATAAGGAGAGCGAGGGGAGAGGATAGGAAGATGGACATGTCCGCTTCAGTGTCTCTAGGGAATGAAGATGGACTTGTACATGATCAAAATGCAAAACGACAGAGCATCAATCTTGACACAGTGTGCACCGTAGGATAAGACGGGGACACCCACAACATGGTAGAATCGCTGCACTCTTATTTGTTGTTACAGTGATATGTAGAGAAAATGGGGGTAATTATACAAGTTTCTCACCTTGCCAATGTTAACTAAACATACGACCAAAAAGGTAGCCATATGGGACCTAGCTATACTTCAAGCGTCCTTGCAACAAGAAATGCAAACATATACTCCAAACGCCTGATTCATGGTATCACTAGACCATGTTAGCCATATGCCACTAGCTAGATGAAGTGTCACTAGACCATGTTATCAGGATTAGGTGTCTCACAATCTTGTCGGAACCGAAGCTGCACTACCGGTTTATTAAAGTTCATGCACGACCGAGCCTGAGTGGTAGCTAATAAGAGTGGGCCGGACAGCTGGATTGACCTAAACGTTTGGCTAGTTCACTAGTAATAATCTAGCACGTACAGTAGCTACAAAGAGACAGCCTAACCATTAAACGCGTGTTCATCATGCAGGGAAGTGCTTTCGGCGATAAGTCAAACGGATCTTCTCCTAGCGAAGAATTCGCATATATATGAAGATGGAGATGCTCGAACAATCACGCTTTCATAACTCATGTATATTTTTTTTGCATGTGATGGATCATACTCCAAATAAGTGTATATATCTAGATTTTGTTTTAAGTAAAATCTTATTAAAAAATAGCAGAAAAAGCTTTTCAAATTTGGCCAACTTATATGACATCATCAAATTGGTATATTATAAAACTACTTTTAAAAAAGGATCTAATGATACTAATTTAGGTCATAAATACTGCTATATTTTTCCTATAAAATTTGTCAAATCTTAGTAAGTTTTACTTAACACAAGAGTCATAAATACAATTATTTGTGGATGGAGCGAGTACCATCCATCGATATTTACGCACACTTCCATCGTTATCACCGTGGTTTCTTTGGTGGTGAAACACATTAACTCAAACTTTTATAGAAAAGGCACAAAATTAAAATCAGATTTTCAGCCTGCCTCTCATCCACAACCACCGTGCCGCATCACTCGGGGGGATTCACTTTAAGGTTCGACATTTCACGAGGCCACACACTAGGGGGGCAAAGTTGCGTGTAATTAAACATGACGGACCAACGAGTTGTGGAAACTATCCAGAGAAGACAAAATGAGATAAATATCAAATCAAACACAAATGTGTTCGTTTGGACTCGAAGAAAAACGTTTGAATGCAAATAGACCGTGAGAATCCCCCTTTATCTCTTTTTTGGCCTGGCCTGCCACTATTTTCCATTATTTTTTGCCGGTGTGTACTAGTTGACCCCGTCTGAATGTTGATTCCTGGTTCTTGGGCCAACGTGGAGATCTTTACCTTCTTCGGTTCGTAGGGTTTCCTCTCAACCTTCCATGAACCGAAACCGGGCGGCGATCAGTTTTCCATCACATGGGCCAAATCGCAAAAACCATGTGCTTTATATATCATAGGAACCGTTGGATGATGGGCATTAATATCTGTGCGGAATAACATGGAAATGCAACCTTTGAGGGCAAAGGTGTGTCTGGCCAGCTAACGAGAACGGGGATAAGATCTACTCCTACCCAAATATCTGTGCATGCACTTTAATTTCCTGACGGATGGATGGATGGCCTTTAGCCCTTTATGTGTACCGTCACATCTCAAAGAATCACCTTATTTTTTCTCAAAGATTCCTCATTTGGTGATGCTCGAAATGTTGTGCATGTGCAGCCGCGCGGTCATGGTCAAACATTCAACAAAGGCATGACAAGTTGAGATTGGTTTCAGGTAGGGGCGGAGCCGGAATTTATCATTGAGAGGGGCAATTAGAGTGTATTAGTGTTATAAGTTTGATTAGGGGGGCTGAAATAGATAAAACATCATACAGATAGTATTTTGATGCATAGTTTTAGTTACAAAATCTAAATCATAGGGGGGGCGCTGCCCCCTGCTCGCCCCTCCCTGTCTCCGCCCCTTCCGGTCTCAAGAGTGAACAGTCTTGGCCGTCTTATGGATAGTGTCAATGGTGAATATTGTCGTATGACCAGCTAGCTGTTCAGTATATACTAGTACTACAAAAGGATATCCAATCGATTCAAAGGTTTTTTGTCACCATCCTAATTAGTGAATCTTCTCAGCTTGCGCTATGGCTGACATGCTGGAAAAGTTTGGATCAAAAGGGTACATATATAGCGCTTTACCTTTACAAATTCGTCCTCGGGGAGCATTCCAGTGTCTATGTGTACACACTTTAATTTTTCTTTGAAATGGAATAGTATTGTATTTAGGGTGCATTCATGCATCACAGAGCAATTGGGAAAAATGAGCATGTTTTCGTCGTGTAAGAATTCAAGCAATGTAAGGGGATAAGTCAAAGTGTTTCTGTAAGATGTTACTATATATATTTTTCTCATTATGCAACAAGGTGGGGATGATTAAACAATCCTACTTTTCCCTCCCATATTAACTTGATTCTTTCATAAATTAATACTATGTTTCATGATAGTGTGAGCCGCACTACCTCCAGATGGGAGATCATATTACATACTCAATTAGTGATACATAGATTACTTCAACGTGCATAATACAACACATTGATCGTCCTCCGTGGTGAAACAAGGTTAGCTAGCTAGCTCCTTTGTATTTCACTATCACATTTGGAAAAAGAAATGATTAAAAAGAGAAATAAAGCATGCAATATGCATGAATGGAGCTGGGGACAGTGGTCCCTGTGGTTCTAAAAAAAAATCAAAGAATGCATATCAATGTCTAATCATCCACACATGTACTTTTTAGAAAAATAGTAAGTAAAACCCTGGCCCCTCAGTTGATGCACACAACCTTTTGTTAAAATTTCACCATACAAACTCACCGGTTAGATTTTACCGGGTACTCTTTATATGTAGTGCCAAACTAAAGTGGCCAAACGTTTTCACTGAGTGCAGAGAAAATATCCTAAGATGGCACGGATGAACGGCCGGCAATGCCGCCTGCCACTGCTGCATGGCCTCGCCGTGTCATTTTCTTATGAAAATGTTCTGCATGTAAGTCGCCAAATTAATATGTCTTCATTGTCATGCGAGATTGTTAGGATTAGTCTAAGTTTTACAAAAAAATGAAGATAGATGGCCTCAATTTGACAAGCCACTAGTATTAAACAATGTTACTTTTCACCTTTCTTGGATCTTTTCCAGCCAGTTGTGATTCTATATATCCTGAAAGAAGAGTTGCACTAACTCTAGATAACATGCATATTACATATCGATTGCAGATTAGATCGGCTTAGATATGTATGTGATAGATAAGAATATGCGCAACTAGAACGTTTTTCCCATGGGGCCGATGATTCGCTTCATGGTAAAAGGAGAGAGCAAGTTGGCACCAAAAGTAAAGCACAAAGTACTAAAGCCTGTCTCCTCTTTGCACACGATGGTTATTAGTCGCTAATCAGTACACGTTTAGTCACTAGTTTTACACTGGTACCACCCACACACTCACTCAGTCACTACTCACTAGTGATAACAGTCTCACTTCATTCTACTCCCTACTTCTGCACGGGACAAATAAAATGAAGCCAATTTGCCACGCGTGCAGGAAGAAATGTGGCACCATCGAGCTTCCTTCTTCTACTCACTTTTGCTTCTTCTAGGGAAACTTTGAGAGAAAAATCGGTTTTGGGTGGGTTTCGGGTTTGATCTGGAATCTAATCGTTTTGATCCATACATATGAGGTCGTACGCCATACATGGCAGAAGTATAATACACAGACGTGTATGGAATTAATATCAGCTAATCATGCGAAAAGTGAAACAAGGATTAACGAACATGGGACCAGCACCTAATTTTTTCTAAGATCGTCATGTGTAAACCGCCTCCAAATCGTATATAGATATATCATATGGGTAGTACGGACTCGAACCTTAACGGGTACTCACCCAGAGTTCACCCGAAAACCAGTTTTCGAATGAAACTTTGCCCCTAAATGGAACACCGAAATTAACAAGCCTCTCTTCTACTAGAACTTGCAGCCACGAGAGTGCTATAAAAGGCCACACGCTCGCATCGCAGCAGACACAAATGCCAAGATACATACGGAGCCTTTCCGGGAGTCCAAGACCATACCAACAAAGCAACACCATGCGCTCTCCGGCGAGCCTACTCATGCACCACACGGCGGTGAGCTCAGGCCAGACGTCGTCTCCTTCGTCGACGGAGCAGCGGACGGCCGCGCCGTGACGATAGCGGTCGACCACTACAGGAAAGATTTGCTACGCCGACGGCTGGCTGCCGTCGGCACAGCGCCAAATTGCCGTCGGCACAGGCTGTGCCGACGGTGGCCGTCAACAACCGTCTTCGATAACGGTCCAGCCTGAAGCTACGCCGATGGCCAGGCCGTCGACATATCCTAATTTTTTTTATTTTGTTTTAATTCTTTTTAATCTTTGAATTGTTTGACTCCTTAATCTCCTACTTTAATCATTTCAACACAATTTATAGTTAATAATTGATTAAATTGCAGTCTTAGTCAAAGTTCTCGTTCAGTCACCCATCCTAGCACTACTTCAGCTCTAGCACACTTAACTTCCTCGTTCCTTCAGAATCTCTTCTCGCAAAGCAATTTATTCATTGTTGTCAATACTATGATATAATTTCTATTAACTCTTATATCATCATATCACATGGTTGTATTTTTTGAAATTACAAGCAATTATTTAAGTAAACAACAACGAATAAGTAAAAATATTATTGAATTCAAATAAAAATATAATAATTTTATTTTTTGTATTTTTTATTTAATATGGAATAATTAATATCTTTAAATCTGTAAATCGGAATTCGGCAAATAATATGTCTAAATTGATTAGAAAAATGAGAGGAATCCAAATATGATATCAATATCAACTTATCACAAACTATGCTATGATTATTATTATAATTTCATTTGCTCGTTTAAAACGGCACGCATAAAGATTCTTAGCTCGGGGCTGAGACTCGCTAAATTTGAACTGGATTTACGATGAAACAACATATTTTGAACCTAAAAATGATTTTTGTAAAAAATTATGAGCATCCGATCATGTACCTATAGTTCATATCTAACCCATTTTCTACCGATTCGGCAGGAATTTGTCTTTTTCACCAGGGATAGACGGAAATGTTTGAGATCCCCATGTTATAACATTATCCATGTAAGGTGGTCTAGTATTTTAAAAAAATATAACGGTAGTATTTTGAATTAGCCATTTGGTGGTTGCTTCACAAAATCGTCTGTTTTTTGCACTCGGTAAATGGAAAACGGCTTTTTGGTGCGACGAAAAGGAAAACTTCCTCCTAAAACATTGTTCGCCATCCCATGATGCACACTTATGCATAATATAAACATATTATCACAAACTATGCCTTCATTCTAATCATAATATTGGTCATTTGACCCGAAAGTCAAGAAACCTCAAACGAGATAGGTCATTTTGTGAAGGTTTTTTTACACATAATCAATATATCAAGTTTGATATTTTTTCTAACTATGTCATATAATATGACACCGCGGGAAGGTTTCATGTTGTTTGGATCATTTTTGAATTTATGATGCCCGTTTTAAACTATCGTTAAACTTTGTCGAATGGTGGACATGAAGATTCTTAGCTCGGGACTGAGACTCGCTAAACTTGAAGTGGATATATGATGAAACAACATATTTTGAACCTAAAAATGATTTTTATAATAAATAATGAGCATCCGATCATGTACCTGTAGTTCATATCTGGCCTACTTCCTACCGATTCGGCAGGAATTTGTCTTTTTCACTAGGGATAGATGGAAAAGTTTGAGATCCCCGTGTTATGTAATTATCCATGTAAGGTAGTCTAGTATTTTTAAAAAACGTGACGGTAGTATTTTGAATTAGCCATTTGGTGGTTGCTTCACAAAACCGTCCGTTTTTTGCACTTAGAAAAAGGAAAACGGCTTTTTGGTGCGACGAAAAGGAAAACTTCCTCCTGAAACATTGTTCGCCATCCTATGATGCACACTTATGCATAATATGAACACATTATCACAAACTATGCCTTTATTCTAGTCATAACATTGGTCATTTAACCCGAAAGTCAAGAAACCTCGAACGAGATAGGTCATTTTGTGAATGTTTTTTTGAGACATAATCAATATATCAAGTTTGATATTTTTTATTCTAACTATGTCACATAATATGACACCACACGAAGGTTTCACGTTGTTTGGATCGTTTTTGAATTTATGATGCCCGTTTTAAACTATCGTTAAACTTTGTCGAAGGGCGGGCATGAAGATTCTTACCTCGGGGCTGAGACTCGCTAAACTTGAGGTGGATCTATGATGAAACAACATATTTTAAACCTAAAAATAATTTTTATAAAAAATCATGAGCATCCGATCATGTACCTATAGTTCATATCTGACCCACTTCCTGCCGATTCAGCAGGAATTTGCCTTTTTCACCAGGGATAGACGGAAATGTTTGAGATCCCCCTGTTATAACATTATCTATGTAAGGTGGTTTAGTATTTTTAAAAAGTATGACGGTAGTATTTTGAATTAGCCATTTGGTGGTTGCTTCACAAAACCGTCGGTTTTTTGCACTCGGTAAATGGAAAACAGCTTTTTTGGTGCGACGAGAAGGAAAACTTACTCCTGAAACATTGTTCGCCATCCCATGATGCATACTTATGCACAATATAGACACATTATCACAAACTATACCTTCATTCTAGCCATAACATTGGTCATTTGACCCGAAAGTCTAGAAACCTCGAACGAGATAGGTCATTTTGTGAAGGTTTTTTAAGACATAATCAACATACCAAGTTTGATATTTTTCTTCTAACTATGTAACATAATATGACACCACGCGAAGGTTTCACATTGTTTGGATCGTTTTTGAATTTATGATGCCCGTTTTAAACTATCGTTAAACTTTGTCGAAGGGCGGGCATGAAGATTCTTAGCTCGAGCCTGAGACTCGCTAAACTTGAGGTGGATCTATGATGAAACAACATATTTTAAACCTAAAAATGATTTTTGTAAAAAATCATGAGCATCCGATCATGTACCAATAGTTCATATCTGACCCACTTCCTACCGATTCGGCAGGAATTTGCCTTTTTCACCAGGGATAGACGGAAATGTTTAAGATCCCCATGTTATAACATTATCCATGTAAGGTGGTCTAGTATTTTTAAAAAATATGACGGTAGTATTTTGAATTAGCCATTTGGTGGTTGCTTCACAAAACCGTCCGTTTTTTGCACTCGTTAAATGGAAAATGACTTTTTGGTGCGACGAAAAGGAAAACTTCCTCCTGAAACATTGTTCGCCCTCCCATGATGCACACTTATGCATAATATGAATACATTATCACAAACTATGCCTTCATTCTAGTCATAACATTGGTCATTTGACCCGAAAGTCAAGAAACTCAAACGAGATAGGTCATTTTCTGAAGGTTTTTTTGAGACATAATCAATATATCAAGTTTGATATTTTTCCTTCTAACTATGTCAAATAATATGACACCACGCGAAGGTTTCACGTTGTTTGGATCATTTTTGAATTTATGATGCCCGTTTTAAACTATATATAATGTTTTATGTTTCACTTAATTTTTTTTATAAATGTTTAATATTTGAGTGTAGATAGATAGATCTTATTTTTCTGCAAATTTTGATATATTATTTATATTTTTCTGAATTAGAATGATTTAATTATGATTTTTCAAAAAATAATGAGATAAAAGGAAAAAAATCTGGAGGCCTACGCCGACGGTCGGCCGTCGGCACAGGCCAAACAAAATTTTCCAAAGAGCTGTGCCGACGGCCGTCGGCACAGCCTGTCTGCCTAACGCCGTTTTCATCGCCGTGTCTAAACGGGGCAACGCCGAGGGCTGTACCTACGCCGAGGGCCACAGTCGGCACAACCCACTCTACTACGCCGATGTACGCCACGCCGACACCTCGGCTACCATCTTCACGCCGACGTCCCTACGCCGACGGCCAGGCTGGTCAGCTGGCCTGGAAGGCAGCTACGCCGACGGCCCCGACATTTGGCCGTTGGCGTAGCCGGCCGGCCGTCGGCGCCTTACTTATTTCCTGTAGTGGACTCCAACATGGCCATGGTCCTAGAAGCGCTGCTGTGCGTGCTCGTCTGCGTCCTCGGCCACGCCCTCCTCTCTCGATGCGCGTGCCATAGACGCCGGACTGCCTCCTCAAGCTCCGATCCTCCGCCGCCCAAGGGCCTCAAGAAAAAGGCCATCGACGCGCTCCCTATTGTCACCTACGACACCTCACCGGAATCATCCCCACCGAAGGCGGCTGCGTGGTCGTCGTCGTCGGAGTGCGCCATATGCTTGGCCGAGTTCGCGGACGGGGAGAGCGTGCGCGTGCTCCCGCGGTGCGGCCACGGATTCCATGTCGCGTGCGTCGACGCTTGGCTCAGGACGTGCGCCACATTCCCATCCTACCGCACCGCCATCGTCGCCATGGAGCCCACGAAGCCGGCATCGACGGCAACAACGGTGGTCGTCGTGGTTGCCGGCGGTGGCAGCATGTGCGGGAGGTGCGGCGAGATGGCAGGGCCATCGGCTTGTGGTGGGGATGCCACGCCCACGTTCTTGCCTTAGCTATCTTCTACTTTCTCTGTTTCAAAATAGAAAGATGTAATGCATCTATACGTAGTGTGTAGGTTCGAAAAGGTTTATTTTAAATCTATACATAGAAAACGTATAAATTCATTACCTTTACAAAGCTAAAACATTTTATATTTTTCTTTCTCATAATAGATATCATAGATTTGTCAAAATTTAAATAAATCTAAACATCATTTGGAATATAGATATATCGAAATTTTGATAAATTTGCAACATCTATTTTAAGATGGAGGGAGTATTATAAAATGAAAAGAGTATGTTCTATTTTTTTTCCTATGTAATTAATCAGGTTTATAGTGATATCCTTCCGCTTAATTTTTCTAGTGCCTTCTGCTTTTCAGCTAGATGTACCTAGACAGGTTTATTGGGATCCCACACGACCACGGTCCCTCCCCCCTCTCTCGTGTGAACAGTACACCGAAAGGATCCCGGTAGTTCCGGGCTGATCCCGAGCCCCTCCGGCAGCGATGCCGTCCGGAGGTGGCAGAGGAGAGGCTCCGGCGTAGTTTTAGGGTTAGTTTGTAGGGTGTTTGCGGCGGCTTTGTCGCTTGTTTGGGCGCTTCTGCCCGGAGTTGTCTCCAGATCGCCGGCCAGATCTAGAGCAGGCCGAGGTGGATCTCTCTTCTTCCAGAGCTCCGGTGGTTGGAGTATATTGAGGTGAGTGGATCCTCAGTCGGCGACTCTAAGTAAGGCCTAGGACCTGGCATCGGATGTGGGAGTTGATGCTACGGCCCTTTCTTTGCCGGCCGTGGTGGCAGGGGAGGAAGGTGCGGTGGTGACGGTTGACGGGGATACTTCTTCTTCCCGGCCGGCCGTGGAGGCGAGGGGGAGCTGCAGTGCTGCGTCGTCGTATTCTTCTTCCTTGTTTGGATGCTGGGGCGGTACTTGTCACGGCGGTGTCTCCCCTCCTTCCTATTCAAGCCGCCATGGTGGTGGCTCTGTTGGTGGAAGGTTTGGGTGCCTGCGGCGGCGATTCGGTCCGAGAGCTTCTCTCCGGCGTCTTCTGGCGGCAGTTGTTCCATCAGCATCGTCGGACCCAATGGCAGTAGGGCTGCCGCTCCTCTGCTGCTCATCACCGTGCGTTGTCCCCGGTGGATCGCTGGATCTCGCCGGAGTTCGCCGTCGATCTGGAGGTGGAAGAGGATGAAGGACTTGATTTCTTTTTCAAGTTTTCTCCAGGGTCCTCAGTGCTTATTTCTGGGCCTCGATGTGATTTTTATTTTATTGGGCCTTTTGTACTCCAGTGTTTTCAAAGCAGCAATATTCGGGTGCTGCACCCATTCCCCGTTCAAAAAAAAAACCTAGACAGATTTTTTTTTATCTCATCTGCTGTCTGTAAAGTAAACTTGTGAATATAAAGCTATATCTATTTTGCTTTTGACGAAGAATCTGTATATTGTCATCGTTTTCATTTTTTTGCGGGTGGTCCGGTCTACTCTCCTTTGTGGCCGCACGCAGCCGATTATGCTTTATTAGTCTCCGTCAGAATCAATTCGCCATTGATTAAAGCATACATCATTGGTAGCAACTCGACTGATTGAGAAGGGGTACAAGTGGCAGAGAAACTAGTCATCGGTGTAATTCGGATGCGGTCAAGTTTGATCGATCATGACACTTGTGGAAACACTAATCATATCATGATCTGATCGACAACCTTTTGCAACACGATAGGTAAGGTGTACATGCGGACTGTTTTTTGTAACGATAAAAAGTGATAGTTCCTTTGATTAAGATGCTTTTTCTTTTGCTTTGTTACAGAGATATGTAGAGAAAGTAGGGGCGATTAAACATATTGCTCACGTTGAAACACGAGCTTGCGTTCACTGTGTCGATGTCTAGGATGGATAAACATGACTCAGATCTGATGGAATTTTTAAGATATTTATTCAGCCTGGTGCCTCGAATTCAAAACAAGCAATACCTTTTTTTTCTTGAAAAGGGGATATTTCCGGCATTTGCATCGATTGACGCATACATTTTTTTTCTTGAAAAGCAATACATTTTTCATTGTTCTTTTGTTTTCCATTCTAAGTGATTTAATCAGGTTTGTAGTAATATTCTTCAGCTTCAGTTTTCTAGTGCCCTAGGTTTTCCAGCTAGATGTTGTTCATCCGATGTACCTAGACAAGTTTTGTAGCTAATCAATATGCTTCCCAAAAATTGTGAATTTCAAGTCCTATCGTTGTCCTTTCCAGGGAATATATATAATTATGTCATCATTTTCATTTTGTTTTGGGGTGGTCCGGTATGCTCTCTGACCCCTCGTAGCCAGTTAAGCTTTAGTCTTTGTCAGAATCGATTCGTCATTGATTAAAGCACAACATGAAAGTATCACAACTGATGTAGTAAACGTACAAGTGGTTTGGAAACTAATCATCAGTTCACTTCGGATGCATTCAAGTTGGAGTGGTGAGAATGTGATGTGTTGTCTATCTGATATGATTCTTTTTATTATGTGGGTCATGAACCTGGGGGAGTCTCATGACACATGTTCAAACTTCGATTTGAAGACCTAACAGTTTCTTACAACACCAAGGGAAAGTGTACCTGACACTACAGGAAAGATTCCATACACCGAAGGCCAAATGTCGGGGCCATCGGCGTAGCGGCTTCCCCCGGCCAGCCATCCAGGCCGACGGTCGATGTAGGGACGGAGGTCGGCGTAGATGAAGGTGCCGAGGGTAGCCCCCGGCGTAGCGCGGCCGTCCGCGTAGGGCTATGCCGACGGTGGCCCTCGGCGTGCGTCCCGCCCTCAGCGTAGTCCCAGTTCAGACACGACGACGAAAACAGTGTTAGGTAGCCAGGCTGTGCCGACGACCAGACCGTTGGCGTAGCTCTTTGGGAAAAATTGGTTGGTCTGTGCCGACGGCTGGACCGTCGGTGTAGGCCTCTAGATTTTTTTCATTTAATTTTAGCGATAGCTATTTTTCCTTTTACCTCATTAATATTTGAAAAATCATAATTAAATCATTCTAATTTAGAAAAATAAATAATATATCAAAATTTGCAGAAAAATAAGATCTATCTATCTACACTCAAATATTACACATTTGTAAATAAAAAGTAAGTGAAACATAAAACATTATATATAGTTTAAAATGGGCATAAGAAATTCAAAAACGATCCAAACAATGTGAAACCTTCGCGTGGTGTCATATAATTTGACATAATTAGAAGGAAAAATATCAAACTTGGTATATTAATTATGTCTCAAAAAACCTTCACAAAATGACCTATCTCATTCGAGGTTTCCTGGCTTTCGGGTCAAATGACCAATGTTATGGCTACAATTAAGGCATAGTTTGTGATAATGTGTCCATATCATGTATGTACATCATGGGATGACGAACAATCTTGCAGGAGGAAGTTTTATTTTTCGTCGCACCAAAAAGCCATTTTTTATTTTCTGAGTGCAAAGAACGGGCGATTTTGTGAAGCAACCATCAAATGGCTAATTCAAAATGCTACCACCACATTTTTAAAAATACTAGACCACCTTACATGGACAATCTCCTAATAGGGGTATCTCAAACCTTTCAGTCTATCCTTGGTGAAAAAGACAAATTCCTGCCGAATCGGTAGGAAGTGGGTCAAATATGAACTACATGTATATGATCTGATGCTCATAATTTTTTACAAAAATCATTTTTAGGTTCACAATATATTATTTCATCAGAGATCCAATTCAAGTTTAGCGAGTCTCAGCCCCGAGCTAATTATCTTTATGTGTGCCGTTTTAAACAGGCAAATGCGATTATGGTAAGAATCACGACATAGTTTGTGATAAGTTGATATTGATATCATATTTGGATTACTCTCATTTTTCTAATCAATTTAAACATATTATTTGTCCAATTACGATTTACAGATTTAAAGATATTAAGTATTTCATATTAAATAGAAAATTCAAAAAATTAATCATTATATTTTTATTTGAATTCAATAATATTTTTACTTATTCCTTGTTGTTTACTTGAATAATTGTTCGTAATTTCAAAAAATACAAACATGTGACATGATGATATAAGAGTTAATAGGATTGATATCATAGTATTGACAACAATGTATAAATTGCTTTGCGGAAACATATTTTGAAAGAACGAGGAAGTTAAGCATGCTGGAGGTGGAGTAGTAAGGATGGGTGACCAACCGGAAAGTTTGACGAAGATTACATTGTGAACAAATATTAAATGTAATGAGTGTCAAAAATGTTCAAAGCGAGAGATTAACGAGTCAAACAATTCAAAGAATAAAAAATGGAAAAACAAATTAATTTAGGCTATGACGACGGTCTGGCTCTCGGCATAGAAGGCCTGTTCCGACGGTGTAGCTCCTAGACTGGGCCTATGCCGACTTCATGGCCGTCGGCGTAGCTCCAGGGCTGGGCCGTTACCAAATGGCTGTCGCCTGACATCATGGGGCCCGCTGCGAGCTCTATGCCGATGGGGTCCTGTACGCTGGCGGCCGAGGGGCTACGCTGAGGGGGCTACGCCGACGGCCACCGTCGGCACAGCCTGTGCCGACGGCAGTATGCCCCTGTGCTGACGGCAGCCGGCCGTCGGCGCCTCGAATCTTTCCTGTAGTGTGAAGTTTGTTTTTGCAATGACCAAAACTGATGATTCCCTTCGGATCATGAAGTAGTGAAGAATGCAATTTGCACATGAATGGATAATTTCCAGTTGTATACAACGTTTATCCAGTATGATGCCTCAGATTCAAAATAAGAAACCCTCGAAAATTACGAATTTGGCGGCGGTGGTTGATGGTGGTGGCTAGTTGGTATTGTGTTTCTCAGCATTTCCCCAAGTTATTAACATTGGCTTAAGATTATTTGAGTGTGTCTGTGTGTTATGCTCTTTGTATTATCAGCATGTGTGGGCTCTCGCCGGACGGACCGTCTAGTTTATAGATTACACTTGCATGATAGGGCATCATGTATGACAACATCTCCATCGTCAAGAAGTTCCAACTAAGGATGAGAAAACCTAGGATCTAAGCCCAAAAACTTTGTTCCTGATTCCCCGGGCCACCGTGTGCGTAAAATTGTTGTCGGGCACCGCAGTGTCCCAACTCAATATGCCATTAACTGGAAAGCGTTACACGTGATCGGATATCCCATGGGAAGAAAACCCCAAAAGAAACATAAAAACAAGGTGCTCACCACATTCCACATGAACTGTGGAATGATGGGCATATGTATGGAAGAACATGGGAATGTGAACTTTTTGGACAAAGCTGTCTAGCCAGCTACTAGTATCTACTCCCTCTGTTTTAAAATATAAGATGTTTTAGGTTTATGAAGAAAATGAATCTAGACTTGTTTTACTATGTAAGGTCACTTAACTTTGGAATTTATCTACACATTAAAACAAGTCTAGATTCATTTTCTTCATAAACCTAAAACATCTTATATTTTGAAACGGAGGGAGTAGATAATGTTGGGGATAAGATCATCACATATAATCTATGAAGATAGATATATACCGTGTATCTTCTATCTAAATATCTATGCACTTTTACACCTTGATGGATAGATGGCCTTACTTTATGTGTACCGTCTCATCCCGAAGATTCGCTCTTTTTTCCCTCAAAGATTCATTATTTGGTGATTGGATCCGTCCAGGGTTTTGGACTTTTGGGACCAAAAGATCATGCATGCATGACGTGGCGCATCATGTGCAGGCACGAGAGCCCCCCGCAAAAGAAAAAGAAACAGAAAGAAGAATGGAGCAAAGGCGTGAATGTTGGTCTTGGTTGTCCGATTGGTAGTATGAATAATTCTATGCAACATATATTAGTGTCACGAAGGTGCATGGATTAGGTGCATGATTGACCCAGTTTGTTGACTAATTTCTAAAACACGCATAGAGACAGCCTAACCCATAACACGACAGCATATACTACCGCCCGACCACGCTGACCATAAGTCTAGGTTAGTACTAATTTGTAGCGGCTGCTTTTAACACGACAATGGTTAATACGTTGTTAACTTGATCCCACACTTTGCATGTCTGGAAGAGAGTAGTCTGGTATTTTCATATCTAACAAAAGATAGACATGACCAATAGAGTCAAAAAGGTAGCTTGCTTGTTCCTCTTGACATCCTTAGCTTTACTAGCTTGCGCCGAAAATTGTGACTGGCCTTGAAAGTTTTGAGTGAAATGGCGCAGGTAGGGTTGGCTTTAGTTACCAACTTGCCTCCAGTCATGGAGTCAACATTCCTTGTTTTTGTTTTTGAAATGGGAAGCAAAGCCCCGCCCACTGCATTAAGTGATGCGTACAACCCTTTTATTACAAATTTAAGATGTTACAATCAAGGATCAAAAAGGGAGGCAGCATTACTTGTATAGATACACAAAAGAGCTCCGACATATCGGCCACAAAGCAAAGCCGTCAAACTTCAGTGTGTTCTCCTTGTGGAAGAAATAGTTTGTGGGATCGAGTAGTATGTACCTAGTCTCCTTATGAAATATAAAAACAACCTTATTTTACCTATTTTCCCCCTTCCATTTCATTTGGTCAACACACAAACATACACTCCTTCATAGTGCTAGATGCAGTGGCTCCAAATTGGATAGATGGTAGACATATATATCTTACTTAATTAATGCCATCTACTAGCTATGTTTTAACTAAGATCACATTTGTGGATGGACAATCAATGAGATCAGTTAATGAGTGTTGGTATAATATTTAAGGATAGAGGGCTCCGGTATGCAAGTTTAATTAATAATCTCATGTTTCACTTCCTTTATTTTGAATATCACGATCACACGCATATTGCACATTGATGAGAGAGGGAACCGGAGGAGATTAGATAAACACACATATATACTAAACATCTACCTAGGTAAGAAACAAAGTTGGCACCAAACCTTTTTCTATTTGGGTGTAAAGCAAAAATAATTAAAGAGCTAAAGCGTGTTTGGTCTTTTCACCCACATGCTTCTTGGTCCCTAATTAGTCGTCAATAAGTCACTAGTTCTACCACCCACTCACTCACTCACTTACATCAGTGTCACCTCATCCTACCGCATACTCCTTTAGATTCTCTCTTCATTAATTGCTTGTCACGTCATCTTTTGAGTCTAGGTGGCATATATGTTATCACTTATGTGTACTCCCACTACAAGTAGTCTAAGCTTGTTGTTGCTTTTAACACGATAATTATTATACATTGTTAACTTGATCCATCTCAATGCACGATTATCTGGATGAGACTAGTCTAGTATTTTTCACATGTACAAAAAGATGGCTATGACCAATTAATTGACTCAAAATGCAGCTTGCATATTCCTATCTTCTTAGCTTCGCCAGCTTTAGTCTTCGATGAGCGAGCATTTCTTGTATTTTATATGTACACTCAAAAGATAGCTCTAATATATTGTCCACAAAACAAGCCTTTAAAATTAAGTGTGTTCGATCTCCTTGTGCAAGAGAGCAATGGTGGGATCGACTAGTATGTCTCCTTATGGTACTTTACTGCCTTTTACCTCTTCCATTTCAGCTCTTTTGCTTTGACCCACACATATATATTCTCCATAGTGTGATATCCACTAACTCCAGATGGGATGGGTCATACATATATATCTTAATTAGCTATACATAGATTACCTCAACATGAATGATAGATATATATATCTAGAATAGTGGATAGATATGTTCACACTCACACAGATCATTTTCCCGTGGTTCTTTTTTTTTCTAGCGAAACAAAACGAGCTAGCTGCTTCAAACATCACTCTCACTTTTGCGAGAAAGCACACATAAAAAAAGGAGATTCACTCAAAGCATGCACTTGTTTGGTTGCTAGCGCTGCCACTTGCTTTGTTAATCCTAGTATAGTGGCCATCACTAGCTAGAATCTACCCAGTGCTTTTCCACGTTGTAATATATTAAAGCACCCTAACTTTGCCACGAGTGCATGGAAAACTATTTCATATATATAAATACCAGAGTGACATCAACTGTACTGGCGCCTGCCACTGCCATGTGGGCCTAATTGTGTGCCTGTCTGCGGTTCATCATCCCTTCCACGAATCCCATTTTTTTATGAAAATTCATGCATCTCGTACTCCTTTGCCACTTAGTTTCATGGTTGTAATTTTGTGACAATTTTTCAAAATTCGGGTCATTATTGTATCTCGAGCATTCCATGAAATAATCCCTTTTGTGCTATCATTTATTCACCATTTTGGACAATGAATTGTAAATTTATTAAAAAGAATCTTCATATTTCATTTCACATAAGAATGTACACTTAGCCTCTAGCATTTTGGATCACCATAGATAGGATGATCATTAATTTTCACCCTGTTACATAAGAAACAAAAGTTAGGTGCATATTTTTATACCCTTGCTGATGAGCAACAGCGTGGATATACCTCAAAAGGAGATAACCACACGATTATAGTAAAAAGGTGGCCTGTAATATTTTGAACTATCTTCGGAAGAAAATGACCGTCTGCTGGAAAGCACCATTTGAAAACTCTACAAACTAGTAAGCCTTACCAATGCAAGCTCATCAGGTAGCCATAAGATTATGATACTCGGAAAATAAATTAAGATTACATACATGTTCCTTATCATGCAAGGTCGATGGGATTAGTGAAAGAATGTTATAATATTTGAAGATATAGCACTTCAATTTGCAAGTTTGATTAAACATTGTTACTTTTCACCTTTTTTTTTCAATCTTGGCATAGATATGGTAGCCAATTATATATCTACCCATGACAAAAAGTTGCACTACTGGATAACACGCACATTCAATATTGATCGCAGATCAGATTAGATAAGCATGCATAGATGTAATAGGTAGGCATAATCCTGAGCTAGACTTTATTGAAAAAAATTCCCACGTCTAGAACTTTTTCCCGGTGGGACCAATTATCTACCTCATTCATAATAATTCAAAACATGGTAAGAAAAGAGAGTAAGTTGGCCCCGATTTTTTTTGTTTGTGTGTAAAGTGTGTCTTTTCTTTCAAGGTTGACGGGGGAAATTCCCACCGCTTGTTGCATTCCACTCGAAAGAACCCTTGAAGGGCCATGTTCTTACAAACAGGTAATAGAGATACACAGGTTCACAAAAGGGATAAAACAGAAATCAGCACAAACAGCTAAAGCATGAGTTACAAAGTGAGCATGAGAAGCTCCAGAGGCGTGCCAGCCGACATGATGGCGGAATTTACTCGGTTGATTGACTAATTCCTCGAGCACGTACGCGTGAAAGGAAGCCTAACAGATAACATGACATCGAATACCGATATCAAGATCAACCACACTGACCATTAGTATATATAAGGTAGCCATTTCTTTTAAACACTGAGCGATGTTAATACGTTGTTAACTTGATCCAGTATCATGCATGCTTGTCTTGAAGAAGCTAGTGTGTAGTATATTTTCCATACAAAAACATGGACATGACCGATTAAATGAGTCAGAAAAGTAGCTTGCATGTCCCTGTGGATGTTAGCTTTGTCAGCTTGCGCCGGAAATGGCGACCGACTGGAAAGGTTTTGAATAAAACGGATCTCAGTCCCATGGTCGGCAGGGGTGGCTTTAGAAACTCGTCTTCGATGAGGGAGCATTCCTTGTATTGTATGTACACACACACACACACAAGATAGCTCCAACATATCAGCCACAAAGCATGCCATCAAAGGTAAGCGTGTTCGATCTCCTTGTGCAAGAAAGCAATGGTGGAATCGAGTATGTAGTATGTCTCCTTATGAAATAAGAAGATGGTGGTTCAATAATCGGGCTTTAATTTACTGCTTTTTCTCTCTTCCATTTCAACTCTTCTTCCTTTGACCCACACATACTCTCCTTCATAGTGTGAGACGCACTAACTCCAGATGTGATGGGTCATACATATATCTTATTTAGTGATATACAGATTACCTCAACATATATATAGTGTGAGGCGCACTAACTCACACTCTGATCATTTTCCCCGTGGTTTATTTGGTGGTGAAACGAAATGAGCTAGCTCCTTCCAACTTCACACTCTCACTTTGGGAGAAAGCACACATAAAAAAGGAGATTATTCACTCAAAGCATGCACTTGTTTGGTTGCTAGCGCTGCCACTTGCACAGTGTGGCTTTCACTAGCTAGTTAGAATCTACCATGTCACTAGCTAGACACTACCTAAACAAAGCGGCCTAACTTTGCCACGAGTGCATGGCGCCTGCCACTACTGTGTTGCCCAATTCTATACTGTCCGCAGTCCACCCTCCTAGTGTTTGTTATGAAAAATTATATATCTCCAGCAATACTGTTTTTTTTTCGAAATGGGCGCATTTATTAATCAAACTGTTTAATGCTTACATCCGGCCTCTGCATAACCAAGATGCAAACAGCCACACGAACGACAAAACTAAGTCAAAAAGTAGACAAGCATTACAAAAAGACACTATAAAAATAAAAGTCTAGAATCTAAGATAGATCAATCCTCAGTTCACGCGGCCATCCATGTCGGGGGAAAATATCCCTCGCCGTGTCCTCCAATCGCGTACATCCCTCCATAAATAATTCGCGAAACTCCATGCGTTGGAGAATATTCCATGATTGGAGGATATCCGTGGCTCGATAAATAACCTGCAGAGGAGAAGACACAATGTTATTAAAAATCTTGTCATTTCTACAAAGCCATAGCGACCATATAATGGCAAGCACTCCCACCCTAAACAAAGTTCTGTACTTATCAACAATTTCATGCAACCAGTTACCAAAAACATTGGTTACAGAACGTGGAGGAGATAAACCAGAAGCTATTTGGATGAATGACCATATAGAGCGAGCAAATTTGCAATGGAAAAATAAATGGCGAATTGTCTCATCTTAATGACAAAAAACACATTGTGTACTTCCATGCCAATTCCTCTTTGCAAGATTATCTTTTGTTAGAATTACCCCTTTCCGTAGATACCATGCAAATATCTTCGTCTTAAGGGGTAGTTTCATTTTTCAAATTTTACTATTATCATCGACCGGGAAATCAGGTTGGACCAAAGCTTTATATAGTGAGCCAACAGAAAATTTACCATTTTCTAGTAATTTCCATTTGAACACGTCAACACCATCCGACAATTGTATCATAGGTAATCGTAATAATAGATTGTTCCAAGATAACAGTCTAGGTCCGATGAGACTTCTTCTGAAAGACACATTAGGAGGATAGTCTTCCATCACTGTGGAAATTGTATCCCCTTTGTGTCTAACAATCGAATATAGAGCTGTATATTGTTCGCGAAGAGTAGTTTGGCCAAGCCACTTATCTCCCAACACCTAATATGTGATCCATCCTTAATCTCAAAAGCACCAAAACAAAAGAAATATTTCTTGGTGGCCATAAGATCCGCTCAAAAATGTGAATCTCTGGGTTTCCAAACCACTTGAGACACAGCTTTGGACCCCACATATTTTCTCCATAACATGGTTTGCCAAACACCATCTTCTGTAAGTAGTTTAAAAGGCCATTTGCCCAGAAGCGCGGTGTTTTTGACTTGCAAATCGTGTATGTCCAGTCCACCAAACTCCTTCGAGCAGCAAACAACATTCCATCTGGCCAGTCGATATTTTTTTCTCACTATCCCCTTGTCAAAAGAATCTTAAACGGAAATAATCCACTTTGTTCAAGACCCCTTTTGGTAATTGGAAAAACGAGATCATATACAGTACTATATTAGTAAGTACTGAATTTATGAGTACTAGTCTTTCCTCAAGGGATAACAATTTTCCTTTCTAACTATTAAGACGTTTTTGTAGCCTTTCCTCAACAAGTTTCCATTCAGCAATTGTGAGACGCCGATAATGAATCGGTATTCCCAAATAATTGATTGGAAACTGACCCTGACCACAGCCAAAAAGTTCAGCATATAGGTGGGCCTCATTTTGGGCCTCACCAAAACAATACAAATCACTCTTATGAAAGTTTATTTTAAGCCTAGATAGCTGCTCGAATGCTGTTAATATTAATTTCAGATTCTTAGCCTTCTCCAGATCATGTTCCATAATTAGAATTGTGTCATCAGCGTATTGAAGAATAGAAAGTCCACCATCAATAAGATGTGGAACTACTCCTTCAATTTGACCATCAGCCTTTGCTCTCTTAATAAGGATAGCCAACATATCAGTCACTATATTAAATAGTAAAGGCAATAATGGATCCCCTTGTCTCAGTCATTTCTTGGTCTGGAAGTATTTTCCAGTATCTTCATTTACTTTAATGGCAACACTACCCCCAGACACAAATGACTTAATAAGTGTGCGCCACTCCTTAGAAAAACCTTTCATGCCGAGTGTTTGCTGAAGGAAAGACCAATTAACTTTGTCATATGCCTTCTCAAAGTCAATCTTGAACAGTACACCATTTAATTTTTTTGAGCGTAGTTCATGGATTGTTTCATGCAGAATTACAACACCATCAGGATATTTATTTCTTGCATAAACGTAGTTTGAGACGGGCTAACAACATTGTCAATAACCGAGTTTAGTCTAATTGTGGAAACTTTAGTAAAAAATTTAAAGCTAACGTTAAGCAAGCAGATTGGACGATATTGTTGTATACGTTCTGCATTGTTAACCTTAGGCAGTAAAATTATATTGCCAAAGTTGAGTCTAAAGAGATCCAATTGTCCGACTTGTAAAAACCCAAACAAATTCATCAGGTCCTCCTTGATAACGTCCCAGAATTTTTGGTAAAATTCCGCTAGGAAGCCATCAGGTCCTGGTGCTTTGTTATGTTCCATTTAAAAAACCGCTTTCTTGACCTATTCCTCGGTATATGAGGCAGTTAGAAAGCTATTTTTTTCATCAGAAACCTAGGGGATATCGGACGTTTGGGACTCATCCATAGAGAAAGAATTTTCCACTGGGGCCCCAAACAAGGATTTATAATAGGTAGTGATATATGACTTCAGATGGTCCTGTCCCTCAGTCATACCTTCATCCTGAATCAGAGAGTGAATAAGTTTCTTCTTATGCTTGCCATTGGCAACTGCATGGAAGTATCTAGTATTCACATCTCCTTCTAGAATGAATTTTGCTTTAGAGCGTTGGTATCATTTGAGTTCCTCCTCGCGCAGAAGTCGGGCTATCTCCACATTCGATTGGCTTTTAAGCTCAATTTCTTGTGCAGATAATGGCCTTACCTCCGTGGAAGCCTCTTAGTCATCAATTATAGATGTTAGGCGTAATTTTTCGTTTTTAAGGATACCCGTTGTGTGCCTGGCCCAGCCCCGAAGGAACTTGCGTAAAGTACGTATTTTGTTATTCCATCGTAGGATAGGCGTTTGGCCACCTACCGGTTTCTCCCAAATAGCCTTTACCATCTCGTAAAAACCATCACGGATCATCCAACCGAGTTTAAATTTAAACTCATTCATAGACTTCCGTGGTGGTGATCCAAAAGATAAAAGTAAAGGAGCATGATCCGACAAAGCCTCAATACGCTCTAGAGCGCGAACAGTTACCATAGGGAACTTTTGTTCCCAGTCAGTATCCATAAGCACTCTATCTAGTTTTTCGTATGTTGGCTCCGGAAGACTATTAGTCCATGTAAATTGCCTTCCTAACATTGTAACCTCTCTCAAGTCCAGACTATCTATAACAGCATTGAACAGAAAAGGCCAATGTTCATCGAACCGGCCCCGACTTTTCTCGTGAGGAAATCTAAGCAAATTAAAATCCCCTCCTATAAGAATAGGATATGGATTGTCCTTTGACAAATTCACAAGATCACGTAAAAAGTCAGCCTTATAAACACCCTGGGCGGCCCCATATACGGCGACTAAAGACCATATGAAATTATCAGCCTTGTTACGGATATGGAGTTTTATAAAAAAATCTTCCACCGAACTAGCTAAAACTTCCATGGTCTCATCTCGAACGCCTAACAGGATCCCCCCAGATCGACCACGCGGCGTACGTGATATCCACTCCACAAGAAAGGCGATTGAGTAGAGATTGTGAAAAATCCCGTCTACCAGTCTCAGAAATACCCAAAAAATCCAAATTATGGTCTCTCACACAATCAACAAAGAATAAATGTTTAGCCAAGTCCCGAAGACCTCTGCTATTTGAAAACATTCCATTCATTGAAAAACTATAGGAGATTTGGATACATGGGATCTCTTTCGTGACCGCTGGCTCTTTGATTTTTGACCAGAAGCTTTCAGCTCATACATAGAGGCAAGCCCAGTCTCATCAAAGTCCACCTCCGACACTTCACCGACTAAGTGAGAAAGGAGTTGACCATCTACTGTGGCATGGAACTCCTCCTCCTCCTTAGTTAGTGAAGCATCAGGAAAAACACCGACCTTAGGAGTAACCGTTAGACGGTCAACCTCCATGTGTCGCAAAACATAAGAAGAAAAAGATACTTCCTGTACAGAGCTACCCAAACTAATGCCAACATTGGCTAGTTTAGAAGAAATAACAGGAGTAGAAAAAGACAAAAAAGATTTCGAAGAACTCATTATACCTGGCAAATCTAAGTTCCTCTCTGCCTTACGCCGCATGGCCTTGAGCATGGAGTCCTCATCAGTCGCGGACGCCCCAGAGGCATCGACTCCATGACGCGCGCTCCGCCTGAAGGGAGTACCACTCCCCTGCACAGCGACTAGCGAAGCGTCACCAGGAGAAGAAACCCATACTGGAGACCGAGGCAACCCAGACCCCTCCTAGGTCCGGTCGCCCCCATCGACCAGCGAAGTCTCCTGACCCACCAATGGAGGCGAGACGTCCCGAAGTGTCCCCAGGTCCTCCCTGACCAGGGAGACGCAGTCAACCACCGCGTCATGGTTGTCCAACCCCGCCTAGGTCGGACCAAGCACAACAGCATCCTGAAGCTGGTCAGGAACGTCACGGTCAGCCGACCCCTCCCGGGTCAGCTTCTGTGAACACAACGAAGGAACAACCTCCTCAAGTACAGGAGTGGAAACAGGAATAGATCTTCCCAAAATATGCGTTCTGGACCTCGCTGGTGCCGAGCAAGATCGCAACACAGGAATGGAAACAGAACAAAGAGCCTCCTGTAACTGAGCTGGAGAAACGCGAGACGCCGAAGTAGAACCCTTCCCACGAAGAGGGGAATCCAAAGGAAGAGCATCCAGAAGTTGTCGTCCCCACGGAGTAACCGGATTAGCATTAAAAGGGGTGACAGCAAACACTCTCTGCACCCCCTGACTGGAAGATGCAGGCGTGGAAGTACCCTGCACAGCCGAGGAAGATCCAGAACCCACCCCCTGAGTGGCAGCAGCAGCCTCAGAAGTATCCATACCATCCTCAAACTGCTTCCCATTGGCATCATCATCCGCGTTATCATCTCCTTTTCTCCACAGGAAAGGAACAAACTCTGGTTCCAGAATATAACCCCCAAGTTCAATCCGAAAACGAAACTCAAATACCTTGTGCTTGACCATGGCATCTGACACAGTAAAGTGGCCAAGGGAGTCTTTCGCCTTGAGAAAAACCTTCGTATCAAACATCTCCACGAGGATACGGACGACCCCCCGCTTCCGCAGACTTAATAAATCCACATCAAGAGTGTTCCCCATGAGTCCTCCAACAGCCCACAAGCCCTGAAAGGATCGAAAAATATGGGGTACCCCCTCCACATGTAGCCAAACCTGCTGCATCTCAAACTTATGTGGCACCTCCTCCATCCTGTAAACCGAGAAGGTCAGCTGAGCGGTACTGAGCGGAACGGTCATCAGGATTCCATCCACCCTGTCCAAATCCTCAAACGTCGGGAAGCTCACTAAGAAGGCTGAATCTCCATGAGGCACCGCCTCCCACTTCCACTAAACATGCACCTGGCACCCCCTGGAAATCTGCCTCTGAACGACCTCTGCTGAAACCATCGGGCCAGAAACTCGTACCAGAGCAATAGGGGTCTGACTGCGCGCAAGATGATCCCGAGTCACTACATCCGGAATCTGGGTGAACAGAGTCTGGTCGCTGCCAATACCACCCATATACGGGGTCAAGCGCGTCTGCTTCAGCACCGGACACCTCAATGTGGGATGTGCAACGGAATCACAAATGTAGCAATAATGGACCGCCTTACAATCCTTGGTCGCATGAGTATTAACTGCATACTTCCAACAACGAACGAATTTTTTATTCTTCTTACCGACATCAGCCACAACCGTACCCTCAGAAACTTGTGCAGTGACAACCGGAGGCTGGCTCAGATGTTGCTGCTGCAGGGTGTACTGCTGCGGGAAAGGAGGTACAAAACACCCGGGCACCTGCATCTGTGGAACCCCATACTGCTGGAAACCCTGCGGCTGAGGATGAAGCTGCTGATCCGACTGTGCTTGAATGACCTGTGGCTGAATCCCACGAGCTTGTGGCTGCTGTGTCTGCTTCTTATTCTTCTTTCTCTTCAGAACAGCAGATGCCGCAGCGCACGCACCCACAGAAAAATGTTGCGGGGTTGCGATGGAACCACAGCCGCCTGATCACCATTGTAGCCCCCATGGAACAAAGGAGCAGAATATGCGCCCTGCATATATGTCGCGGTCGGCTGACCGACGAACGGGGTCGATGTCCCACGATATGGCCGCTGCAAAGGCAGATGCGGGACAGCTTGAAGAGCATTGAAGTAAGCCGCGGGAGGCCTGAACTGAACTCCCGGCGGGAACTGTGGATGTCCTGACGCTGGCTGGTACACGTGCGTCGAGGCAGGAGCATGCACTGATCCTTGCCCAGGCGAGGCAGCCTGCGCCGAAGGAGCCGACGCCGGCGTCGGGAGCCTTATCACAGCAGAGGACACTACCCCGGCGGCAGGTACAGGAGCTGCGTGCGGCGCTGGCGCAGGGGGCGGCCCCCTAGGGTTTACACCATATCCCCGTCCCGCCATCGCTGAAGAAGAAAGGACCGAAGCAAACGACCATCCGGGCAGACGCAGAGGGACAGATGACGGCGATGGCGAAGCCTGACGGGGCGATGTAGGCGGCGGCTTGGCGGAAGGCTCGGATGGCAGAAGGCTTGACGTCTGGGAATGAAACCGGGTACAGAGTCTTCTCCCGATCGCAGTCCACGTGTGTTGCCCAACTATATGCCATTTTGTTATAAAAAAAATCATGCACTTAGTTTCCCTGGGGATGTAATTCCGTGACTATTATTCAAATTCCGGTAGTTATCATATCTCTCGAGCATTCCATGAAATAATCCCTTTTGTGCTATTTTTATTCACCATTTCAGACATTGAATTGTAAATTTATTAAAAAGAGTCTTCACAGTTCATTTCACATAAAAATTCACACATTTCCTCTAGCATTTTGGATCATCGATTGTATAAACCGGCACCTAATTTTCACCCTATTGCACTGTAAAACAACTATATATTTGAATTATTACTGGATGTGCCACTGAAGAAGATAACCACACAATTTTAGTCAAACGGTGGCGTAAAATCTGTTGACTATCTATGGCGGAAAATGATGATGCCCAGTTGGAAACACACCGTTTGAAAACTCTATAAACTAGCAAGCGATCCTTTAATTAAGATTATGTAATTATTATAAGCCTTGCTAGTGCAAGATTGTTGAGTGTTGTAATATTTGAAGATATAGGACTTCACTTTCGAAGTTTGACTAAACAATGTTAATTTTCACCCCTTTTTTTAATCGCCATAGATATAGTAGTCAATTATATATATATATCTATCCATGACACACAAAGTTACACTAGATCTAGCACATTTTTTTTAAATAATACATTTTTTTATTGAATTTCACAAATAATACACAAAACGGACAAATTGCAAATCTGTTGGTCGGTCGGCCGTTCGACAGACGACCGACATGGTTCGTCTTTTGAACAGACGACAGACCGGTCGACTTTTATCAAACAGCCGGCAGCGTTGCCTTCTTTTTCCGAAAAGACGACCGCGTTGCCTTCTTTATTCCAAAAGACGACCGAGCATCACGCTGTCGGCCGACAGGGGGTTGCAGCGAGGTTCATCCGTTGAATGGACGAAGGCCGGGTTCGTCCGTTGAAGGGCCGACGCCACCCAACATATAACTCAGCGCCGACCCGTCGTCGTCCTCCCCTCCTCTCGCTAGCCCTCCTCTCTCTCGGTTCTTCCTCTTTCTCACTCGCTCGCTCGCTCTCGTTTTCGCCAGTTGCTGCACCGATTTTTAGCCCAGATTTCTACCCAAACTCGCTGCTCTAACACATTAGCAAGCTAGTAGAGTCCCGATCTACTAATGGAATAGCCTGGTGTAGTGATTTGAGTCGTTTTGGTGGAGGGATCTGGTGGTGTTCTTGTTGAGCAATGGCCATGGTGGAGGCTGGTGCTGGGACTTGAGGAAGGTGCATGGTGGATGTGCTGATCCGTTGACCTAAGGCAGCTGCACGACACGACTTCGCATGCTTTAAGGGTAAACCCTAATTTCTTGCTAATTGCGGTCATGTGTGTATGTTTATAGGTAGCCTTTGATGGGGTCTGTTAGATGCAAGATATTTGTAGAGTATTATGTGTCAATGTACCTGTTTTTGACTATTTTCGGTATTTTTTAGGTCGAAAATCATGTCAAATAATGTAGTGTTTAGGTTCTTGTATGGTCCTGGTTCCGTCAGAACAAACTAGCACGAAGTTGATTTGAGCGAGTTTAGTTTTATGGATGAAGTGCTTCAGAATCATGAAACAATGCCCGTTACTCAGTTGAAGGATTGGTTATGTGTTCGTTTAGGGCTCCCTCCTACCCATACTGTCGGTGTGCATGCTTTATGGACTAAGTTAAGGAAAACCCCTAATTTTTATTTAAGGCCAATAGAAGCGCAACAGGAATGGGTCAAATTTGTGCAAGCTTGCCAGAAAAGAGAAGTTAACCCTAGTCTCTTAGTGTTACCTGTGGCGAAAGAGGCTGGGTATGATCATGACCAGAGTAGTCAGACCGGTCATGCTGGAGGTAGTTATGATCATGGCCAGAGTAGTTAGGGCCAAGAGGGTGGCGGCGGTTATGAATCAGGTCACAGTAGCTATGCACACACCGGGGGTGATGGTTATGTATCAGAGGACGGTGGTGAAGGATTAGGGGAAGACATATTCAGTGGCGAAGCTGATGAGGACGAGATATATGATGGTTTGTTGCAACATCAAATGGAAGCCGAAGACTCAGAAGGCAACAATGATACGACTGATGATTCTGGCGAGTCTTATCAAGAAGAGATCGGCCAACCTATTCCGGCATCATGGAATAATGACAACACAGCAGCAATGACTGTGAACGATGGGCATGATTCGGCGTGGCATTATCACGCGAACAACATCTCTCTGGGTGCATTATATCCTAGCAAGAGACATCTGCAGGAAGCAATTGTTGAGTGGTCAATGTCCATGCAACGGGTCTTGAAAACGAAGGTGTCATCACAACAATATTTGACATTGGTTTGCGAGGAAGCTGGATGTCCTGCAAGGGTGCATGCCCATGTCCCTAGGTATGATACAAACTGGAAGGTCACCGATGTTGTGATGCACACATGCACACTTGAAAGTGTCCTTCAGGACCATCGTAACCTCACATCAACCCTCCTGGCTAGACTGTTGTACACAGAGATAGTGGAGGGCAAAGCCATGGGGGTGAAAGCTATCATTAACAAAGTTTCTGTCAGATTCCGCTACAATATTTCATACGGGAAGGCTTGGAGGACTAAGCAAAGGGCACTGGAGGCAAGGTTTGGTTCGTTTCGAGACGGGTATGAATGTGTTGTTAGGATGCTCCAGTTCTTCGCAGGCTAGGAATCCAGGCACCTACGTGGACATCCAACACTTTACACTGCCACAGGAACCTAATTTGAGGGTACTTCATCGAGTGTTATTCTCATTTGCTATATGCATAGAAGCTTTCACTCACTGTCGACCAGTCATCTGTGTGGATGGTACATTTCTCACTGGCAAGTATAGGGGTCAGATATTGACTGCCATAGGTCAAGATGGAAACAATCAAGTTGTTCCACTTGCTTTTGCTTTCGTGGAGAGCGAGAACACCGAGAGTTGGGTATGGTTTTTCAGGCAGCTGAAGATAGCAATTGTGAGAGATACACCGAATGTATGCGTCCTTCATGATAGGCATCCAGGTATACTAAGCGCGATAAAGAAGCTCACACAGCCCACTCCTGATGAAGTAACTCCATGGCTGGACATGCAGAGTCGTTGGTGCATGCGGCATCTAGGGGCCAATTTTTTCTCACAGTTCAGGAACAAGGCTCTTATGAACCTAGTCAAGAAGCTTTGCAAGCAGAACCAAGAGTGGAAGTATATCAAGTGGCGTGGCTATCTTGATGACTTCACTAAAAAACATGTGACTTAGAGGAGAGCAGCTAGAGCAGCAGCGGTCGCGGCTCATGCAGCGGCGTTAGCTGCACAGGCAACAACAGGAGCAGCACCACCGGAGGAAGAACCCATTGCCCTTTGTGACTTGCCAGGATTTGACCAACCCGGTACTAGGAGAAGGCCTGGCAGAAGGATTAAAAATTTTCAGGAATGGATACAACACGAGCCTGTAGAGAGGTGGTCTCTGCTTCATGACACTCATGGTGCTAGGTTTGGCGTCATGACTACAAATCTGGCTGAAACTTACAACTTTGTCTTGAGAGGAAGTAGGGCTCTACCATTAACAGCCATTGTGGAGTGTATTTTCACCGGAACTCTGAAGTATTTCAGAGACAGACTCCAGATGGCTCAGATGCATATCATGAACAACCCAAACACGAGGTATTGTTCAAAAATCATGCATTACATGGATGCCAAGATGGAGAAGGCTCGGTCCATGCATGTCATCGCCATCGGTAATCAGGAAAGAAGGTTCGAGGTACGCCTCCCTTCCAACCGGATTGGAACAGGAGAAGAGGTAAAGACACAGGAGGTGAGGATAGGCAACGAAGCCTGGCCAATGTGTGAGTGCACGTGCAATAAACCCAAGCTGTTGCATCTGCCTTGCTCTCATGTACTAGCTGCATGCGGGCTGATGGGTATGGATGCGATCTCGTTTGTGTCTCCTTATTTCCTTAAGGACGCGGTGGTCAATACGTGGACAGGCGATATGATGGGATATAGGGCATGGGGAAATTTCAACAAAGTAAATCCAGGTGAAAGGGTTTACATCCCAGAGCCTGAACTGATGCGGACAGGAAGAGGAAGGCGATAATGTGTCCGCATCCGTAATGATATGGATGAATCTGAAGCCAGAGGCCCTACTAGGCAATGTTTTCTGTGTAATCAATTTGGTCATATAGACACCAGTGGCACGCTGGCCCGTTTGATATGGAGCTATTCCACGGATACTTACATAGGTACATGTCGATGACACGGCTACGTCCCATTCCACACGTACATGACGATGAGATATACCCTAGCCAGTCAACACTGGAGTCTAGACAGTCAGCGGTAAGTACTTTATTTAGAGCATAATCAACATGAGTGCCTATGTAGTGCATACCTAACTATGAGACAAATGCAGGCCAATATGACGTGGGAGCTACAGACTGAGGTGGCTCAGTACGGACGATCGCTTTCGACCGTTCCTCTTGTGCCCCGTCAGCAGGCTCAGTCCTTTGCCCGGTGGGTCAAGGAGAAGCTGCGGCGTATCTACGCGACCATCACGTGCACCAACGTCTCAGACGTCGTTCAACACCGAGAAGCACAACGCCTACCGCGTCACTCGGTGGAGGAGCGCGTCCCACGTCGATCCACGCAGCAGCGCCCACCGCGTCACTCGGTGGAGGAGTGCGCCCCACGTCGATCCATGGAGCAGCCACCTTCTCCAGACCATGCTGGAGGCTCGGGATGGCACGAGGAGCATATTTCTCCACCACTCCGCCACGGGCCTCATCCACGACTCTCACAGCAGGCGCCGCCGAGAGCACCACCTCCAGACCAGGCCGGAGGCTCGGGGTGGCAGCAATCACAGTTTACTTCTGACCCGTGGCAGCAATCGCAGTTTAATATCGACCAGTTGCAACAGAACCAGATTACTTTCAAACAATGGCAGCATCAGCAGCCGATCCCCTACATGGACTTCGCTTATCGACCACAATCTCATCCTCATGGTAAGCGTGTCCCTTCCTACTATTGTTAGATGCAGTATGACATTGTTCAGTACTAAATTTCTTGTACACTAGCAGGAAACTCCGTTACATGGGACAGTACTGACGACCATGATCAGCAGACACAACACGAGCAGGTAGACTGGTTTGGCCAGTATCAGACAGGTACTCCACCACCTATCCCCACACATGATACACAGGATCAAGGTGAAGGGTCAACTGCACCTCGCCGTGATGTGATGCCACCCCACAGATATGGATGGAGTACACCGAGGCCTCCGCCACCTCGTCGTCGACACCAGTGATATCTACTTATGTATCAGGCATTTATCTATCTATGTATGAGACATATATCTACTTATGTATCAGACATTTATCTATCTATGTATGAGACATCATTCTATTATTTCATGATTTTATTCGACAAACTACTCAACATAGCTTGCAACACAGTTCAACATAACTTGCGGTACATAAATAAGAGTCCTATCTACCCCTAGCATGATGCCTTTCCCTTTCCCTTCGATGATGCCTCACCCTTTCCCTTTGACGATCCCTCGCACTTGCTCTTCTTGGCCTGCGCTTTCTTGTTCTCCTGCCTCTTGTCCCACTCAGCTCTCGCCTTGCTTCCAACGGGTGGCGGCATGAAGATATCATCCTCATCTTCGCTCTCTTCTATCCAGGCCCTAGGTGCCACAACCTGCTCCGTCATGTCAGCTTGACTCTTCTTGGCCTGCGCTTTCTTCTTCTCCTGCCTCTTGTCCGACTCAGCTCTTGCCTTGCTTCCAACGGGTGGCGGCATGAAGATATCATCCTCATCTTCGCTCTCTTCTATCCAGGACCAAGGTGCATCAGCCCGCTCCATCATGTGAGCTTCACTCTTGAAGGTGAGCTTGTCCCACCTTGCCTGGATCCTGAGAAGCTCTGCTCATACCTGATTTGGGGTCTTCAGTTTCCACCCTCTCCGATGAAGTGACTTACCAAGCATAACGAGAGCATCATGGTTCGTTACCAACGTCTCCTAGTGGGCTGGTTCATCGCCTATCATAACACTTCTCGCTATTTGGAGAAGCCCAATGGACATATCTAGCGGCCAGGGAAATGCGTCGTTCATAGTGGAGAGGAGTGGAGAAAAATGCGAGAGCAAGAGGAGAGGAGGGAAATTAATTACAGAATAAGAGGAGGAAGAGATGAACTGGGTGAAAAGATACATCTCGTTGCCTGCATTTATAGAGGCACCGAACAGAATAGGCGGGAAAAAAGGGCGGGAAGGACTGGCGGGAAAGAAGGGCGGGAAGGACTGGCGAGAAAAATCGGCGGGAGAAATCGGCGGGAAGGAGTGGCGAGAAAAATTGGCGGGAAGTGACGGTGGGATAAACGGCGCGAAACAATAGTCCGAAACCTAAAACTTATTTGGAAACTGCCGATTAATGCAACCTTGCATGATCAATGCATCCTTCGTCTTTCCAACAGACGAACAGTACGTTCGTCTTTCCAACACACGATCATCTGGGCCGTCGTCCTCCCAAAAGACGAAACAGTGTGTCGTCTGTTCAAAAGACGAACCGAGTCGGTCGTCTGTCGAACGGCTGACCGACCGTCAGGTTTGCAATTTGCCCGTTTTGTATATTATTTATGAAATTCAATAAAAAATGTATTATTTAAAAAAATTAGCCTAGATCTAGATCACACGCACATTGCATAATAATCATAGATCGGATTAGATAAGCATGCATATATATGAAATCGATAGGCATAATCTTGAACTAGACTCTATAATAAGAATATCCACGACTAGAACGTTTTCCCGGTGGAACGTGTTATCTACCTCATGTGTAATAATTCACAACTAGGTAAAAAAAAGGGACCAAGTCGGCACCAAAACGTTTTTTCTTCATGTCTAAAGTAAAGCAAAAAAAAGCACTAAAGTAAAGGGTGTCTCATCTTTTCACCCACATACATGTTGGTCCCTAATTAGCCGTTTACTAGTCAATAGTTCTACCATTCACTCGCTGACTCACTCACTTCGGTGTAACTTCATTCTACTCCGTACTATTGCGCCTAGCACATGGAAAAAGTAGCCTGACATGCCACGCGTGCACGAAGAAACATCCTAAAAGTGGCACGTGAGACCACTACGCCTTCCACTAGCTAGTGTGAATTTCTGCCACGGGTGCTATAAAAACACATGCGCGCTCCCATCACACACCATCACTCAAATTGTCAAATAGATTCAGATTTCAGAGTTGCAGAGGCCAACTGCATCATAAGCCAGCAAGCAACACCATGCGTGCTCCCGCGAGCTTCCTGCACCGCACGGTTGCCGCCGTCGCCACCGACGGGACATCCTCCTCACCAGCACCGCCTTCTCCCCCGGAGCAGCGGCAGGGGCAGCCGACAGCCCCAGCGGGGATGGCGGTGGACTCGAACATGGTTGTGATTCTCGCGTCACTTCTCTGCGCGATCGTCTGTGTCCTAGGCCTCGCCCTTGTCTCCCGTTGCGCCTGCCGCCGGCGCCGCTCCGCCTCCAGCTCACCGGACCACTCATCTCCTCCGCCCAAGGGGCTCAAAAAGAAGGTCATCGAAGCGCTCCCTACCGTCTCCTTCACCGCGAGTTCGTCATCACCAGCAGCAACAACGGCGTGGTCGTCATCGTCGGAGTGCGCGATATGTCTGGCAGACTTCGTCGAAGGGGAGGCCGTACGCGTGCTCCCCCGCTGCGGCCACGGCTTCCACGTGGCTTGCGTCGACGCCTGGCTTAGGACCCACGCCACATGCCCCTCCTGCCGCGCCGCCATCATCGCCGAGGAGCCCGTGAAGCAGGGGCCAACGGTTGTCGTGGTGGTGGCCGGAGGCTGCAGTCGGTGCACGAGGTGTGGCGAGGTTGCTGCGCCAGCCTGCGCTGGAGATGCCACGCCCGCGTTCATGCCATAGTTGCCTTATTATGTGCTAGGCTATGTGATTGACTAGTTGGTAATGAATCAGTTCATTAGGTTGTAGTAGTAGTAGTGATGTTCTTCTTCCTCTTCATTTTGTACTACCGTCAGCTAGTTTTTCAGCTAGGTCGCTGTGGATCTACTGTACTTGGACACATTTGTAGCTCAGTTTCTCGTATGTACAAAGTAAAACTTGTGATATTCAAGATCTCTGCCTTTTAATTCGTGGCAGGAATCAATCTACTGTCACTTCAATTTATATATCCATTTCCAAAAAAAACAACTTCAATTTATATATATATGTGTGTGGAGCATGAAGAACATATTGAAATGTGACCCTTTTGGCAAAGGTGGTTGGCCAGCTAGCCAACGTTGGGGATAAGATCTCAACTTTGGAAGAGATAGATATACATACCATGCACACCACACACGTTAATGTTTCTGCATGAACTTTATTCTCTGATGGATGGTATTTAGCCATTTATGTAGGTACTGTCTCATCTGAATGATTCACCTTTTGTATCCAGAGATTCAACATTTGGCGATTGACATGTTCCAACTGAGCTACTAGCATATACTACATCCGTTCTATAATATAACACAGTGTATTTGGATGTAGGAATTTTAGCTCGGAATTGAATTGCGCTAGAAATTTCAAATCCAAGATGGAAAGGAAATGGTCTCCATTTCCAATTCTGCTGTTTGGATGAGCATATAATTTGCTGTTGGAATCAAAGAGTAGCACCCGATTCCAAATCTTGTTTGGATGTTCAAACCATGGAATTGAATGTTTTGTTAATTTTTGACAATATGAACTTGTCTACATGTTCGCAAATATAGTTATGTATATTTGATGTTTATATTATTATTTTTTACACATAATAACATTAAAATATCACAACATGGATAATAATATTGTCTCAAATAGCCCAACAACACATGCTCTCGCTACACGAACACATGCTCTCAGTATGGTTCAAAAAAAAATGCTCTCGGTACACGGCCTACCAATTTCAAAATACCAATCGAATTCTTCTCGTGAGGTTCTTCAATTTCAAAATGCCAATCAAAAAGCAACAACACATGCTCTCAGTACACGAACTAAGAGAGTAGGGAGATGCTGGCTTGGGGACAACCCAGGGACGGGTGTGGCCGTCATTCGCCTTAGCCACCGGTTCCCTCCTCCCGCCTCTGTTCCCCCGCCCGCTAGTTCTTTACCGGCCGCCGGTCGGCAAAGCTCGACCTAGGGTTTGGGGGGCGATGGAGGAGGGCAGGCGCCATGGCCGCCGTTGCCTTGCTCTGAGGGCGCAGGGAACGAATAGAAGGTACAAGAGGAGGATGGGGAAGGCTCACCGGACCGACGCCGCCGCCTTCCTGCAGGTCGCGCGCGCGTGCTCCTGCTACGCGAGTTCCTCTCCTATCGCGAGTTGGACGAAGCGGTATGCGGGGCTTCGTTTCCAAGCCTTTCCGAGCGTGGGAGCTCGGAAACTTGCGAGCACAACTAACACAGGGTGCGGGCCGGCATGGAATTGGTTCCATGTTTCCACGGTCTAATTCCTAATCCACCCAAACGACCGAAAGCAGCTGAGCCATTTCCAAAAGGTCAATTCCGAGGTCCAATTACGTCATCCAAACACAGGACTAGTATTTGGGGACCAACCAGCATGACTGTGATAGATGAGACAAGCTTTAGTATTTCAAATGTCCGTGATTTACTTTACTTCTGGCAGAAATTTACTCTTTTTTACCATGGCCTGAATTATTACGAGTGAGTTGGTTTAAGGATGGCAATGGAGCGGGTTTGGACGGATATACCAAAACTAAATCCAGATCCAAATCCATAAACCTCACTCTAGCCCGCCCATGAAGATATCCATGGGAATAGATGTCGGCCCAAATCCAAACCCATCGGATATCCGGGTATCCATGGATATCCATTGGTTATATGATATATACATAATGAAAATAACAACCAACATAACAACGACACTACAACAATAATAGCAGTATTTCAGTAATAGTTTGACAACGCTTTAACAATTATTATATGGATGGCCACCATTGGGTCGCCACGTGGCGAGGACTCGAGGAGGAAGAGGAGTGGTAGGGATAGCAGCAGTGCCACACCGGTGATGTTGCTGGGTTTCTGCCTACAAGTATCCGATGAAGGAGACATCAATGGCGCATGTCGGCTGTCTGTTTAGTGTATGCGTAGCAGCCAAGGACATGTGGGCCTTTGGGTGGTTCGGTCTTGGAAGTGGGAACTTGGGCCTTTTAATGAGTATGGCATATGTAATAGTTATTGGTTAGAAAACAATACCTCGCACTCGTGGGTCCCGCGTGTCAAACGGATATCTCTTGGATATCCGTGGAGCGAAACCTCTGTCCATGCCCGCTCCATGAGTTAGTGGATATCCGTCCCATGAAATCCATGGACGTAAGTAGCCCTCCATATCCTTACCCACCGGGCTGGATATCCGTGAATATCCGAATCCATGGATAAATCCCAGGAGCAAATGTTCAAGTTGTGGATATTTTTTGGATCAAGTCTAGTTGTGGATTATGCCTAGCTATAACATATGCCTTTTTTATCTAATCTAATCTAATCAAATCCAATCTACGAACAATGTATATAGGCACGTGATCTAGAGTTAGTGCAACTTGATGTCAGGGATATATGTTTAACTGACTACAATTTCTACCGGCAAGACCAAAGAAAGGCGAAAAGTGGCATTGTTTAGTTGAACGTACAAGCTGAAGGCATATATCTTCAGATATTATAACACTCGTCGACCTAATCTCATCGATCCCACATGACAGGAAGATGATGTACGCAATCTTAATTGATTTGCAAAATTGCATAATCTTAATCGAATGATAGCTACCTAATGAGCGTGCATTGTTAGTTAAGGGTTACCATTTGCCGAGTTGTCAAAAAGCGCGTTTACAGCTAGTCGCCATTTTTGGCGCTAGAAAGCAGAAGCCATACGAGGCCACCTTTTACTAGAATCGCGTGGTTTGAAATTCATGGTTGGTCATCAATCAGACGACCATCAGTCATCCTCGAGAAGTATAAATATACACATGAAAAATATGTTTTCTTAGAGAACATGGTGAAAATAATCAACTTGCATGATTAATGATGGATTTTTTAGAGAATTATGTTGTTAGTTCTTTTTATGCCATGGAGATTTCTTTTTTATCAATTACAATTCAACTATCCAAAACTGTGAATAAAAACCAAATGACATGGTGGGACTTTTATGGCGTGAAAGGGGCGGCAGGCCCATGGGAAGGTACGATGAGGACCACACATGTAGTAGCAGGCGGATATCACCGTTCATCCGTGCCACATTAAGATATTTTGCTGCGACATGGCAAGTAGGGCACAATTTATGGAGGCGACACTAGACAATCTACATGTAGGTTCGTAGTGCCGAGAGGCGACGGTGTCGTGCAATTTTCATCCAGTAGAAGGAGTCGCAGGTAGAACCCACATTCTCTATCTCCTTTTCCCCTCGATTTCCTTGTATTCCTCTTTTTCCTACCTTTTTGCTCGGGGAGACAGCCTCTCGGCGAGAGAAACACCACATTGCGATGTGGTGTTTCTCTCGCAATGTGCCTTTGTGGGCTTGTCTTGGCGATCTTTGTGGAAGTTTTACTTGTGGTATGATGAGTTTATATGCCTTCTGTTCCGTCTGTGCCATGCTTGTCCTTCAATAGTCTTGTGCTATCTCAGCGAAGCGGCGGACCAAGGGCTCCTCATCAGGGACTTCCCTATGTGTTTTCGTGTGTGTTTATGTGCGTTTTGGGTGGGTGTTGGCATGCGCAGGTGTTTTTTTGTTGTTGTGTCTCTTCTCTCTTGTATCCCCATGTGCTCCGGTTTACTTGAACCCTATCTTGTAATAGGCTACAAAGCCTTATAGGCAAAAAATGAATACAATTCAGGTGGAGGGTCTTCTCCCTACCCCGGTGACCATTCAAAAAAAAACGTGCAAGCTGAAGGCATATATCTTCAGATATTATAACACTCATCGACTAATCTCATCAATCCCACATGACAGGAAGATGATGTACGTAATCTTAATTAATTTGCCAAGTTGCATAATCTTAATTAATTTGCCAAGTTGCATAATCTTAATCCAATGATAGCTGCCTAATGAGCTTGCATTGTTAATTAAGGGTTACCGTTTCCAGCTAGTCGCCATTTTCGGCGCTAGAAAGTAGAAGCCATCCAAGGCCACCTTTTGACTACAATCGTATGGTTTGAAATTCATGGTTGGTCGTCAATCAGAGACCATCGGTCATCCTCGAGAAGTACTCTCTCTGTTTTAAAATATAAGATGTTTTAGGTTAGTAATGGAATTGTATCTAGACTTATTTTAGCGTGTAGATCTACTTCAAACCTGAGTTGAAGTGAATCTACATACTAAAAGTAGTCTAGATACATTTGCTTCACAAAGCTAAAACATATTATATTATAAAACGGAGGGAGTATAAATATACACATGAAAAATACATTTTTAATTTTTAGAGAACATGATGAAAATAATCAACTTGCATGATTAATGATGGATTTTTTAGAGAAATATGTTGTTCTTTTTATGCTATGGAGATTTCTTTTTTATCAATTATTACAATTCAACTATCCAAAATTTTGTGAATAAAAAACCAAATGACATCATGGATTTTTATGGCATGAAAGGGGTGGCGGGTCCATGGGAAGATACGATGAGGACCACACAGGTAGTAGGAGGTGGATATCACCGTTCGTCAGTGCCACTTTAGGCGCAGCAAGTTAGACGGCTTTATCTTGGTGTACTAGTACTACGTGGAATGTCCATGTACGATACTCCCTCCATCTCAAGGCTTAAGGCATATAACTTTTTTTTTTAAATTCAAGCCATGTAAAGTTTGATCAAACTTTTAGAAAAAACTATCAATAACTATTATATTATATAGGTACCATGTGAAAATATGCTTCATGATGTATAAAAGGGTATGGATTACGTATTGTAAATATTAATATTTTCTCTAAAAATTTGGTCAAATTTTAGTTGGTTTGACTTTTGAAAAAAAGTTATATGCATTAAGCCTTGGAATCTAGCTAGTGACGGGTGGGTACCGTACAAAGAGGGAGCAAGTCAAGTGGTAGCTCTAAATGGGTTTCCTTTTAACCAAACGAGACTACCTGTGTGCAAGATTAGACATAGACAAGCACGCTTTAAATATGGATCTCCTTTTGCAAAAAGTGACACTGAAATACGAAGGATCACGCTAACATCGCTTCACCACCAAAATTGTTGAGACACATCACGCTGGTTGGTCTCTAATTAGTCGTTTAGTCAACAGTTCTACCACTCACTCACTTACTCACTCCGCTACTTCAGTGTCGATTCATTCTAGTACACTCCATAATTCTGTATACCTAGTAGCCAAATTGCCACGCGTGCAGCAAGAAACATCCTGGTAGAAGTGGCACGTGGGCCCACTGCCCCTACCACTATCGTGAATTCCAGCCACTAGTAGTGCTATAAAAATACACGCGCGCTCACACTCTCGGCAGCAGGATACAGATTCAAACTACAGCTCGGCTAGATACAGAGTCGCACAGTTCTACCACAGCATCCAGCAACAACATGCGCGCTCCGGCGAGCCTCCTGCATCGCGCGGCCATCGCCGGCGAGATGTCCTCCTCGCCAGCACCACTGGAGCATGAGCAGGGGCGGCCGACTGCCCCTGTAGGGATGGCGGTGGACTCGAACATGGTTGTAATTCTGGCATCACTGCTCTGCGCAATCGTCTGGCGTCCTAGGACTCGCCCTTGTCTCCCGCTGCGCATGCCGTTGGCGCCGCTCCGCCTCCAGCTCACCAGACCACTCATCTTCTCCACCCAAGGGGTAGCTGGTGTTAATCAGTTTAATTTGTAGTATTGTTCTCTTTTACCCTCTGCTAGCTTAGGTCGTTGTCCATTCATTGTACTAGGAATTATGGCGCGGCGATATGCCGCGCCCGGTGTATCACTTTTAGCGAACCTAAGTCTGGTACTAATAAAATTTTGCTTGCAATCTCAGCTGTCAGAGAGAAGAGATGGTAGCATGTTTCTATGCAAAACTGATGTCTATTTGCAAAGCTAATTCAAAGCATATTTGATAATATTATGCTAGATGCAGTGGCAGGAATATGACTCAAAAATTAAATTATTCCAACTTCATGTACTCCCTTCGATTCAAATTAGTTGACTCGGTTTTGTCTAGATTCCGATGGACAAAACCAAGTCAAGTATTCTTGTACATATAAGCATAGAACTTGCCTTATAGCCTGAAGAGAAGAATAAATAACTATTATTGGCAACAAACCTCTGGTTCACTAATATCTTAAAACATACAACCGAGGTTACTGCCGACATGGAAGTGACATGATGTTATTAACTTCTAGTCCGCCACTCTCATCATCTACGGTTCAACACTTGCCACTCTATCATCAGGAGCTTCTAAGGGCGTGTTTGGTAGATCGGTTGACTCCAGAAAATCCCACCTCATCACCCTTTTAGCTGTTTGTTAGATCGGGTCGTGTATATCGGGCATTGTCCAGCTCATACGAAAAGAGGCCCTCAGCCATGCCCAGTTGCGAAGCTCGAATCGAGCTTCTCAACGCAGCCCTGCCGAGTCCATCCCGCGCGAGAGACTCGGCCCGCGAGGGGTCACGGACCCGCTTCCATCGCGCACCGCATTTGCCCCTGAACGACTCCTCTCTCCATGCCTTGTCTCTCCTCTTCCACGTCTGTATCCCTCTTCTGCTCCGCCTGGCCCTTCTCCAGCTCTCTCCGCCGGTCTCCTCAGCACCGTTTATCCCGGCCTCGACCACCGCGAGCGATGCAGTAGTGGCACAGACCTTCTGGCGGCGCGAGCGGAGCAGCCGTTGCGTGGCCCTCCTAGCGGAAGCTGCTTGGTGTCTTGGCGGCGCGAGCGGAGCAACGGACCCTCTGCCGCTCGCCGCCAGGACACGCAGCAGACGGCGCGTGGTGGCATCGGCACCAGAGCCCGAGCTCCAAAGGACCCGATTGCTTTTTTAGTTTTTAGTCAGGGATGCGATTGCTTTTTTAGTTTCGATTTGGGGACCTAATTGCTTTTTGATAAATAGCTGGCACTGCTGAACTCATACAACCTACCAAACGGGATCTCAGCTGAGCACATCTTAGCTCATACAACCTACCAAACACAGCAAATAAAATAGACTTGTATGTGGTGGGTATAGCTAGACTCACCTTGTATGAGGCGAGATAGGACACAGAGGCTACCAAACACATCCTAAGACTCTGATACCCTTAATGAACAATCTTCATTTGTTGGTTCAAGGCTTTGCATCAACCTCTTTGAGATACTATTGCAACATCTCAATTCATGCCTAAAAGCCTGCTCTTTGACTGATTGTTTGCTTCTAGGACCGACTGCCATTTCTCCCGACTCCGGAAGTTTGTCAGTAAAAATTGTAACACAATGACCAAAACAACAATATAATGGAAAAGAGGGAAAGCTCGTGTTTGAGATCTTCAGGTTCAATCAATCTCACACTACTTCATGTAGAGTGATCGGTACACATCGTGTGCATCATCAATGCTGTAAACCTGAATCGGAACATCAGGTCCATCAACTGCACAAAAGCAGTATCGGAACATCACATGGACCAACAATATGAAAATGTGCACAGAGTCGACGATTACCCCAAAATAATGGGCCTCAGCAGAGCTAGGAACCCTGAATAAGCTGTAACCGTTAGCAAAAGAAAATGCCTCTTATAATAAACATCCATGACAGTATTAGCAGAGCAAACGGTAAAGCTCTTATGCTACTATTTTTGGTTTCACATGAAGTTGCAGCACACGTTGAACTGCTTACCTTTTCGGGGTGATTCCGACTGTATGAAAGGCAAAGGTGCTTCCCCATGAATCACCAAATACCTACACTAATTTCATTGTCATACACTATGAATTTAATCGCTGAAAAGTCACTTAATGCCGGCTATAAATCTTGAAAGGTGAGTAATGGAATTGCCTACCACTTAGGGATATTCCAGATGCTCCCTAAGCTGTTCCCTAAGCTTCTCCATGTCAGCCACCGGGTCTAGGAAGTGTTCTCCTCTAAAGCAGCTTGCAGAATGCTCTTGCATGCGCCTCTTTGTAGAACAAACACAAACAGAAATTAAGCAAAGGGGTTCTCCTCTCCAGAACACCGGTGAGCAAAGATAGTTTGGGGAGGGAATCATAACTAACCTATTCGAACATCAAGATCTTGTAGAGATCCGGGTCGAAGTATGCCTGGTTGCTTGGAGAGGTGCAGGCTCTAGGACCAGCATGAAGGAAGACAACATTCTGCAAAACAGAGCAAATTCAGTCCCATGGCCATCATCGCCATCTATTATTATATACTAAAAGCAATATACGTATGTGGAATAGAGCCACCACGTTAATCCACATCATCTAAATTATTATGATCGTTGGATCTAAAATTTGTGGTTTAGATTAACAAGATATTAGCAGTAACGTAACTATTTAATATGTTTAACAAGTTCAACCTTGACACGTTAAACATAGGATGACGTACACAAGAATTGATCCGTTCAAGATTTTTTTTTTTGCAAGGGCATGCCGATGTATCCTGGCCGCCTACAAACAAACAAAAAAAAATTGGGGCATGCTCGGACGTATATTTACAGGACTCTAATAAAAAAACGATTTTTGTTGGCATGTTTGGACGTATCCCCAAACGCTGTTAATAAAGGAGTCCTGACCATATACGTGTAATTCTCGGACATGGATAGGGAAAACCTCTTCAAATTATGATCGGTATAGGGGAGCATACATTGGTGATTTTGACAACCTGTTACACGTGGATGTTTTCAAAAGAATTACACATAGACTTCTCCAACAGAATTACACACACGTACCGTGGCAAGCAGATGCTAAAAAACAGACCTAAATTGGATTATAGCAAAAATGAATGAACATGGAGTAGGAAAAGAAATCGACAATAGACTATATTATTTTCTAGACTACAAGTAGTGAATTATATATTTTCACAAAAGTAAAGTAGTTAATTAGATAAAGCATTTCCATAATTTCATTATTTTTATAAAATTCACTCTTCAAGTGAGAATGCACGTATTATTTTATTAACAATAATCTAACTTATTAATCTATTAAAAATATTCGATAGATAAAAATCTAAAATGAAGGTGTACAAAAAATTCCCAATATTAAAGCTTGGTCACGGTCCATCGAAAAAATAATTCTTTCATCGCATCCTATTTTCCTCCATTTCAGCATGACGAATACACACAAAATTAAATATCCATTGATTAGACTAGCATTGTGAATTTTTGAAGACATCAGAGACACCCACCTAGAAATGGGACAGTAAGATCTTTGAGCGTACAATGTCCATAGCCACCTCTCCCAGAAAAGCATCAGGGCAAAGCTTATTTCATAGATAAAAAATATGAAAACAATTATACTGAATAAAAACTAAAGCTCGATCTTGACTCCTATATTCTTTCTTTTCACCATTGACGAATAGACGCGTTATTAGATCTCTATAGTTTAGAGTAACCTTGTGAGTTTTCGTCAGAGACATCCACTTAGAAATGGGACCATAATATCTTTGAGCGCAAAATTTCCATAGCCACATTTCTCACAAAGTCATTTGGGAGAAGCTACATGTAGCTAGAAGGGTGCACATGCACTTAGGTTGGATTTATTAACCTTACAATTAGCCTGAAATTTAGTATATGTCCCTCTCGCATAAAATTAGTATATGGGCTACCTTTCACCAATATCCTATGTAGGCCACAAGTACTGCTCTCAGCTCAGTCTTAGTCCATCTCCTTTGGAAAGGTATGGCACCATATTGTTATCCATCCTTGAACAAACGCAGAAACAAAGGAAATATAAGAGAACATGATCAATGAGAATCAATGGTTTAATGGATAAAATCACATCATGCATGTCACTATATCAAATTTGTGACAAATTAGTTATAAAACTATGAGAATATGTGCCGGCATATTCACGTGATCAAGGCCCAACATATACATTGGGTAAGGTTGCAGAACCACTGAACCGAAGAGTGGGGAATAATAGGTAGGAAGTAAAAGTAAATAAAACCACCACCGCTTTATGTTACAAAATGGTGACATGACATTTTTGAAAATATTGCAATTAATATTATACAACAAACTAAATTTGTTCTAAATATTTTTTTCAATAGGTATTGTTTTACTTAATGTGAGAAATTTTTGTGGTCATAGAACCATGTAGTTTAGAATTCCAAGTATCTCGGGAAACATAAACTTATTCCATAGGCATATCCAATATGATAAAGATGTTTCCCTCGCAAATGCGAGGGCCCTCTTGCTAGTTGTAAACTAAAAAGCAGACGGCACTTGCCCTGTTTCGTGGCAGTACAGAAGCAAGTGGAAGATTGGGAAGAGTAGTAGTATGACTGCCGGGTTGCTGACTTTGTCCTGCATAAGATTAGTGTTCCTTCTTTTCAGACATGTATGAGAACTCACTTAGGCAAACATATTCCAAAATATAACTACCCATAAGTGGATACAAAATGTTACTACCCATCAGTGAAAAAAGTAAACTCTTTCACAGAGTTTATTAGACATCAGACCAAGACAAAAACAATCCAATCTGAAAGCTAAAGTACTTCCTGAGCGTGCCTTCTTTTCAGACACATATGGATATTAACTATGGTTAATTTGTAAGGTGAGAAGCTAATTAAGAAACCTAATAAGCAAATAGCTCGTGCACCACACTCTAACGACTTCAAACATCGGAAGCAAGCCGGTCGTCGCCTTTGTAGTCATCCCCTCCTCTGAATCCGTCACCCTGGCGCCAGCGACCAAGAAGAGGCCGCTGCCCCCCGGTTGGTGTATAGAAACTGGCTCCTCTCACTTTCCTGCCGCCCTGCTCCTGAGTCCTGCCATGAGCTTCACATCGACTGGTTCAGCCACGGTCCCCTGCGGTCCACGTGGCCCGACGGCATCCATGTTGTCCAGTGGCAGGCGGCAGCACTACTGGCTAGAAGAGTAAACAGACTGTAGAAATTAAATGTTATGAACACCGGCAAGTCACTTCTATAGAAGTTTTCAAAATGATTTTCCATTTATTCCCACATGTTTATAATTTTGGCTCCATACTCATAGCCCATGTAGTTGTGAGTCATGTATGATTAAACTGTAGGTTAACCATGTGGCATGAACAATGAAAATGCATCTAAAATATTCTTTGGAAATTGAGACACAACTTTATAGTTTCCTATGACTACATACGGTCATCGGAGCACGTTATAATTTTTACTTACAATCTAGATCCAGCATGAGAAACCTTGCTCATCCTACTTTTCTGCAGCCAGCCTATGGTATAGAGTGGCTAGAAATTCAGACTGCAAAGTGATTTTCTCCACTTCCCACACCTTTGCCAATTTCCTGAATGCTGAGAAAGATGAACTTCACAATGAAAGAATGTGTCTACCTTGCTGCTCATGGTGACATGGCCTAGTTAATTTCTAGAGTTGCAGTTTCCGTACAGGCTGTGAATGCCAAAAGAAGAGATAGATATGAAATTTATGCTTTAATCAATGATACAAAAGTTTTGTTGACTGAGCGCTCAAACCTGAAGGTCACCAAGGTAAAAAGAGAGTTCAATCGCGTCGAACATGAGCTAGTTTTTTTATGCAAGCACCAATGATTGTTGGTTCCTGGTTACACCATGCTCCTATGCAAATGAACTGTATCAGTATTTTGTATCACATGATTGTAAAGACTTTCCATATCATATGAAAGCTCTGTTCATTGTAAAAAAAAATATCAACAAACCGAGACAAAGGAACAGATTCTGAGTATAGAACACCCTTTAACATTCAGGATTATGAAACATTTTCAGAGTACTGAACAAATAATAGCTCGTCCTTGCTTACTGCGCCAGTCAAGTGCACCTTGGGTCATCAGTTAAATATGAAACAACAGGAGATTTAAGAAATAATCTAGATTAGGCATTTTGTGAGAACTGTAAAATGACATACCAGACTGGTATGATGGACCTTACAAAGATCCGCCATTCTCTTTCTCGCAACCTCCTGTAAACAGAACTTGCTATTGGCCTCCTGTAAACAGCACTTACTATTGGCAAAGCATGTCAATATATTGTATATCCAGTTTTCCAATCTTGGATCTCAAACTTATATCTCCAAGAACACCATAGCAGACAGAGGTTATTACAACCCAGCAAGTTTTCATCTAAAAGGAGATTGGCCCATGAGAGCATTTCTTCATATGTGAACATGTGAACATGTATGATTTCCTCAATTGAACACATCTACTACTGTATATATGCCAGAGAAAAACTCACAAGTCAGAATAGCTTATCTATATGATAGGATCAAAAGAAACTTAAATGAATATACATTAGATGCACTACTTGAAATCATGTATGACTGAATAGGTTGTGGAAGTTATAGGATTGCTTGACCCATGTAGGATACGTCACGGGTAGCACAAATAAAACAAATAAAACACAGACACGGATAGTCCTTTGGGTTAACAGTCTCCATCGTAAAACAAAATGTACACTTTACCAAGGACAGTATGAATGACTTCCTAAATATATCATTACCTTGAATATGAACTCATCTTTCATGTTTGCGTAATAATTACTTGTTACAAAAATTTGCTGCAATTTCACAAATTATCTTATAGGCAAAAACACGTATAGCAAGATAAGGGAGCCACCGCCTGGTTCAGTCATGGAATACAGAGGAGGCGTAGGCACACCATCTAGGCTCCGTCAGCACCAAAGAACTGCAGGATGAACAGATTGGGAGCACCGCCGTTAGGAGCGAAAGAAAACACTAAAAAGACTAAAAGTGGACAGAAACAACCCTAAAAAGGGCTAAGAATTGTAGAGATCAGAGATGGATCATCTTAAGAGTCCAGCTGCTGGCCAATGATCCACCCACACGGTTGAAGCGGTGCAACAACTGGTGATGCTTAAAGCCCAGGCAGCCATGGTGGCCCGGAGATAGGGGATCCCGCCAATCACCGAAAGGGAAAAGATCTGCAGCGGTGCCGTGCGACCATCGGTGCAAGTGAGAGAGAGGATGGCTAGATCCAGCGCCCCTCGGCACGTCAGCGATCCTCCCTGCCACCGGCTCTGCCGGCACCCACACCGCCGTCTCCCTTGTCCTCCCGCTTCCTGTCCTCAGCCTAGCACAGCCGGGGAAAAATCCTACACAGGAAGGAACACGGCAGGGGGCACTACAGCGCCGTCGTTCGGCGCCGGCGAGGAAGGAGGCCTGATTGGAGGCAGACGCTCGTCTTACGGAGGAGCACCAACGGCGGCCTCCCGCCGGAGAGGGGGAGAGAGAGGACGCGCCGCCACACGTACATCATCTTGTTGACCGTGTTGCATCCATGTCGACCGCCGTGTGGTACAGGGAAGAGCCTCGGCTCTTCCACCGCGACGACGGCGGCGGCGGATCGACCGCCGATGGGGCATCTGCAGAGGGGGAATAGGGGAAGCGTTGGCGCAAGCCTAGGTGGGAGGCAATGGTGGAGGGGTTGGGTGCGGTGGTGGAGAAGGTTGGGGGCGGCGGTTGACCGGAAGAGAGATGGTGGGTTCGTCCAAGGCAGAAGATAAATTGAGAATAAATTGGCTGAGGTTACTGTAGATCGCATCTACAGTACGGAATTCTGATTTGGCACACGTAAACGAGCGCTGAAGTGCTTAGCTTTCATATATGTAGTTATTTGGACACTTTTGTAGCTCATCGTCTCGCCTATAAAGTAAAACTTGTGATATTCGATTCTTTTCTATTGCTGGAATCAATCTATTGTCATGTTAAGTTTGTCTTTGGGTGCTCTGGTCTTATCTGTACTCCTCGGTGGCCGAGCAAGTAGCCAATCGGTAAATATGGCTGTTAATCTATACATCGGAATCGATTCCTTCATGAACATCATATTTTGTCGACCGATGAAGATTGGTCTAAGATAGATTCAACGGTTAACCCATCATAATTATATGTTTATAGTTGCTGATGACATGGACATGATGCCTAGGTGGCTTGATTCAGTTTCTGTCATGACTCATGGACATCCCATGGCCATGTGCTAAAACTAAGGTGTGAGGTGAGATTTCACCAAAGTTCTTGAAATAGGCTTTCGCCCCGCTTTATAAATAAAACACACAGGTGAGACCGCTACTGCGCCAGACAGCACAACGTCCAAAGACACAACAAGATACAATATGCTGGAGCAGCACCACACACACGCCCGAACGAAACAAAGAAAAACAAAAGGGACAGGGGACAGAGATGGATCAGCTAAACGCTGGACACCCGCAGCCGCTGCGCCCACCGGAGAATGACCACCACGCTCCAAGCCCCAACTCGTCGAGCACCAAGCAACACCCTCAAGAGGGAAAGCAGCCGCTGTTGCCCGGACCAGAATGGTCCTAGGGTTTCCCCCGGCACACAGAGGGGGATGGGAGAAGGGTAGCCACGGCGCCCTTCAGAAAGGAGAGATGCCACCCGCGGGCGGCACTGCGTCGGTGTCGGGCAAGCCGACAAGGATTTCTCTCGAGAACCCTATCCACCCCCTTCGGACGAGCTGTTGCACATGAGCCCCGGGAGGACGAGGCCTCGCCACCACCAAAACTTGTCGTCCACGAGAATGCGCCACCACGGTCACGGGGAGACCAATGTCAGATCATCGAGATACCCGTCGCGAGGTCTGCAAGCAACGGCGAGCGGCAACTAGAATCGGGCCAACAGACTACCTCTACCGCCTGGGCGGTAGTCGACCGAACGCGACCGCAAACACCCAGTCCCAGTTAGATCCGGTCGGGTCTAGCCGACCCGTGAAGCCCCCGCGGGGGCAAACCAGTTCCAATAGGGTCCGGTCGGGCCCGGACGGGCCCGCAAAGTTCGCCGCCACGCTGCAACAAGCCCGAACATAGTGGCCGCTGGATCCCTGAACGAGCTACCCTGCAACTGCCCGCAGATCAAGCAGCGGGTCAGGCCTGCCAACCCGCCCCAGGCCCAGATGGAGCCCAAGGGGCCCCAGATTTGGGTTGATTGGGGCTGGCCAGCGCAGCCACGCCGCTGCCTGTCGCCTGCCACCTACGGCGCCGCCCCGCCGCCAACAGCAACGCCGCCGTGACGTCATCACCCACGCCGGACCTCCGTCGCCCGATCCCAGCGCCAGCCGCCGCCACGGGGGCTCCAGGGAGCCGCCGCCACCACGACCCCGCACCCGCATCGCCACCACGCCGTCGCCAAAGCACCGTGCCGCCGCGCCCAACACACAGTGTCGCGCCCCCGTTGGCCGCCGACGCCCGCGCCGCCGCGACCTAGAGAGGGGGAGAAGGGCCCCGACGCCGCCGGAGCCGCACGGGCTTCGCCCGGCGACCCTCTCTGGCGGCGGGAGGGGGGAAGGGGAGGGGAAGACGAGGGAGGGGCGCGCCGCCGGGAGCCGGCGCCGCTCGCGGGAGCGACGCGAGGCTCCGCCTCTCTTTCTTTTTCTTCACGTCTGGTGCTGATATTTTTCATTTCACCAAAGTTCCATTTCTAGAAATATAACTTTGGTGAAATCTCACCAAACACCCTAGCCAAAACACAAAAACCAGGTGGTAGCACCAAGTATAGAGGAACTTTGTAATGTTGGTTGTTGGGTATATACGTGGAGCAGGAAGAACATGGAAATGTGACTCTTTTGGCAAAGGTGGCTGGCCAGCTAGCCAAACGTTGAGGATAAGATTATAAGAATGGATCTCAATATCTCTTTATTTCCTAATGGGTGGCATTTATCCCTTTATGTGTACTGTCTCATCTCAAAGATTCACCTCTTTTATCAAAAGATCCAACATTTATTTGGTGATTGACATATCTATGGTTTGGGGTGTTGGGACCAGCAGGGCAATAGTGAAAGTTGATGCAGAGTTCCAAGTGATGAGATAAACCTACGTACGGTACTCAGCATGTAATTGCAATAGTGAAAGTTGATGCATGATGGATTTGAATTGGTCGACAGCCTAATTAACAGGTAAGCTGGAATGCTGGATGCTGCTTTAACAATTAACAAGGCAGAGCCTAGTATTTCATGTGTCTCAATAATCATCCATCGATCGAGGTTAGCTATAGTAGAGTACAATACGGAGTATCATTTCATATGTACGTACTACAAAAAGATCGTCATACTTGAGTCAAAAAGTTTCGCATGCATGCATGCTCCTTCCATCGAGCAAGCTTGCGCCGAAAATGGCGACCAGCCAGCCTGAAAATGTTTGGATCAAAAGCGGCCGCTATATATCAGTTTATTAATTAAGGGTACCTTTACCTTTGCGAAATCGTCTCCTGGGAGCATTACGGCCGGCTTTGTACATATACACACTAGCCATGAAAATGAACAAGTGTTCTCATTGTGCAAGAAAGTGGAATAAGTAATCAAAAGTCTTGTCGTTAATTAAGATACTATATCCATTGAAGCGTATGAAACAATTGTGTGAGATGGTTAAATAATCCTACTTTTCCTTCCATTTCAACCCATTTTGTACATATAATACTTGATAGCTAGTGTGAGCGGCACTAACACACATGATGGGACGGATCATATATACACCATATCTTAATTATAGATTAGCTCAACAGGCATAAATATATGCTTATCTCCCACAGGAAGGTACGCACATTCGGATCATTTTCCCCGTGGTCTCTTGGTGGTGGAACGAGCAAACTACCTCGCTCCTTCGAACATCATTTTCACCTTTAAAAAAAGAAAGAAAGAACAGATAAAAAAGAGGTGACACTCGTTTAAGTTACTAGAGCTGCCACTCACTCACTAGTCATACAGTACCAAAACTAGAGCAGCCTAACTTGCCACGAGGGCAAAAGCAAAACACTGTAAAATCTACATGTCCTTTTCACGTGGGCTTGCGATGACATCCATAAAATCTCACCATGCCACTTTTACCGTTAAATTTTAGTCCATCTCTTATTTTCAGGACATTTGATTTGTAATTCGAACCTCAATGTGATTGCAAGATAGCCGCAAAAAGGTTCCTTGTCTTGTCGGCTCCATTTTAAACAGTCGTAACATCATAAATGTTCTTATGTTCATATTTCATATTAGCATATCTATCCCAAAAGGCCTCTGTAGTTGCTACTACTAGCCAAGCCCTTCTTTTTCACGAATTCACTTTACGTTAACAGCAAAGAGATGACAACACACATATTTTTCTTTGGGTTGGGACTAAAGTGATAAAGCATGATAATGTTTAACTAAAGCATGTCTCATCTTTTCACACAAGCACATTGGTTGGCCCCTAATTAGTAGACGTTTAGTCACTCATAGTTCTACCACTCACTCACTATTTTTACCACTCACTCATAGCACGAATACCCGTCGGTCCGTTCGATTTTAGACCGGTTTGTAAGTCCAACGTGAAGTCTATGGGGATTCCTTTCCGGTTTGTCTCAACTCATTGCTCTGAATTGTATACTCCTCCAAAATTTTATACTTTTGATTCCTACTCCTCCAAAATTTGTACTTCCTCTGATCTAAATTTATTGACTTGGATTTATTTAGATTCGGATGTATCTAATACTAAAACTTGTCTAGATACATTCGAATTTGGACAATTCGAGTCAATTAATTTGAATTAGATGGAGTATTTAAAATGTTTAGACTTTATCGAGTTCATAGTTCAATTTTTTTGCATCGGACTGTTTCTACTGCTTGCTTTCCACGTACACGGTGTCAAGCAAAAAGTGGCATCAGCCTACTTGCACCGGCCACCACCACCAAGTGGGCCCACTGCTCCTTCCACCACCATGGTCTTTCCTTCCGGCCACGGCTGCTATAAAGACCCACCACGACCTCCTCCGTCGACGCTCACACTCGGTCAGAGTCAAAGCTCAGGTAGACACAGAGTCCTAAGGCCACACCATGCGCGCTCCGGCAAGCCTCCTTCTGCACCGCACGGCCGTAGCCGGCGACACGTCCACCTCGCCAGTACCGCCGCAGCAGCAGACGACCGCGCCGGTGGCGATTGCGGTGGACTCGAACATGGTGGTGATCCTGGCGTCGCTGCTCTGCGCGCTCGTCTGCGTCCTCGGCCTCGCCCTCGTCTCCCGCTGCGCCTGCACACGGTGGTGCTCCGCCTCGAGCTCCGGTTCATCGTCATCGGACCCTCCGCCCAAGGGACTCAAGAAGAAGGCCATCGATGCCTTGCCCACGGTGTCGTACGCCGTCTCTTTACCGGAATCACCGGCGGTGGCAGCATGGCGTTGGGCGTCCGAGTGCGCGATATGCCTGACGGAGTTCGCAGATGGGGAGAGCCTTCGCGTCCTCCCGAGATGCGGGCACGGGTTCCATGGCGCCTGCGTCGACGCCTGGCTCCGGACATGTGCCAGCTGCCCCTCCTGCCGCGCCCCCATCGTCGCCATGGAGCCCGCGACGACCCAGGCGCCAGCGCCGACGGTGGTTGTCGTTGTGGCCGCGGGCAGCGGCAGCAGGTGCGGGAGATGCGGCGAGCTGGCGGCGCCGGCCGGTGCAGCCGCTACCGGCGGTGGGGACTGCGCGTTCTTGCCTTAGCTTGCATTCCTTGTCTAGCAAAATTCATTTTTCTTCTTCGTTACTGTTGCTTTTTTGCGCTATACTGTATTTTTCAGCTGTTAATTAGTTGATGATCAGGTTTGTAGTACAGTTGTTGTTCATAGTTTTATTTCCTTTCTTCTTCTTACTAGTTAGGTCGCTGTCAAACCAAATCATATGTATCGGGATAAGTTTTGTACCTCTCTTGCAAAGTTAAAGTTCCTACGTTGTTTAAGAATTTTAATTTGGCTCTGCTACTACTATAGTTAAATCTGCATACTGTCGTATTCAATTTGTTTTGGGTGCTTTTATCTGAACTGATGATCTATGACCGCATATAGCATATTAAGCTTTAGGCTAATTTTTTAAATAATAATTTTTTTATTCAATTTCATAAATAATACACGAAATGCAAATGTTGCAAATGTAACGGACCATCGTCCGTTCAAAAGACGAGACGGCTGCTTCTTTATTGCAAAAGACGACAACCCGGTCTTCTTTTATCTAAAAGACGACAGCGTTGCCTTCTTTTTCCCAAAAGCCGACCGAGCATCACGCTGTCGGGCGACAGGGGAGTGCAGCGCGGTTCGTCCGTTGAATGGATGAAGGCTATTTCGTCCGTTGAAGGGACAACGCGCCCCAGCATATAGCTCAGCGCCGGCCCATCGTCGTCCTTCCCTCCTCTCCCTCTTGTTGTTCTTCCTCTTTCTCTCTCGCTTGCTCTCGTTTTCACCAGGTGCTGCACCGATTTTTAGCCCAGATTTCAGTCCAAACTCGGTGCTCTAATATATTAGCAAGCTAGTAGAGTCCCGATCTACTAATGGGTTAGCCTGGTGTAGTGATTTGAGTCATTTTGATGGAGGGATCTGGTGGTGTTCTTGTTGAGGAATGGCATGGTGGAGGCTGGTGCTGGGACTTGAGGAAGGTGCATGGTGGAGGTGCTGATCCGTTGACCTGAGGCGGCTGCACGGCAGGACTTCGCACGCTTCAAGGGTAAATCCTGATTTCTTGCTAATTGCAGTCATGTGTGTATGTTTATAGGTAGCCTTTGATGGGGTCTGTTAGATGCAAGATATTTGTAGAGTATTATGTGTCATGTACGTGTATTTGACTATTTTCGGTATTTTTTTAGGTCGAAAATCATGTCAAATAATGTAGTGTTTAGGTTCTTCTATGGTGCTGGTTTCGTCAGAACAAACCAGCACGGAGTTGATTTGAGCGAGTTTAATTTTCTGGATGAAGTACTTCAGAATCCTGAAACAGTGTCCGTTACTCAGTTGAAGGATTGGTTATGTGCTCATTTAGGGCTCCCTCTGACCCATACTGTTGGTGTACATGCTTTATGGACTAAGTCAAGGCAAACTCCTAATTTTTACTTAAGGCCAATAGAAGCGCAACATAAATGGGTCAAATTTATGCAAGCTTGCCAGAAAAGAGTAGTTAACCCCAGTCTCTTAGTGATACCTGTGGCGAAAGAGGCTGGGTATGATCATGGCCAGAGTAGTCAAACCGGTCATGCTGGAGGTGGTTATGATCATGGCCAGAGTAGTCAGGACCAAGAGGGTGGCGGCGGTTATGAATCGGGTCACAGTAGCTATGCACACATTGGGGGGTGATGGTTATGTATCGGAGGACGGTGGTGAAGGATTAGGGGAGGACATATTCAGTGGCGAAGCTGATGAGGACGAGATATATGATGGTTTGTTGCAACATCAAATGGAAGCCGAAGACTCAGAAGGCAGCCGTGATACGGCTGATGATTCTGGCGAGTCTGATCAAGAAGAGATCGGCCAACCTATTCCGGCATCATGGAATAATGAGAACACAACAGCAATGACTGTGAACGATGGGCATGACTCGGCGTGGCAGTATCACGCGAACAACATCTCTCTGGGTGCATTATATCCTAGCAAGAGACATCTGCAGGAAGCAATCGTTGAGTGGTCAATGTCCATGCAACGGGTCTTGAAAACGAAGGTGTCATCACAACAATATTTGACATTGGTTTGCGAGGAAGCCGGATGTCCTGTAAGGGTGCATGCCCATGTCCCTAGGTATGACACAAACTGGAAGGTCACCGATGTTGTGATGCACACATGTGAACTTGACAGTGTCCTTCAGGACCATCGTAACCTCACGTCAACCCTCCTGGCTAGACTGTTAAACACAGAGATAGTGGAGGACAAATCCATGGGGGTGAAAGCTATCATTAACAAAGTTTCTGTCAGTTTCCGCTACAATATTTCATACGGGAAGGCTTGGAGGACTAAGCAAAGGGCACTGGAGGCAAGGTTTGGTTCGTTTCGAGATGGGTACAATTGTGTTGTTAGGATGCTCCAGACACTGCAGGCTAGGAATCCAGGTACCTACGTGGACATCCAACACTTTAAATTGCCACAGGAACCTAATTTGAGGGTACTTCATCGAGTGTTCTTCTCATTTTCTATATGCATAGAAGCTTTCACTCACTGTTGACCAGTCATCTGTGTGGATGGTACATTTGTCACTGGAAAGTACAGGGGTCAGATATTGACTGCCATAGGTCAAGATGGAAACAATCAAGTTGTTCCACTTGCTTTTGCTTTCGTGGAGAGCGAGAACACCGAGAGTTGGGTATGGTTTTTCAGGCAGCTGAAGATAGCAATTGTGAGAGATACACCGAATGTATGCGTCCTTCATGATAGGCATCCAGGTATACTAAGCGCGATAAAGAAGCTCACACAGCCCACTCCTGATCAAGTTACTCCATGGATGGACATGCAGAGTTGTTGGTGCATGCGGCATCTAGGGGCCAACTTTTTCTCACAGTTCAGGAACAAGGCTCTTATGAACCTATTCAAGAAGCTTTGCAAGCAGAACCAAGAGTGGAAGTACATCAAGTGTCGTGGCTATGTTGATGACTTCACTAAAAAACATGTGACTCAGAGGAGAGCAGCTTGAGCAGCAACGGTCGCGGCTCATGCAGCGGCGTTAGCTGCACAGGCAACAATAGGAGCAGCACCACCGGAGGAAGAACCCATTGCCCTTTGTGACTTGCCAGGATTTGACCAACCCGGTACTAGGAGAAGGCCTGGCAGAAGGATTAAAAAATTTCAGGAATGGATACAACACGAGCCTGTAGAGAGGTGGTCTGATGCATGACACTCATGGTGCTAGGTTTGGCGTCATGACTACAAATCTGGCTGAAACTTACAACTTTCTCTTGAGAGGAAGCAGGGCGCTGTCATTAACAGCCATTGTGGAGTGTATTTTCATCGGAACTCCGAAGTATTTCAGAGACAGACTCCAGATGGCTCAGATGCATATCATGAACAACCCAAACACGAGGTATTGCTCAAAGATCATGCATTACATGGATGCCAAGATGGAGAAGGCTCGGTCCATGCATGTCATCGCCATCGGTAATCAGGAAAGAAGGTTCGAGGTACGCCTCCCTTCCAACCGGATTGGAACAGGAGAAGAGGTAAAGATACAGGAGGTGAGGATATACAACGAAGCCTGGCCAACATGTGAGTGCACGTGCAATAAACCAAAGCTGTTGCATCTGCCTTGCTCGCATGTACTAGCTGCATGCGGGCTGATGGGTATGGATGCGATCTCGTTTGTGTCTCCTTATTTCCTTAAGGACGCAGTGGTCAATACTTGGACAGGCGAGATGATGAGATATAGGGCATGGGTAAATTTCAACAAAGTAAATCCAGGTGAAATGGTTTACATCCTAGATCCTGAACTGATGCGGACAGGAAGAGGAAGGCGACAATGTGTCCGCATCCGTAATGATATGGATGAATCTAAAGCCGAAGGCCCTACTAGGCAATGTTTTCTGTGTAATAAATTTGGTCATATAGACAGCAGTTGCTACATCTTTGGGACTGGTGAAGCTGCTCCTCGTGGATGTGGCAGTCGAGGAAGAAGAGGCAGAGGAAGAAGAGACAGAGGAAGAAACTAGATGTGTGGAACTATGTCTTAAATTTGTAATATGTGTGGAACTATGTCTTAAATTTGTAATATGTGTGGAACTATGTCTTAAATTTGGATGGTTGGAGCAGTATTAGGTGTGTTTCATTTATTTGTTCTATTTGGTTGGAGCAGTATCATGTACTGATAATTTTTCTATTTGCCAATGCAGATCCAGAGGTTTGGGTTCCCAGCCACTCCGATGACTGCGCCACAGATTACACGCAGCCTGAAGGCATACATTATGTGGCTGCTCGGGAAGGTGATGTTCTCTGAGAACCACGTGTCGACTATTAGTGCACGATACATCCATTTTGCTAGAGGGATCGCGGAGGCGACGTGCCAGGAAGAATGCACACAGTGGAGTTGGGGTTTAGCTGTCTTAGCAGCTACATACCGAGGTATGTGCAATGGTTGCCAGTTAATCAAGGACAGTTCTGCCTTGCTAGGATGCCCATTGTTGCTGCAACTGTGGTCATGGGAGAGGTTCCCTATCGGCCGTCCAAAAGTAAGTGTCAACCAAATAGTCGGCAACCAGGAACATGAAACAATTGTCTACCATTCTGACCTGCTGTTCGACGAAGAGAAAATTGACTTGCCTACATTTGGCACTCACTGGACCCGTCGCAAGGTCAGTGTAATATCTTAAAATTGCACTTCTGGTACTATAATATGAAAGTTACTAACAACTATTTTGTCATGCAGTGTCGTTTCGCGGGAGAGCAAGTCGTTAGATGCTATCCATCATTCAGCGAGCAGTTTGACACACTGAAAGAGGATGTCGTGATTTGGGAGCCGTACACCCTGCAGACACGACACGCACGATATCCCGGCGGGTTATCTATTATGTGCACTAGAGATCGAGAGTACTGGCTGACTAAATCGAAGATCATCTTCGATTGCCTAGTTGAGGAGATGTATCAACAGGGGGTCATGCGGCAGTTCGGTCTTTGCCAGATGGTAGATCCCCCGCGTCCGGATGTTCCCCTTCCAGATGTCATGCACGCGTAAGTAAATATATGTATATAAGGAATGTGTCTTATACTTCCTCTATGTTCTTTAATGATGGTCTAACAAATTCTAATGACAGGTACTCTCGGATAAGCAACAAGACCGCCACTCAATGACTCCAACGAGTGGGGATTTACGTCAACGAGTGGCAGAATGCACCAACACAAGTGTGGCACGCTGGCCCGTTTGATATGGAGTTATTCAACGGATACTTACAGAGGTACATGTCGATGACACGGCTACGTCCCATTCCACACGCACATGACGATGAGATATACCCTAGCCAGTCAACACTAGAGTCCAGACAGTCAGCGGTAAGTACTTTATATGGAGCATAATCAACATGAGTGCCTATGTAGTGCATAATTAACTATGAGACAAATGCAGGCCGACATGACGTGGGAGCTACAGACTGAGGTGGCTTAGTACGGACGATCGCTTTCGACCGTTTCTCTTGTGCCCCATCAGAAGGCTCAGTCCTTTTCCCGGTGGGTCGAGCAGAAGCTGCGGCGTATCTACGCGACCATCACGTGCACCAGCGTCTCAGACGTCGTTCAACACCGAGCAGCACAGCGTCCACCGCGTCACTCGGTGGAGGAGCGCGCCCCACATCTCTCCACGCAGTAGCGCCCACCGCGTCGATCCATGGAGGAGCACGCCCAACGTCCACCCATGCAGCAGCCACCTTCTCCAGACCAGGCTGGAGGCTCGGGATGGCACGAGGAGCATATTTCTCCTCCACTCCTCCACATGCCTCGTTCACGACTCCCACAGCAGGCGCCGCCGAGAGCACCACCTCTAGACCAGGCTGGAGGCTCGTGGTGGCAGCAATCACAGTTTACTTCTGACCCGTGGCAACAATCGCAGTTTAATATCGACCGGTGGCAGCAGAACCAGATTACTTTCGAACAATGGCAGCAACAGCAGCATATCCCCTACATGGACTTCGCTTATCGACCATAATCTCATCCTCATGGTAAGCTTGTCCCTTCCTACTATTGTTAGATGCAGTATGACATTGTTCAATACTTAATTTCTTGTACACTGACAGGAGACTCCGTTTCATGGGACACTACTGACGACCATGATCAGCAGACACAGCACGAGCAGGTAGACTGGTTTGGCCAGTATCAGCCAGGTACTCCACCACCTATCCCCACACAGGATACACAGGATCAAGGTGAAGGGTCAACTGCACCTCACCATGATGTGATGCCACCCCACAGATATGGATGGAGTACACCGAGGCCTCTGCCACCTCGTCGTCGACACCAGTGATATCTACTTATGTATCAGACATTTATCTATCTATGTATGAGGCATATATCTACCTATATATGAGATACCATTCTATTATTTCACGATTTTATTCGACAAACTACTCAACATAGCTTGCAACACAGTTCAACATAACTTGCGGTACATAAATAAGAGTCCTATCTATCCCTAGCACGATGTCTTTCCCTTTCTCTTCGATGATGCCTCGCCCTTTCCCTTCGATGATCCCTCGCACTTTCTCTTCTTGGCCTGCGCTTTCTTCTTCTCCTTCCTCTTGTCTCACTCAGCTCTCTCCTTGCTTCCAACGGGTGGCGGCATGAAGATATTATCCTTATCTTCGCTCTCTTCTATCCAGGCCCTAGGTGCCGCAACCTGCTCCATCATGTCAGCTTGACTCTTCTTGGCCTGCGCTTTCTTCTTCTCCTGCCTCTTGTCCCACTCAACTCTCGCCTTGCTTCCAACGGGTGGCGGCATGAAGATATCATCCTCATATTCGTCCTCTTCTATCTAGGACCAAGGTGCCTCAGCCCGCTCCATCATGTGAGCTTCACTCTTGAAGTTGAGCTTGTCCCACCTTGCCTGGATCCTGATAAGCTCTGCTCGTACCTGATTTGGGGTCTTCAGTTTCCACCCTCTCCGATGAAGTTCCTTACCAAGCATAACGAGAGCATCATAGTTCCTTACCACCGTCTTCCATTGGGCTGGTTCATCGCCTATCATAACAATTCTGGCTTCTTGGAAAAGCTCAACGGACATCTGTGCCGGCTAGGGAAACGCGTCGGTCATAGTGGAGAGGAGTGGAGGGAAATGCGAGAGCAATAGGGGAGGAGAGGAGGGAAATGAGAGAGTAAGAGGAGAAAAAGATGAACTGGGTGAAAAGATACATCTCGTTTCCCGGATTTATAGAGGCACCGAACCGAATAGGCGGGAAAAAAGGGTGGGAAGTACTGGCGGGAAAAATCGGCGGGAAAAATCGGCGTATTTGGACGTGTACATACTTTGCATGATCAATGCCGCCATCTTCATTTCGAAAGACGACATCATCCTTCGTCTTTCCAACAGACGAACGCCACCTTCGTCTTTCGAACATAAGACAGTCTGGGGCAGTCGTCCTTTCAGACAAAGATGGAACGCGGCGTCTTTTCAAAAGGAGAACCTCCGGTGTCGTCTTTTGAACGGACGTCTGCAAATTCCCCGTTTCGTGTATTATTTGTGAAATTGAATAAAAAAATGTATTATTTAAATTTTTTTTAGCAAGCTTTAGTCTCAATATGAATCGATTCTCCATTCACCATGACAGCTGCTCGACCGATGCAGATTGATCCAAGGACAACTGAAGTGGAACGATAGCTAATAAACGTATAGAAGGAAAACTAAACGAGACGGCATGTCATATGGGCAAACGACTGTGCATACTAAAAAACCAAGTGCATGCTTGCCCCACCGATGTATGCACATACTGGAGGAACTGTGCAACGATGGGCATATCCGTGAACGACATGGAAATGCAAAGGTAGCTAGCCTAGCCAGCTACCTAACTCCGGAGATAAGATCAGCATATATACTATGCATCTCCTATCTAAATATCTAGGCACTTTTTCCTTTCATTAATGAAGGCCTTTACGCGTACCGTCCTGTCCAGGAGATTGACCTTTTTTTTTTCCATGATTCATCATATCTGGTGATGGATATGTCGATTAATGGATGAACGGGGGCTTTGGGGGATCGGGTACAGCTAGCATGGGGGGTCGAGCAATTAGTTCTGACCTGATCCAAAGCCAATGGCACGTACGGGTTAGGGTTGTCTGACAGTCTTGTTTGCACCTAATTAAGTTCAGGGTTAGAGATACGGCTGTGTCGGCCGGCTTCAGGTGCCACCCCGGCTGCACTCAGAGCCCACCCCGCATACCAATCGGGCCGCCCAACCCATTGTGCGTCGCCCCCCACCCACCCACCCACACCACTCTTGCCCATCCCCACCTCGCTGCCTCCGAATCGGGAGGGAACGGAGCGCCTACGGCTAGATCCGGTGCCTGTCATGGTTCCTTGATCTATGTAGAGATGGGCTTAAGGTTATCTTAGAGTCTAATAAAATCGTTATTTTGAAATATGGACAATTTATTGGCAAAGGCTGTGAGTTTGGAGGGTTGTTCCGGTTTTCACGTTTAGAGCTTTGTAATAAATCCATGAATCATCTTTGTGGTGGTGTTAACGATGATACCAGTGGTTAGTACTGTCGTTTATGTCACATTAATTTTGGTTTGATGTCTCGGATGTCCAACATGAGTTTATTTCCAAATTTCACTATTGCCGAAGGTTATAAGCGTCATAGTTGCATGCAATCAAAGCAACCTAAAAGCCTCATAAGGCAGCCTCGAGAGAAACTTGGCACCTCTAAAACTCATACATTTTAATCTATGTGAGGTAAATGGTGTGTTGAAAAATGGTGAAAAGATATATTTCACGATATTGATAGATGATGCTACTAAATTCTGCTATGTTTATTTGTTCCAAACTAAAGATCAGGATTAAGACCACTGTAAAATTTATAAGGCTGAAGTTAAAAATCAACTAGAGAGAAAGATCAAGCGTCTTAGGTTGGATCGTGGTGGTGAGTATTTTCCTAAAATATTTTAAGAATTATGTCAGGAGCACGACATTATTCATGAGAGGATGTCTCCCTACTCGTACCAATCAAACGGGATTGCCGCGAGAAAAAACCGCACGCTTACTGACTTAGTGAATTCCACATTAGTCCCTACTAATTTGTCAAAGGCATCTGCCTGCTGCGCCCCCATCTTCGCCATGGAGCCCGCGACGATCCAGGCGCCAGCGCCGATGGTGGTTGTCGTTGTGGCCATGGGCAGTGGCATCAGGTGCGGGCGATACGGCGAGCTGGATTGCACCTTCTTGCCTTAGCTTGCATTCCTTGTCTAGCACCGTTCTTTTCTTCTTCGCTACTGTTGCTTTTTTTTTTGCTATTTGGCAGCTGTTGATCAGGCTTGTACGGTTCTTGTTCCTAGTTTTATTTACTTTCTTCTTCTTCTTCCTAGTTAGGTCGCTGTCAAACAATTTTTTTTAGAAAGAAGCATATATTAATCTCAGATGATACCAATTACATCCAGTCTTTACAACAACGCATTGCCCTAGCAGTCACACAGATGCACACAGCCAAAAAAAAGAAAAATTATAAAAAAGAAAAGTCCCGCTATAGTGACTCATTCATTGAAACAGCAGTACTACCACCACCAAAACAGCACCAGAAGTCCAGCTTCTCCAAAAACGATGCCTCCAAGAAGGGAACAGTGCGCAAACACTGTCATCGCCTGATCAAAGATCTAGGTTTTCACCCTGAAGAAAGTTCACGCTCTCAAAACAATACCTTCAACAAGGCCATTGCCAGGCATAACCAATTAAGACCAGACCCTGAGTTTTTAAAGTAGGACCATGAACTTCTCATGTGCAGTCGCCCCCACTTGCATGCCACTGCTCCAATTCACAAGACACCTAACGAATTCCTCATCACCACCTAGACTCGAACCACCATTGTCTGTCCTCAGATCTCGGTCTCCATGACTTTTTTCCATCAGTACCATGGAACGAGAACATGTCCCATGATAATAACAGCCAACAAAGCTTCGAAGTACACCCTCTAAAACCAAACGGTCAGAGTAAAACATGGATGCGTATGACCGAATTCAATCCTTCAAGCAAACTCACGGCACAATAGCACTTATGGAGTTCGTCAGCGGAGCTTTCCGGAACACGACACAGAAACCAGATCAATGAAGACCAACATCCGGCAGATCATCGTCTTGGCTTGAGAGGGATCCAGGACCACCTCCTTTATTGAAACCGAGCCAGCAGCCCCCACGCTACCCGCTGGAAACTAGCAGGATCTGCCGCAAGACGGCAAGACCACCCGGACGACCATTCCGACGGAGAAGGAGGCCACCACCAACATGCCAGGGGCAGATGCCCTAAGCGCCCTAGTGTTGCGGACAAGGCCCGGGTCGCCTGGGCGCCGGCGTCGAGGCCAACAGACGAGACATATCGCGGATAGACCCAGATCCCTGACGCCACCGCCTGCCGCCATCTGGGCCGAGGATCACCGGAGGCCGCTCGCTGCAACACCACCGCCAAACCAGCCGGGACGGACGCTGCCGCCTTCCGCCAGATCGCGATCAGGACCGCCGCCACGCCCCCAGGTCTTTGCCTGGCAACGATCCCGGCGATGGCGGCGGGAGGAGAGACACGGGAGGGAGGGCTCGACGGGGAGGGGAGGCTGCCCGGCGTGGCGCGGCGCCGCCGCGCGGGTGCGGGAGGGGTTAGTTTCCTAGATCAAACCAAATCATATGTATCGAGTTAAGTTTTGTTGCAAGTTAAAGTTCCTATATGATGTTTAAGAAATTTATTTTGGCTCTGCTACTACTATGCTTAACTGATGAGGCCACTAGGGAGCAAATCATGACGCCGACGGCCAAAATCTACACCGACGGCTACATGTCAGGGTCATCGGCGTAGGCGCCGAGACGGACATCCGAGCAAACCGGCCGCCGGTCTAGGTTGGCCGTTAGCGTAGGATGAAAAATAAATTGAAAAAAGAAATTAAGAAAAATGAAAAAAAATCTGAAAAAGTAGGCCGACGGCACCGTCAGGAGGGCCCTGTCTAAAATATGCCGACGGTTTTACTATGCCGACGGCAAATGACTCTAGGCCGACACTGGGCTACACCGGCGGCTGTGCCGTTGACATAGAGCTACGCCGACGGTAATTTGGCCTATGCCGGCCGTCGACGTAGTGACGCGTTCCTGTAGTGGGCAATGGAATGAGACGATCCGCCATGGATATTTTCCTCTCGTATAGTTTTGTCAGCGACATGAGTAGTCTCTTCTTCATCAACAACCGTGAAAAATCTTTCAGCATAATAATACCTTAAGTTTGATCAGGGAAGTCTGCATACTGTCGTTTTCAATTTGTTTTGGGTGCTTTGATCTGAACTGATCTCTGACCGCATGTAGCATATTAAGCTTTAAGTCTCAATCAGAATCTATTCGCAATTCAGCATGCTAGCTGCTCGTCCGATGGAGATCATTCGAAGGACAACTAAAGTGGAACGATAACTCATCGTATAGGAGGGCAACTAATTACCAAGCGGCGTGTCATATCGGCCATTTGCATGGGCCAAAACTGAAAAACCAGGTGCTTGCACGACTGATGTGTCCACATAACGGAGGAACAGTGCAACGATGGGCATGTGTGTGTGAAGAACATGGCAAAGGTAGCTAGCCAGCTAGCTCTGGAGATAAGATCAGCATATATATATATAGATGAAGATAGACACATACTATGCATCTCCTATCTAAATATCTAGGCACTTTTTTCCTTTGTTTGATGGAGGCCTTTACGTGTAACGTCCTATCCAAGAGATTCACCTTTTTTTCTTTCCATGATTCATCATCTGGTGATGGAAATGTCGATTAATGGATGAATATGGGGACTTTGGGGCATCGGGGACCAGAGCATAGTGTGGTGCATGCCCAGCTGCATGCGGGGTCGATCAATTAGTTAACACCTGATCGGAGCCAATGGCTCAAGGTACCCTTATAGTCACTGGGATTCTTTTTTTCCGAAATGGGGTTGAACCCCTGCCTCTGCATTCTAGGATGCACACAGCAAACTTTTTTAATAAATGTCGAAAGTGTTTTAAAAAAATCTCAAGGATCAGAGAAGGTTGATACAAACACCAACCATCTGAAAAAAAGCAAAGAAACTACTAGAAACGGAATTAGATTAATCAGCGTAGCCAACTTTTTATAAAATGGAGGAAATAGATGCGTGCGTTTTCTTTCTGTAGGACACAGTAATTGTGGGATAAGTCGAAGCTTTATTGTTAGGATATTAGAGTATCAAATAAGACGAAGTGTTATCATCATAGAAAAATAGCGCGCTATTTTATCACTAGATTAATCAGTGTAGAATGTCTCACTAATAGCATGCTATAGCGCGGCATAGCACGCTAATAGTAAGGCCGGCGCTATCCTATTATAGTGCACAATTTTTTACTTGGTTATTGTACTTTTCCTTGTTTCAACTCTTTTTCTTTAATCGTCATGTAGCAAGATATAGTCATAATATAGATAATCCCTTGAATCCTTGATAGTGTGAGTCGCACTAACCCAGGAGGGTTGATCAGGTATATCTTAACACGTGTGAGATATCTTCCTTTGATATACTATAGATACGCCTTCCGGTCACACTTTGGTCGTTTTCCTCGTGGTCTTATGTGGTGGTGAAACGAGGTAGCAAGCTCCAACAGAAATTCGGAATTCATTGACACTTTTGAAGAAAACACTGATAAAAAAGAGACTTAAAGCGTGTCGCTCATATTGCATATATGGATGCACTTGTCTAGTTAATAGAGCTGCCACTCCAAAGACCACCGAGAATCTAGCATGCACTTTTCCACTCAATCGGAAGCATATCCTAAAGTGCCACTGCCGCTAGCACGTGGGCCCAGTCCTACTTCCATTTTATAATCAATCTTTTTTATCATTCTCCTATTTTTCTGCTATTTTGTTTTTGTTTAATTGTTACTCTACCATTAATAATAATAAAAGGTGATAACTAAAATAATAAATGGCTACGTCACCACAGGAAAACTGCTAAAAGTCGATGGCCAAATTGTATGCCGACAACCATTTATTTGGGACCATCCGCATAGGCAAGGTATGCCTACGGCCAAAAAATTACCGTCGGCATAGCTCGGTCGTCGGTGTATGCGGACCAGCTATGCCGACGCCTACCACCCGCATAGCTCGGTTGCCAGCAAAGGTTGCAGAAGCGGCCACACGGGTTGACAGAGATTGACGCTCTTTTTCCTTTGTTATATCAACAATGCTTTTATGTCGTATGATTTAGTTGTGTCTGGATTTTATTTTTTTGTTGGATGCTACTTTTACTTTCAAATCTATACCTAATAGTAAAAGCAAAAGAGTTTCTTCTTGTCTTCTTTTTTCTTTCCAATTTTACTCTCACAAGTTTTGAGATATTATAGCAAGTGCCACCGCCTAAGCATCATACTCACTTCTATCTCTCTCCTAGCTCGACTGGTTCGTCCCCAAAGGAGCCCTGAGCCCCAACTTCTCCTCTACTAATCGATCCATATCTTACCTGTGGACACCACTAGCTTCTTAGCTCCAAATCCAGCTACCGTCGGTGGATCCCCCGAGCTCCCCCGAGACCATTCCATATTTTAGTTTGCAGCATGTTCCTACCATGAACAACAATTTTGTTAGTGGCTTCCTTCTATGTAGAGATGAGTTTAAGGTTGTCTTAGAGTCTAATAAAGTCGCTGTTTCGAAACATAGACAATTTATTAGTAAAGACTATGAGTTTGGAGGGTTGTTTCGGTTTTCACTTTCAGAGCTTTGTAATAAATCCATGAATCATTTTTGTGGTGGTGTTAATGATGATACTGTTGGAATTATGCCCTAGAGGCAATAATAAAGATGTTATTATTATAATTCTTGTTCATGATAAAGTTTATATTCCATGCTAGAATTGTATTAAGCGGAAACATTAATACTTGTGTGGTTTGTAAACAACACCGTGTCCCTAGTACGCCTCTATGGACTAGCTCATTGGTTAATGATGGTTAAGGTTTCCTAACCATGGACATGAGTTGTCAATTAATAATGCGATCATATCATTGGGAGAATGATGTGATGGACAGACCCAAACTAAGCGAAGCAATTAGATCGTGTCATCGTGTTCATCTTTGCGAAGCTTTTCCTATGTCAAATATTGTATTCCTTAGACCATGAGATAATACAACTCCCTGGTATCGGAAGAAAGCTTTGAGGTCATCAAACGTCATCCTATGAGAGGGTGATCATAAAGGTGTCTCTCAGGTGATCGGAAAGTATCTGTTGGGTTGTATGTATCGAGATGGGATTTGTCCCTCCCAAGTCGGAGAGATATACTTCGGGCCCACTCGGTAATCGATATCAACACCGCTTGCAAGCATGTGGTTAAGGAGTTAATCACAAAGTGATATCGGATGACGGAACGAGTAAAGTACTTGCTGTGAACGAGATTGAACTAGGTATGACGGTACCGACGATCGAATCTCGGGCAAGTAAAATATCGCGAGACGAAGGGAATATATATATGGGATTGATTGAATCCTGGCATCGTGGTTCATCCGATATGATCATCGATGAATGTGTGGGAGTCAATATGGGTTTCCAGACCCCGCTGTTGATTATTGATAGAAGATCATGTCTGCATATTCTCGAACCCGCAGGGTCACACACTTAACGTGTCTCGACGCTAGAATAGATTGGATAATTGGTTTATGAGTTTTTGTTTGGAGTCTCGGATGGGACCCGGGACATGACGAGAGGTTCCGGAGTGGTCCGGAGAATAAGATTCATATAAGGCAGTGCAGTTTTTGGAGTTCGGAATTGTTCCGGGTTAATCGGTATTGTACTGGAAGCTTCTAGAACCTTCTGGAAGGGGACCAACGTGGCCCCACCTTCCGGGAGGGGGCATGGGCCTATGAGGGAGTGCCCTGGCCGCATTGGGCCAGGGGCACAAGGCCCCATAGGGCCCAGCCGGCCAAGAGGGTTTTAAACTCGAGATAGAGCTTCTAGAAGGGGGGGTTTCCTTGCCCCCAACTCCTTCTCCTTGGGGCCGCCGGTTTGGACTTGGGGGAGGGGCTAGGGCTGCGCCCCCCCTCTATATAAAGAGGGGTGGGGGCGCACTACTAGGAAAATGGCTATAGGTAATCAGCACATCCGTGGCTCACATGGTTGAAGTGCCCCACGGCTAAAACAGGCGTTGCTCACCTATGGACAGTGCCCTACTAGTAACTAGAACAACCGTGGCGCACATGACCATAGTGCGCCACAAATGTGTGTGGGCTAGGGCCCTGTTGGCCGCACGCCAAACATCCGTAGCGCACATAGGGTAGGTGCGCTACGGTTGTTAGTGTCAACCGTGGCACACATGGAGTGCGCACGCCAAGCGCATGCCCTCTGGCCGTGAACGGCCAGACACTTCTGTGGCGCACTATGGCATGTGCGCCACAGATGTATAAACTTAGTAGTAGGGCACCTTGCCCTAGTTCCCTACGCCTAACTATCCTGCACCAACTCCACACACCCCCCCCTTGGATCGCCTTTTTAGGTTTTTCAAAAAATAAAAGAAAATAATAAACACTTCAAAAAATTAAATCTTTTCATATTTAGGTAGGTAATGTGGTATAGCTTCTAGTAAAATTAACAAACATGAGTTTTGACTTTATTTGCAAAAAAAAGTCATGCCACGATAAAAAGGCCGTAACTTTTGCATACGATATCGAAAAAAATCGTATAATATACCAAAATGACGAGAACGAGATTTCGCATCCGCTCGCAACCACCTATGGTCGTTTAGCGATTTTTTAGATTTTAAAAATTTGAAAAGAGTAAAAAGTTATGGTCAAAAGACCGTTTTTTCCTGCAAAAAAAAATAGAGGGCGGCTTACCCATAGCGCACCACCACCTAGTGCACCACGGATAAGCTTGGGCGGGATTCAAATTTCGAATCCCCACCCCGCCAACCTTCCCTCCCCTTCTCTCCTTTTCCTTTTCCTCCCTTCTCATTTTCTTTTTCTTCTCCTCCTTCTCCTTCTCTTTCTCCTTCTCCTCCTCTTCCTCCTCCTTGCAGTGAACATGGTGATGGCGGCGGCCTCCTCCTTGCAGTTCCGACGACAAGACGGCGGGCTCCTTATTCTCCTCCTCTTCCTCCTCCTCCTTGTAGTTCCGACGACGACAAGGCCTCCTCTTCTTCTTCTCCTCCTCCTCCTCCTCTTCTTCTCCTTCTCCTCCTCCTCTTCCTCCTCGTCTTCTTCTCCTCCTCCTCTTCTTCTCCTTCTCCTCCTCCTCTTCTTCTCCTCCTCTTCCTCCTCTTCTTCTTCTCCTCCTCCTCTTCTTCTCCTCCTCTTCCTCCTATTCTCCTCCTCCTCCTGCAGGACGCGATGGCATGACGAGGTGACGGCGACGACGGCGACTTGACAGCGCTGACGACGAGATCCAGATCTGCTGCTTTTTTTTGAATTTTGAAATTTATATCCGTGGCGCACAGCACCTAGTGCGCCACGGTTATCGTTTCATATGTGTGGCGCACCTGGACTACTTTCCGTGGCGCACTGGCATGTGCGCCACGCCTATCTCGACACAACCGTGGCGCACCAGGTAGTGCGCCACGGCTAGGAGATTGCCGTAGCGTGAGGCCCGTGGCGCACTGCTAGTGCGCCACAGATGGCCTTTTCAGGTGCGCCACTAAAGGCCGTTTTCCTAGTAGTGGCGCACCAACCCCCCACACCTTCCCCTCCAACCCTAGCCGCCCTACTGCCCTCCTCTCTCCCTCCCGACTGCTTGTAGGCGAAGCCCTGCTACAGAAATTCTCCACCAATTGCACCGCCGTCAGTTGTAGATCAACCCATCTCTCCACCATACTTGCTGGACCAAGGAAGGAGGAGACATCGAGGTGCTGCACGTGTGCATCTCACGGAGGCATCGCCACTTGTGGTGCTAGATCGGATCGGATCGCGAGGAGGAGAAGCGAGTACGACTACATCACCCACGTTCCGACGAACGTTCCTCTGTGCGAATCTTCAAGGGTATGAAGATCTAATCCAATCTCTCTCGTTGTTTGCATCTCCTAGATTAGATCTTGGCTTCCCTCTGTTCGCATCCGTAGAAATTTTTGATTTACTATGCCGCGATACCCATCAGTGGTATCAGAGCTAGATCTATGCGTAGATGTGATTCACGAGTAGAACGCAACATGGTTGTTGCGGGCGTTGATGTTTTCTGTTGCAAGCCTCTTGTTTGTGTTCTTCTTATGACGCGGGATAGTGAGATTGAAGCGGTCCAGGCCAACCTTACGCGACGTCGTTCGCGAGACCGGCTCCGCACTTGACGTGTGGCTTGTTCCACACATGCGGCTGGTGGATGCCTGTTTCTCTCACTATAGTTGTCATGGGTTTAACACCGGAGTTTGGCAACCATAATATCACCGTTGTGGCTTTCCTTAGGTAAGAATCGTTCTTAGCATCTACTCCCATAAGCCACGTAAAACATGCAACAGCAAAGTAGAGGCGTCTAACTTGTTTTTGCAGGGAGTGTTTTCTGTGATATGGTATGGCCCAAGATGTGATGTGTATAATGTATGCGATGATCATGTTTTATAATATTTCACGACTTGCATGTCGATGAGTACACAACCGGCAGGAGCCATATGGTTGTCTTTATAATTGTGTATGACCTGCGAGTCAACTTCTTATACGCCATGTAATAGCTTTACTTTATCGCTAAGTAGTTAGCAATAGTTGTAGTTGCTATTCATGGTGGAGGCAATCATGGTGGAGTGATGGAGATCATGCTGGCACGCACAAGATGGAGATCATTGCGCGAAGATTGGCTATACCATGTCACATAAAGTTATATGCATGTGATGTTTATCCTTTTATGTATCTTATTATGCTTAGATCGCGACGGTAGCATTATAAGATGATTCCTCACTTTAAGATCAAGATAAAACTGTGTTCTCCCCATGTATGCACCGTTGCAAAAGTTCGTCGTGTCCAAGCATCACGTGATGATCGGGTGCTATAGACTCTACACTCACATACAACGGGTGCAAGCCAGTTTTTGCACACGCGGAAATACTTGGGTTTGACTTGACGAGCCTAGCATGTAGAGACATGGCCTCGAAACACATGAACCGAAAGGTTAAGAATGAGTCATATGAATGATATGATCGACACTTCGTTGTCCACCATTGAAACCACATCTCTTCTCGTGATGATCGGATTAGGTGTGGTGAATTTGGATCATGTTCACTAAACAACTTGAGGGATGTTGAATTTAGTGGGAGTTCATCTAGTAATTTGATTAAGTTGAACTATTTATCATGAACATAGTCTAAATTGTACTTGCAAATACTGTAGATCCAATGGCCAAGTCCAACTTCAACTTCAACGTATTTGCTGAGAAATAAAAGCTTAAGAATAATGGGTCTAACCTCACCAACTGGTTCCGCAATCTGAGAATCATTCTCTCTGGCGGTCAAAAGGACTATGTTCTTGAGAAAGCGTTAGGTAACCCCCCTGCTGCAACTGCGCCGACTGATGAGAAAGCTGTCTATCAGTCGCGCAAAGATGATTATGGTGTGATTAAGAGCACCATGTTGTTTGCTATGGAATCAGACCTTCAAAATCGTTTTGAAGGCTATCCCGGGCCCTTTGAGATTCTGGAGGAACTGAAAACCATGTTTCAGACTCAGTCCCGTTCTGAGAGATATGAGATCTCTGAGAGATTCTTTAACTGCAAGATGGAGGAAGGGAGTTCTGTTAGTGAGCACGCCATAAAGATGTCGGGCTACACTCAACGCCTTGAGCAACTGGACTGCAAGATTCCAGAGGAGCTCAAGATTGACAGAGTTCTGCAATCACTCCCTCCCAGCTACAAAAGTTTTGTAGTGACTCATAATCAGATTGGTTCCACTGATACGATCACCGAGCTCTTCGCAAAGCTGAAGGCTGCGGAGGTGGACATCAAGAAGGATAATCATGTGTTGATGGTCAACAAGCCCTCCTTTAAGAAAGGTAAAGGTGCAAAGAAGCCCTTCAAGAAAGGCGGCGACAAGCACGTTGCCCCTGCTGAGAAGAAGCTCAGGTCTGGTCCAAAGCCAGACACTGAGTGCTTCTATTGCAAGGACAAGGGTCACTGGAAGCGCAATTGTCCGAAGTACTTAGCGGACAAGAAGGCTGGCACCATCAAAGGTATATTTGATATACATGTTATTGATGTTTTCCTTACTAGCCCTCGTTGTAGTGCACGGTATTTGATACGGTTCAGTTGCTAATATTTGTAACTCAAACAGAGCTACGGAATAGACGGCGGCTTGCGAGGGATGAGGTGACGATGCGCGTTGGCAACGGATCAAGAGTTGATGTGATGGCCGTCGGCACGCTCTCCTTAGTTTTACCTTCGGGATTAGTTTTAAACCTCAATAAATGTTATTATGTGCCTGCGTTGAGCATGAACATTATTTCTGGATCGTGTTTATTGCAAGACGGTTATTCATTTAAATCGGAGAATAATGGTTGTTCTATTTATATGAGTAACATCTTTTATGGTCATGCACCTATTGTGAATGGTTTATTTCTTCTAAATCTCGAAAGGGATGAAACACACATCCATAACATTGAGGCTAAGATATGCAAAGTAGATAGTGATAATACTACTTATTTGTGGCACTGTCGTCTAGGTCATATTGGTGTAAAGCGCATGAAGAAACTCCATTCTAATGGACTTTTGGAGTCTCTTGATTTTGAATCATTTGACACATGCGAACCATGCCTCGTGGGCAAGATGATCAAAACCCCGTTCTCCGGAATGATGGAGCGAGCAACGGACTTGTTGGAAATCATACATACCGATGTGTGCGGACCGATGAGTGTTTCGACGCACGGTGGATATCGCTATTTTCTCACTTTTACCGATGACTTAAGTAGATATGGGTATATCTATTTAATGAAACAGAAATCTGAAACATTTGAAAAGTTCAAGGAATTTCAGAATGAAGTGGAGAACCATCGTAACAGAAAGATTAAGTTTCTACGATCCGATCGTGGGGGCGAGTATTTGAGTTATGATTTTCTCACGCATCTTAAAGCAAGCGGAATTGTTTCGCAACTCACGCCACCCGGAACACCACAGCGCAATGGTGTGTCTGAACGCCGGAATCGAACTCTATTAGATATGGTCCGATCGATGATGTCTCTTACTGATTTGCCGTTATCATTTTGGGGTTATGCATTAGAAACCGCTGCATTCACTTTAAATAGGGCACCATCTAAATCCGTTGAGACGACACCGTATGAACTGTGGTTTGGTGCTAAACCTAAGTTGTCGTTTCTTAAAGTTTGGGGATGCGAAGCTTACATCAAGAAGTTGATGCTGGACAAGCTCGAACCCAAAGCGGAGAAATGTGTCTTCATAGGATATCCTAAGGAAACTATTGGGTATACCTTCTATGACAGAACCGAAGGCAAAGTGTTTGTCGCAAAGAACGGTTCCTTTCTTGAGAAGGAGTTTCTCTCAAAAGAAGTGAGTGGGAGGAAAGTAGAGCTAGACGAGGTTGTTGAACCTTCTCTTGAATTGGAGAGTAGCAAGACCTGAAATTGTTCCAAAGGCCAAGCACCAATAATAGAGGAAGCTAATGATAAGGATCATGAAGCTTGAGACGATCTGCCATCTTGGCGTCGCAGGTCGACAAGGTCGCGTGCCCTCTGAGTGGTACGGCAACCTGTCTTAACTATCTTGTTAGTAGATGACGGTGAGCTGCGAACTATGAGGAAGCGATGATGAGCCGGACTCGAGAAATGGCTAGAAGCCATGAAATCCAATTGGGATCCATGAGCGAAAACCAAGTATGGACTTTGGTGGACCTCCTAGCACCAAAGGCCGTTGAGTGCAAATGGATTTTCAAGAAGAAAACGGACGCGGATGGTAATGTTACCATCTACAAAGCACGGCTTGTCGCGAAAGGTTTTCGACAAGTTCAAGGTGTTGACTACGATGAGACTTTCTCTCCCGTAGCGATGTTTAAGTCCATTCGGATTTTATTAGTAATTGATGCGTTTCATGATTATGAAATATGGCAGATGGATGTCAAGACTGCATTCCTCAATGGCAACATTGATGAAGAGTTGTATATGATGCAACCCAAAGGTTTTGTCGATCCTAAGGATGCTGATAAAGTATGCAAACTTCAGCGTTCTATTTATGGACTGAAGCAAGCATCTCGGAGTTGGAACCTTCATTTTGATCAAGTGATCAAGAGCTTTGGATTTGTTCCAAATTGCTACGAAGCTTGTATCTACAAGAAAGTGAGTGGGAGCTTGGTGACATTTCTGGTACTATATGTGGATGACATATTGATTATTGGAAATGACATTAACATGCTTAACGATGTGAAGAGTTATTTGAACAAGTGTTTTTCAATGAAAGACCTAGGTGAAGCTGCTTATATATTGGGCATCAAAATCTATAGAGATAGACAAAGACGCCTGATAGGTTTAAGCCAGAGTACATACCTAGACAAAGTTCTGAAAAGGTTCAGAATGGATAAGGCAAAGAAAGGTTCAGTGCCTATGTTGTCAGGTAAGATATTGAGCAAGGCTCAGTGTCTAGCTACGGTAAATGATAGGGAAGCTATGAGCAAAGTGCCTTATGCCTCGGCCATAGGTTCTATCATGTATGCCATGCTATGTACTAGACCGGATGTGTCCAATGCTCTTAGTTTGATGAGCATGTATCAAAGTGATCCAGGAGTGGAACACTGGACAGCCGTGAAGAACATCCTAAAGTACCTAAATAGGACTAAAGAAATGTTCTTAGTCTATGGGGGTGATGAACAGCTCGTCGTAAAAGGTTACGTCGATGCTAGTTTCGACACCGACAAGGATGATTCTAAATATTAGACAGGATACGTTTATATTTTGAATGGAGGAGTCATGGTCGGAGAAGCTGCAAGCAAAGCGTGATCGCGGGATCTACAGAGAAGCGGAATACATGGCTGCAGGTTGGCCAAGTGAAGGAGTTTGGATCAAACTTCATCACTAAGCTTGGCGTGGTTCCAAGTGCATTGGACCCACTGGAGATATTGTGTGACAACACTGGCGCCATAGCACTTGCTAAGGAACCAAGATATCATCCAAAGACCAAGCATATCAACCGCAAGTTTCATATAATCCGAGATTATATAGCAGACGGAGATCTGAAGATTAGCAAAGTACATATAGATCTGAATGTCGCAGATCCGTTGACTAAACCTCTTCCACGTGTAAAACATGATCAGCACCTCAGTGCCATGGGTGTGAGATTGTTGCCAAATGTAAACTAGATTATTGACTCTAGTGCAAGTGGGAGACTGTTGGAATTATGCCCTAGAGGCAATAATAAAGATGTTATTATTATAATTCTTGTTCATGATAAAGTTTATATTCCATGCTAGAATTGTATTAAGAGGAAACATTAATACTTGTGTGGTTTGTAAACAACACCGTGTCCCTAGTACGCCTCTATGGACTAGCTCATTGGTTAATGATGGTTAAGGTTTCCTAACCATGGACATGAGTTATCAATTAATAATGAGATCATATCATTGGGAGAATGATGTGATGGACAGACCCAAACTAAGCGAAGCAATTAGATCGTGTCATAGTGTTCATCTTTGCGAAGCTTTTCCTATGTCAAATATTGTATTCCTTAGACCATGAGATAATACAACTCCCTGGTATCGGAAGAAAGCTTTGATGTCATCAAACGTCATCCTATGAGAGGGTGATCATAAAGGTGTCTCTCAGGTGATCGGAAAGTATCTGTTGGGTTGTATGTATCGAGATGGGATTTGTCCCTCCCAAGTCGGAGAGATATACTTCAGGCCCACTCGGTAATCGATATCAACACCGCTTGCAAGCATGTGGTTAAGGAGTTAATCACAAAGTGATATCGGATTACGGAACGAGTAAAGTACTTGCTGTGAATGAGATTGAACTAGGTATGACGGTACCGACGATCGAATCTCGGGCAAGTAAAATATCGCGAGACGAAGGGAATATATATATGGGATTGATTGAATCCTGGCATCGTGGTTCATCCGATATGATCATCGATGAATGTGTGGGAGTCAATATGGGTTTCCAGACCCCGCTGTTGATTATTGATAGAAGATCATGTCTGCATATTCTCGAACCCGCAGGGTCACACACTTAACGTGTCTCGACGCTAGGATAGATTGGATAATTGGTTTATGAGTTTTTGTTTGGAGTCTCGGATGGTATCCGGGACATCACGAGAGGTTCCGGAGTAGTCCGGAGAATAAGATTCATATAAGGCAGTGCAGTTTTTGGAGTTCGGAATTGTTCCGGGTTAATCGGTATTATACCGGAAGCTTCTAGAACCTTCCGGAAGGGGACCAACGTGGCCCCACCTTCCGGGAGGGGGCATGGGCCTATGAGGGAGTGCCCTGGCCGCATTGGGCCAGGGGCACAAGGCCCCATAGGGCCCAGCCGGCCAAGAGGGTTTTAAACTCGAGATAGAGCTTCTAGAAGGGGGGTTTCCTTGCCCCCCACTCCTTCTCCTTGGGGCCGCCGGTTTGGACTTGGGGGAGGGGCTAGGGCTGCGCCCCCCTCTATATAAAGAGGGGTGGGGGCGCACCAACCCCCCACACCTTCCCCTCCAACCCTAGCCGCCCTGCTGCCCTCCTCTCTCCCTCCCGACTGCTTGTAGGCGAAGCCCTGCTGCAGAAATTCTCCACCAATTGCACCGTGCCGTCGCGTTGTAGATCCAACCCATCTCTCCACCATACTTGCTGGACCAAGGAAGGAGGAGACGTCGAGGTGCTGCACGTGTGCATCTCACGGAGGCATCGCCACTTGTGGTGCTAGATCGGATTGGATCGCGAGGAGGAGAAGCGAGTACGACTACATCACCCACGTTCCGACGAACGTTCCGCTGTGCGAATCTTCAAGGGTATGAAGATCTAATCCAATCTCTCTCGTTGTTTGCATCTCCTAGATTAGATCTTGGCTTCCCTCTGTTCGCATCTGTAGAAAATTTTGATTTACTATGCCGCGATACCCATCAGATACCAGTGTTTAGTATTCTCGTTTATGTCATATTAATTTTGGTTTGATGTCTTGGATGTCCAACATGAGTTTAATTTCGAATTTCACTATTAACAAAGATTCTAAGTGTCATAGTTGTGTGTAATCAAAGCAATCTTGAAAGTATCACAAGGCAGCCATGAGAGAAACTTGGCACCTCTAGAACTTATACATTTTGATCTATGTGATGAATGGTGTGTTGACAAAAGGTGGAAAGAGATATTTCACGACGTTGATAGATGATGGTAGTAAATTCTGCTATATTTATTTGTTGCAAACTAAATATGAGGCTTGAGACCACTTTAAAATTTATAAGGCCGAAGTTGAAAATAAACTAGAGAGAAACATCAAGCGTCTTAGTTAAGATCATGGTGGTGAGTATTTGCTGGAATATTTGAAGAATTCTATGAGGAAGACGAAATTATTCATGAGAGGACGCCTCCCTACTCGCTCCAATCAAACGGGATTGTCAAGAGAAAACACCGTACACTGACTAACTTGGTGAATTCCACGTTAGCCTCTGCTGATTTATCAAAGGCATGGTGGGGGAGGCTTTGTTGACTTCATGTCAAGTCCTGAATAGAGTTTATATAAGAACCAAAAAAAGACCCCTTATGAGGAGTGGGCAGACAAAAAACAATCACTTTCGTACTTGCGCACTTGAGGATGTTTGGCGAAGGTTAATATACCGATTTCCAAGGAACACATGCTTGGACCTAAGTCAATGGATTATTTTTCTAGGATATATTCCACGGAGTGTAGGCTATAGATTTTTAGTGGTTAAATCTGAGGTACGCTATACATGTTGATACTATAATGGAATCTCATGATGCATGATTTTTTTGAAAATATGTTTTCTATGAAAGATGTGCATAGTATCGGTAGAATTTATTTTCAAATAATTTCTGAATCTAGTGAGAATTCTAAACAACCACATGAGGAAGTCCTTAAAAAGGATGACGATGAACCTCCCATGAGGAGTAAGAGACAGAGGATTGCAAAATCCTTTGGTAATGATTTCATCGTGTATCTTATGGACGATACTCCCAGATCCATTGCTGAGGCATATTTGTATCTCCAGATGCATATGATTGGAAAGAAGCTGTCCAAAATGAGATGGACCCGATTCTTTCTAATGGAACTTGAAAATTATCAGAAAGGCCCTATGGTTGTAAACCTATGAGTTGTAAGTGGGTGTTCAAGAAGAAGCTAAGACATGATGGTACTATTGAGAAGTACAAGGCATGTCTTGTAACTAAGGGCTACACACAAAAAAGGCGAATATTACTTTGACACCTATTCACCTGTCACTAGACTGACCACCATTCGAGTATTACTTTCCTAGCTGTCTCTTATGGTTTTCTTGTTTATCAAATGGACGTGAAGACAGTTTTCCTTAATAGAGAGTTGTAAGAGGAGATCTATATGGATCATCCGGATGGGTTTATGGTAAAGGGTGAAGAGACAAAGGTGTTTAAGTTGTTAAAATCTTTATATGGCCTAAAACAAGCATCTAAGCAATGGCATTAGAAGTTTGAGTTAATCTAGCCAAAATAAAGATAAAATTCATTTGGTTAAACAATGATATTTTTTGCTATAGATTGAGTTACAACAAAAAATATCAACAATTTTAACAAAAATATCAAACGATTACAACAAAAAACAATGTGTGCAACAACAAAAAGGTGGTTAAGCAAGGAATTTGTTCTACCAATAGATTGGTAACAAAAATCACCAACCGTTTCCCTAAAAGTCGCACACTATTACAAAAAAACATAAGTCACCTGGTTATTAGTAACAACAATCAACAACTAAATCCAACAAAATATGTTGGTTGTTTACAATAATAGTCAACAACGATTCCAACAAAAATATTTGCTATTTACAACAGTAGTTTACGACGATTTCTAGCTAACTCAACACAATCTAGTTCCAGGAATTTCCTTTGCGATAGTCTATTGTAACAAATTCTTAAGTCGGTAGCCACAAAATTCAACAACAAGTTTAACAAAAATATCGTCTCTTTACAACAGTTGTAAAATCTAGCTAGTTAGCTCTAGTCAGCTACCCAGCAGCAGGTCACGAGCAAAATACGAGTACTTAGCAAAAAAAACAGGCACGCTGCAGCCACATTTGTTATTTTTGGAAAAGCACTAGAGGTATATAGCTTCCGAACTAATGGGCCGGACGAGCTGACTGATGGGCTAGAGAAAGAACTACAGACGAGCGCGAGTTGGTGGGCCAGAAGGCGTCTCAGTCTAGCAAGGGAAGCTTTTTTTTATCGAAGAACGGAGATATCGATCAAATCAATCAATCAACCAAAGCAGAATCGTGATCAATAGGAAAGTAATCGTAATGACGCGTCCTATTATATGTTCCTCGTATAGAGAAACTCCTGCCATTCTCGCCTCGCGATCGGCAATCGCATGGTCGCAAGCACGGCCAGATCGACAAAAACAGCGACAAAACACCATGCACGCCCAGTCGAGCTTCCGCCGTACCGCCGTCCCCGTCATTGCGCCGGCGCCGGCGCCTTCTGCTATGCAGGGACAGGATGTGCCGGTGAAGATGTCGGTGGACACGACCTTCAAGGTGGAGATCATGCTGGCGTCGCTGCTGTTCGCGCTCCTATGTGCCGTCGGTCTCGCACTCGTCATCACCCGGTGCGCGTGCCTACGGCGACGCCGTCCCTCGAGCTCCGGCCTCGGCAAGAAGGCTATTGACGCGTTGATCCCCACCATCCCCTTCGCCGCCGCCAGCGAATCGTCGGAGTGCGCGATATGTCTGGCGGAGTTCGTGGAAGGGGATGGCCTGCGCGTGCTCCCGCTGTGCGCCCATGGCTTCCACGCGCCATGTGTTGACGCCTGGCTCCAGACCCGTGCGACATGTCCCACCTGCCGCGCGGCCATCATCCTTGCTGCTATATCTCCGACACGGGCCGGGAACGGCGGGAGGTGCGCCGATGTGGTTGCTTCAAGCGCCGCCGTCGGTGGTGGGGTTGCCGCGCTAGCTCTTGCCCTAGCTCATTACACCATACGTACTACTATCATCTACGTTTCGTTTTCTCTGTTTTATTTGTTGATTGATGATGGGCTACATAATTAAGTTGTCCTAATAATTAGTTATCTATATGATCTCCTAGCTACTAATTGTCATTTTGTTCCATCTCTTCTTTTCAGCTACCGTGCATGCAATGCACCTTTGAATCTCCTGTGTTTGCTTTAAGATTAGCATTTGAGAATCTTTGCATGTAACATACCCCACACTAGTACTATCTCTCTCATTTTTTAGTACGTGAATTTAATTTTGGTAGTAAACTTAAAAGAGCAATATATATTGAAATATATATCATCTTAAAAATCCGTTTGGATATGTGTATTTATTTTGATGAAATCTTCTAAACAAGCCTAAAAAGGGTCTGTTTTGGCAAAATTTAAAATTTGAATTCTAAAACACATTCAAATATGATGATACGCAATAAAACAAGATATGAAGTAATTGTGTTTCCAAAATAAAATTTAAGATAATTCGCAAACATTTTTAACTATGATCAGCGAAATTTGAAATATTCTAAAACAAATTGTTTTAGAGAATTTTTTCACTAAGTTTCATCAAGTTTTACTAAGTTTCAAAAGTACTTAAAAAGTATTCGATATTGGTCTTATTTTAAAGCTCTCGTCACTACAAACTAAAATATTCAAACGGTTCATAAAATAAACTTAAGATTCAATAGATATAAAAGTTTTTAGTATTAAAATTAAATATACCAGTGTTGAAGGAGAGAGAATTCAATACACATTAGAATCTTAGAAAAGTCAAAAAGAGAAGAGGTGGGTCATACATGTGATTTACCGTGCACGGTAGAGATGCATTTCCTCTAGTTCGCTGTCCAACCAATGTGTCTGGGCATGCTTAAAAGCTGTAAATCAGAACTTGCTTGTGATACTGAAATAAATCTTAGAACGGATCTTGCGATTTCTATACAATATTTCTACAGAAAAAAAACAGGGCCATATATATGTCATCCTGTTCGCCTTATGTTTTACTAGTCTTCAACCTGTACACCTGCGTGCGCTAGCTAGAGGTTTCCCTAACATTCATTTAGTCTAGTGCCCTCGGCCAAGTAGAGAATAATGCTAAAAAAAAATCCATGTGCCACATGAGCGTCTAGATTTCCGAAAAACAAAATAAAAACGTGTGTGCCAGTATTTATGTTACTTTTAAGTTAACAAAACTGGAACAATGTACACTACGGTTCTACAGAGATCTCAAATTGTATCCATTATTTTCTTAATCCAACATAGATTAGTCATAAGACTTCACCATTTAAGCGGTTTGTTTGTTCAGTTTTAGTTTATAGTTTGTGTGTTCCCACATATTTCTGTCAAGGTTTTATTTGCATGAAAGGTTGGTTTTGTTAAGAAAAGCATCTGCAATTGTACAAATCACAATATAGGTAAGAAATGGAAATGAAGTGAAACTTAGAATTTACACAATATATCTTGATATTGTCATCTTATCCACAAACTAATGTTCTCTCAATTGGCTTCCTTTTCTATTGTCAAGTGAATTTTGTGATGGTATCCGTCGACTTAATTTTAAAAAATGGTGAAATCACCCATCCATGTAGCAGCATCTAAACTAATCAATGATTGGCAATCTGTAATACATGTAGCTTGAGTGCAATGTTTTTGTGGTGCATCTTGTGAAAAAATACTGAAGACCATGCGGTCTCTGTGAATACCAACTTCCAAAAAATGCGGTTATTTCGCTTATACATATTACTGTTTTACAATGATGACCATGTAAAGAGAATACTTGATACAATCTTTGTTTTTTCAAAAGTACTCTATAATTAAGAGGAAAGACCGCTACCATACTTATTTGGTTGTCATATATGTTTCCGATTTGTTAGTACAAAGTACCTTCATCTGTAACAAATATGTAAAACTTCTCTCTCCAAAGGACTGCTATGACACAACAATTTTGGGAAACATAATATTTATTACTTAACACGGTAAAATCATAATAAATTATCTCAATACAAAAATTGGACCATCCAAAATGGTTCCTTACATTACATAGATGTCCTCTAGTTGCATATTTTCTGGCTCTCTAACACGTTTGGAAGAGATCTAACTTTTTGGCGGTGGCATTCTACAGTACTATCTAGTTCATTATAATCTTTAGTCTAAGGAAACATTTGAGTAAGACCCGACACATGTTGGAGAGATATGACCCAAAACTCGCAGGTTTCGCGTTTTATGGCTGTTTTCATGATGTATGGCCCACGGTTTTATGGTTCCATGGCGATTTACAGCAACCTAAAGACCCGATACATGTTTGAGAGTTATGACTAAAAATTCGCCGATTTTGTGTTTCATGGCCGCTTTCATGATTTATTGCCCACAGTTTTGGCTTCACCCGGATTTTCATGCCTTGTAAGACCCCTTACATGTCTGAGAGATATGAAAAGAAACTCATCGTTTTCACGTTTTATGGCCATTTTCATGAGCTATTGCCCACTGTTTTGGGGTTCTAGGGCAATTTACAATGACCTTAAGACCCAATACATGTTAGAGAGTGATGACCCAAAACTCGTCGATTTCGAGTTTTTTTGGCCATTCTTATGAGTTATTTCCCACAATTTTTGCATTCCAAGAGGATTTGCAAGGCCTGTAAGACCCGTTACATGTTTGAGAGATATGACTAAAAACTCGTCGTTTTTGTGTTTTACGGCCATTTTCATGAGGTATTGCCCACAGTTTTAGGGTTCTAGGGTGATTTACATCAACCTTAAGACCTGATATATGTTTGAGAGTTATGGTCAAAAACTTGCCGCTTTTGTGTTTTATGGCCGTGTTTATGAGTTATTGCCCATAGTTTTTGGGTTTCAGTTGGATTTCCAAGGCATGTAGGACCCGTTACAAGTTTGAGATATATGACTAAAAACTCCTAGTTTTCGCGTTTTATGGCCATTTTCATGAGCTATTGCCTAGTGTTTTGGGGTTCCAGGGCGATATACAATGACCTTAAGACCTGATACATGTTGGAGAGATATGACCCAAAACTCGCAGTTTTCGTATTTTATGGCTGTTTTCATGAGCTATTGCCCATAGTTTTATGGTTTCAGGGAGATTTGCAGCAATCTTATGACCCGATACCAAAAACTCGTCGCTTTTGTGTTTGATGGCCGTTTTCATGAGTTATTGACCATAGTTTTGGCTTCAGGAGGATTTGCATGCCTAGTAAGACCCCTTATATGTCCGAGAGATATGAAAATAAACTCGTTGTTTTCACGTTTTATGGTCGTTTTCATAAGCTATTGCCCTCGGTTTTTCGGTTCCAGGGCTGTTTACAGCAAACTTAAGACCCGATACATGTTGGAGAGATGTGACCAAAAACTCGTCGCTTTTGTGTTTGATGGCCGTTTTCATGAGTAATCGCCCATAGTTTTATGGTTTCAGGGCGATTTACATCAACCTTAAGACCCGATATATGTTTGAGAGTTATGACCAAAAACTCATCGTTTTCGTGTTTTATGTTCGTTTTCATTAGTTAGTGCCCACAGTTTTTGGGTTCCAGGTGGATTTGCATGCCTCGTAAGAACACTTACTTGTTTGAGAGATTTGACCAAAAACTTGTCATTTTCGCGTTTTATGGCCGTTTTCATGAGCTATTGCCCACAGGTTTGGGGTTACAGGGAAATTTACAACGACCTTAAGAACCGATACATGTTTGAGAGTTATGACCAAAAAATCGTAGTTTTTGTGTTTATTGCCATTCTCATGAGTTGTTGCCCATAGTTTTTGGGTTCCAGTTGGATTTGCATGGCATGTAGGACCTGCTACATGTATGAGATATATGACTAAAAACCCGTAGTTTCTGCGTTTTATGACCGTTTTCATGAGCTATTGCCCATTGTTTTGGGGCTCCAGGGCGATTTACAATGACGTTAAGATCCAATACATGTTTGAGAGTTATGACCAAAAAGTCGTCGTTTTTGTGGTTTATGGTCTTTTTCATGAGTTACTGCCCATAGTTTTTAGGTTCCAGGCGGATTTGCATGCCTCGTAAGAGCCCTTACATGTTTGAGAGATATTACTAGAAAATCATCGTTTTCACGTTTTATGGCCGTTTTCATGAGCTTGTCCACTGTTTTGGGGTTCCAGGGCGATTTGCAACGACCTTAAGACCCGATACATGTTAGAGGGATTTGACCTAAAACTCGCAGGTTTCGCATTTTATGGTTATTTTGAGCTATGGACCACCGTTTTATGGTTCCATGGCGATTTATAGCAACCTAAAGACCCGATACATGTTTGAGAGTTATGACCAAAAACTCGTGATTTTCGTGTTTTATGGTCGTTTTCAGGGGTTATTGCCCACAGTTTTTGGGTTCCAGGCGGATTTGCATGCCTCGTAAAAGCCCTTACATGTTTGAGAGATATTACCAGAAAATCATCGTTTTCGCGTTTATGGCCATTTTCATGAGCTATTGCCCACTGTTTTCGGGTTCCAGGGCGATTTACAATGACCGTAAGACCCGATACATGTTGGAGAGATATGAGCCAAAACTCGCAGTTGTTGCTTTTTATGGCTGTTTTCATGAGCTTTTGCCCACAGTTTTATGGTTTGAGGGAGATTTACATCAACCTTAAGACGTGATATATGATTGAGAGTTATGAACAAAAACTCGCAGCTTTTGTGTTTTATGGCCGTTTTCATGAGTTATCGCGATACTTGTTGGAGAGATATGACACAAAACTCGTAGTTTTCGCGTTTTATGGCCATTTTCATGAGCTTTTGCCTATAGTTTTATGGTTCCTTGGGATATTTACATCAACCTTAAGACCCGATATATGTCTGAGAGTTATGACCAAAAACTTGCCGCTTTTATCTTTTATGACCGTTTTCATGAGTTATTGCCCATAGTTTTTGTGTTCCAGGCGGATTTGCATGCCTCGTAAGACCCCTTACATGTCTGAGAGATATGACAAGAAACTCAACGTTTTCGCATTTTATGGATGTTTTCATGAGCTATTGCCCACTATTTTGGGGTTCTAGGGCGATTTACAACTACCTTAAGACCCGATATATGTTGGAGACTTATGACCAAAAACTCGTTGTTTTCGTGTTTGATGGCCGTTTTCATGAGTTATTTCCCACAGTTTTTGCGTTCCAAACGGATTTGTAAGTCATGTAAGACCTGTTACATGTTTGAGAGATATGACTAAAAACTCGTCGATTTCATGTTTTTCGGCCGTTTTCATGAGGTATTTCCCGCCGTTTTGGGGTTCTAGGGCAATTTACAATGACCTTAAGAGCCGATACATGTTTGAGAGTTATGACCAAAAAATCGTCGTTTTCATGTTTATGGCCATTTTCATGAGTTGTTACCCATAGTTTTTGGGTTCTAGTTGGATTTGCAAGGTCTGTAGGACCTGTTACATGTTTGATATATATGACAAGAAACTCGTTGTTTTCGAGTTTTATGGCTGTTTTCATGAGCTATTCCCACTGTTTTGGGGATCTAGAGCGATCTACAATGAACTTAATACCTGATATATGTTTGAGAGTTATGACCCAAAACCGGTCATTTTTCGTGTTTTATGGTCATATTTATGAGTTACTGCCCACAGTTTTTGGGTTCCAGGCGGGTTTGCATGCCTCGTAAGAGTCTTTACATGTTTGAGAGACATGACCAGAAAATCGTTGTTTTCGCGTTTTATGGCCGTTTTCATGAGCTATTGCCCATAGTTTTGTGGTTCCAGGGCGATTTATAGCAACCTTAAGACCCGATACATGTTAGAGAGATATGACCAAAATCTTGTCGTTTTTGTGTTCGATGGCCATTTTCATGAGTTATTGCCCACGGTTTGATGGTTTCAGGGCGATTTACATCAACCTTAAGACCCGATACATGTTTCAGAGTTATGACCAAAAAATCGTCGTTTTCGTGTTTTATGGTCGTTTTCATGAGTTAGTGCCCACATTTTTCGGGTTCCAGGTGGATTTGCATGCCTCGTAAGAACACTTTCTTGTTTGAGAGATATGACTAGAAACTTGTCGTTTTCGTATTTTATGGCTGTTTTCATGAGCTAGTGCCACTGTTTTGGGGTTCCAGTGCGATTTACAACGACCTTAAGACCCGATACATGTTGGAGAGATATGACCCAAAACTCGGAGGTTTCGCGTTTTATGGTTGTTTTCATGAGCTATGGCCCACAGTTTTATGGTTCCATGGCGATTTACAACAACCTAAAGACCCGATACATGTTTGAGAGTTATGACCAAAAACTCGTCGTTTTCGTGTTTTATGGCCGTTTTGATGAGTTATTGCCCACAATTTTTGGGTTCGAGGTGGATTTTTTTGCCTCGTAAGAACACTTACTGGTTTAAGAGATATGACTAGAAACTTGTCGTTTTCGCGTTTTATGGCCGTTTTCATGAGCTATTGCCGACATGTTTGGGGTTCCATGGCGATTTACAACGACCTTAAGATCCGATACATGTTTGAAAGTTATGAACCAAACCTCGTCGTCACTACAAGAAATCTGGCAATATATGGCCCTCCATTTTCATCATAGAATCGTCATAGTAGTTTGTTTATGACGATTTTATGAAGATTTTGAGATCTTCGAAAGCTGGGTGTTGCAAATGAACGATAACGACGTTTTTGGTAAAATCGTCATAACCGTCTATGACGATATTGAATCTTCATAACGTCTATGACGGTCCAATATCGTCACGGGCCATCTAGCCTAGCGAAGTCAGATCCTACGTGGCCGATCCTACATGGCAAAATTGTGACGAAATTAAATCGTCTTACATCAAAATCAGCCCATTCCATTTCTGGGTTCCACATGGGCTCGTCCCAACTATTTTGGATTGATTTTCTCATCGATTCTGGTTAGCTACATGGGCCAAGCCCATCATTCTGGTATTTTTTGTTTCTTTGCGTTATCCTTTTATTTGGACAGATTTTTACTTTGGGCCTTCTTATTTTGGGCCGGTCACACCAGGTCTTCCACAATTCATATGGTCCCACATGATAGTGTACATTTTCTTAGTAATTAGAAGCTAAAAATTTAATCAAGACCAACAGAATATACGAAATTATTTTGATTCAAACTGAGCACATTCAGGAATAATATTTCACATAAGATCGGCACATTACAATCGTACACAGTTCTACATAGTTCACATCAGTGGGGCTACCAAAAATACAATAAAATATTTATAGAAAGAATAAAAGCCGAACTACGTCACGCATCCTCTTCATGGAACTTCTTCACGCTTCCTCTTTCTCTAAATTATTTAGTCTATACTGTAGCTTGTAAAAGAGATGATATATTCAATAAGGTAATATGTGCCAACAATTATAAACATGAGCAAAAATATATTCAAGATGTAGCTTGCCACTAAAGCATGAATGACAGAATATAATTGTAAATGGACAATATTACATGTTTTTAGAACAGCTCAGGTACCTTAAGATACATGCATCAGAAGGTTAAGCTTACCTGCTCAGCCAGTATGCACTCAACTTATGTGTTGTGCAAAACATCAACTGTATCATCTACATCACTAATGACTACTTGTGCAAGCATAATAAGTCAAACACAAGCAGTCAAACAAAAAGGCAATTAGGTATTCTCAAACACCATGAGGAACACCATCTCAAATATGTATAAGAAACATTCAGGGAACCATAAGAACATGTGTCCAGGCTGTTCAAAATACAATAACATAAACACACCATTCAATATATATTAGAAATATTACTCATCCAGCAGCATTACACCATAGCCCTGACATGACTCTGATGGTTATTTCAAAAGGCAACACTATAGAACTACACCAGCATCAGTACACTAGCAGCACACACGCTAGCTATTTCAAAAAGAAAGCACGCTAGCTATTATAAGTGGGTAACTATTTTCTGATGACATACTCTTAAACTTGATACTAGCTATAGTACTAGTACAGTACATAGATATATTCGAGAATACATTAATCATGTATGTGTGATGAGCAGTAAGAAAATCCAATCGACCGGTGCCGAATTCAGAAGTAGTACTAGTGAGTACTTGACCTGAAGCAGATGAAGTACTTGAGGCGGGAGGAAGATGCCGCAGGCGATGGGGAGGCCGAGGTACATCATGCGGACAAGGTCGATGGACTTTGGGAGCTTGCGGTTCAAGTGGAGGATCACCGGGCATAGGCAGGACAGGGACCGGCCGTCTGCCGCTGCCGAGCTATTGAGGAACATGTTCAGCTTGCCACAACGCTCGCTCTGCACCCGCGACAGCATCCGGCATATCACCTCGTGAAAAAAGCCAATAACTAGAAGGAACATGGTCAGATATATTATATTTAAGACATAATTGTTTTGATAATAGACAAGGTAATTAAATTTCCACAAACCAACTCAGTCTGCCATATACACAAATTTCTGCCTAATCAGTTCGAAATCCAAACCAGAAGGCATCCTTAAACTATCAACTCGAGTCTCGTGCGAGGTAAATGTCGAGATACTACAAAAAATGCAATCATCCAAATGAAAGGTAACTAAGAACTTACTAGATTAGTTCAAGGATAATTATGGTCCATTAGCCAAGAGTTGTCAAAAGGGTAATTAACCAATCATGATTATGAAGTTCACACAAACTAAAAAACAACTCAATAGTTTTTCCTTAGAAGATAGATGTTCAGTAAATGTAGGTGATATACTAGATAACCAAATCATAAATTTTAGAAGTTCTGTTTAAGATACTTCAATGATGTAGCATATAAGTAAAATCTCCTTGTAACATCATAGGCTCAGCTGCAAATGATTTCACATGTAACCACCATTTAACCGGAGATCATACAACACAGAAAACTACTCCAAGCATCTCTAGAAACAAAAGAGCAAAACAATACAGGGATGACATGCTTAGCATCAGTTTGAAAAGCTCAATGTAGTAGACATCAAAGAACACATAGATCTCTATGATCTAATTGTTTCACATCATCTGCTGAAGACACATCCTCACGTCAAGTCATCCTCCTATATTCTAATCTCCAAACAGCCAACAAAACTATCTGACCCATCTTGCCGATGCAACTATCTTGATAACGACAGGACAGGATACACTATAGAGCAACTAAGAGAATGGAAATCAAACAGTGTGCAAGTACTACCCAAATTCATTGCTGCACAAGTAGCTTGAGTCCATGAGTCTAACCATTAAGTAGGTTATCAATAAAATTTGTGTCCATTGCTACTCCGATCAGATATAATCAATGGAAGGTTGTGAAAAATCGAGTCTCTGTACCCGGAAGAGGATGGTGAGGCGGGCGGCGTGGTGTGGTCGGTGATGGCCCGTGAGCTGCCGATGGCGGTCTTGTTGTTGCCTTACTTTGCTATGTGTGGCGCACATCCACGGAGGCCTAGCCACCATCCATGACCACGTCGACCACCCACGCCTCTGTCTACATTGGTAGCAGGCCACCCACTCCACCCATGTCTCCATCGTCCAGCACTGGCTGCTGCTACTAGTGCCATCCCACGTGGCTAGTCCGTCAAGGCAGGGAGGGAGGTGGGGGAGGGGAGGAGGCAGGTTGGGGCGACAACAGTGCATCTGGAAGGTGATAGGTTCCCTAAGGACGACGGCTCCCTAGAAAGTGGCGGGTTCGTCCCTAGCTCCTCCACGACATCAGCATTGACGGGGCGGGCGAAGACCAGCAACCGCCATGGAGGAGATGGGGATGGCGGAGGGGAGGAGGTCCAGGGCAGGGGGAGACAGGGCGGCCCCGGTGTTAGGGTTTGGCTCAAGGAGGGTGTAAGGGAGGAGGTTTAGGGAAGGGAGATGGGACGACGCTGGTGTTAGGGTTTTGGTCGGGGAGGGCGGAAGGGAGCAGGTCCAGGGCAGGAGGAGATGGGACGGCGCTGGTGTAAGGGTTTGGGTTGGGGAGGGGAGTGGCTTGCATCCGAGCGGAGGAGGATAGGGTTCGATCGATTAGGATTTGCATCGGGGAAGGAAGAGGGGATCGAGTTGGGCCATGGGTGCGGTGGAGACTAGGAGTAGGGTGTGCTTCTTCGGGTGAGAGGCCAGACGTTGGATCGTAACTGAATGGTCCAGATCAGGCTGATAGGGATGATCTGTGGGAGGTAATTTTCTGTGATTTAATTGGTGATACATCATAAACGTATCTATAATTTTTGATGTTCCATGATAGTTTAATATCAACTTTTCTATGCTTTGTCTACACTTTGAGGTATTTTTATACATTTTCTGGGACTAACCTATTAACAAGATGCCGTAGTACCGGTTGCATGTTTTCTGTTGTTTTTGGTTTCAGAAAAGCTAGTAAGAAAATATTCTCGGAATTGGATGGGACAAAAGCCAAAGTCAATATTTCACCGAGGAGAACACGGAGTCCAGAGGAGATATGGAGGGGTGCAACAGGGCAGCCTCACCCCTAGGCGCGGGCCCACCCTAGGCCACACTACGGCAGGGTGTGCCCCCCTTGGCCGCCCTCCTGCCTCGCCTCTTCGCCTATAAAAGCTCCCGATGCCAAAACCCTAAGTACCCAATCAGATCTCCACGAAACAGTCTGTAGCCGCCGCCACCATCATCCCTAGATCGGGGGGGGGGGGGGGGAGGGATCTGAAGCTCTTCCCGGCACCTTGCCGGAGGGGAGAGATCATCCCGGAGGCATTATTCATCACCATGTCAGCCTCCGGTATGATGCGTGAGTAGTTCACCCTTGGACGATGGGTCCATATAGTAGCTAGATGGTTGTTTCTCCTCTTTTGTGCTATCATGTTTAGATCTTTTGAGCCCTGTTCATGATCAAGATCATCTATTTGCAATCATACATGTTGTGTTTGCGGGGTTCCGATGGATATTGAAATACTATGTCAGATTGATTATTGATTCTATCATGTCTTATTGATTATTGATTCTATCATGCCTATGTTGTTTGTGGTCTTGCATGCTCTCCGTTTCTAGTAGCTATCTTGGCCAAGTAGATGCTAGTGACTCCAAGAGGGAGTATTTATGCTCGATAGTGGGTTCATTCCTCTACTAAATCTAGGAAAGTGACAGGAATCTCTAATGTTATAGATGTGTTGTTGCTACTAGGGAGAAAACAACAATCTTTTGTTCATGGAACAATTGTATTGTTTACTTTACACACATTGGTTAATGCAATTATCCGTTGCTTGCAACTTAATACTGGAGGGCATTCAGATGATAACCTGAAGGTGGATTATTAGTAATAGATGCAGTTGGATGGCGGTCTATGTATATTATTGTAATGCCCAATCAAATCTCATAGGAATCATGAATTATTTGCATTGTTATGCCTTGCTCAGTTCTTGTCAATTAACTCGCTGTAATTTGTTCACCCAGCATGTTATGTTATTTGTTTTAAGGAGAACACCTGTAGTGAAGTATGGATCCCGTTCCAATCTTTTGTAGTGGTTCGTAGCATGGAAAACAAAAAATTCTACCGCAAGAACACAAACAAGCCAAGATCTATCTACTAGATTGTAGCAACGAGTCGATTAGAGTACTAACCCACGAAGATTCCAGAGCGGTTAATGAGAGCAGATTCTCGTGGGCGATGTAGTCGTACACTTTCCGATCTCAAGATTGTTTAGACGATCCTTCCAGCGCTGCATTCACGCGGTCATCGCTGCATCGATTTACTCGATGAAGACCTTCCTCTCCCTTGTTCCAGCAGGCAGCGGAGGTTGTAGTTCTCTCCTCGCGATGCCGGCAGCACGAGGTGTGGTGTCAGAAGTAGAGGGAAGATCTTGTAGGGCTTCGCCTAAGCCAGAGCAGGTTATGGTGGAGAAATACGGTTCCCCGGTGATTTAGGGCTTACAGGCCGGAGAGGAGGAGGTGGAAGAGTCGTCGGCGGCGGCGGTGTGGGGAGTGGCTGGTGTTGTGTGTCTCTTGGGGCACCCCTCCCCTCTATTTATGAGAGGGAGGGCAGCTTGGGAGAGGGGAGTTTGAATCCTTCCCCAGCTCCCTCTCCTTGTTGGCTTATGGTGGAGGGAAAGAAGGATTCTTTCCTTCCTCCACTAGGATACATTGTCCCAGTTTGACTTTTCACACTTGCCTTTTGACTTTGAATTTGGAGCTCAATTTATTTATTACAAATGCCCAAGAAAGTGACCTAGTACATGATGCAATCATTCCACTTATTCATGACACATTCATGTACCCTTCCCCTTCCGGTCCGGTGAACCTTCTAGAACCTTCTAGATCATTCCGGTGAAAACACCGGAATAATTCCCGAACTCCGGAATTGGACTTTCCTTATATGAATATTATTCTCCGGACCATTCCGAGTCTGCTCGTGATATCTTGGATCCCATCCGAGACTCCGAACAACATTTGGTATCCCTACTTACATTCCATATCTACTAAACAACATCGAATCCTTAAGTGTGTCTCCCTACGGTTCGTGAATTATGCAGACATGACCGAGACTCTTCTCTGATCAATAACCAATAGAGGAATCTGGAAATTCATATGGATCCCACATATTTCTATGATTACTTTGCGATCGAATGAACCACTTACATGCGATCCCAATTTCCCTTTGTCACGTGATAGTTTACTTATCCGAGGTCTGATCATCGGTATCTCTACATACCTAGTTCAACCTTGTTACCGAGAAGTACTCTTTTCTCATTCCCATGATATGTGATCCCTTGTGAGCCAGTCACATGCTTGCAAGCTAACTGGATGACATTCCACCGAGAGGGCCCAGAGTATATCTATCCATCATATGGATGGACAAATCCCACTCTTGATCCATGTGCCTCAACACATACATTCCGAACACTCAATGCCACCTTTATAGCCACCCAGTTACGGTGTGGTGTTTGATGTCATCAAAGCATCCATCCGGTGATGGTGATTAGCATGATCTCATGGTCGAAGGAATTAGTTTACTATGTATCAGAAAGCTTATAGCAAACAAACTATTGAAATGACTTGATCTTTATGCTACGCTCATCTATAGGAGTATGTCCATCACACCATTCTCCTAATGATATGATCATGTTGTTAATAACATCTCAATGTTCATGATCAAGAAACCATAATCATATATTAACCAACAAGCTAGTTTAACAAGAGGCTTTACTAGGGTCTCTTTTTTGTTTACAAATCACACAAGTATTAATGTTTCCGGTTAATACAATTATGGCATGGCATGTAAGCATTTATCATAAGCATGAAGATATGATAATAACCTCTTTATTATTGCCACTTGGGCATATCTCCAACAGTCTCAAATCTTTGTGTATTCAACACCTATGGCTTTCCGGTGTTGTATGTACACGATTGCTAGTGATCAACCGATCTTCAGATCTGACACTTTCAGGTCCGTGTGTAATTGCATGTCTTTGCGTCTCTACGCATCACTCATTCTCTAATGAGATGGATTTGTATAAATTTGGTCCTTTAGTTCCTAGGGGTTAAAACATCTTGACAGTATTGTCGTACAATATATCTTCATAGTATTATCCCGCTCTGAACTACACCTAGTTTGATAACAAACTATTTGACACAAATGCCTTCTTTTGCTGCTATAATAGCAGTCATATACTTAGCCTTTTGTTGTAGTATCTGTCACAATTTCTTAACTTTGGAACTCATCCAAATCCATTATGGAACTTACTTTCCATCATATTGTAACACCCTTAGTTTAGATTGAGATAAACTTAATTTGTACTTTGTGACAAAACTAGTATCAATGACCCTTTTACAATGAACTAACCATATATTTGTCACTTCTACAAAATAATATATTCTTAGTTCTTCCAAAAGATCATAAGAATATCCTTACTATCATCCAATGATCATCTTATGAATCATTCTAGTATATGCTCATAACATTTAAAGCATAGGACATATCTAGATTTGTACATATCACAGTATTATTGAAAAATACTTTTTGTGATTTTATTCATCAAGTATCAATCCATACTTGAATCTTTGTTTCACTTACCAAGTGTAGATACATTTTAATTTAGATTTAATCCGTTCTGTGTGGCAAGAACCTTTCTTGTCATTTCCATATTGAAATCATTCAATATCTCATCTATGTAGATTTGGCACAACCATATTAGCGTCTCAATCTATCTATATAGATATTGATTCCAAATATTTATGTTATGCCTAAGTTGTTAGCAACACCTTGGACTTGTTTCCTTGCTCCTACTGGTTCGATAACATTGGTTTCATAACTGAGGGAAAACTTGCTGCTGTGCTCATCACACCTTACTCTTGGGGTCTCCCAACGAAGCTTTACAGTGATCTGAGCCCGTCAATTGGTCGATTGATAAAACACCTTTTTTATATTTTGAAAAGACCAATGTTATGGCTAGAATTGTGATATAGTTTGTGATAATGTTTCCATATTGTAAACACATGTGTATATTGAAATGGCAAACAATGTTGAAGGAGGAGGTTTTCCTTTTCGTCCGACGAAAAAGCCATTTTTTATTTTCCAAGCGCAAAAATGGGGTGTTCTGTGAAGCAACCACCATATGACAGTTTTAGAATGCTACCACCCTATTTTTCAAAAATAGTAGACTACCTTACATAGACAATGTCCCACCCGGGCTATCTCAAACCTTTTCGTCCACCCCTGGCAAAAAGACAAATTCCTGCCGAATCGGTAGGAAGTGGCTCCAATTTGAACTATAGGTACATTATCTGATGCCCAGGATTTTTTGAAAAAAAAATCATTTTTATACTCGCTATATGTTGTTTCCTCATAGATCCAATGCAAGTTTAGCGAGGCTCGGCCCCTAGCTAAGAACCTTCATGCTCACCATTTTGACCATTATTTGAAAAAAGCATAAAAAATTTAAAAACAGTCTGAACTATGTGAATGCTTCGCGTGGCGTCATGTTATGTGACGTAGTTGCAAGGAAAAATATCAAACTTAGTAAATTGACCGCGTCTCGAAAAAACCTTCTCAGAAATGACCTATCATGGTCGGAGTTTCATGGCTTTCGGGCCAAACGACGAGTGTTACGGCTAGAATCAGGGCATAGTTTGTGATAATGTGCCTGTATTGTGCATGCGTGTGCATCTTGGGATGGCGAACAATGTTACAGGAGGAAGTTTTTCTTTTTGAAGCACGTAAAATCCATTTTCCATTTTCCAAGCATAAAAAACGGACCGTTTTGTGAAGTAACCACCAAATGACAGTTTTAGAATGCTACCACCCTATTTTTCAAAAATATTAGACCACCTTACATGGAAAATGTCCCACCCGGTCTATCTCAAATCTTTCCGTCCACCCCTCGCAAAAAGACAAAATCCTACTGAATCGGTAGGAAGTGGGTCCGATCTGAACTACAGGTACATTATCTGATGCCCATGATTTTTTGCAAAAATAATTTTTAGACTCGCAATATGTTTTTTCTTCACAGATCCAATGCAAGTTTAGCGAGGCTCGGCCCCTAGCTAAGAACGTTCATGCCCGGCGTTTTGACCATTGTTTGAAATAGGCATAAAAAATTTTAAAAAGGTCAGAACTATGTGAATCTTTCGCGTGGCGTCATGTTATGTGACATAGTTGCAAGGAAAAAATATCAAACTTGGTAAATTGACTGCGTCTCATAAAACCTTCTCAGAAATGACCTATCATGTTCGGGGTTTCATGGCTTTCGGGCCAAACGACGAGTGTTATGGCTAGAATCAGGGCATAGTTTGTGATAATGTGCCTGTATTGTGCACGCATGTACATATTGGGATTGCGAACAATGTTGCAGGAGGAAGTTTTCCTTTTTGACGCATGTAAAATCAATTTTCCATTTTCTGAGCACAAAAAATGGGCCGTTTTGTGAAGCAACCACCAAATGACAGTTTTAGAATGCTACCACCCCATTTTCAAAAATGCTAGACTGCCTTACATGGACAATGTCTCACCCGGGCTATCTCAAACCTTTCCTTCCACCCCTGGCGAAAAAGACAAAATCCGGCCGAATCGGTAGGAAGTGGGTCCAATTTGAACTACAGGTACATAATCTGATGCCCATGATTTTTTGAAAAAAAATCATTTTTCGACTCGCAATATCTTGTTTCTTCAGAGATAGTATGCAAGTTTAGCGAGGCTCGGCACCTAGCTACGAACCTTCATGCCCGCCGTTTTGACCATTGTTTGAAACGGGCATAAAAATTCAAAAACCGTCCGAACTATGTGAATCCTTCGCGTGGCGTCATGTTATGTAACATAGTTGCAAGGAAAAATATAAAACTTGGTAAATTGACTGTGTCTCAAAAAAACCTTCTTAGAAATGACTTATCATGTTCGGGGTTTCATGGCTTTCGAGCCAAACGACGAGTGTTATGGCTAGAATCAGGGTATAGTTTGTGATAATGTACCCATATTGTGCACGCGTGTGCATCTTGGGATGGCGAACAATGTTGCAGCTGGAAGTTTTCCTTTTCAATGCACAAAAAATCCATTTTCCATTATCCGAGCGCAAAAAACGGGGTTTTTTGTGAAGCAACCACTAAAATGCTCATTCTCAATACTACCACCGCATTTTTTCAAAAATACTAGATCACCTTACATGCACAATGTCCCAACTGGGAGATGTCAAACCTTTCCTTCCACCCCTGGTGAAAAAGACAAATTCCTGCCGAATTGGTATGAAGTGGGCCCGGTTTTAACTATAGGTACATGATCTAATGCTCTTGAGTTTTTTAAAAAAATCAGTTTTAGACTCACAATATGATGTTTCTTCAGAGATCCACCGAAAGTTTTTAGTAAGAGTCAACCCCTAGACGAGAATAGGCAATCCCTAGTTCCAAACTCATATTTTGAATTATGATATTGTCCGTACTATGGACTAACGTGGGATTAGTAAATCCACTATTTTTAAGTTATCAAAGTATTTCTAGTTAATACCCTAACACTACTAGGAAAATGGCTATAGGTAATCAGCACATCCGTGGCTCACATGGTTGAAGTGCCCCACGACTAAAACAGGCGTGGCTCACCTATGGGCAGTGCCCTACTAGTAACTAGAACAACCGTGGCGCACATGACTATAGTGCCCCACAGATATGTGTGGGCCTGGACCCTGTTGGCCGCACGCCAAACATTCGTAGCGCACATAGGGTAGGTGCGCTACGGTTGTTAGTGTCAACCGTGGCGCACATGGAGGGGGTGCGCTACGCCTAAGCGCATGCCCCTCTCTGCTGTGAAACGGCTAGACACATCCGTGGCGCACTATGGCATATGCGCCACGGATATATAAACTTAGTAATAGGGCACCTTGCCCTTGTGCCCTACGCCTAACTATCCTGCACCAACTCCACCCCCCCGGATCGCCTTTTTAGGCTTTGCAAAAAATAAAAGAAAATGATAAACACTTCAAAAAATTAAATCCTTTCATATTTAGGTAGGCAATGTGGTATAGCTTGTAGGAAAATTAACAAACATGCATTTTTACTTTTTATACAAAAAAAGTTTATGCCACGGTAAAACGGCCGTAACTTTTGCATACGATATCGAAAAAAACGTAAATATACCAAAATGAGCAGAACGAGATTTCGCATCCGCTGGCAACCACCTCCGGTCGTTTAGCGATTTTTTAGATTTTCAAAATTCGAAAAGAGTAAAAAGTTACGGTCAAAAGACCGTTTTTTCCTGCAGAAAAAAAATAGAGGGCGACTTACCCGTAGCGCACCACCACCTAGTGCGCCACGGATAAGCTTGGGCGGGATTCAAATTTCGAATCCCCACCCCGCCCACCTTCCCTCCCCTTCTCTCCTTTTCCTTTTCCTCCCTTCTCATTTCCTTCTTCTTCTCCTCCTTCTCCTTCTCTTTCTCCTTCTCCTCCTCTTCCTCCTCCTTGCAGTAAAGATGGTGATGGCGGCGGCCGCCTCCTTGCAGTTCCGACGACGAGACGGCGGGCTGATTCTTCTCCTCCTCTTCCTCCTCCTCCTTGTAGTTCCGACGACGACGAGGCCCTCCTCTTCTTCTTCTCCTCCTCCTCTTCTTCTCCTTCTCCTCCTCCTCTTCTTCTCCTCCTCTTCCTCCTCTTCTTCTTCTCCTCCTGCTCCTCTTCTTCTCCTCCTCTTCCTCCTATTCTCCTCCTCCTCCTTGCAGTTCCGACGACGATGACGAGGTGATGACGAGGAGGCGACAACGAGGCGACGACGGCGACCTGCATCGACGCGCGACGGCACTGACGACGAGACCTAGATCTGCTGCTTTTTTTTTGAATTTTGAAATTTATATCCGTGGCGCACAACACCTAGTGCGCCACGGTTATCATTTCATACGCGTGGCGCACCTGGACTACTTTCCGTGGCGCACTGGCATGTGCGCCACGCCTATCTCAACACAACCGTGGCGCACCAGGTAGTGCGCCACGGCTAGGAGATAGCCGTAGCGCGAGGCCCGTGGCGCACTAGCAGTGCGCCACAGATGGCCATTTCAGGTGCGCCACGAACAGGCATTTTCCTAGTAGTGTAAGATGTTCTACTGAATTTTATAAAAATTTAGAAACAAAAAACATTTATTTTAGAATTAAGAAAACAAAAAAAGTGAACAAGGCGAGCTGGCCGGGTCCTAATCTGCCGCTTCCCACCAAGGCCCATTGCGGCCCACTCCCTCACAGAGGCCCATCGCAGCAAACTCCCGTCCTACCGAGGCCCATCGCAGAAGAGAAATCAGCCTAGACGCAACAATTCAATAGATATAATGGGTCGTTGTTATATTATGACAAGAAAGATAGGTTGGTTCAGTGGTATGGGTCGCCGGGTTTGGTTGGGAGGTCGTGTGTTCAAGTCCCTCGTAAGCAGATTTAAACACCGCCATGTAAGCAAATATTGACACACGTGTATGACACATAGTCACACATAGACAAATAGATATTAACACACAGATATTACAGGTAGTAAAAAACTGACACATAGACACGACACATAGGCGCAATTGCTGACCTGGCCGACTACCAATTTTAACTTATCTTAATTTGGACCTCATAACGATTTTAAATCATCGTAGTGAGGTTCAAATAACGTCATAGGCTATATCCGTCAGGTTATGACGATTTGAGCAAATGAAAATGTGACGATCCTGAGCAAAATCGTCATAATTTAGTAAGGTTTTGAACCTTCCGAACGGCTTTTGACCATCTGGTTCAAAATCGTCATAACTCTATGACGATTTTGAACACGGTCACTATGAGAAGGTCATAGAATAACACATTCCTTGTAGTGCGTTTTCGTGTTTATTGCCATTTTCATGAGTTGTTGCCCATAGTTTTTGGGTTCCAATTGGATTTGCAAGGCCTGTAGGACCTGCTACATGTTTGAGATATATGACTAAAAACTCAAAGTTTCCGCGTTTTATGGCCGTTTTCATGAGCTATTGGCCATTGTTTTGGGGTTTCAGGGCGACTTAGAACAACCTTAAGACCCGATACATGTTTGAGAGTTATGACCTAAAACTCGTCGTTTTCGTGTTTTATGGTTGTTTTCATGAGTTATTGCCCACAATTTTTGGGTTCCAGGCGGATTTGCATGTCTCGTAAGAGCCTTTACATGTTTGAGAGATATTACCAGAAAATCGTCGTTTTTGCGTTTTATAGCCATTTTGATGACCTACTGGCTACTGTTTTGGGGTTCCAGGGAGATTTACAACGACCGTAACACCCGATACATGTTGGAGAGATATGACACAAAACTCATAGGTTTCGCGTTTTATGGCTATTTTCGTGAGCTACGGCCCATAGTTCTATGGTTCCATGGAGATTTATAGCAACCTAAAGACCCGATACATGTTTAAGAGTAATGACAAAAACTCGCCGCTTTTGTGTTTTATGGCCGTTTTCATGAGTTATCACGATACATGTTGGACAGATATGACCCAAAACTCGCAATTTTTTTTGCGTTTTATGGCCGTTTTCATGAGCTCGTTTTATGATCGTTTTCATGAGTTCGTGCTAACTGTTTTTGGGTTCTAGGTGGATTTGCATGCCTTGTAAGAACACTTACTTGTTTGAGAGATATGACTAGAAACTTATCGTTTTCACTTTTTATGGCCGTTTTCATGAGCTATTGCCCACAGGTTAGGGGTGCGAGGGCGATTTGCAACGACCTTAAGACCTGATATATGTTTGAGAGTTATGACCAACAATTTTTCATTTTCATGTTTATGGCCATTTTCATGAGTTGTTACCTAGAGTTTTGGGGTTCGAGTTAGATTTGCAAGGCCTATTGGACTCATTACCTGTTTGAGATATATGACTAAAACCTCGTAGTTTTCGCGTTTTATGGACGTTTTCATGAGCTATTGCCCACTGTTTTGTAGTTGCAGGGCGATTTACAACGACCTTAAGACCCGATACATGTTGGAGAAATATGACCCAAAACTTGCAATTTTCGCTTTTTATGGCTGTTTTCATGATCTTTAGCACACAGTTTTCAGGTTCCAGGGAGATTTACATCAACCTTAAGAGCCGATATATGTTTGAGAGTTATGACCAAAAAATCGCCGCTTTTGTGTTTTATGGCCTTTTTCATAAGCTATCACGATACATGTTGGAGAGATACGACCCAAAACTCGCAGTTTTCACGTTTTATGGACGTTTCATGAGCTTTTGCCCACAGTTTTATGGTTCCAAGGAGATTTACATCAACCTTAAGAACCGATATATGTTTGAGAGTTATGACCAAAAACTCGCTGATTTTGTGTTTTATGGCCGTTTTCATGAGTTATAGCCCACAATTTTTGTGTTCCAGGAGGATTTGCATGCCTGGTAAGAAAACTTACATGTTTGAGAGATATGATAGGAAACTCGTCGTTTTCGCATTTTATGGAAGTTTTCATGAGCTATTTCCCACTATTTTGGGGTTCTAGGGCGATTTACAACTACCTTAAGACCCGATACATGTTGGAGAGTTATGACCAAAAACTCATCGTTTTCGTGTTTTTTGGCCATTTTCATGAGTTATTTCCCACAGTTTTTGCGTTCCAAGCGGATTTGCAAGGCCTGTAAGACCCGTTACATGTTTGAGAGATATGACAAAAAACTCATCGTTTTCGTGTTTTACGACCATTTTCATGAGGTATTGCCCACCGTTTTAGGGTTCTAGGGAAATTTACAACGACCGTAAGACCTAATACATGTTGGAGAGATATGACCAAAAACTCACCGCTTTTGTGTTTAACGGACATTTTCATGAGTTATTGCCCAGAGTTTTATGGTTTCAGGCGATTTACATCAACCTTAAGACCCAATACATGTTTAAGAGTTATGACCAAAAAATCGTCGTTTTCGTATTTTATGGTCATTTTCATAAGTTAGTGCCCACAGTTTTCGGGTTCTAGGTGGATTTGCATGCCTCGTAACAACACTTACTTGTTTGAGAGATATGACTAGAAACTTGTCGTATTCGCGTTTTATGGCTGTTTTCCTGAGCTAGTACCCACAAGTTCGGGGTTCTAGGGCGATTTACAACGACCTTAAGAACCGATACATGTTTGAGAGTTATGACCAAAAACTCATCGTTTTCGTGTTTATTGCCATTTTCATGAGTTGTTGCCCATAGTTTTTGGGTTCCAGTTGGATTTTTAAGGCATGTAGGACCTGCTACATGTTTGAGATATATGACTAAAAACACGTAGTTTCTGCATTTTATGGCCGTTTTGATGAGCTATTTCCCAGAGGTTTATGGTTTCAGGCGATTTACATCAACCTTAAGACCCAATACATGTTTGAGAGTTATGACCTAAAACTTGACATTTTCGTGTTTTATGGTCATTTTCTTGGGTTATATATTGCCCACAGTTTTTGGGTTCCAGACGGATTTGCATGGCTCGTAAGAGCCCTTACATGTTTGAGAGATATTACCAAAAAATTGTCGTTTTCGCGTTTTATGGCCGTTTTCATGAGCTATTGCCCACTATTTTGGGGTTCTAGGGATATTTACAACGACTATAAGACCCGATACATATTGGAGAGTTATGACCCAATACTCGTAGTTTTCGCTTTTTATGGCAGTTTTCAAGAGCTTTTGCCCATAGTTTTCTGGTTCCAGGGAGAGTTACATAAACCTTAAGACCTGATATATGTTTGAGAGTTATGACCAAAAACTCGCCGCTTTTGTGTTTTATGGCCGTTTTCATGAGTTATCGTGATACATGTTGGAGAGATATGACAGAAAACTCGAAGTTTTCACGTTTTATCGCCGTTTTCATGAGCTTTTTGCCCACAGTTTTATGGTTCCTGGGAGATTTACATCAATCTTAAGACCCGATATATGTTTAAGAGTTATGACCAAAAACTCGCCGCTTTTGTGTTGTATGGACGTTTTCATGAGTTATTTCCCACGGTTTTTGTGTTCCAGGCAGATTTGCAAGCCTCGTAAGAACCTTTACATGTCTGAGAGATATGACAAGAAACTCGTCGTTTCCGCATTTTTATGGAAGTTTTCATGAGTTATTGCTCACTATTTTGGGGTTCTAGGGCGATTTACAACTACCTTAAGACATGATACATGTTGGAGAGTTATGAACAAAAACTCGTCGTTTTCGTGTTTTTTGGCCATTTTCATGCGGATTTGCATGGCCTGTAAGACCCGTTACATGTTTGAGAGATATGACTAAAAACTTGTCGTTTTCGTGTTTTATGGCCGTTTTCATGAGGTATTGCCCACCGTCTTGGGGTTCTAGGGCAATTTACAACAACCTTAAGACCTGATACATGTTGGAGAGATATGACCAAAAACTCATCGCTTTCGTGTTTGATGGCCGTTTTCATGAGCTATTGTCCACACATTTGGGTTCCAGGGCAATTTATAATGACCTTAAGACCAAATACATGTTTGAGAGTTATGACCAAACACTTATCGTTTTCATGTTTATGGCCATTTTCATGAATTTTTGCCCACAGTTTTTGGGTTCCAGTTGGATTTCCAAGGCCTGTAGGACCTGTTACATGTTTGAGATATATGACAAGAAACTCATCGTTTTCATGTTTTATGGCTGTTGTCACGAGCTATTGGCCACTACTTTGGGTTCTAGGGCGATTTACAACGACCTTAAGACCCAATACATGTTTGAGAGTTATGACCAAAAACTCGTTGTTTTCATGTTTTATGCTCATTTGTATGAGTTACTGACCATAGTTTTTGGGTTCCAGGCGGATTTGCATGCCTCGTAAGAGCCCTTACATGTTTGAGAGATATGATCTGAAAAAACCTGTGGGCACTAACTCATGAAAACGGCCATCAAACACAAAAGCGACGAGTTTTTGGTCATATCTCTTCAACATGTATTGGGTCTTAAGGCTGCTGTAAATTTCCTTGGAACCACAAAACTGTGGGGGATATCTCATTCAAACAGCCATAAAATGCGAAAACGATGACTTTCTGGTCATATCTCTCAAACATGTAAGGGCTCTTACGAGGATTGCAAATCCATCTGGAACCCAAAAACTGTGGGCAAAATCTCATGAAAATGACCATAAAACATGAAAACGACGAGTTTTAGGTCATAACTCTCAAATATGTATCAGGTCTTAAGGTCGTTGTAAATCGCCTTGGAACCCAAAGCAGTGGGCAATACCTCATGAAAACGACCATAAAACGCAGAAACTATGAGTTTTTGTCATGTATCTCAGACATCTAATGAGTCCTACAGGCCTTGCAAATCCAACCGAAAACCAAAAATTGTGGGTAACAACTCATGAAAATGGCCATAAACACGAAAATGACAAGTTTTTGTTCATAACTCTCAAGCATGTATCGGGTCTTAATGTCATTCTAAATCTCCCTAAAACCCCAAACCTGTGGGCAATAGCCCAAGAAAACAACCATAAAACGCGAAAATGACAAGTTTCTGGTCATATCTTTCAAACAACTAAGTGTTCTTACGAGGCATGCAAATCCACCTGGAACCCAAAAAGTATGGGCACTAACTCATGAAAATGACCATAAAACACGAAAACGACAAGTTTTTGGTCATAACTCTCAAACATGTATCAGGTCTTAAGGTTGCTGTAAATCGGTCTGAAACCATAAAACTGTGAGCAATAACTCATGAAAACGGCTATAAAATGCGAAAACGATGATTCTCTGGTCATATTTCTCAAACATGGAAGGGCTCTTACGAGGCATGCAAATCATCCTGTAACAAAAAACGATAGGTAGTAACTCATGAAAACGACAATAAAACACGAAAACAACGAGTTTTGGTCATATCTGTCAAACATGTATCAGGTCTTAAGGTCATTGTAAATCGCCCTGGAACCCCAAAACAGTGGGCAATAGCTCATGAAAACAGCCATAAAACACAGAAACTATAAGTTTTTAGTCATATATCTCAAACATGTAGCAGGTCCTACAGGCCTTGCAAATCCAACTAGAACTCAAAAACTATGGGCAACAGCTCATGAAAATGGCAATAAACACGAAAACGACGAGTTTTTGGTCATAACTCTCAAACATGTATCACATCTTAAGGTCGTTGTAAATCGCCCCAGAACCCCAAACCTATGGGCAATAGCTCATGAAAACGGCCATAAAATGCGAAAACGATGATTCTCTGTTCATATCTCTCAAACATGGAAGGGCTCTTACGAGGCATGCAAATCATCCTGTAACCAAAAACGATAGGTAGTCACTCATGAAAACGACAATAAAACACGAAAACAACGAGTTTTAGTCATATCTGTTAAACATGTATCAGGTCTTAAGGTCATTGTAAATCGTCCTGGAACCCCAAAACAGTGGGCAATAGCTCATGAAAACGGCCATAAAACGCAGAAACTATGAGTTTTTAGTCATATATCTCAAACATGTAGCAGGTCCTACATGCCTTGCAAATCCAACTAGAACTCAAAAACTGTGGGCAACAGCTCATGAAAATGGCAATAAACACGAAAACGACGAGTTTTTGGTCATAACTCTCAAATATGTATCACATCTTAAGGTCGTTGTAAATCGCCCCAGAACCCCAAACCTGTGGACAATAGCTCATGAAAACGGCCATAAAACGCAAAAACAATGATTTTCTGGTCATATCTCTCAAACATGGAAGGGCTCTTACGAGGCACGCAAATCATCCTGTAACCAAAAACGATAGGTAGTAACTCATGAAAACGACAATAAAACACGAAAACAAAGAGTTTTAGTCATATCTGTTAAACATGTATCAGGTCTTAAGGTCATTGTAAATCGTCCTGGAACCCCAAAACAGTGGTCAATAGCTCATGAAAACGGCCATAAAACGTAGAAACTATGAGTTTTTAGTCATATATCTCAAACATGTAGCAGGTCCTACATGCCTTACAAATCCAACTAGAACTCAAAAACTGTGGGCAACAGATCATGAAAATGGTAATAAACACGAAAACGATGAGTTTTTGGTCATTACTCTCAAACATGTATCACATATTAAGGTTGTTGCAAATCGCCCCAGAACCCCAAACCTATGGGCAATAGCTCATGAAAACGGCCATAAAATGCAAAAACAACAAGTTTTTGGTCATATCTCTCAAACAAATAAGTGTTCTTACGAGGCTTGCAAATCCACCTGGAAGCAAAAAACTGTGGGCAAAAGCTCATGAAAACGGCCATAAAACACGAAAACGACGAGTTTTTGTTCATAACTCTCAAACTTGTATCAGGTCTTAAGGTCGTTGTAAATTGCCCTAGAACCTCAAAACAGTGGGCAATACCTCATGAAAACGACCATAAAACGCAGAAACTATGAGTTTTTTGTCATATATCTTAAACATGTAGCTGGTCCTACAAGCCTTGCAAATCCAACTGGAACCCAAAAATTATAGGCAACAGCTCATGAAAATGGCAATAATCACGAAAACGACGAGTTTTTGGTCATAACTTTCAAACATGTATCGTGTCTTAAGGTCATTGTAAATCGCCCTAAAACCCCAAACCTGTGGGCAATATCTCATGAAAACGGCCCTAAAACGCAAAAACAACAAGTTTTTTGTCATATCTCTCAAACAAGTAAGTGTTCTTACGAGGCATGCAAATCCACCTGGAACCCAAAAACTATGGGCACTAACTCATGAAAATGGCCATAAAACACGAAAATGACGAGTTTTTGGTCATAACACTCAAACATGTATTAGTTCTTAAGGTTGCTGTAAATCGCCCTGAAACCATAAAACTGTGGGCAATAACTCATGAAAACAGCCATAAAACGCGAAAATGACGATTTTCTAGTCATATCTCTCAAACATGTATCAGGTCTTAAGGTCGTTGTAAATCGCTCTGGAACTCCAAAACGGTGGGCAATAGCTCATGAAAACGGCCATAAAACGCGAAAACTATGAGTTTTTTGTCATATATCTCAAACATGTAGCTGGTCCTACAGGTCTTGCAAATACCATTGGAACCCCAAAATTGTGGGTAACAACTCATGAAAATGGCCATAAACACGAAAATGACGAGTTTTTGGACATAACTCTCAAACATGTATCGGGTCTTAAGGTCGTTGTAAATCGTCCTAGAACCCCAAACCTGTGGGCAATAGCTCATGAAAACATACATAAAACGCGAAAACGACAAGTTTTTGGTCATATCTCTCCAACAACTAAGTGTTCTTACGAGGTATGCAAATCCACCTGGAACCCAAAAACTGTGGGCACTAACTCATGAAAATGACCATAAAACACAAAAACGACGATATTTTGGTCATAACTTTCCAACATGTATCGGGTCTTAAGGATCATGTAAATCGCCCCGAAACCATAATTCTGTGGGCAATAACTCATGAAAACGGCCATCAAACACAACATCGACGAGTTTTTGGTCATATCTCTCCAACATGTATCGGGGCTTAAGGTTGGTGTAAATCTCCTTGGAACCACCAAACTGTGGGCACTAACTCATCAAAACGGCCATAAAACGCGAAAACGATGACTTTCTGGTCATATCTCTCGAACATGTAAGGGCTCTTACGAGGCTTGCAAATCCTCCTGGAACCCAAAAACTGCGGGCGAAAGCTCATGAAAACGACCATAAAACACGAAAACAGCGAGTTTTAGGTCATAACTCTCAAACATGTATCAGGTCGTTGTAAATCGCCGTGGAACCCCAAAACAGTGGGCAATAGCTCATGAAAACGGCCATAAAACGCGAAAACTATGAGTTTTTAGTCATATATCTCAAACATGTAGCAGGTCCTATAGGCCTTGCAAATCTAACTAGAACCCAAAAACTATGGGGAACACCTCATGAAAATGGCAATAAACATGAAAACAGCGAGTTTTTTTGTCATAACTCTCAAAAATGTATCGGGTCTTAAGGTCGTTGTAAATCGTCCTCGAACCCCAAACCTGTGGGCAATAGCTCATGAAAACATCCATAAAACACGAAAACGATAAGTTTTTGGTCATATCTCTTGAAAAACTAAGTGTTCTTATGAGGCATGCAAATCCACCTAGAACCCAAAAACTATGGGCACTAACTCATGAAAAGAACCATAAAACACGAAAACGAGGAGATTTTCTCATAACTCTCCAACATGTATCGGGTCTTAAGGTTGATGTAAATCGTCCTAAAACCATAAAAATATGGGCAATAACTCATGAAAACGGCCATCAAACACAAAAGCGACGAGTTTTTGGTCATATCTCTTCAACATGTATCGGGTCTTAAGGCTGCTGTAAATTGCCCTGGAACCACAAAACTATGGGGGATATCTCATTCAAACGGCCATAAAATGCGAAAACGACGACTTTCTGGTCATATCTCTCAAACATGTAAGGGCTCTTACGAGCATTGCAAATCCACCTGGAACCCAAAAACTGTGGGCAAAATCTCATGAAAATGACCATAAAACATGAAAACGACGAGTTTTAGGTCATAACTCTCAAATATGTATCAGGTCTTAAGGTCGTTGTAAATCGCCTTGGAACCCAAAGCAGTGGGCAATACCTCATGAAAACGACCATAAAACGCAGAAACTATGAGTTTTTTGTCATGTATCTCAGACATCTAATGAGTCCTACAGGCCTTGCAAATCCAACCGAAAACCAAAAATTGTGGGTAACAACTCATGAAAATGGCCATAAACACGAAAATGACGAGTTTTTGTTCATAACTCTCAAACATGTATCGGGTCTTAATGTCATTGTAAATCGCCCTAGAACCCCTAACCTGTGGGCAATAGCCCATGAAAACAACCATAAAACGCGAAAATGACAAGTTTCTGGTCAGTATTTCAAACAACTAAGTGTTCTTACGAGGCATGCAAATCCAGCTGGAACCCAAAAAGTATGGGCACTAACTTATGAAAATGACCATAAAACACGAAAACGGCAAGTTTTTGGTCATAACTCTCAAACATGTATCAGGTCTTAAGGTTGCTGTAAATCAGCCCGAAACCATAAAACTGTGGGCAATAACTCATGAAAACGGCCATAAAATGCGAAAACGATGATTCTCTGTTCATATCTCTCAAACATGGTAGGGCTCTTACGAGGCATGCAAATCATCCTGTAACCAAAAACGATAGGTAGTAACTCATGAAAACGACAATAAAACACGAAAACAACGAGTTTTAGTCATATCTGTCAAACATGTATCAGGTCTTAAGGTCATTGTAAGTCGCCCTGGAACCCCAAAACAGTGGGCAATAGCTCATGAAAATGGCCATAAAACGCAGAAACTATGAGTTTTTAGTCATATATCTCAAACATGTAGCAGGTCCTACAGGCCTTGCAAATCCAACTAGAACTCAAAAACTATGGGCAACAGCTCATGAAAATGGCAATACACACGAAAACGACGAGTTTTTGGTCATAACTCTCAAACATATATCACATCTTAAGGTCATTGTAAATCGCCCCAGAACCCCAAACCTGTGGGCAATAGCTCATGAAAACGGCCATAAAACGCAAAAACAATGATTTTCTTGTCATATCTCTCAAACATGGAAGGGCTCTTACGAGGCACACAAATCATCCTGTAACCAAAAACGATAGGTAGTAACTCATGAAAACGACAATAAAACACGAAAACAACGAGTTTTAGTCATATCTCTTAAACATGTATCAGGTCTTAAGGTCATTGTAAATCTCCCTAGAACCCCAAAACAGTGGGCAATAGCTCATAAAAACGGCCATAAAACGCAGAAACTATGATTTTTTCGTCATATATCTCAAACATCTAGCAGGTCCTACATGCCTTGCAAATCCAACTCGAACTCAAAAAATGTGGGCAACAGCTCACAAAAATGGTAATAAACACGAAAACGACGAGTTTTTGGTCATAACTCTCAAACATGTATCATATCTTAAGGTCGTTGTAAATCGCCCCAGAACCCTAAACCTGTGGGCAATAGCTCATGAAAACGGCCATAAAATGCAAAAACAACAAGTTTTTGGTCATATCTCTCAAATAAGTAAGTGTTCTTACGAGGCATGCAAATCCACCTGGAACCCAAAAACTGTGGGCACTAACTTATGAAAACGACCATAAAACACGAAAACGGCAAGTTTTTGGTCATAACTCTCAAACATGTATCAGGTCTTAAGGTCGATGTAAATCGCCCCAGAACCCCAAACCTGTGGGCAATAGCTCAGGAAAACGGCCATAAAACGCAAAAACAATGATTTCCTGGTCATATCTCTCAAACATGGAAGGGCTCTTACGAGGCACGCAAATCATCCTGTAACTAAAAACGATAGGTAGTAACTCATGAAAACAACAATAAAACACGAAAACAACGAGTTTTAGTCATATCTGTTAAACATGTATCAGGGCTTAAGGTCATTGTAAATCTCCCTAGAACCCCAAAACAGTGGGCAATAGCTCATGAAAACGGCCATAAAACGCAGAAACTATGATTTTTTCGTCATATATATCAAACATCTAGCAGGTCCTACATGCCTTGCAAATCCAACTCGAACTCAAAAAATGTGGGCAACAGCTCATGAAAATGGTAATAAACACGAAAACGACGAGTTTTTGGTCATAACTCTCAAACATGTATCACATCTTAAGGTCGTTGTAAATCGCCCCAGAACCCCAAACCTGATGGCAATAGCTCATGAAAACGGCCATAAAATGCAAAAACAACAAGTTTTTGGTCATATCTCTCAAACAAGTAAGTCTTCTTACAAGGCATGCAAATCCACCTGGAACCCAAAAACTGTGGGCACTAACTCATGAAAACGGCCATAAAACACGAAAACGGCGAGTTTTTGTTCATAACTCTCAAACTTGTAAGGGCTCTTACAAGGCTTGCAAATCCACCTGGAAGCAAAAAACTATGGGCAAAAGCTCATGAAAATGACCATAAAACACGAAAACGTCGAGTTTTAGGTCATAACTCTCAAACATGTCTCGCGTCTTAAGGTCGTTGTAAATCGCCCTGAAACCCCAAACTTGTGGGCAATAGCTCATGAAAATGGCCATAAAACGCAAAAACAACAAGTTTTTGGTCATATCTCCCAAACAACTAAGTGTTCTTACGAGGCATGCAAATCCACCTGGAACCCAAAAACTGTGGGCACTAATTCATGAAAACGGCCATAAAACACAAAAACGACGAGTTTTTGTTCATAACTCTCAAACATGTAAGGGCTCTTATGAGGCTTGCAAATGCACCTGGAAGCAAAAACTGTGGGCAAAAGCTCATGAAAACAACCATAAAACACGAAAACGGTGAGTTTTAGGTCATAACTCTCAAACTTGTATCAGGTCTTAAGGTCGTTGTAAATCGCCCTAGAACCTCAAAACAGTGGGCAATACCTCATGAAAACGACCATAAAACGCAGAAACTATGAGTTTTTTGTCATATATCTTAAACATGTAGCTGGTCCTACAAGCCTTGCAAATCCAATTGGAACCCAAAAACTGTAGGCAACAGCTCATGAAAATGGCAATAATCACGAAAATGACGAGTTTTTGGTCATAACTCTCATACATGTATCGTGTCTTAAGGTCGTTGTAAATCGCCCTGAAACCCCAAACCTGTGGGCAATAGTTCATGAAAACGGCGATAAAACGCAAAAACAACTAGTTTTTTGTCATATCTCTCGAACAAGTAAGTGTTCTTACGAGGCATGCAAATCCACCTGGAACCCAAAAACTGTGGGCACTAACTCATGAAAACGGCCATAAAACACGAAAACGACGAGTTTTTGTTCATAACTCTCAAACATGTAAGGGCTCTTATTAGTCTTGCAAATCCACCTGGAAGCAAAAACTATGGGCAAAAGCTCATGAAAACGACCATAAAACACGAAAACGATGAGTTTTAGGTCATAACTGTCAAACATGTATCAGGTATTAAGGTCGTTGTAAATCGCCCTGGAATTCCAAAACAGTGGGCAATAGCTCATGAGAACGACCATAAAACGCAGAAACTATGATTTTTTTTCATATATCTCAAATATGTAGCAGGTCCTACAGGCCTTGCAAATCCAACAGTAACCCAAAAATTGTGGGCAACAGCTCATGATAATGGCAATAAACACGAAAACGATGAGTTTTTGGTCGTAACTCTCAAACCTGTATCGCGTCTTAATGTCGTTGTAAATCACCCTGAAACCCCAAACATGTGGGCAATAGGTCATGAAAATGTCCATAAAACGGAAAAACAACAAGTTTTTGGTCATATCTCTCAAACAAGTAAGTGTTCTTACGAGGCATGCAAATCCACCTAGAACCCAAAAACTGTGGGCACTAACTCATGAAAACGGCCATAAAACACGAAAACGACGAGTTTTTGTTCATAACTTTCAAACATTTAAGGGCTCTTATGAGGCTTGCAAATCCACCTGGAAGCAAAAACTGTGGGCAAAAGCTCATGAAAACGACCATAAAACACGAAAACGATGAGTTTTAGGTCATAACTCTCAAACATGTATCAAGTCTTAAGGTCGTTGTAAATCGCCCTGGAATTCCAAAACAGTGGGCAATAGCTCATGAGAATGACCATAAAACGCAGAAACTATGAGTTTTTTTCCATATATCTCAAACATGTAGCAGGTCCTACAGGCCTTGCAAATCCAACTGGAACCCAAAAATTGTGGGCAACAGCTCATGATAATGGCAATAAACATGAAAACGATGAGTTTTTGGTCGTAACTCTCAAACATGTATCGTGTCTTAATGTCGTTGTAAATCACCCTGAAACCCCAAACATGTGGGCAATAGCTCATGAAAATGGCCATTAAACGCAAAAACAACAAGTTTTTGGTCATATCTCTCAAACAAGTAAGTTTTCTTACGAGGCATGCGAATCCACCTGGAACCCAAAAACTATGGGCACTAACTCATGAAAACGGCCATAAAACACGAAAACGACGAGTTTTTGTTCATAACTCTCAAACATGTAAGGGCTGTTATGAGGCTTACAAATCCACCTAGAAGAAAAAACTGTGGGAAAAATCTCATGAAAACGACCATAATACACGTAAACGACGAGTTTTAGGTCATAACTCTCAAACATGTATCAGGTCTTAAGGTCGTTGTACATCGCCCTGGAATCCCAAAACAGTGGGCAATAGCTCATGAAAACGACCATAAAACGCAGAAACTATGAGTTTTTTGTCATATATCTCAAACATGTAGCAGGTCCTATAGGCCTTGCAAATCTAACTAGAACCCAAAAACTATGGGGAACACCTCATGAAAATGGCAATAAACACGAAAACAGCGAGTTTTCTTGTCATAACTCTCAAAAATGTATCGGGTCTTAATGTCGTTGTAAATCGTCCTAGAACCCCAAACCTATGGGCAATAACTCATGAAAACATCCAGAAAACACGAAAACGACAAGTTTTTGGTCATATCTCTTAAAAAACTAAGTGTTCTTATGAGGCATGCAAATCCACCTGGAACCCAAAAACTATGGGCATTAACTCATGAAAAGGACCATAAAACACGAAAACGAGGATATTTTGGTCATAACTCTCAAACATGTATCGGGTCTTAAGGTTGATGTAAATCGTCCTGAAACCATAAAAATGTGGGCAATAACTCATGAAAACGGCCATCAAACACAAAAGCGACGAGTTTTTGGTCATATTTCTTCAACATGTATCGGGTCTTAAGGCTGCTGTAAATTGCCCTGGAACCACAAAACTATGGGGGATATCTCATTCAAACGGCCATAAAATGCGAAAACGACGACTTTCTGGTCATATCTCTCAAACATTTAAGGGCTCTTATGAGGATTGCAAATCCACCTGGAACCCAAAAACTGTGGGCAAAAGCTCATGAAAACGACCATAAAACATGAAAACGACGAGTTTTAGGTCATAACTCTCAAACATGTATCAGGTCTTAAGGTCATTGTAAATCGCCCTGGAACCCAAAGCAGTGGGCAATAGCTCATGAAAACGGCCATAAAACGCGAAAACTATGAGTTTTTAGTCATGTATCTCAGACATCTAATCAGTCCTACAGGCCTTGCAAATCAAACCGAAAACCAAAAATTGTGGGTAACAACTCATGAAAATGGCCATAAACACGAAAATGACGAGTTTTTGTTCATAACTCTCAAACATGTATCGGGTCTTAATGTCATTGTAAATCGCCCTAGAACCCCTAACCTGTGGGCAATAGCCCATGAAAACAACCATAAAACGCGAAAATGACAAGTTTTTGGTCATATCTTTCAAACAACTAAGTGTTCTTATGAGGCATGCAAATCCACCTGGAACCCAAAAAGTATGGGCACTAACTTATGAAAACGACCATAAAACACGAAAACGGCAAGTTTTTGGTCATAACTCTCAAACATGTATCAGGTCTTAAGGTTGCTTTAAATCAGCCTGAAACCATAAAACTGTGGGCAATAACTCATGAAAACGGCCATAAAATGCGAAAACGATGATTCTCTGTTCATATCTCTCAAACATGGAAGGGCTCTTATGAGGCATGCAAATCATCCTGTAACCAAAAACGATAGGTAGTAACTCATGAAAACAACAATAAAACACGAAAACAACGAGTCTTAAGGTCATTGTAAATCGCCCTGGAACCTCAAAACAGTGGGCAATATTTCATGAAAACGGCCATAAAACGCAGAAACTATGAGTTTTTAGTCATATATCTCAAACATGTAGCAGGTCCTATAGGCCTTGCAAATCCAACTAGAACTCAAAAACTATGGGCAACAGCTCATGAAAATGGCAATAAACACGAAAACGACGAGTTTTTGGTCATAACTCTCAAACATGTATCACATCTTAAGGTCGTTGTAAATCGCCCCAGAACCCCAAACCAGTGGGCAATAGCTCATGAAAACGGCCATAAAACACGAACGGCAAGTTTTTGGTCATAAGTCTCAAACATGTATCAGGTCTTAAGGTCATTGTAAATCGCCCCAGAACCCCAAACCTGTGGGCAATAGCTCATGAAAACGGCCATAAAACGCAAAAACAATGATTTTTTGGTCATATCTCTCAAACATGGAAGGGCTCTTATGAGGCACGCAAATCATCCTGTAACCAAAAACGATAGGTAGTAACTCATGAAAACGATAATAAAACACGAAAACAACGAGTTTTAGTCATATCTGTTAAACATGTATCAGGTCTTAAGGTCATTGTAAATCTCCCTAGAACCCCAGAACAGTGGGCAATAACTCATGAAAACGGCCATAAAACACAGAAACTATGATTTTTTCGTCATATATCTCAAACATCTAGCAGGTCCTACATGCCTTGCAAATCCAACTCGAACTCAAAAAATGTGGGCAACAGCTCATGAAAATGGTAATAAACACGAAAACGACGAGTTTTTGGTCATAACTCTCAAACATGTATCACATCTTAAGGTCGTTGTAAATCACCCCAGAACCCCAAACCTGTGGGCAATAGCTCATGAAAATGGCCATAAAATGCAAAAAAAACAAGTTTTTGGTCATATCTCTCAAACAAGTAAGTGTTCTTACAAGGCATGCAAATCCACCTGGAACCCAAAAACTGTGGGCACTAACTCATGAAAACGGCCATAAAACACGAAAACGACGAGTTTTTGTTCATAACTCTCAAACTTGTAAGGGCTCTTACGAGGCTTGCAAATCCTCCTGGAAGGAAAAAGCTGTGGGCAAAAGCTCATGAAAATGACCATAAAACACGAAAACGTCGAGTTTTAGGTCATCACTCTCAAACATGTCTCGCGTCTTAAGGTCGTTGTAAATCGCCCTGAAACCCCAAACTTGTGGGCAATAGCTCATGAAAATGGCCATAAAACGCAAAAACAACAAGTTTTTGGTCATATCTCTCAAACAAGTAAGTGTTCTTACGAGGCATGCAAATCCACCTGGAACCCAAAAACTATGGGCACTAATTCATGAAAACGGCCATAAAACACAAAAACGACGAGTTTTTTTCATAACTCTCAAACATGTAAGGGCTCTTACGAGGCTTGCAAATCCACCTGGAAGCAAAATATGTGGGCAAAAGCTCATGAAAACAACCATAAAACACGAAAACAGCGAGTTTTAGGTCATAACTCTCAAACATGTATCAGGTCTTAAGGTCGTTGTAAATCGCCCTAGAACCTCAAAACAGTGGGCAATACCTCATGAAAACGACCATAAAACGCAGAAACTATGAGTTTTTTGTCATATATCTTAAACATGTAGCTGGTCCTACAACCTTGCAAATCCAATTGGAACCCAAAAACTGTAGGCAACAGCTCATGAAAATGGCAATAATCACGAAAACGACGAGTTTTTGGTCATAACTCTCATACATGTATCGTGTCTTAAGGTCGTTGTAAATCGCCCTGAAACCCCAAACCTGTGGGCAATAGCTCATGAAAACGGCCATAAAATGCAAAAACAACAAGTTTTTGGTCATATCTCTCAAACAAGTAAGTGTTCTTACGAGGCTTGCAAATCCACCTGGAACCCAAAAACTGTGGGCACTAACTCATGAAAACGGCCATAAAACACGAAAACGATGAGTTTTTGTTCATAACTCTCAAACATGTAAGGGCACTTATGAGGCTTGCAAATCCACCTGGAAGCAAAAACTGTGGGCAAAAGCTCATGAAAACGACCATAAAACACGAAAACGATGAGTTTTAGGTCATAACTGTCAAACATGTATCAGGTCTTAAGGTCGTTGTAAATCGCCCTGGAATTCCAAAACAGTGGGCAATAGATCATGAGAACGACCATAAAACGCAGAAACTATGAGTTTTTTTTCATATATCTCAAACATGTAGCAGGTCCTACAGGCCTTGCAAATCCAACAGTAACCCAAAAATTGTGGGCAACAGCTCATGATAATGGCAATAAAAACGAAAACGATGAGTTTTTGGTCGTAACTCTCAAACCTGTATCGTGTCTTAATGTCGTTGTAAATCACCCTGAAACCCCAAACAAGTGGGCAATAGGTCATGAAAATGGCCATAAAATGCAAAAACAACAAGTTTTTGGTCATATCTCTCAAACAAGTAAGTTTTCTTACGAGGCATGCGAATCCACCTGGAACTCAAAAACTGTGGGCACTAATTCATGAAAACGGCCATAAAACACGAAAACGATGAGTTTTTGTTCATAACTCTCAAACATGTAAGGGCTGTTATGAGGCTTGCAAATCCACCTGGAAGAAAAAACTATGGGCAAAATCTCTTGAAAACGACCATAATACACGAAAACGACGACTTTTAGGTCATAACTCTCAAACATGTATCAGGTCTTAAGGTCGTTATAAATCGCCCTGGAATCCCAAAACAGTGGGCAATAGCTCATGAAAACGACCATAAAACACAGAAACTATGAGTTTTTTGTCATATATCTCAAACATGTAGCAGGTCCTGCAGGCCTTGCAAATCCGACTGGAACCCAAAAATTGTGGGCAACAGCTCATGAAAGATGGCAATAAACATGAAAACGACGAGTTTTGGGTCATAACTCTCAAACATGTATCGTGTCTTAAGGTCGTTGTAAATCACCCTGAAACCCCAATGGGCAATAGCTCATGAAAACGGCCATAAAACGCAAAAACAACAAGTTTTTGGTCAAATCTCTCAAACAAGTAAGTTTTTCTTACGAGGCGTGCAAATCCTCCTGGAACCAAAAACTGTTGGCAGTAACTCATGAAAACGACCATAAAACACGAAAATGAAGAGTTTTAGGTCATATCTCTCAAACAAGTATCAGGTCTTAAGGTCATTGTAAATCGTCCTGGAACCCCAAAACAGTGGGCAATAGCTCATGAAAACGGCCATAAAACGCAGAAACTACTAGTTTTTTGTCATATATCTCAAACATGTAGCAGGTCCTAAAGGCCCTGCAAATCCAACTAGAACCCAAAAACTGTGGGCAACAGCTCATAAAATGGCAATAATCACGAAAACGACGAGTTTTAGGTCATAACTCTCAAACATGTCTCACGTCTTAATGTCGTTGTAAATCGCCCTGAAACCCCAAACATGTGGGCAATAGCTCATGAAAATGGCCATAAAACGCAAAAACAACAAGTTTTTGGTCATATCTCTCAAACAAGTAAGTGTTCTTACGAGGCATGCAAATCCACCTAGAACCCAAAAACTGTGGGCACTAATTCATGAAAACGGCCATAAAACACGAAAACGATGAGTTTTTGTTCATAACTCTCAAACATGTAAGGGCTCTTATGAGGCTTGCAAATGCACCTGGAAGCAAAAACTGTGGGTAAAAGCTCATGAAAACAACCATAAAACACGAAAACGGCGAGTTTTAGGTCATAACTCTCAAACATGTATCAGGTCTTAAGGTTGTTGTAAATCGCCCTAGAACCTCAAAACAGTGGGCAATACCTCGTGAAAACGACCATAAAACGCAGAAACTATGAGTTTTTTGTGATATATCTTAAACATGTAGCTGGTCCTACAAGCCTTGCAAATCCAATTGGAACCCAAAAACTGTAGGCAACAGCTCATGAAAATGGCAATAATCACGACAACGACGAGTTTTTGGTCATAACTCTCATACATGTATCGTGTCTTAAGGTCGTTGTAAATCGCCCTGAAACCCCAAACCTATGGGCAATAGCTCATGAAAACGGCCATAAAACGCAAAAACAACAAGTTTTTGGTCATATCTCTCAAACAAGTAAGTGTTCTTACGAGGCATGCAAATCCACCTGGAACCCAAAAACTGTGGGCACTAACTCATGAAAACGGCCATAAAACACGAAAACGACGAGTTTTTGTTCATAACTCTCAAACATGTAAGGGCTCTTATGAGGCTTGCAAATCCACCTGAAGCAAAAACTGTGGGCAAAAGCTCATGAAAACGACCATAAAACACGAAAACGATGAGTTTTAGGTCCTTACTCTCAAACATGTATCAGGTCTTAAGGTCATTGTAAATCGCCCTGGAATTCCAGAACAGTGGGCAATAGCTCATGAGAACGACCATAAAACGCAGAAACTATGAGTTTTTTTCATATATCTCAAACATGTAGCAGGTCCTACAGGCCTTGCAAATCCAACTGGAACCCAAAAATTGTGGGCAACAGCTCACGATAATGGCAATAAACACGAAAACGATGAGTTTTTGGTCGTAACTCTCAAACATGTATCGTGTCTGAATGTCGTTGTAAATCACCCTGAAACCCCAAACATGTGGGCAATAGCTCATGAAAATGGCCATAAAACGCAAAAACAAAAAGTTTTTGGTCATATCTCTCAAACAAGTAAGTTTTCTTACGAGGCATGCGAATCCACCTGGAACCCAAAAACTGTGGGCACTAACTCATGAAAACGGCCATAAAACACGAAAACGACGAGTTTTTGTTCATAACTCTCAAACATGTAAGGGCTGTTATGAGGCTTGCAAATCCACCTGGAAGAAAAATTTGTGGGCAAAAGCTCATGAAAACGACCATAATACACGAAAACGACGAGTTTTAGGTCATAACTCTCAAACATGCATCAGGTCTTAAGGTCATTGTAAATCGCCCTAGAATCCCAAAACAGTGGGCAATAGCTCATGAAAACGACCATAAAACGCAGAAACTATGAGTTTTTTGTCATATATCTCAAACATGTAGCAGGTCCTGCAGGCCATGCAAATCCAACTGGAACCCAAAAATTGTGGGCAACAACTCATGAAAAATGGCAATAAACACGAAAACGACGAGTTTTTGGTCATAACTCTCAAACATGTATCGTGTCTTAAGGTCGTTGTAAATCACCCTGAAACCCCAATGGGCAATAGCTCATGAAAACAGCCATAAAACGCAAAAACAACAAGTTTTTGGTCAAATCTCTCAAACAAGTAAGTTTTTCTTACGAGGCGTGCAAATCCTCCTGGAACCAAAAACCGTTGGCAGTAACTCATGAAAACGACCATAAAACACGAAAATGAAGAGTTTTAGGTCATATCTCTCAAACAAGTATCAGGTCTTAAGGTCATTGTAAATCCCCCCGAAACCCCAAAACAGTGGGCAATAGCTCATGAAAACGGCCATAAAACGCAAAAACTACTAGTTTTTTGTCATATATCTCAAACATGTAGCAGGTCCTACAGGCCTTGCAAATCCAACTAGAACCCAAAAACTATGGGCAACAGCTCAAGAAAATGGCAATAATCACGAAAACGACGAGTTTTAGGTCATAACTCTCAAACATGTCTCGCGTCTTAAGGTCATTGTAAATCGCCCTGAAACCCCAAACATGTGGGCAATAGCTCATGAAAATGGCCATAAAACGCAAAAACAACAAGTTTTTGGTCATATCTCTCAAACAAGTAAGTGTTCTTACGAGGCATGCAAATCCACCTGGAACCCAAAAACTGTGGGCACTAATTCACGAAAACGGCCATAAAACACGAAAACGACGAGTTTTTGTTCATAACTCTCAAACATGTAAGGGCTCTTATGAGGCTTGCAAATGCACCTGGAAGCAAAAACTGTGGGCAAAAGCTCATGAAAACGACCATAAAACACGAAAACGACGAGTTTTAGGTCATAACTCTCAAACATGTATCAGGTCTTAAGGTCGTTGTAAATCGCCCTGGAACCTCAAAACAGTGGGCAATAGCTCATGAAAACGGCCATAAAACACAGAAACTATGAGTTTTTTTATCATATATCTTAAACATGTAGCTGGTCCTACAAGCCTTGCAAATCCAATTGGAACCCAAAAACTATAGGCAACAGCTCATGAAAATGGCAATAATCACGAAAACGACGAATATTTGGTCATAACTCTCATACATGTATCGTGTATTAAGGTCGTTGTAAATCGCCCTGAAACCCCAAACCTGTGGGCAATAGCTCATGAAAACGGCCATAAAACGCAAAAACAACAAGTTTTTGGTCATATCTCTCAAACAAGTAAGTGTTCTTACGAGGCATGCAAATCCACCTGGAACCCAAAAACTATGGGCACTAACTCATGAAAACGGCCATAAAACACGAAAACGACGAGTTTTTGTTCATAACTCTCAAACATGTAAGGGCTCTTACGAGGCTTGGAAATCCTCCTGGAAGCAAAAACTGTGGGCAAAAGCTCATGAAAACGACCATAAAACACGAAAACGACGAGTTTTATGTCATATCTTTCAAACATGTTTCAGGTCTTAAGGTCGTTGTAAATCGCCTTGGAACCCCAAAACAGTGGGCAATAGCTCATGAAAATGGCCATAAAACGCAGAAACTATGAGTTTTTTGTCATATATCTTAAACATGTAGCTGGTCCTACAAGCCTTGTAAATCCAATTGGAACCCAAAAACTATGGGCAACAGCTCATGAAAATGGCAATAAACACAAAAACAAAGAGTTTTTGGTCATAACTCTCATATATGTATCGTGTCTTAAGGTCATTTTAAATCACCCTCAAACCCTAAATATGTGGGCATTATCTCATGAAAACGGCCATAAAACGCAAAAACAACAAGTTTTTTGGTCATATCTGTCAAACAAGTAAGTGTTCTTACGAGGCATGCAAATCCACCTGGAACCCAAAAACTGTGGGCACTAATTCATGAAAACGGCCATAAAACACAAAAAACGACGTGTTTTTGTTCATAACTCTCAAACATGTAAGGGCTCTTATGAGGCTTGCAAATGCACCTGGAAGCAAAAACTGTGGGCAAAAGCTCATGAAAACAACCATAAAACACGAAAACGACGAGTTTTAGGTCATAACTCTCAAACATGTATCAGGTCTTAAGGTCGTTGTAAATCGCCCTAGAACCTCAAAACAGTGGGCAATACCTCATGAAAACGACCACAAAACGCAGAAACTATGTGTTTTTTGTCATATATCTTAAACATGTAGCTAGTCCTACAAGCCTTGCAAATCCAATTGGAACCCAAAAACTGTAGGCAACAGCTCATGAAAATGGCAATAATCACAAAAACTATGAGTTTTTGGTCATACTCTCATACATGTATCGTGTCTTAAGGTCATTGTAAATCGCCCTGAAACCCCAAACCTGTGGGCAATAGCTCATGAAAACGGCCATAAAACGCAAAAACAACAAGTTTTTGGTCATATCTCTCAAACAAGTAAGTGTTCTTACGAGGCATGCAAATCCACCTAGAACGCAAAAACTGTGGGCACTAACTCATGAAAACGGCCATAAAACACGAAAACGACGAGTTTTTGTTCATAACTCTCAAACATGTAAGGGCTCTTATGAGGCTTGCAAATCCACCTGAAGCAAAACTGTGGGCAAAAGCTCATGAAAACGACCATAAAACACGAAAACGATGAGTTTTAGGTCCTAACTCTCAAACATGTATCAGGTCTTAAGGTCGTTGTAAATCGCCCTGGAATTCCAAAACAGTGGGCAATAGCTCATGAGAACGACCATAAAACGCAGAAACTATGAGTTTTTTTCATATATCTCAAACATGTAGCAGGTCCTACAGGCCTCGCAAATCCAACTAGAACCCAAAAATTGTGGGCAACAGCTCATGATAATGGTAATAACACGAAAACGATGAGTTTTTGGTCGTAACTCTCAAACATGTATCGTGTCTTAATGTCGTTGTAAATCACCCTGAAACCCCAAACATGTGGGCAATAGCTCATGAAAATGGCCATAAAACGCAAAAACAACAAGTTTTTGGTCATATCTCTCAAACAAGTAAGTTTTCTTACGAGGCATGCGAATCCACCTGGAACCCAAAAACTGTGGGCACTAACTCATGAAAACGGCCATAAAACACGAAAACGACGAGTTTTTGTTCATAACTCTCAAACATGTAAGGGCTGTTATGAGGCTTGCAAATCCACCTGGAAGAAAAAACTGTGGGCAAAAGCTCATGAAAACGACCATAATACACGAAAACGACGAGTTTTAGGTCATAACTCTCAAACATGTATCAGGTCTTAAGGTCGTTGTAAATCGCCCTGGAATCCCAAAAGAGTGGGCAATAGCTCATGAAAACAACCATAAAACGCAGAAACTATGAGTTTTTGTCATATATCTCAAACATGTAGCAGGTCCTGCAGGCCATGCAAATCCAACTGGAACCCAAAAATTGTGGGCAACAGCTCATGAAAAATGGCAATAAACACGAAAACGACGAGTTTTTGGTCATAACTCTCAAACATGTATCGTGTCTTAAGGTCGTTGTAAATCACCCTGAAACCCTAATGGGCAATAGCTCATGAAAACAGCCATAAAACGCAAAAACAACAAGTTTTTGGTCAAATCTCTCAAACAAGTAAGTTTTTCTTACGAGGCGTGCAAATCCTCCTGGAACAAAAAACTGTTGGCAGTAACTCATGAAAACAACCATAAAACACGAAAATGAAGAGTTTTAGGACATATCTCTCAAACAAGTATCAGGTCTTAAGGTCGTTGTAAATCGCCCTGGAACCCCAAAACAGTGGGCAATAGCTCATGAAAACGGCCATAAAACGCAGAAACTACTAGTTTTTTGTGATATATCTCAAACATGTAGCAGGTCCTACAGGCCTTGCAAATCCAACTAGAACCCAAAAGCGTGGCAGCGACTCATGAAAATGGCAATAATCACGAAAACGACGAGTTTTAGGTCATAACTCTCAAACATGTCTCGCGTCTTAAGGTCATTGTAAATCGCCCTGAAACCCCAAACATGTGGGCAATAGCTCATGAAAATGGCCATAAAACGCAAAAACAACAAGTTTTTGGTCATATCTCTCAAACAAGTAAGTGTTCTTACGAGGCATGCAAATCCACCTGGAACCCAAAAACTGTGGGCACTAATTCATGAAAACGGCCATAAAACACGAAAACGACGAGTTTTTATTCATAACTCTCAAACATGTAAGGGCTCTTATGAGGCTTGCAAATGCACCTGGAAGCAAAAACTGTGGGCAAAAGCTCATGAAAACGACCATAAAACACGAAAACGACGAGTTTTAGGTCATAACTCTCAAACATGTATCAGGTCTTAAGGTCGTTGTAAATCGCCCTGGAACCTCAAAACAGTGGGCAATAGCTCATGAAAACGGCCATAAAACACAGAAACTATGAGTTTTTTGTCATATATCTTAAACATGTAGCTGGTCCTACAAGCCTTGCAAATCCAATTGGAACCCAAAAACTGTAGGCAACAGCGCATGAAAATGGCAATAATCACGAAAACGACGAGGTTTTTGTCATAACTCTCAAACATGTATCGTGTCTTAAGGTCGTTGTAAATCACCCTGAAACCCCAAACATGTGGGCAATAGCTCATGAAAACGGCCATAAAACGCAAAAATAACAAGTTTTTGGTCATATCTCTCAAACAAGTAAGTGTTCTTACGAGGCATGCAAATCCACCTGGAACCCAAAAACTGTAGGCACTAACTCATGAAAACGGCCATAAAACACGAAAACGACGAGTTTTTGTTCATAACTCTCAAACATGTAAGGGCTCTTACGAGGCTTGCAAATCCTCCTGGAAGCAAAAACTGTGGGCAAAAGCTCATGAAAACGACCATAAAACACGAAAACGACGAGTTTTAGGTCATATCTTTCAAACATGTTTCAGGTCTTAAGGTCGTTGGCAAAAGCTCATGAAAACGACCATAAAACACGAAAACAACGTGTTTTAGGTCATAACTCTCAAACATGTATCAGGTCTTAAGGTCGTTGTAAATCGCCCTGGAATCCCAAAACAGTGGGCAATAGCTCATGAAAACGGCCATAAAACACAGAAACTATGAGTTTTTTGTCATATATCTTAAACTTCTAGCTGGTCCTACAGGCCCTGCAAATCCAATTGGAACCCAAAAACTGCAGGCAACAGCTCATGAAAATGGCAATAATCACGAAAACAACGAGTTTTTGGTCATAACTCTCAAACATGTATCGCGTCTTAAGGTCGTTGTAAATCGCCATGAAACCCCAAACCTGTGGGCAATAGCTCATGAAAACGGCCATAAAACACAAAAACAACAAGTTTTTGGTCATATCTCTCAAACAAGTAAGTGTTCTTACGAGGCATGCAAACCCAAAAACTGTGGGCACTAACTCATGAAAATGGCCATAAAACACGAAAACGACGAGTTTTTTTCATAACTCTCAAACATTTATCGGGTCTTAAGGTTGATGTAAATCTCCCTCCAACCATAAAACCGTGGGCACCAACTCATGAAAACGGCCATAAAACACAAAAGCGACGAGTTTTTGGTCATATCTCTCCAACATGTATCGGGTCTTAAGGTTGCTATAAATTGCCCTGGAACCACAAAACTATGGGCGATAGCTCATGAAAACTGCCTAAAATACGAAAACGATGATTTTCTGGTCATATCTCTCAAACATGTAAGGCTCTTTCGAGGCATGCAAATCCATCTGGAACCCAAAAACTCTGGGCAAAACCTCATGAAAACGACCATAAAACACGAAAACTATGAGTTTTTAGTCATATATATCAAACATGTAGCAGGTCCTATAGGCCTTGCAAATCCAACCGGAACACAAAAACTGTGGGCAACAGCTAATGAAAATGGCAATAAAGACGAAACCAACGAGTTTTTGGTCATAAGTCTCAAATATTTATCATGTCTTAAGGTCGTTGTAAATCGCCCGAGAACCCCAAACATGTGGGCAATAACTCATGAAAACGGCCATAAAACGCAGAAACTACTATTTCTTTGTCATATATCTCAAACATGTAGCAGGTCCTACAGGCCTTGCAAATCCAACTAGAACCCAAAACTGTGGGCAACAGCTCATGAAAATGGCAATAATCACGAAAACGACGAGTTTTAGGTCATAACTCTCAAACATGTCTCGCGTCTTAAGGTCGTTGTAAATCGCCCTGAAACCCCAAACATGTGGGCAATAGCTCATGAAAATGGCCATAAAACGCAAAAACAACAAATTTTTGGTCATATCTCTCAAACAAGTAAGTGTTCTTACGAGGCATGCAAATCCACCTGGAACCCAAAAACTGTGGGCACTAATTCATGAAAACGGCCATAAAACACGAAAACGACGAGTTTTTGTTCATAACTCTCAAACATGTAAGGGCTCTTATGAGGCTTGCAAATGCACCTGCAAGCAAAAACTCTGGGCAAAAGCTCATGAAAACGACCATAAAACACGAAAACTATGAGTTTTTAGTCATATATCTCAAACATGTATCAGGTCTTATGGTCGTTGTAAATTGCCCTGGAACCTCAAAACAGTGGGCAATAGCTCATGAAAACGGCCATAAAACACAGAAACTATGAGTTTTTTGTCATATATCTTAAACATGTAGCTGGTCCTACAAGCCTTGCAAATCCAATTGGAACCCAAAAACTGTAGACAACAGCTCATGAAAATGGCAATAATCACGAAAACGACGAGTTTTTGGTCATAACTCTGAAAAATGTATCGTGTCTTAAGGTCGTTGTAAATCCCCCTGAAACCCCAAACATGTGGGCAATAGCTCATGAAAACGGCCATAAAACGCAAAAATAACAAGTTTTTGGTCATATCTCTCAAACAAGTAATTGTTCTTACGAGGCATGCAAATCCACCTGGAAACCAAAAACTGTGGGCACTAACTCATGAAATTGGCCATAAAACACGAAAACGACGAGTTTTTGTTCATAACTCTCAAACATTTAAGGGCTCTTACGAGGCTTGCAAATCCTCCTAGAAGCAAAAACTGTGGGCAAAAGCTCATGAAAACGACCATAAAACACGAAAACGACGAGTTTTATGTCATATCTTTCAAACATGTTTCAGGTCTTAAGGTCGTTGTAAATCGCCCTGGAACCCCAAACAAGTGGGCAATAGCTCATGAAAATGGTCATAAAACGCAGAAACTATGAGTTTTTTGTCATATATCTTAAACATGTAGCTGGTCCTACAAGCCTTGCAAATCCAATTGGAACCCAAAAACTGTGGGCAAGAGCTCATGAAAATGGCAATAATCACGAAAACGACGAGTTTTTGGTCATAACTCTCAAACATGTATCGCGTCTTAAGGTCGTTGTAAATCGCCCTGAAACCCTAAACCTGTGGGCAATAGATCATGAAAACGGCCATAAAACGCAAAAACAACAAGTTTTTGGTCATATCTCTCAAACAAGTAAGTGTTCTTACGAGGCATGCAAATCCACCTGGAACCCAAAAACTGTGGGCACTACCTCATGAAAACGGCCATAAAACACGAAAATGATGAGTTTTTGTTCATAACTCTCAAACTTGTAAGGGCTCTTACAAGGCTTGCAAATCCACCTAGAAGCAAAAACTGTGGGTAAAAGCTCATGAAAACGTCCATGAAACACGAAAACGACGAGTTTTAGGTCATAACTATCAAACATGTATCAGGTCTTTTAAGGTCGTTGTAAATCGCCCTGGAACCCCAAAACAGTGGGCAATATCTCATGAAAACGGCCATAAAACGTAGAAACTACTAGTTTTTAGTCATATATCTCAAACATGTAGCTGGTCCTACAAGCCTTGCAAATCCAATTGGAACCCAAAAACTGTGGGCAACTGCTCATGAAAATGGCAATAAACACGAAAACGACAAGTTTTTTTGTCATAACTCTCAAATATGTATCGGGTCTTAAGGTCGTTGTGAATCGTCCGGGAACCCCAAACCTGTGGGCAATAGCTCATGAAAACATCCATAAAACACGAAAACGACAAGTTTTTGGTCATATCTCTCAAACAAGTAAGTGTTCTTACGAGGCATGCAAATCCACCTGGAACCCAAAAACTGTGGGCACTAACTCATGAAAATGGCCATAAAACACGAAAACAACGAGTTTTTTTCATAACTCTCAAACATGTATCGCGTCTTAAGGTTGATGTAAATCGCCCTCCAAGCATAAAACTGTGGGCACCAACTCATGAAAACGGCCATAAAACACAAAAGCGACGAGTTTTTGGTCATATCTCTCCAACATGTATCGGGTCTTAAGGTTGCTGTAAATTGCCCTAGAACCATAAAACTATGGGCGATAGCTCATGAAAACTGCCAAAAATACGAAAACGATGATTTTCTAGTCATATCTCTCAAACATGTAAGGCTCTTACGAGGCATGCAAATCCATGTGGAACCCAAAAACTCTAGGCAAAAGCTCATGAAAACGACCATAAAACACGAAAACTATGAGTTTTTAGTCATATATCTCAAACATGTAGCAGGTCCTATAGGCCTTGCAAATCCAACCAGAACCCAAAAACTATGGGCAACAGCTAATGAAAATGGCAATAAAGACGAAAAAAGCGAGTTTTTGGTCATAACTCTCAAACATGTATCACGTCTTTAGGTCGTTGTAAATCGCCCTAGAACCCCAAACCTGTGGGCAATAACTCAAGAAAACGGCCATAAAATGCAGAAACTACGAATTTTTGGTCATATCTCTCAAACATGTAGCTGGTCCTACAGGCCTTGCACATCCACCTGGAACCCAAAAAACGACGGTATTTTGGTCATAACTGTCAAACATGTATCGGGTCTTAAGGTTGATGGAAATCGCCCCGAAACCATAAAACTGTGGGCAATAACTCATGAAAACGGCCTTCAAGCACAAAAGAGACGAGTTTTTGGTCATATCTCTCCAACATGTATTGGGTCTCAAGTTTGCTGTAAATCGCCCTAGAACCACAAAACAGTGGGCAATAGCTCATGAAAGCGGCCATAAAACGCGAAAACAATAATTTTTTGGTCATTTCTTTTGAACATGGAATGTCTCTTACGAGGCTTGCCAAATCCACCTGGAACCCAAAAACTATGGGCAGTAACACATGAAAACGACCATAAAACACGAAAACGATGAGTTTTAGGTCATATCTCTCAAACAAGTATCTGATCTTAAGGTCGTTGTAAATCGCCCTGGAATCCCAAAACTGTGGGCAATAGCTCATGAAAACGGCCATAAAACGCAGAAACTACTAGTTTTTTGTCATATATCTCAAACATGTATCAGGTCCTACAGGCCTTGCAAATCCAAGTGGAACCCAAAAACTATGGGAAACATCTCATGAAAATGGCAATAATCACGAAAACGACGAGTTTTTGGTCATAACTCTCAAACATGTATAGCGTCTTAAGGTCGTTGTAAATCGCAATGAAACCCCAAACCTGTGGGCAATAGCTCATGAAAACGGCCATAAAACGCAAAACAGCAAGTTTTTGGTCATATCTCTCAAAGAAGTAAGTGTTCTTACGAGGCATGCAAATCCACCTGGAACCCAAAAACTATGGGCACTAAGTCATGAAAACGGCCATAAAACACGAAAACGACGAGTTTTTGTTCATAACTCTCAAACATGTAACGGCTCTTAGGAGGCTTGCAAATCCACCTGGAAGCAAAAATTGTGGGCAAAAGCTCATGAAAACGACCATAAAACACGAAAACGACGAGTTTTAGGTCATAACTCTCAAACATGTATCATATCTTAAGGTCGTTGTAAATTGCCGTGGAATACTAAAACAGTGGGCAATAGCTCATGAAAACGACCATAAAACGCAGAAACTATGAGTTTTTGTCATATATCTCAAACATGTAGCTGGTCCTACAGGCCTTGCAAATCCAATTGGAACCCAAAAACTATAGGCAACGGCTCATGAAAATGGCAATAAAAACGAAAACAACAAGTTTTTTTTCATAACTCTCAAAAAGGTATCGGGTCTTAAGGTCGTTGTGAATCGTCCTGGAACCCCAAACCTGTGGGCAATAGCTCATGAAAACATCCATAAAACGCGAAAACGACAAGTTTCTGGTCATATCTCTTAAACAACTAAGTGTTCTTACGAGGCATGCAAATCCACCTAGAACCTAAAAACTGTGGGCACTAACTCATGAAAACATGCATAAAACACGAAAACGAAGATATTTTGGTCATAACTCTCAAACATGTATCGGGTCTTAAGGTTGATGTAAATCGCCTTGAAACCATAAAATTGTGGGCAATAACTGATGAAAACGACCATCAAACGCAAAAGCGACGAGCTTTTGGTCATATCTCTCCAACATGTATCGGGTCTTAAGGTTGCTGTAAATCGCCCTGGAACCACAAAACAGTGTGCGGTATCTCATGCAAACGGCCATAAAACACGAAAACGACGACTTTCTGGTCATATCTCCCAAACATGTAAGGGCTCTTACGAGGCTTGCAAATCCACCTGGAACCCAGAAATTGTGGGCAAAAGCTCATGAAAACGACCATAAAACACGAAAACAGCGAGTTTTAGGTCATAACTCTCAAACATGTATAAGGTCTCAAGGTCGTTGTAAATCACCCTGGAACCCCAAAATAGTGGGCAATAGCTCATGAAAACGGCCATAAAACGCGAAAACTATGAGTTTTTAGTCATGTATCTCAAACATCTAATGAGTCCTACAGGCCTTGCAAATCCAACCGAAAGCCAAAAATTGTGGGTAACAACTCATGAAAATGGCCATAAACACGAAAATGATGAGTTTTTGGTCATAACTCTCAAACATGTATCAGGTCTTAATGTCATTGTAAATTGCCCTAGAACCCCAAACCTTGTAGGTCCTACAGGTCATAACTCTCCAACATGTATCGGGTCTTAAGGTCGTTGTAAATCACCGTGAAACCCTAAACATGTGGGCAATAGCTCATGAAAATGGCCATAAAACGCAAAAACAACAAGTTTTTGGTCATATCTCTCAAACAAGTAAGAATTCTTACGAGGCATGCAAATCCACCTGGAACCCAAAAACTGTGGGCACTAACTCATGAAAACGACCATAAAACCCGAAAACGACGATATTTTGGTCATAACTCTCTAACATGTATCGGGTCTTAAGGTTGCTGTAAATCGCCATTGAACCACAAAAGTGTGGGCGATAGCTCATGAAAACTTTCTAAAATGCGAAAACGACGATTTTCTGGTCATATCCCTCAAACATGTAAGAGCTCTTACGAGGCATGCAAATCCACCTGGAACCCAAAAACTGTGAGAAAACGCTCATGAAAACGACCATAAAACAAAAAAACGACGTGTTTTTGGTCATAACTCGCAAACATGTATCCGTTCTTAAGGTCGTCGTAAATCGCCCTAGAACACCAAAACAATGGGCAATAGCTCATGAAAACAGCCATAAAACGCGAAAATTATGAGTTTTTAGTCATATATCTCAAACATGTAGCAGGTCCTACAGGCCTTGCAAATCCAACCGGAACCCAAAAATTATGGGCAACAGCTCATGAAAATTGCAATAAACACAAAAATAGCGAATTTTGGTCATAATCTCAAACATGTATCATGTCTTAAGGTCGTTATAAATCGCCCTGGAACCCCAAACCTATGGGCAATAGCTCATGAAAACATGTATTATGGCAATAAACAACAAGTATTTGGTCATATCTGTCAAAGAAATAAGTGTTCATATAAGGCATGCAAATACACCTGGAACCCGAAAACTGTGGGCACTAACTCATGAAAACGGCCATAAAACACGAAAACGACGATATTTTGGTCATAGCTCTCAAACATTTATCGGGTCTTAAGGTTGATGTAAATCGCCCTTAAACCATAAAACTGTGGGCAATAACTCATGAAAACGGCCACCAATCACAAAAGAGATGAGATTTTTGTCATATCTCTCCAACATGTATCGGGTCTCAAGTTTGCTGTAAATCGCCCTGGAACCACAAAACAGTGGGGAATGGCTCATGAAAACGGCCATAAAACGCGAAAACGATATTTTTTTGGTCATTTCTCACAAACATGGAAGGGATCTTACGAGGCATGCAAATCCTCCTGGAATAAAAAACTGTGGGCAGTAACTCATGAAAATGACCATAAAACAGAGAAACGACGAGTTTTAGATCATATCTCTCAAACATGTATTAGGTCTTAACGTCGTTGTAAATCGCCCTGGAACCCCAAAACAGTGGGCAATAGATCATAAAAACGGCCATAAAACGCAGAAACTACTAGTTTTTAGTCATATATCTCAAACATGTAGCAGGTCCTACAGGCCTTGCAAATCCAACTGGAACCCAAAAACTGTGGGCAACAGTTCATGAAAATGGCAATAAACACGAAAACGACGAGTTTTTGGTCATAAATCTCAAACATGTATCGCGTCTTAAGGTCGTTGTAAATATCCCAGGAACCCCAAACCTGTGGGCAATTTGCTCTTGAAAACGGACATAAAACGCAAAAACAACAAGTTTTTGGTCATATCTCTCAAACAAGTAAGTGTTCTTATGAGGCATGCAAATCCACCTGGAACCAAAAACTGTGGGCACTAACTCATCAAAACGACGATATTTTGGTCATAACTCTCAAACATGTATCGGGTCTTATGGTTGATGTAAATCGCCCTGAAACCATAAAACTGTGGGCACCAACTCATGAAAACGGCCATAAAACACAAAAGCGACAAGTTTTTGGTCATATCTCTCCAACATGTATCGGGTCTTAAGGTTGCTGTAAATCGCCTTGGAACCACAAAGCTGTGGGCGATAGCTCATGAAAACTGCCTAAAATGCGAAAACGACGATTTTCTGGTCATATCTCTCAAACATGTAAGGCTCTTACGAGGCATGCAAATCCACCTTGAACCCAAAAACTGTGGGAAAAAGCTCATGAAAACGACCATAAAACACGAAAACGATGAGTTTTTGGTCATAACTCTCAAACATGTATCGGGTCTTAAGGTCGTTGTAAATCGCCCTAGAACCCCAAAACAGTGGGCAATAGCTCATGAAAACGGCCATAAAACACGAAAACTATGAGTTTTTAGTCATATATCTCAAACATGTAGAAGGACCTACAGGCCTTGCAAATACAACAGGAACCCAAAAACTATGGGCACCAACTCATGAAAATGGCAATAAACATGAAAACAACGAGTTTTTGGTCATAACTCTCAAACAAGTAACACATCTTAAGGTCATTGTAAATCTCCCTGGAACCCCAAACCTGTGGGCAATAGCTCATGAAAACGGCCATAAAACGCAAAACAACAATTTTTGGTCATATCTCTCAAACAAGTAAGTGTTCATAAAAGGCATGCAAATCCACCTGCAACCCAAAAACTGTGGGCACTAACAATTATTTGGTGATATCTCTCAAACAAATAAGTGTTCATATAAGGCATGGAAATCCACCTGGAACCCAAAAACTGTGGGCACTAACTCTAGAAAACGGCCATAAAACACGAAAACGACGAGTTTTTTTCATAACTCTCAAACATTTATCGGGTCTTAAGGTTGATATAAATCGCCCTTAAACCATAAAACTGTGGGAAATAACTCATGAAAACGGCCACCAATCACAAAAGAGACGAGATTTTCGTCATATCTCTCCATCATGTATCGGGTCTCAAGTTTGGTGTAAATCGCATACGGAACCACAAAACCACTGGGGAATGGCTCATGAAAACGACCATAAAACGCGAAAACGATAATTTTTTGGTCATATCTCTCAAACATGTAAGGGCTCTTACGAGGCATGCAAATCCACCTTGAACCCAAAAACTGTGGGAAAAAGCTCATGAAAACGACCATAAAACACGAAAACGATGAGTTTTTGGTCATAACTCTCAAACATGTATCGGGTCTTAAGGTCGTTGTAAATCGCCCTAGAACCCCAAAACAGTGGGCAATAGCTCATGAAAACGGCCATAAAACACGAAAACTATGAGTTTTTAGTCATATATCTCAAACATGTAGAAGGACCTACAGGCCTTGCAAATACAACCGGAACCCAAAAACTATGGGCACCAACTCATGGAAATGGCAATAAACATGAAAACAGCGAGTTTTTGGTCATAACTCTCAAACAAGTAACACATCTTAAGGTCATTGTAAATCTCCCTGGAACCCCAAACCTGTGAGCAATAGCTCATGAAAACGGCCATAAAACGCAAAACAACAATTTTTGGTCATATCTCTCAAACAAGTAAGTGTTCATAAAAGGCATGCAAATCCACCTGCAACCCAAAAACTGTGGGCACTAACAAGTATTTGGTGATATCTCTCAAACAAATAAGTGTTCATATAAGGCATGGAAATCCACCTGGAACCCAAAAACTGTGGGCACTAACTCTAGAAAACGGCCATAAAACACGAAAACGACGAGTTTTTTTTCATAACTCTCAAACATTTATCGGGTCTTAAGGTTGATATAAATCGCCCTTAAACCATAAAACTGTGGGAAATAACTCATGAAAACGGCCACCAATCACAAAAGAGACGAGATTTTCGTCATATCTCTCCATCATGTATCGGGTCTCAAGTTTGCTGTAAATCGCCCTGGAACCACAAAACCAGTGGGGAATGGCTCATGAAAACGACCATAAAATGCGAAAACGATAATTTTTTGGTCATATCTCTCAAACATGTAAGGGCTCTTACGAGGCATGCAAATCCACCTTGAACCCAAAAACTGTGGGAAAAAGCTCATGAAAACGACCATAAAACACGAAAACGATGAGTTTTTGGTCATAACTCTCAAACATGTATCGGGTCTTAAGGTCGTTGTAAATCGCCCTAGAACCCCAAAACAGTGGGCAATAGCTCATGAAAACGGCCATAAAACACGAAAACTGTGAGTTTTTAGTCATATATCTCAAACATGTAGAAGGACCTACAGGCCTTGCAAATACAACCGGAACCCAAAAACTATGGGCACCAACTCATGGAAATGGCAATAAACATGAAAACAGCGAGTTTTTGGTCATAACTCTCAAACAAGTAACACATCTTAAGGTCATTGTAAATCTCCCTGGAACCCCAAACCTGTGAGCAATAGCTCATGAAAACAGCCATAAAACGCAAAACAACAATTTTTGGTCATATCTCTCAAACAAGTAAGTGTTCATAAAAGGCATGCAAATCCACCTGCAACCCAAAAACTGTGGGCACTAACAAGTATTTGGTGATATCTCTCAAACAAATAAGTGTTCATATAAGGCATGGAAATCCACCTGGAACCCAAAAACTGTGGGCACTAACTCTAGAAAACGGCCATAAAACACGAAAACGACGAGTTTTTTTTCATAACTCTCAAATATTTATCGGGTCTTAAGGTTGATATAAATCGCCCTTAAACCATAAAACTGTGGGAAATAACTCATGAAAACGGCCACCAATCACAAAAGAGGCAGATTTGTCATATCTCTCCATCATGTATCGGGTCTCAAGTTTGCTGTAAATCGCCCTGGAACCACAAAACCACTGGGGAATGGCTCATGAAAACGACCATAAAACGCGAAAACGATAATTTTTTGGTCATATCTCTCAAACATGTAAGGGCTCTTACGAGGCATGCAAATCCACCTTGAACCCAAAAACTGTGGGAAAAAGCTCATGAAAACGACCATAAAACACGAAAACGATGAGTTTTTGGTCATAACTCTCAAACATGTATCGGGTCTTAAGGTCGTTGTAAATCGCCCTAGAACCCCAAAACAGTGGGCAATAGCTCATGAAAACGGCCATAAAACACGAAAACTATGAGTTTTTAGTCATATATCTCAAACATGTAGAAGGACCTACAGGCCTTGCAAATACAACCGGAACCCAAAAACTATGGGCACCAACTCATGAAAATGGCAATAAACATGAAAACAGCGAGTTTTTGGTCATAACTCTCAAACAAGTAACACATCTTAAGGTCATTGTAAATATCCCAGGAACTCCAAACCTGTGGGCAATAGCTCTTGAAAACGGCCATAAAACGCAAAAACAACAAGTTTTTGGTCATATCTCTCAAACAAGTAAGTGTTCTTATGTGGCATGCAAATCCACCAGGAACCCAAAGACTCTGGGCACTAACTCATGAAAACGGCCATAAAACACGAAAACGACGAGTTTTTGTTCATAACTCTCAAACATGTATCGGGTCTTAAGGTTGATGTAAATCGCCCTAAAACCATAAAATTGTGGGCAATAACTCATGAAAACGGCAACACATCACAAAAGTGACGATATTTTGGTCATATGTCTCCAACATGTATCGGCGCTCAAGTTTGCTGTAAATCGCCCTGGATCCACAAAACAGAGGGCAATAGCTCATGAAAACGGCCATAAAATGCGAGAACGAATATTTTTTCGTCATATCTCTCAAACAAGTAAGTGTTCTTATGAGGCATGCAAATCCACCTGGAACCCAAAAACTGTTGGCACTAACTCATCAAAACGACCATAAAAAACGAAAACGACGATATTTTGGTCATAACTCTCAAACATGTATCGAGTATTATGGTTGATGTAAATCACCCTGAAACCATTAAACTATGGGCACCAACTCATGAAAACGGCCATAAAACACAAAAGCGACGAGTTTTTGGTCATATCTCTCCAACATTTATCGGGTCTTAAGGTTGCTATAAATCGCATGGAACCACAAAGCTGTGGGCGATAGCTCATCAAAACTGCCTAAAATGCAAAAACGAAGATTTTCTGGTCATATCTCTCAAACATGTAAGGGCACTTACGAGGCATGCAAATCCACCTAGAACCCCAAAACTGTGGGAAAAAGCTCATGAAAACGACCATAAAACACGAAAACAATGAGTTTTTGGTCATAACTCTCAAACATGTATCGGGTCGTCAGGTCGTTGTAAATTGCCCTGGAACCCCAAAACAGTGGGCAATAGCTCATGAAAACGGCCATAAAACGCGAAAACTATGGGTTTTTAGTCATATATCTCAAACATGTAGCAGATCCTACAGGCCTTGCAAATCCAACCAGAAACCAAAAACTATGCGCAACAACTCATGAAAATGGCAATAAACACGAAAACATCGAGTTTTTGGTCATAATCTCAAACATGTATCATGTCTTAAGGTCGTTGTAAATCGCCCTGGAACCCCAAAACTGTGGGAAATAGATCATAAAAACGGCCATAAAACACAGAAACTACTAGTTTTTAGTCATATATCTCTCAAAAACACAGAAATCCACCCGGAACCCAAAAACTGTTGGCACTAACTCTAGAAAACGTCCATAAAAAACGAAAACGACGAGTTTTTGGTCATATCTCTCAAACATGTATCAGGTCTTAAGGTCATTGTAAATCGCCCTGGAACCCCAAAACAGTGGGCAATAGCTCATGAAAACAAGTAAGTGTTCATATAAGGCATGCAAATCCACCTGGAACCCAAAAACTGTGGGCACTAACTCTAGAAAACGTCCATAAAACACGAAAATGACGAGTTTTGGTTCATAACTCTCAAACATTTATCAGGTCTTAAAGTTGATGTAAATCGCCCTAAAACCATAATACTATGGGCAATAACTCATGAAAACGGCCACTAATCACAAAAGAGACGAGATTTTGGTCATATCTCTCCAACATGTATCGGGTCTCAAGTTTCTTTGTAAATGCCACGGAACCACAAAACAGTGGGGAATGGCTCATGAAAACGGCCATAAAACGCGAAAACAATAATTTTTTGGTCATTTCTCTCAAACATGGAAGGGCTCCTACGAGGCATGCAAATCCTCCTGGAACCAAAAACTATGGGTAGTAACTCATGAAAATGACCATAAAACAGAGAAACGACGAGTTTTAGATCATATCTCTCAAACATGTATCAGGTCTTAAGGTCGTTGTAAATCGCCCTGGAACCGCACCACAGTGGGCAATAGCTCATAAAAACCGCCATAAAACGCAGAAACTACTAGTTTTCAGTCATATATCTCAAACATGTAGCAGGTCCTATAGGCCTTGCGAATCCAACTAGAAGCCAAAAACTATGGGCAACAGCTCATGAAAATGGCAATAAACACGAAAACGACGAGTTTTTGGTCATAAATCACAAACATGTATCGTGTCTTAAGGTTGTTGTAAATCGCCCAGGAACCCCAAACCTGTGGGCAATAGCTCTTGAAAACGGCCATAAAACGCAAAAACAACAAGTTTTTGGTCATACCTCTCAAACAAGTAAGTGTTCTTATGAGGCATCCAATCCACCTGGAACCCCAAAACTCTGGGCACTAACTCACAAAAACGACCATAAAACACGAAAACGATGAGTTTTTGGTCATATCTCTCAAACATGTATCAGGTCTTAAGGTCATTGTAAATCGCCCTGGAACCCCAAAACAGTGGGCAATAGCTCATGAAAACAGCCATAAAACATCAAAACTTCTAGTTTTTAGTCATATATCTCAAACATGTAGCAGGTCCTATAGGCCTTGCAAATCGAACTGGAACCCAAAAATTGTGGGCAACAGCTCTTGAAAATGGCAATAAACACGAAAACGACGAGTTTTTGGTCATAAATCTTCAACATGTATCGGGTCTTAAGGCCGTTTTAAATCGCCCTGAAACCCCAAACCTGTGGGCAATAGCTCATGAAAACGGCCATAAACGCAAAAACAACAAGTTTTTGGTCATATCTCTCATACAAGTAAGTGTTCTTACGAGGCATGCAAATCCACATGGAACCCAAAAACTGTGGGCACTAACTCATGAAAACAACCATAAAACACGAAAACAACGATATTTTGGTCATAACTCTCAAACATGTATCGGGTCTTATGGTTGATGTAAATCGCCCCGAAACCATAAAACAGTGGGCACCAACGCATGAAAACGGCCATAAATAAAAAAAGCGACGAGTTTTTGGTCATATCTCTCCAACATGTATCGGGTCTTAAGGTTGCTGTAAATCGCCTTGGAACCACAAAGCTGTGGGCGATAGCTCATGAAAACTGCCTAAAATGCGAACACAACGATTTTCTGGTCATATCTCTCAAACATGTAAGGGCACTTACGAGGCATGCAAATCCACCTGGAACCCAAAACTGTGGGAAAAAGCTCATGAAAACGACCATAAAACACGAAAACAATGAGTTTTTGGTCATAACTCTCAAACATGTATCGGGTCTTAAGGTCGTTGTAAATTGCCCTGGAACCCCAAAACAGTGGGCAATAGCTCATGAAAACGGCCATAAAACGCGAAAACTATGAGTTCTTAGTCATATATCTCAAACATGTAGCATGTCCTACAGGCCTTGCAAATCCAACCAGAAACCAAAAACTATGCGCAACAACTCATGAAAATGGCAATAAACACGAAAACAGCGAGTTTTTGGTCATAATCTCAAACATGTATCATGTCTTAAGGTCGTTGTAAATTGCCCTGGAACACCAAACCTGTGGGCAATAGATCATGAAAACGGCCATAAAACGCAAAAACAACAAGTTTTTGGTCATATCTCTCAAACAAGTAAGTGTTCATATAAGGCATGCAAATCCACCTAGAACCCAAAAACCGTGGGCACTAACTCTAGAAAACGGCCATAAAACACGAAAACGACGAGTTTTTGTTCATAACTCTCAAACATTTATCAGGTCTTAAGGTTGATGTAAATCGCCCTAAAACCATAAAACTATGGGCAATAACTCATGAAAACGGCCACCAATCACAAAAGAGACGAGATTTTGGTCATATCTCTCCAACATGTATCGGGTCTCAAGTTTGCTGTAAATCGCCCTAGAACCACAAAACAGTGGGGAATGGCTCATGAAAACGGCCATAAAACGCGAAAACGATAATTTTTGGTCATATCTCTCAAACATGTAAGGGCTCTTACGAGGCATGCAAATCCTCCTGGAACCAAAAACTGTGGGTAGTAACTCATGAAAATGACCATAAAAAAGAGAAACGACGAGTTTTAGATCATAACTCTCAAACATGTATCGGGTCTTAAGGTCGTTGTAAATTGACCTGGAACCCCAAAACAGTGGGCAATAGCTCATGAAAACGGCCATAAAACGCGAAAACTATGAGTTTTTAGTCATATATCTCAAACATGTAGGAGGTTCTACAGGCCTTGCAAATCCGACCGGAACCCAAAAACTATACGCAACAACTGATGAAAATGGTAATAAACACGAAAACAACGAGTTTTTGGTCATAATCTCAAACATGTATCATGTCTTAAGGTCGTTGTAAATCGCCCTGTAACCCCAAACCTATGGGCAATAGATCATGAAAACGGCCATAAAACGCAAAAAACAACAACTTTTTGGTCATATCTCTCAAACAAGTAAGTGTTCATATAAGGCACGCAAATCCACCCGGAACCCAAAAACTGTGGGCACTAACTCTAGAAAACGGCCATAAAACACGAAAACGACGAGTTTTTGGTCATATCTCTCAAACATGTATCAGGTCTTAAGGTCATTGTAAATCGCCCTCGAACCCCAAAACAGTGGGCAATAGCTCATGAAAACAGCCATAAAACATAGAAACTTCTAGTTTTTAGTCATATATCTCAAATATATAGCAGGTCCTATAGGCCTTGCAAATCCAACTGGAACCCAAAAATTGTGGGCAACAGCTCTTGAAAATGGCAATAAACACGAAAACGACGAGTTTTTGGTCATAACTCTTTAACATGTATCGGGTCTTAAGGTCGTTGTAAATCGCCCTGAAACCCCAAACCTGTGGGCAATGGCTCATGAAAACGGTCATAAAACGCAAAAACAACAAGTTTTTGGTCATATCTCTCATACAAGTAAGTGTGCTTACGAGGCATGCAAATCCACCTGGAACCCGAAAACTGTGGGCACTAACTCATGAAAACAACCATAAAACACGAAAACAACGATATTTTGGTCATAACTCTCAAACATGTATCGGGTCTTATGGTTGATGTAAATCGCCCCGAAACCATAAAATAGTGGGCACCAACGCATGATAACGGCCATAAAACACAAAAGCGACGAGTTTTTGGTCATATCTCTCCAACATGTATCGGGTTTTAAGGTTGCTTTAAATCGCCTTGGAACCACAAAGCTGTGGGCGATAGCTCATGAAAACTGCCTAAAATGCGAACACGACGATTTTCTGGTCATATCTCTCAAACATGTAAGGGCTCTTACGAGGCATGCAAATCCACCTGGAACCCAAAAACTGTGGGAAAAAGCTCATGAAAACGCCCATAAAACACGAAAACGATGAGTTTTTGGTCATAACTCTCAAACATGTATCGGGTCTTAAGGTCGTTGTAAATTGCCCTGGAACCCCAAAACAGTGGGCAATAGCTCATGAAAACGGCCATAAAATGCGAAAACTATGAGTTTTTAGTCATATATCTCAAACATGTAGCAGGTCCTACAGGCCTTGCAAATCCAACCGGAACCCAAAAACTATGCGCAACAACTGATGAAAATGGCAATAAACACGAAAACAGCGTGTTTTTGGTCATAATCTCAAACATGTATCATGTCTTAAGGTTGCTGTAAATCGCCCTGTAACCCCAAACCTGTGGGCAATAGATCATGAAAACGGCCATAAAACGCAAAAAACAACAAGTTTTTGGTCATATCTCTCAAACAAGTAAGTGTTCATATAAGGCATGCAAATCCACCCGGAACCCAAAAACTATGGGCACTAACTCTAGAAAACGACCATAAAACACGAAAACGACGAGTTTTTGTTCATAACTCTCAAATATTTATCAGGTCTTAAGGTTGATGTAAATCGCCCTAAAACCATAAAACAATGGGCAATAACTCATGAAAATTGGCACCAATCACAAAAGAGACGAGATTTTGGTCATATCTCTCCAACATGTATCGGGTCTCAAGTTTGCTATAAATCGCCCTGGAACCAAAAAACAGTGGGGAATGGCTCATGAAAACGACCATAAAACGCGAAAACAATAATTTTTTGGTCATTTCTCTCAAACATGGAAGGGCTCTTACGAGGCATGCAAATCCTCCTGGAACCAAAAACTTTGGGTAGTAACTCATGAAAATGACCATAAAACAGAGAAACGACGAGTTTTAGATCATATCTCTCAAACATGTATCAGGTCTTAAGGTCGTTGTAAATTGCCCTGGAACCGCAAAACAGTGGGCAATAGCTCATAAAAACCGCCATAAAACGCAGAAACTACTAGTTTTCAGTCATATATCTCAAACATGTAGCAGGTCCTACAGGCCTTGCAAATCCAACTAGAAGCCAAAAACTATGGGAAACAGCTCATGAAAATGGCAATAAACACGAAAGCAGAGTTTTGGTCATAAATCAAACATGTATCGCGTCTTAAGGTCGTTGTAAATGCCCAGAACCCACACCAATGGGCAATAGCTCTTGAAAACGGCCATAAAACGCAAAAACAACAAGTTTTTGGTCATATCTCTCAAACAAGTAAGAGTTCTTATGAGGCATGCAAATCCACCTGGAACCCAAAAACTCTGGGCACTAACTCACAAAAACGGCCATAAAACACGAAAACGACGAGTTTTGGTTCATAACTCTCAAACATTTATCAGGTCTTAAAGTTGATGTAAATCGCCCTAAAACCATAATACTATGGGCAATAACTAATGAAAACGGCCACTAATCACAAAAGAGACGAGATTTTGGTCATATCTCTCCAACATGTATCGGGTCTCAAGTTTGTCAGAATCGCCTCGGAACCACAAAGCAGTGGGGAATGGCTCATGAAAACAGCCATAAAAGCGCTAAAACGATAATTTTTGGTCATTTCTCTCAAACATGGAAGGGCTCCTCGAGGCATGAAAATCCTCCTAGAACCAAAAAGCGTGGGTATTAACTCATTAAAATGACCATAAAACAGAGAAACGACGAGTTTTAGATCATATCTCTCAAACATGTATCAGGTCTTAAGGTCGTTGTAAATCGCCCTGGAACCGCAAAACAGTGGGCAATAGCTCATAAAAACCGCCATAAAACGCAGAAACTACTAGTTTTCAGTCATATATCTCAAACATGTAGCAGGTCCATGTGCCTTGCGAATCCAACTAGAAGCCAAAAACTATGGGCAACAGCCGTGAAAATGGCAATAAACACGAAAAGCGACGAGTTTTGGTCATAAATTACAAACATGTATCGCGTCTTAAGTCGTTGTAAATGCCCAGAACCCCACACTGTTGGCAATAGCTCTTGAAAAGCCATAAAACACAAAAACAACAAGTTTTGGTCATATCTCTCAAGCAAGTAAGTGTTCTTATGAGGCATGCAAATCCACCGGAACCCAAAACTACGGGCACTAAATCACAAAACGACCATAAAACACGAAAGCAGCGAGTTTTTAGTCATATCTCTCAAACATGTATCAGGTCTTAAGGTCATTGTAAATCGCCCTGGAACCCCAAAACATTGGGCAATAGCTCATGAAAACAGCCATAAAACATAGAAACTACTAGTTTTTAGTCATATATCTCAAACATGTAGCAGGTCCTATAGGCCTTGCAAATCCAACTGGAACCCAAAATTGTGAACAGCTCTTGAAAATGGCAATAAACACGAAAACAACGAGTTTTTGGTCATAAATCTTCAACATGTATCGGGTCTTAAGGTCGTTGTAAATCGCCCTGAAACCCCAAACCTATGGGCAATAGCTCATGAAAACGGCCATAAAACGCAAAAACAACAAGTTTTTGGTCATATCTCTCATACAAGTAAGTGTTCTTACGAGGCATGCAAATCCACCTAGAACCCAAAAACTGTGGGCACTAACTCATGAAAACAACCATAAAACACGAAAACAACGATATTTTGCTCATAACTCTCAAACATGTATCGGGTCTTATGGTTGATGTAAATCGCCCCGAAACCATAAAACAGTGGGCACCAACGCATGAAAACGGCCATAAAACACAAAAGCGACGAGTTTTTGGTCATATCTCTCCAACATGTATCGGGTCTTAAGGTTGCTGTAAATCGCCTTGGAACCACAAAGCTGTGGGCGATAGCTCATGAACACTGCCTAAAATGCGAACACGACGATTTTCTGGTCATATCTCTCAAACATGTAAGGGCTCTTACGAGGCATGCAAATCCACCTGGAACCCAAAAACTGTGGGAAAAAGCTCATGGCGCCCATAAAACACGAAAACGATGAGTTTTTGGTCATAACTCTCAAACATGTATCGGGTCTTAAGGTCGTTGTAAATTGACACGGAACCCCAAAGCAAGGCAATAACTCATGAAAACGGCCATAAAACGCGAAAACTATGAGTTTTTAGTCATATATCTCAAACATGTAGGAGGTCCTAGAGGCCTTGCAAATCCAACCGGAACCCAAAAACTATGCGCAACAACTATGAAAATGGCAATAAACACGAAAACAACGAGTTTTTGGTCATAATCTCAAACATGTATCATGTCTTAAGGTCGTTGTAAACGCATCAGTAACCCCAAACACATGGGCAATAGATCATGAAAACGGCCATAAAACGCAAAAAACAACAAGTTTTTGGTCATATCTCTCAAACAAGTAAGTGTTCATATAAGGCACGCAAATCCACCCGGAACCCAAAAACTGTGGGCACTAACTCTAGAAAACGGCCATAAAACACGAAAACGACGATTTTTTGGTCATATCTCTCAAACATGTATCAGGTCTTAAGGTCATTGTAAATCGCCCTGGAACCCCAAAACAGTGGGCAATAGCTCATGAAAACAGCCATAAAACATAGAAACTTCTAGTTTTTAGTCATATATCTCAAACATGTAGCAGGTCCTATAGGCCTTGCAAATCCAGCTGGAACCCAAAAATTGTGGGCAACAGCTCTTGAAAATGGCAATAAACACGAAAACGACGAGTTTTTGGTCATAAATCTTCAACATGTATCGGGTCTTAAGGTCGTTGTAAATCGCCCTGAAACCCCAAACTTGTGGGCAATAGCTCATGAAAACGGCCATAAAACGCAAAAACAACAAGTTTTTGGTCATATCTCTCATACAAGTAAGTGTTCTTACGAGGCATGCAAATCCACCTGGAACCCAAAAACTGTGGGCAGTAACTCATGAAAACAACCATAAAACACGAAAACAACGATATTTTGGTCATAACTCTCAAACATGTATTGGGTCTTATGGTTGATGTAAATCGCCCCGAAACCATAAAACGGTGGGCACCAACGCATGAAAACGGCCACAAAACAAAAAAGCGACGAGTTTTTGGTCATATCTCTCCAACATGTATCGGGTCTTAGGGTTGCTATAAATCGCCTTGGAACCACAAAGCTGTGGGCGATAGCTCATGAAAATTGCCTAAAATGCGAACACGATGATTTTCTGGTCATATCTCTCAAACATGTAAGGGCTCTTACGAGGCATGCAAATCCACCTGGAACCCAAAAACTATGGGCACTAACTCTAGAAAACGACCATAAAACACGAAAACGACGAGTTTTTGTTCATAACTCTCAAATATTTATCAGGTCTTAAGGTTGATGTAAATCGCCCTAAAACCATAAAACAATGGGCAATAACTCATGAAAATTGGCACCAATCACAAAAGAGACGAGATTTTGGTCATATCTCTCCAACATGTATCGGGTCTCAAGTTTGCTATAAATCGCCCTGGAACCAAAAAACAGTGGGGAATGGCTCATGAAAACGACCATAAAACGCGAAAACAATAATTTTTTGGTCATTTCTCTCAAACATGGAAGGGCTCTTACGAGGCATGCAAATCCTCCTGGAACCAAAAACTTTGGGTAGTAACTCATGAAAATGACCATAAAACAGAGAAACGACGAGTTTTAGATCATATCTCTCAAACATGTATCAGGTCTTAAGGTCGTTGTAAATTGCCCTGGAACCGCAACACAGTGGGCAATAGCTCATAAAAACCGCCATAAAACGCAGAAACTACTAGTTTTCAGTCATATATCTCAAACATGTAGCAGGTCCTACAGGCCTTGCAAATCCAACTAGAAGCCAAAAACTATGGGAAACAGCTCATGAAAATGGCAATAAACACGAAAACGACGAGTTTTTGGTCATAAATCACAAACATGTATCGCGTCTTAAGGTCGTTGTAAATCGCCCAGGAACCCCACACCAATGGGCAATAGCTCTTGAAAACGGCCATAAAACGCAAAAACAACAAGTTTTTGGTCATATCTCTCAAACAAGTAAGAGTTCTTATGAGGCATGCAAATCCACCTGGAACCCAAAAACTCTGGGCACTAACTCACAAAAACGGCCATAAAACACGAAAACGACGAGTTTTGGTTCATAACTCTCAAACATTTATCAGGTCTTAAAGTTGATGTAAATCGCCCTAAAACCATAATACTATGGGCAATAACTAATGAAAACGGCCACTAATCACAAAAGAGACGAGATTTTGGTCATATCTCTCCAACATGTATCGGGTCTCAAGTTTGCTGTAAATCGCCCTGGAACCACAAAACAGTGGTGAATGGCTCATGAAAACAGCCATAAAACGCGAAAACGATAATTTTTTGGTCATTTCTCTCAAACATGGAAGGGCTCCTACGAGGCATGAAAATCCTCCTAGAACCAAAAACTGTGGGTAGTAACTCATGAAAATGACCATAAAACAGAGAAACGACGAGTTTTAGATCATATCTCTCAAACATGTATCAGGTCTTAAGGTCGTTGTAAATCGCCCTGGAACCGCAAAACAGTGGGCAATAGCTCATAAAAACCGCCATAAAACGCAGAAACTACTAGTTTTCAGTCATATATCTCAAACATGTAGCAGGTCCTCATGTGCCTTGCGAATCCAACTAGAAGCCAAAAACTATGGGCAACAGCTCGTGAAAATGGCAATAAACACGAAAACGACGAGTTTTTGGTCATAAATTACAAACATGTATCGCGTCTTAAGGTCGTTGTAAATCGCCCAGGAACCCCACACCTGTTGGCAATAGCTCTTGAAAACGGCCATAAAACACAAAAACAACAAGTTTTTGGTCATATCTCTCAAGCAAGTAAGTGTTCTTATGAGGCATGCAAATCCACCTGGAACCCAAAAACTCTGGGCACTAAATCACAAAAACGACCATAAAACACGAAAACGACGAGTTTTTAGTCATATCTCTCAAACATGTATCAGGTCTTAAGGTCATTGTAAATCGCCCTGGAACCCCAAAACATTGGGCAATAGCTCATGAAAACAGCCATAAAACATAGAAACTACTAGTTTTTAGTCATATATCTCAAACATGTAGCAGGTCCTATAGGCCTTGCAAATCCAACTGGAACCCAAAAATTGTGGGCAACAGCTCTTGAAAATGGCAATAAACACGAAAACAACGAGTTTTTGGTCATAAATCTTCAACATGTATCGGGTCTTAAGGTCGTTGTAAATCGCCCTGAAACCCCAAACCTATGGGCAATAGCTCATGAAAACGGCCATAAAACGCAAAAACAACAAGTTTTTGGTCATATCTCTCATACAAGTAAGTGTTCTTACGAGGCATGCAAATCCACCTAGAACCCAAAAACTGTGGGCACTAACTCATGAAAACAACCATAAAACACGAAAACAACGATATTTTGCTCATAACTCTCAAACATGTATCGGGTCTTATGGTTGATGTAAATCGCCCCGAAACCATAAAACAGTGGGCACCAACGCATGAAAACGGCCATAAAACACAAAAGCGACGAGTTTTTGGTCATATCTCTCCAACATGTATCGGGTCTTAAGGTTGCTGTAAATCGCCTTGGAACCACAAAGCTGTGGGCGATAGCTCATGAACACTGCCTAAAATGCGAACACGACGATTTTCTGGTCATATCTCTCAAACATGTAAGGGCTCTTACGAGGCATGCAAATCCACCTGGAACCCAAAAACTGTGGGAAAAAGCTCATGAAAACGCCCATAAAACACGAAAACGATGAGTTTTTGGTCATAACTCTCAAACATGTATCGGGTCTTAAGGTCGTTGTAAATTGACCTGGAACCCCAAAACAGTGGGCAATAACTCATGAAAACGGCCATAAAACGCGAAAACTATGAGTTTTTAGTCATATATCTCAAACATGTAGGAGGTCCTAGAGGCCTTGCAAATCCAACCGGAACCCAAAAACTATGCGCAACAACTATGAAAATGGCAATAAACACGAAAACAACGATTTTTTGGTCATAATCTCAAACATGTATCATGTCTTAAGGTCGTTGTAAATCGCCCTGTAACCCCAAACCTGTGGGCAATAGATCATGAAAACGGCCATAAAACGCAAAAAACAACAAGTTTTTGGTCATATCTCTCAAACAAGTAAGTGTTCATATAAGGCACGCAAATCCACCCGGAACCCAAAAATTGTGGGAACTAACTCTAGAAAACGGCCATAAAACACGAAAACGACGATTTTTTGGTCATATCTCTCAAACATGTATCAGGTCTTAAGGTCATTGTAAATCGCCCTGAAACCCCAAACTTGTGGGCAATAGCTCATGAAAACGGCCATAAAACGCAAAAACAACAAGTTTTTGGTCATATCTCTCATACAAGTAAGTGTTCTTACGAGGCATGCAAATCCACCTGGAACCCAAAAACTGTGGGCAGTAACTCATGAAAACAACCATAAAACACGAAAACAACGATATTTTGGTCATAACTCTCAAACATGTATTGGGTCTTATGGTTGATGTAAATCGCCCCGAAACCATAAAACAGTGGGCACCAACGCATGAAAACGGCCACAAAACAAAAAAGCGACGAGTTTTTGGTCATATCTCTCCAACATGTATCGGGTCTTAGGGTTGCTATAAATCGCCTTGGAACCACAAAGCTGTGGGCGATAGCTCATGAAAATTGCCTAAAATGCGAACACGATGATTTTCTGGTCATATCTCTCAAACATGTAAGGGCTCTTACGAGGCATGCAAATCCACCTGGAACCCAAAAACTGTGGGAAAAAGCTCATGAAAACGCCCATAAAACACGAAAACGATGAGTTTTTGGTCATAACTCTCAAACATGTATCGGGTCTTAAGGTCATTGTAAATCGCCCTGGAACCCCAAAACATTGGGCAATAGCTCATGAAAACAGCCATAAAACATAGAAACTACTAGTTTTTAGTCATATATCTCCAACATGTAGCAGGTCCTATAGGCCTTGCAAATCCAACTGGAACCCAAAAATTGTGGGCAACAGCTCTTGAAAATGGCAATAAACACGAAAACAACGAGTTTTTGGTCATAAATCTTCAACATGTATCGGGTCTTAAGGTCGTTGTAAATCGCCCTGAAACCCCAAACCTATGGGCAATAGCTCATGAAAACGGCCATAAAACGCAAAAACAACAAGTTTTTGGTCATATCTCTCATACAAGTAAGTGTTCTTACGAGGCATGCAAATCCACCTAGAACCCAAAAACTGTGGGCACTAACTCATGAAAACAACCATAAAACACGAAAACAACGATATTTTGCTCATAACTCTCAAACATGTATCGGGTCTTATGGTTGATGTAAATCGCCCCGAAACCATAAAACAGTGGGCACCAACGCATGAAAACGGCCATAAAACACAAAAGCGACGAGTTTTTGGTCATATCTCTCCAACATGTATCGGGTCTTAAGGTTGCTGTAAATCGCCTTGGAACCACAAAGGCGTGGCGATAGCTCATGAACACTGCCTAAAATGCGAACACGATTTTCTGGTCATATCTCTCAAACATGTAAGGGCTCTTACGAGGCATGCAAATCCACCTGGAACCCAAAAACTGTGGGAAAAAGCTCATGAAAACGCCCATAAAACACGAAAACGATGAGTTTTTGGTCATAACTCTCAAACATGTATCGGGTCTTAAGGTCGTTGTAAATTGACCTGGAACCCCAAAACAGTGGGCAATAACTCATGAAAACGGCCATAAAACGCGAAAACTATGAGTTTTTAGTCATATATCTCAAACATGTAGGAGGTCCTAGAGGCCTTGCAAATCCAACCGGAACCCAAAAACTATGCGCAACAACTATGAAAATGGCAATAAACACGAAAACAACGAGTTTTTGGTCATAATCTCAAACATGTATCATGTCTTAAGGTCGTTGTAAATCGCCCTGTAACCTCAAACCTGTGGGCAATAGATCATGAAAACGGCCATAAAACGCAAAAAACAACAAGTTTTTGGTCATATCTCTCAAACAAGTAAGTGTTCATATAAGGCACGCAAATCCACCCGGAACCCAAAAACTGTGGGCACTAACTCTAGAAAACGGCCATAAAACACGAAAACGACGATTTTTTGGTCATATCTCTCAAACATGTATCAGGTCTTAAGGTCATTGTAAATCGCCCTGGAACCCCAAAACAGTGGGCAATAGCTCATGAAAACAGCCATAAAACATAGAAACTTCTAGTTTTTAGTCATATATCTCAAACATGTAGCAGGTCCTATAGGCCTTGCAAATCCTGCGGGAACACAAAATTTGTGTGCAAAAGTTTTTGAAAATGGCAATAAACACGAAAACGACGAGTTTTTGGTCATAAATCTTCAACATGTATCGGGTCTTAAGGTCGTTGTAAATCGCCCTGAAACCCCAAACTTGTGGGCAATAGCTCATGAAAACGGCCATAAAACGCAAAAACAACAAGTTTTTGGTCATATCTCTCATACAAGTAAGTGTTCTTACGAGGCATGCAAATCCACCTGGAACCCAAAAACTGTGGGCAGTAACTCATGAAAACAACCATAAAACACGAAAACAACGATATTTTGGTCATAACTCTCAAACATGTATTGGGTCTTATGGTTGATGTAAATCGCCCCGAAACCATAAAACAGTGGGCACCAATGCATGAAAACGGCCACAAAACAAAAAAGCGACGAGTTTTTGGTCATATCTCTCCAACATGTATCGGGTATTAGGGTTGCTATAAATCGCCTTGGAACCACAAAGCTGTGGGCGATAGCTCATGAAAATTGCCTAAAATGCGAACACGATGATTTTCTGGTCATATCTCTCAAACATGTAAGGGCTCTTACGAGGCATGCAAATCCACCTGGAACCCAAAAACTGTGGGAAAAAGCTCATAAAACACGAAAACGATGAGTTTTTGGTCATAACTCTCAAACATGTATCGGGTCTTAAGGTCGTTGTAAATTGCCCTGAAACCCCAAAACAGTGGGCAATAGCTCATGAAAACGGCCATAAAACGCGAAAACTATGAGTTTTTAGTCATATATCTCAAACATGTAGCAGGTCCTATAGGCCTTGGAAATCCAACCGGAACCCAAAAACTATGCGCAACAACTGATGAAAATGGCAATAAACACGAAAACAACGAGTTTTTGGTCATAATCTCAAACATGTATCATGTCTTAAGGTCGTTGTAAATCGCCCTGTAACCCCAAACCCGTGGGCAATAGATCATGAAAACGGCCATAAAACGCAAAAACAACAATTTTTGGTCATATCTCTCAAACAAGTAAGTGTTCATATAAGGCATGCAAATCCACCCGGAACCCAAAAACTGTGGGCACTAACTCTAGAAAACGGCCATAAAACACGAAAACGACGAGTTTTTGTTCATAACTCTCAAACATTTATCAGGTCTTAAGGTTGATGTAAATCGCCCTAAAACCATAAAACTATGGGCAATAACTCATGAAAATGGCCACCAATCACAAAAGAGACGAGATTTTGGTCATATCTCTCCAACATGTATCGGGTCTCAAGTTTGCTGTAAATCGCCCTGGAACCCCAAAACTGTGGGGAATGGCTCATGAAAACGACCATAAAACGCGAAAACGATAATTTTTTGGTCATTTCTCTCAAACATGGAAGGGCTCTTACGAGGCATGCAAATCCTCCTGGAACCAAAAACTATGGGTAGTAACTCATGAAAATGACCATAAAACAGAGAAACGACGAGTTTTAGATCATATCTCTCAAACATGTAACAGATCTTAAGGTCGTTGTAAATCGCCCTGGAACCGCAAAACAGTGGGCAATAGCTCATAAAAACCACCATAAAACGCAGAAACTACTAGTTTTCAGTCATATATCTCGAACATGTAGCAGGTCCTACAGGCCTTGCAAATCCAACTAGAAGCCAAAAACTATGGGCAACAGCTCATGAAAATGGCAATAAACACGAAAACAACGAGTTTTTGGTCATAAATCACAAACATGTATCGCGTCTTAAGGTCGTTGTAAATCGCCCAGGAATCCCACACCTATGGGCAATAGCTCTTGAAAACGGCCATAAAACGCAAAAACAGCAAGTTTTTGGTCATATCTCTCAAACAAGTAAATGTTCTTATGAGGCATGCAAATCCACCAGGAACCCAAAACTCTGGGCACTAACTCACAAAAACGACCATAAAACACGAAAACGACGAGTTTTTGGTCATATCTCTCAAAGATGTATCAGGTCTTAAGGTCATTGTAAATCGCCCTGGAACCCCAAAACAGTGGGCAATAGCTCATGAAAACAGCCATAAAACATAGAAACTACTAGTTTTTAGTCATATATCTCAAACATGTAGCAGGTCCTATAGGCCTTGCAAATCCAACTGGAACCCAAAAATTGTGGGCAACATCTCTTGAAAATGGCAATAAACACGAAAACGACGAGTTTTTGGTCATAAATCTTCAACATGTATCGGGTCTTAAGGTCGTTGTAAATCGCCCTGAAACCCCAAAACTGTGGGCAATAGCTCATGAAAACGGCCATAAAACGCAAAACAACATGTTTTTGGTCATATCTCTCATACAAGTAAGTGTTCTTACGAGGCATGCAAATCCACCTGGAACCCAAAAACTGTGGGCACTAACTCATGAAAACAACCATAGAACACGAAAACAATGATATTTTGGTCATTACTCTCAAACATGTATCGGGTCTTATGGTTGATGTAAATCGCCCCGAAACCATAAAACAGTGGGCACCAACGCATGAAAACGGCCACAAAACACAAAAGCGACGAGTTTTTGGTCATATCTCTCCAACATGTATCGGGTCTTAGGGTTGCTATAAATCGCCTTGGAACCACAAAGCTGTGGGCGATAGCTCATGAAAATTGCCTAAAATGCGAACACGATGATTTTCTGGTCATATCTCTCAAACATGTAAGGGCTCTTACGAGGCATGCAAATCCACCTGGAACCCAAAAACTGTGGGAAAAAGCTCATGAAAACGCCCATAAAACACGAAAATGATGAGTTTTTGGTCATAACTCTCAAACATGTATCGGGTCTTAAGGTCGTTGTAAATTGCCCTGGAACCCCAAAACAGTGGGCAATAGCTCATGAAAACGGCCATAAAACGCGAAAACTATGAGTTTTTAGTCATATATCTCAAACATGTAGCAGGTCCTACAGGCCTTGCAAATCCAACCGGAACCCAAAAACTATGCGCAACAACTCATGAAAATGGCAATAAACACGAAAACTGCGAGTTTTTGGTCATAATCTCAAACATGTATCATGTCTTAAGGTCGTTGTAAATCGCCCTGTAACTGTCACATCCCAAGATTTTCCAAATCTTGTAATGTGAAAAATAAATAAACAAAATAAATATTTGTTGAAAATCAGGGTGAAAAGAAACTTTTGTTTCTAAAAGGAAACTTAAAATCCCATCCTGAACAAACTTTGGTCAAAGTTTGAATTCAACCAAAAATCCAAATCAAGGGAAAAACATTCCTCAATGAATGTATCTGGAAATTTAAACACTTGGAAAATAAATCCAAATCCCTAAGCCCTAATGGAAGGAAATCATTTCCAAAGTTACCCCAAATCTATGGATTTGATCCATACCAAAATTTATCAACAAATTTTTCCCAAAGGATCAAGAAAGACCATAGAGATTGGTTTCACTTAGTTTGGAACCATGGACAAAACCTTATGAATATAAAAAGATAAGGAAATTGAATTTCCAAAGCCAATAAAGCCCTTACCAAAAGCCATACCAATTGGTGAACAATTATAATCCTAAAGGGATTAAAAAGATAAACATTTAATAAAGGAAAAATAAATTGTTTTTGAAATACTATTTGGATCTTTTAATAAAAGATTTTGTTGAAAAGGTGAGCCAAATTAATTTTGGCCAAGCTTTTGTAATAAAATATTTTGTTTTGTTAAAATGAATAAAGGTTTATTTAAATAAAATAATAAGGATTTAAATATCCAAATTTTATTTAAGTAAAGGCTTTTTCCATTTTAAATGAACACCAAGTATTTTATTACTACTTTGAAATCTTTTAATAAAAGGTTTTGCCTTGATTAAAATGAGTAAAGGATTATTTAAATAAAATAATAAGGATTTAAATATCCAATTTTATTTAAGTAAAGGCTTTCCCATTTTAATTAAAACACCAAAACTTATTTATTTATTTAAATAAGTTTCCAAGTATTCTTTTATTTTTCAAATAAAACCTTCTGGTTTGGTTTTGAAAATAATTGGATTTCAAATGGAAATTTTATTAAGTAAATCAAACACTATTAATAAACTAAAGATCCATTTTATTTAATTATTAAATGGATCCTAAAATCAATAAAATATTTTGAGATTCGGATTATGTTGAAAAAAAAACATAACCAAATTCAAAGTAAAGTTGAGTGTTTGTTTGAAATTGTTTGAGTGTTGTTTGAATGTTTGAAAACATTGTTTGAAATTGAAAACAGAAAAAGATTTAGAAAAGGAAAAAGTTTAGACAGAAAAAAAAATAGAGCAACCCACTAAGGCCCAGCAGCAGCCCACCTAGCCCACCTCTCCTTTCCCGCAGAGAAACTTTTTGCACCAAATAATTAACCCGCACAGAGAATGACATCTGGACCCTACTCCCACTCCCCTTCTTTCACTGCCAAGCGGACCCACGCCCCAGACCGCTTTTTTCCTCACCAACTAAACAACCCGTAAAGAGACTGGCAAGTGGACCCCGTTCCCTCTCCTTTTCCCACTGACCGCTGGACCCCCTTTCCACTGTTCTCCTTCCCCACCCGCAACCGATTCCTCCTCCACTCGCCGGCCGTTTTCTGCTTTGATTCCGCCGTTTAAATTCGCGTTAATGCTGCGTTGATCTCTCGCCATGACAACGCCTATTTAACCGCATGCTCCTCCTCCTCCCTTTCCCTCAAACCCCGCCTCCCCTCTGCCCCTAGGCTGCCTCCATTTCTCTCTGTACCGCCGCAGCTCCGACCACCGTCTCCGAGCAATTCCGGCCAAGACTCGCCGCCCCTTGCCTCCTCGACCATCCTCTCATGATCCACACCTCCTGGCGATCATCCCCGTAGCACCAGCTTGCCCCCGAGCGACCCAGAGCGTCGACAACCACCTCGACCACCGTCGCCACCGTCTGCCTCGACTCCGGCGAAGCCCACAGGTAGTTCCCGGCCACCCCTCTACCTCTCGATCATGCACATGACCTTGCCTGAGTCCTGCGCATCTAACCGTGTCGTTATTTCGCTTTGAGGTGATCCACAACGACGTCCACGACGACCACCCGACGCACCCGACGCCGTCCTCCACTCCGGTGAGGAATTGCCGCAGACGGCGCCTCGTCCACCAACACCTCCCGAGCCGCGTGACCCCTGAGCCGGTGAGCACCCCTTTTCCTCTCCGCTTCCTGTCGCGACCGTCATCGGCCGATCGCTCGCCACCGCTAGCCACCGCAGCCGCCCACTTTAGGTCGAGCTGCCGCAACTGCTCGATCTAGATCCGCCATCGATAGTTTCACTTAGTCGCGAAGAGGTATGCTTTCTGGATCGTGCGATTAGATTTGATCCAACGCCCCACAGCCACGATCCGGCCGAACCGGTACGGGCAAATAAGAACACGACGCGTGGCACTAGATCTGTTTAAAAGAGATTTGAAAACAGAAACTTTTGCCATTTTCAAACCCATGTATCTTTTGATCCACACGTCCAAAAATTACAAATTTGATGTCGTTGGAATCAGCAAGACAAGCTCTAACCAACCCTGCCCTTAGTTTAGCAAATAGTATCTGTTAACTTGTTTAACTTTGAAGATTCTTTTGTGTGCTTGCTAACATTAGGAAAATTGTTTAAAAATGTTTTTAGGGTTAGAACCTTTGCAAATTGGTTTGTTGTGACCTTACTGACCCTAGGAACCAACCCATAGTTTGGAAAATGATTTTTGAAAAGTTTGGAATGGATTAAATTGGTTTAGTCCATTTCTAGATAATTAAAAACCATTGTTTTGTTTATGAAAATGCTTTCATAAAGAAACTTTTGAGAAAATGTTTTGGACCAAACCTACTGAACCAAACACCAAGTTTTGCAATAGCAACTCATTTGGTGAAGCAAATTTAGAATTATTTGATTTAAAACCACTTCTAGTCAAATAGAAATGTGGTTATTTTATCAAAAATGATTTTGGAAGAAAACCCTTGGAAAATGTTTTGTTTTAAACTCACTAACCCCAAAACCCCAAGTTGTGATTTGAAAACAAATTGGGTGAACCCTATAGGCTAATGCCCTAGTAAAATATTTCTACACCACCTAAAATGACCCTTTGTTTTGAAATGGTTTTGAGGTGAAACCCTTTTGCAAATGGCCTTGCCACTTTGCAAAATGACCATTAGATGTACCCAAAAGTCTATGACCCACTAGGAACCACTTTTACAAACAAAGCAAAGCTTGGCATGCTTGCATGCATTACTTTAACCTTGCCACTTTGGTAAATGACCATTTTGGATCTTACAAAGTTTACGAATCTAATAGAGACCCTCTTTGCAAATGACTTTGCCATTTTGGTAAATGACCAATTTGGAACTTACAAAGTTAGAAGCCTAGTGAAGACCATCCTTACAATAGAACCAACCTTTGCATGCTTATGCATGACTTAGATCCCATTTCTTTGTGTGTGAAAAATTGTTTGTTTGACTTTGTTATTTTATGTGTGTAGTTTTGCTTGATTGGTAGATTAAGTTTGTGCCTTGCTTGATTGAATTGTAGTGACTTGAAGAGTGTGAGTGTTGCAAGGACAAGGAGTGAACCTATACCCTCTACCAAAAAGGCAAGTGATGCTTCATATCTAATGTCCCATTATTTTCTTTATGCATTAGTGTTTTTGCCAAGTAAAACTTGCATGGTTTTTATTTTGCAAAGTATAGACCTTGCTATAGGAAAACTAGTACAATGAATCCTTAGAAGGATTTTCCTAAGTTAAGAATCCTATTACTATCAAGCTTAGCCTAGCTAATAGAAAACCTGGGTGGGATATATATTCATGCTATGAAAATTTCTAAGTCTATGGACTTGTGTTTTGTTTAATAAAACAACTAAGTTAATGAATCACCTGGGTGGAAATGGAAGGAATGGTTTGTGTTGAGTGGTTCACAAGGCCATGGACTTGGCTTGTGTATCTCACTTGTGGATAGCCACCCAGGAACAAAGAGATTTGAGATGTCAAATGTTGAGAAGCTTCAAGTGCAACCACTTGGCAATATGGGCTCTGCCATGATCATATAGGTTGCAAGAACTTAGCCACATGGACAGTGGGTGGTAGTGATTGATAGGTTGGAGCGCGTCCATGTTGGTCTAAGGGAAAGCTTCTGAAAGATTTTGTCTTGGGAAACCAAGTCTTGTGGGTAAAGTGCACCACCTCTGCAGAGTGTAAAAATCTAAGTACTTAGCCATGTCCCTGGTAAAGGACAATTTGAGCATCAAGACATGGAAGCAATCAAGAATCTCATCACTCCAATTTCTAAATTAAAACTTGTGGGTGAACAAGGGTTGTGTGAAATTCTTCAATCTTTGATGGAGAGATGGCTTGGTACAAGGATCTTGAAATCATTGATTGAGGAAAATTGTTTTTGCCAAGCAAATCTTCAGTCTTTGATTGGTAGATGCCCTGAGTGGATCTCCAGTCTTTGATTAGTAGATGTCTTGGAAAGTTTTTGCCAAACAAAAGCTTAGTGTTTTCAAAATGATAGGAAAAATCTATTTTGAGCAATGCAAGCCTCAGCTCCACTTAGCCAAATGCATATAGATGATAGACTCCACTATACTACCAAAGTATCACTTGCCAATACAATTCAAATGTATTGACCCTTGTGGCTGTAACTTGTAATGTTGCAGGTTTGATTGATTTAGTGAAGATTGATTGATTAGGATTACAAAGTCTACAACCAACATCTGCCTGTGGTAGATTTGAAGATGAAGGACCCAAGACTATAGTTATTCCACTACAATGTAATGTAATTAGCCAATGAGCTAAGTTTGATGTAATAAAACTATTTTATTCCTGGTTATAAAGTTGTATTATGACCTTTGTTTCTTGATATTACATCTAAACTGTGGATGCTAGCTATTGATCCAGGGACTAGCATTGTAAACACAGGGGACTCAATCTTATTAAAGGTTGGGGACGTTACAGATGGTATCAGAGCATTGTGTTGCCTGTAGGATTTGTAACCCTAGGATTGGACAAAACCCCTTAGAAAAAAATAGGAGTTGTATTTGTTCCAAAACTTATTTACAAAAACAATCTTGTAAACTCTTTCCTCAACCATTTTGGTTTCAACTCTACTTCTCTTCTACTTCAAAACTTGATGGAAAAACCTACCCCATGACCAAAGACTACACTATGTGCGAAGGACTTCTTCAACACTTTCAACTCTAATGACTTCAACTTCATCAACTCTAGTGACTTCAACATCTTCAGCATGTTCACCAAGACTTCCAACTTGGCTAACACTAAAGACTACAAGTAAGACAAGAAATGTTACTCAAGACTTGAAGACTAAGGAAAAACAACTTAGAAGAAGCCATCATCATCTTTGAAGTTTTGTGACCAAGACACAAGAATTCTCCAAGGATACAAAGATCTCAATCAAGAAGAATCAACCAAGAAGGATGGAAAGATCACAAGTGAACCATGTAGATGGACCACCATATTTAGTTTAAGTCAAACACACCAACTTATGTGGTGTAACAAAAAATATTTTTGGTTGCCTACAAATGTGCTTGAAACTTGTTGTTTGAGTGGAGTGTTTGTTTGTGATTGCTTGCACATTGCTTGTGTGAATTGTGATGTGTGTGATTAGGATTGATTCCCTTAGAAATCTTTTGCCTATTCTAATCCCCCTTCAACCCAAACAGATGACTTCTCCAAGAGACTCCAGCATCAAGGATGATGACATCAACAACAACCAAGAAGTCAACATGAGAGAACTCCTAGCAACCCAACACCAGTTGAACCAACTAACAACTCAGTTCATAGCCAACAATAGTGATAAAGACCCTACCTTGCAAAAGTTTTTGGAAGAACAATCCCAACTGATGCTTAAGGTGACCAATCAAATGATCAGCATGGAAGAAAACTATCCCAAAGGAGTTTATGACAACAAGGATGACAAGAATGTTATTCTAGATGGAGCACCAACTTGCATTATTTGTGGAGACAAGGATCACACTTCCAAGGAACATGAAGATCAATGCCCCAATTGTGAAGAGGAACATCCAGTTGGCCAATGCCCCACATCTCAAGTTACTTGTTACCTTTGTGAAGGAAACGACCATGTCCCTATCCAATGCCCCATCTATGCTATTGTTGAACAAAGGAAACAAGAAGGATCCAAGTATGCCAAGAATGTTGATGACAAAGGAAAAGGACCACTTATACCTCCAAACAAGACAACCCAATTCAAAGGATCAAAGAAGCCCAAGAAACCAAAGCAAGACATGAGCCTTGAGCAATGTCGTAAATGTAAGGAAATGGGACACTACCCCAGTGGATGCCCAGAGAACCCGAAGAATAAAGAGATCTGCCAAGTAGTGTGCAACAACTGCAAGGAACCAGGCCACTACGTAGCAACTTGTCCACAAGAGCAACGTAAAGAACTCCAAGATATCCACTGTTTCAATTGCAAGGAACCAGGACACTATGTAAGCAATTGTCCAGAAAAGATGAAGAACAAGATAAACAAGCCTATGAAGGAACTCAACCTTGGCCCATGAGTCAAGCATGGAAACAAAGGACACTAAGCAGAAGTTTTCCAAGAAGAAGTTTTCCAAGATTCCAAGCAAGCCAAGATATAGTTTAGTTGGAAAATTTTTAAGGGTGGTAGTACCCTAGTTGTTGTGAGCCGACTTGTAACCCTAGCCTCCCCAAATCTCGGGACGAGATTTATTTTAAGGGTGGTAGCCTGTCACATCCCAAGATTTTCCAAATCTTGTAATGTGAAAAATAAATAAACAAAATAAATATTTGTTGAAAATCAGGGTGAAAATAAACTTTTGTTTCTAAAAGGAAACTTAAAATCCCATCCTGAACAAACTTTGGTCAAAGTTTGAATTCAACCAAAAATCCAAATCAAGGGAAAAACATTCCTCAATGAATGTATCTGGAAATTTAAACACTTGGAAAATAAATCCAAATCCCTAAGCCCTAATGGAAGGAAATCATTTCCAAAGTTACCCCAAATATATGGATTTGATCCATACCAAAATTTATCAACAAATTTTTCCCAAAGGATCAAGAAAGACCATAGAGATTGGTTTCACTTAGTTTGGAACCATGGACAAAACCTTATGAATATAAAAAGATAAGGAAATTGAATTTCCAAAGCCAATAAAGCCCTTACCAAAAGCCATACCAATTGGTGAACAATTATAATCCTAAAGGGATTAAAAAGATAAACATTTAATAAAGGAAAAATAAATTGTTTTGGAAATACTATTTGGATCTTTTAATAAAAGATTTTGTTGAAAAGGTGAGCCAAATTAATTTTGGCCAAGCTTTTGTACTAAAATATTTTGTTTTGATAAAATGAATAAAGGTTTATTTAAATAAAATAATAAGGATTTAAATATCCAAATTTTATTTAAGTAAAGGCTTTTTCCATTTTAAATGAACACCAAGTATTTTATTACTACTTTGAAATCTTTTAATAAAAGGTTTTGCTTTGATTAAAATGAGTAAAGGATTATTTAAATAAAATAATAAGGATTTAAATATCCAATTTTATTTAAGTAAAGGCTTTCCCATTTTAATTAAAACACCAAAACTTATTTATTTATTTAAATAAGTTTCCAAGTATTCTTTTATTTTTCAAATAAAACCTTCTGGTTTGGTTTTGAAAATAATTGGATTTCAAATGGAAATTTTATTACATAAATCAAACACTATTAATAAACTAAAGATCCATTTTATTTAATTATTAAATGGATCCTAAAATAAATAAAATATTTTGAGATTCGGATTATGTTGGAAAAAAACAGAACCAAATTCAAAGTAAAGTTGAGTGTTTGTTTGAAATTGTTTGAGTGTTGTTTGAATGTTTGAAAACATTGTTTGAAATTGAAAACAGAAAAAGATTTAGAAAAGGAAAAAGTTTAGACAGAAAAAAAAATAGAGCAACCCACTAAGGCCCAGCAGCAGCCCACCTAGCCCACCTCTCCTTTCCCGCAGAGAAACTTTTTGCAACAAATAATTAACCCGCACAGAGAATGACATCTGGACCCTACTCCCACTCCCCTTCTTTCACTGCCAAGCGGACCCACACGCCCCCCGAACCGTTTTTTCCTCACCAACTAAACAACCCGTAAAGAGACTGGCAAGTGGACCCCGTTCTCTCCTCTTTTCCCATCGACTGGACCCCTTTCCACTGTTCTCCTTCCCCACCATGACCGATTCCTCCTCCACTCGCCGTTAATGCTGCGTTGATCTCTCGCCGTGACAACGCCTATTTAACCGCATGCTCCTCCTCCTCCCTTTCCCTCAAACCCCGCCTCCCCTCTGCCCCTAGGCTGCCTCCATTTCTCTCTGTACCGCCGCAGCTCCGATCACCGTCTCCGAGCAATTCCGGCCAAGACTCGCCGCCCCTTGCCTCCTCGACCATCCTCTCGTGATCCACACCTCCTGGCGATCATCCCCGTAGCACCAGCTTGCCCCCGAGCGACCCAGGCCGACAACCACCTCGACCACCGTCGCCACCGTCGCCTCGACTCGCGAAGCCAGTAGTTCCCGGCCACCCCTCTACCTCTCGATCATGCACATGACCTTGCCTGAGTCCTGCGCATCTAACCGTGTCGTTATTTCGCTTTGAGGTGATCCACAACGACGTCCACGACGACCACCCGACGCACCCGACGCCGTCCTCCACTCCGGTGAGGAATTGCCGCAGACCCCGAGCGCCCCTCGTCCGACCAACACCTCCCCGAGCTTCGCCGTGACCCCCTGAGCCCGGTGAGCACCCCCTTTTCCTCTCCCGCTTCCTGTATCGCCGGCACCGTCATCAACCGATCGCTCCGCCGCCGCTAGCCACCGCAGCGCCGCCCACTTTAGGTCGAGCCTGCCGCAACCGTTCGATCTAGATCCATCGGCTACGATAGTTTCACTTAGTCGCGAAGAGGTATGCTTTCTGGATCGTGCGATTAGATTTGATCCAACGCCCCACAGCCACGATCCGGCCGAACCGGTACGGGCAAATAAGAACACGACGCGTGGCACTAGATCTGTTTAAAAGAGATTTGAAAACAGAAACTTTTGCCATTTTCAAACCCATGTATCTTTTGATCCACACGTCCAAAAATTACAAATTTGATGTCGTTGGAATCAGCAAGACAAGCTCTAACCAACCCTGCCCTTAGTTTAGCAAATAGTATCTGTTAACTTGTTTAACTTTGAAGATTCTTTTGTGTGCTTGCTAACATTAGGAAAATTGTTTAAAAATGTTTTTAGGGTTAGAACCTTTGCAAATTGGTTTGTTGTGACCTTACTGACCCTAGGAACCAACCCATAGTTTGGAAAATGATTTTTGAAAAGTTTGGAATGGATTAAATTGGTTTAGTCCATTTCTAGCTAATTAAAAACCATTGTTTTGTTTATGAAAATGCTTTCATAAAGAAACTTTTGAGAAAATGTTTTGGACCAAACCTACTGAACCAAACACCAAGTTTTGCAATAGCAACTCATTTGGTGAAGCAAATTTAGAATTCTTTGATTTAAAACCACTTCTAGTCAAATAGAAATGTGGTTATTTTATCAAAAATGATTTTGGAAGAAAACCCTTGGAAAATGTTTTGTTTTAAACTCACTAACCCCAAAACCCCAAGTTGTGATTTGAAAACAAATTGGGTGAACCCTATAGGCTAATGCCCTAGTAAAATATTTCTACACCACCTAAAATGACCCTTTGTTTTGAAATGGTTTTGAGGTGAAACCCTTTTGCAAATGGCCTTGCCACTTTGCAAAATGACCATTAGATGTACCCAAAAGTCTATGACCCACTAGGAACCACTTTTACAAACAAAGCAAAGCTTGGCATGCTTGCATGCATTACTTTAACCTTGCCACTTTGGTAAATGACCATTTTGGATCTTACAAAGTTTACGAATCTAATAGAGACCCTCTTTGCAAATGACTTTGCCATTTTGGTAAATGACCAATTTGGAACTTACAAAGTTAGAAGCCTAGTGAAGACCATCCTTACAATAGAACCAACCTTTGCATGCTTATGCATGACTTAGATCCCATTTCTTTGTGTGTGAAAAATTGTTTGTTTGACTTTGTTATTTTATGTGTGTAGTTTTGCTTGATTGGTAGATTAAGTTTGTGCCTTGCTTGATTGAATTGTAGTGACTTGAAGAGTGTGAGTGTTGCAAGGACAAGGAGTGAACCTATACCCTCTACCAAAAAGGCAAGTGATGCTTCATATCTAATGTCCCATTATTTTCTTTATGCATTAGTGTTTTTGCCAAGTAAAACTTGCATGGTTTTTATTTTGCAAAGTATAGACCTTGCTATAGGAAAACTAGTACAATGAATCCTTAGAAGGATTTTCCTAAGTTAAGAATCCTATTACTATCAAGCTTAGCCTAGCTAATAGAAAACCTGGGTGGGATATATATTCATGCTATGAAAATTTCTAAGTCTATGGACTTGTGTTTTGTTTAATAAAACAACTAAGTTAATGAATCACCTGGGTGGAAATGGAAGGAATGGTTTGTGTTGAGTGGTTCACAAGGCCATGGACTTGGCTTGTGTATCTCACTTGTGGATAGCCACCCAGGAACAAAGAGATTTGAGATGTCAAATGTTGAGAAGCTTCAAGTGCAACCACTTGGCAATATGGGCTCTGCCATGATCATATAGGTTGCAAGAACTTAGCCACATGGACAGTGGGTGGTAGTGATTGATAGGTTGGAGCGCGTCCATGTTGGTCTAAGGGAAAGCTTCTGAAAGATTTTGTCTTGGGAAACCAAGTCTTGTGGGTAAAGTGCACCACCTCTGCAGAGTGTAAAAATCTAAGTACTTAGCCATGTCCCTGGTAAAGGACAATTTGAGCATCAAGACATGGAAGCAATCAAGAATCTCATCACTCCAATTTCTAAATTAAAACTTGTGGGTGAACAAGGGTTGTGTGAAATTCTTCAATCTTTGATGGAGAGATGGCTTGGTACAAGGATCTTGAAATCATTGATTGAGGAAAATTGTTTTTGCCAAGCAAATCTTCAGTCTTTGATTGGTAGATGCCCTGATTGGTCTCCAGTCTTTGATTAGTAGATGTCTTGGAAAGTTTTTGCCAAACAAAAGCTTAGTGTTTTCAAAATGATAGGAAAAATCTATTTTGAGCAATGCAAGCCTCAGCTCCACTTAGCCAAATGCATATAGATGATAGACTCCACTATACTACCAAAGTATCACTTGCCAATACAATTCAAATGTATTGACCCTTGTGGCTGTAACTTGTAATGTTGCAGGTTTGATTGATTTAGTGAAGATTGATTGATTAGGATTACAAAGTCTACAACCAACATCTGCCTGTGGTAGATTTGAAGATGAAGGACCCAAGACTATAGTTATTCCGCTGCAATGTAATGTAATTAGCCAATGAGCTAAGTTTGATGTAATAAAAATATTTTATTCCTGGTTATAAAGTTGTATTATGACCTTTGTTTCTTGATATTACATCTAAACTGTGGATGCTAGCTATTGATCCAGGGACTAGCATTGTAAACACAGGGGACTCAATCTTATAACCCCAAACCCGTGGGCAATAGATCATGAAAACGGCCATAAAACGCAAAAACAACAAGTTTTTGGTCATATCTCTCAAACAAGTAAGTGTTCATATAAGGCATGCAAATCCACCCGGAACCCAAAAACTGTGGGCACTAACTCTAGAAAACGGCCATAAAACACGAAAACGACGAGTTTTTGTTCATAACCCTCAAACATTTATCAGGTCTTAAGGTTGATGTAAATCGCCCTAAAACCATAAAAATATGGGCAATAACTCATGAAAATGGCCACCAATCACAAAAGAGACGAAATTTTGGTCATATCTCTCCAACATTTATCGGGTCTCAAGTTTGATGTAAATCGCCCTAGAACCACAAAACAGTGGGGAATGGCTCATGAAAACGACCATAAAACGCGAAAACGATAATTTTTTGGTCATTTCTCTCAAACATGGAAGGGCTCTTACGAGGCATGCAAATCCTCCTGGAACCAAAAACTATGGGTAGTAACTCATGAAAATGACCATAAAACAGAGAAACGACGAGTTTTAGATCATATATCTCAAACATGTAACAGGTCTTAAGGTCGTTGTAAATCGCCCTGGAACCGCAAAACAGTGGGCAATAGCTCATAAAAACCGCCATAAAACGCAGAAACTACTAGTTTTAAGTCATATATCTCGAACATGTAGCAGGTCCTACAGGCCTTGCAAATCCAACTAGAAGCCAAAAACTATGGGAAACAGCTCATGAAAATGGCAATAAACACGAAAACGACGAGTTTTTGGTCATAAATCACAAACATGTATCGCGTCTTAAGGTCGTTGTAAATCGCCCAGGAATCCCACACCTATGGGCAATAGCTCTTGAAAACGGCCATAAAACGCAAAAACAACAAGTTTTTGGTCATATCTCTCAAACAAGTAAGTGTTCTTATGAGGCATGCAAATCCACCTGGAACCCAAAACTCTGGGCACTAACTCACAAAAACGACCATAAAACACGAAAACGACGAGTTTTTGGTCATATCTCTCAAACATGTATCAGGTCTTAAGGTCATTGTAAATCGCCCTGGAACCCCAAAACAGTGGGCAATAGCTCATGAAAACAGCCATAAAACATAGAAACTACTAGTTTTTAGTCATATATCTCAAACATGTAGCAGGTCCTATAGGCCTTGCAAATCCAACTGGAACCCAAAAATTGTGGGCAACACCACTTGAACATGGCAATAAACACGAAAACGACGAGTTTTTGGTCATAAATCTTCAACATGTATCGGGTCTTAAGGTCGTTGTAAATCGCCCTGAAACCCCAAAACTGTGGGCAATAGCTCATGAAAACGGCCATAAAACGCAAAAACACCAAGTTTTTGGTCATTTCTCTCATACAAGTGTTCTTCTGAGGCATGCAAATCCACCGAACCCAAAACTGTGGGCACTAACTCATGAAAATAACCATAAAACACGAAAGCAACGATATTTTGGTCATAACTCACAAACATGTATCGGGTCTTATGGTTGATGTAAATCGCCCCGAAACCATAAAACAGTGGGCACCAACGCATGAAAACAGCCATAAAACACAAAAGCGACGAGTTTTTGGTCAAATCTCTCCAACATGTATCGGGTCTTAAGGTTGCTGTAAATCGCCTTGGAACCACAAAGTTGTGCGCGATAGCTCATGAAAATTGCCTAAAATGCGAACACGATGATTTTCTGGTCATATCTCTCAAACATGTAAGGGCTCTTACGAGGTATGCAAATCCACGGAACCCAAAAACTGTGGAAAAGATCATGAAAACGCCATAAAACACGAAAAACGATGAGTTTTTGGTCATAACTCTCAAACATGTATCGGGTCTTAAGGTCGTTGTAAATTGCCCTGGAACCCCAAAACAGTGGGCAATAGCTCATGAAAACGGCCATAAAACGCGAAAACTATGAATTTTTAGTCATATATCTTAAACATGTAGCAGTGTCCTACAGCCTTGGAAATCAACCGAACCCAAAACTATGCAACAACCGATGAAAATGGCAATAAACACGAAAAACAAATGAGTTTTTGGTCATAATCTCAAACATGTATCATGTCTTAAGGTCGTTGTAAATCGCCCTGTAACCCCAAACCCGTGGGCAATAGATCATGAAAACGGCCATAAAACGCAAAAACAACAAGTTTTTGGTCATATCTCTCAAACAAGTAAGTGTTCTTACGAGGCATGCAAATCCACCTGGAACCCAAAAACTGTGGGCACTAACTCTAGAAAACGGCCGTAAAACACGAAAACGACGAGTTTTTTTCATAACTCTCAAACATGTATCGGGTCTTAAGGTTGATGTAAATCGCCCTAAAACCATAAAAGTATGGGCAATAACTCATGAAAATGGCCACCAATCACAAAAGAGACGAGATTTTGGTCATATCTCTCCAACATGTATCGGGTCTCAAGTTTGCTGTAAATCGCCCTGGAACCCCAAAACAGTGGGGAATGGCTCATGAAAACGACCATAAAACGCGAAAACGATAATTTTCTGGTCATTTCTCTCAAACATGGAAGGGTTTCACGAGGCATGCAAATCCTCCTAGAACCAAAAACTGTGGGTAGTAACTCATGAAAATGACCATAAAACAGAGAAACGACGAGTTTTAGATCATATATCTCAAACATGTAACAGGTCTTAAGGTCGTTGTAAATCGCCCTGGAACCGCAAAACAGTGGGCAATAGCTCATAAAAACCGCCATAAAACGCAGAAACTACTAGTTTTAAGTCATATATCTCGAACATGTAGCAGGTCCTACAGGCCTTGCAAATCCAACTAGAAGCCAAAAACTATGGGAAACAGCTCATGAAAATGGCAATAAACACGAAAACGACGAGTTTTTGGTCATAAATCACAAACATGTATCGCGTCTTAAGGTCGTTGTAAATCGCCCAGGAATCCCACACCTATGGGCAATAGCTCTTGAAAACGGCCATAAAACGCAAAAACAACAAGTTTTTGGTCATATCTCTCAAACAAGTAAGTGTTCTTATGAGGCATGCAAATCCACCTGGAACCCAAAACTCTGGGCACTAACTCACAAAAACGACCATAAAACACGAAAACGACGAGTTTTTGGTCATATCTCTCAAACATGTATCAGGTCTTAAGGTCATTGTAAATCGCCCTGGAACCCCAAAACAGTGGGCAATAGCTCATGAAAACAGCCATAAAACATAGAAACTACTAGTTTTTAGTCATATATCTCAAACATGTAGCAGGTCCTATAGGCCTTGCAAATCCAACTGGAACCCAAAAATTGTGGGCAACACCACTTGAACATGGCAATAAACACGAAAACGACGAGTTTTTGGTCATAAATCTTCAACATGTATCGGGTCTTAAGGTCGTTGTAAATCGCCCTGAAACCCCAAAACTGTGGGCAATAGCTCATGAAAACGGCCATAAAACGCAAAAACACCAAGTTTTTGGTCATTTCTCTCATACAAGTGTTCTTACGAGGCATGCAAATCCACCTGGAACCCAAAAACTGTGGGCACTAACTCATGAAAATAACCATAAAACACGAAAGCAACGATATTTTGGTCATAACTCACAAACATGTATCGGGTCTTATGGTTGATGTAAATCGCCCCGAAACCATAAAACAGTGGGCACCAACGCATGAAAACAGCCATAAAACACAAAAGCGACGAGTTTTTGGTCAAATCTCTCCAACATGTATCGGGTCTTAAGGTTGCTGTAAATCGCCTTGGAACCACAAAGTTGTGCGCGATAGCTCATGAAAATTGCCTAAAATGCGAACACGATGATTTTCTGGTCATATCTCTCAAACATGTAAGGGCTCTTACGAGGTATGCAAATCCACCTGGAACCCAAAAACTGTGGGAAAAAGATCATGAAAACGCCCATAAAACACGAAAACGATGAGTTTTTGGTCATAACTCTCAAACATGTATCGGGTCTTAAGGTCGTTGTAAATTGCCCTGGAACCCCAAAACAGTGGGCAATAGCTCATGAAAACGGCCATAAAACGCGAAAACTATGAATTTTTAGTCATATATCTTAAACATGTAGCAGGTCCTACAGGCCTTGGAAATCCAACCGGAACCCAAAAACTATGCGCAACAACTGATGAAAATGGCAATAAACACGAAAACAGCGAGTTTTTGGTCATAATCTCAAACATGTATCATGTCTTAAGGTCGTTGTAAATCGCCCTGTAACCCCAAACCCGTGGGCAATAGATCATGAAAACGGCCATAAAACGCAAAAACAACAAGTTTTTGGTCATATCTCTCAAACAAGTAAGTGTTCTTACGAGGCATGCAAATCCACCTGGAACCCAAAAACTGTGGGCACTAACTCTAGAAAACGGCCGTAAAACACGAAAACGACGAGTTTTTTTCATAACTCTCAAACATGTATCGGGTCTTAAGGTTGATGTAAATCGCCCTAAAACCATAAAAGTATGGGCAATAACTCATGAAAATGGCCACCAATCACAAAAGAGACGAGATTTTGGTCATATCTCTCCAACATGTATCGGGTCTCAAGTTTGCTGTAAATCGCCCTGGAACCCCAAAACAGTGGGGAATGGCTCATGAAAACGACCATAAAACGCGAAAACGATAATTTTCTGGTCATTTCTCTCAAACATGGAAGGGCTCTTACGAGGCATGCAAATCCTCCTAGAACCAAAAACTGTGGGTAGTAACTCATGAAAATGACCATAAAACAGAGAAACGACGAGTTTTAGATCATATATCTCAAACATGTAACAGGTCTTAAGGTCGTTGTAAATCGCCCTGGAACCGCAAAACAGTGGGCAATAGCTCATAAAAACCGCCATAAAACGCAGAAACTACTAGTTTTAAGTCATATATCTCGAACATGTAGCAGGTCCTACAGGCCTTGCAAATCCAACTAGAAGCCAAAAACTATGGGAAACAGCTCATGAAAATGGCAATAAACACGAAAACGACGAGTTTTTGGTCATAAATCACAAACATGTATCGCGTCTTAAGGTCGTTGTAAATCGCCCAGGAATCCCACACCTATGGGCAATAGCTCTTGAAAACGGCCATAAAACGCAAAAACAACAAGTTTTTGGTCATATCTCTCAAACAAGTAAGTGTTCTTATGAGGCATGCAAATCCACCTGGAACCCAAAACTCTGGGCACTAACTCACAAAAACGACCATAAAACACGAAAACGACGAGTTTTTGGTCATATCTCTCAAACATGTATCAGGTCTTAAGGTCATTGTAAATCGCCCTGGAACCCCAAAACAGTGGGCAATAGCTCATGAAAACAGCCATAAAACATAGAAACTACTAGTTTTTAGTCATATATCTCAAACATGTAGCAGGTCCTATAGGCCTTGCAAATCCAACTGGAACCCAAAAATTGTGGGCAACACCACTTGAACATGGCAATAAACACGAAAACGACGAGTTTTTGGTCATAAATCTTCAACATGTATCGGGTCTTAAGGTCGTTGTAAATCGCCCTGAAACCCCAAAACTGTGGGCAATAGCTCATGAAAACGGCCATAAAACGCAAAAACACCAAGTTTTTGGTCATTTCTCTCATACAAGTGTTCTTACGAGGCATGCAAATCCACCTGGAACCCAAAAACTGTGGGCACTAACTCATGAAAATAACCATAAAACACGAAAGCAACGATATTTTGGTCATAACTCACAAACATGTATCGGGTCTTATGGTTGATGTAAATCGCCCCGAAACCATAAAACAGTGGGCACCAACGCATGAAAACAGCCATAAAACACAAAAGCGACGAGTTTTTGGTCAAATCTCTCCAACATGTATCGGGTCTTAAGGTTGCTGTAAATCGCCTTGGAACCACAAAGTTGTGCGCGATAGCTCATGAAAATTGCCTAAAATGCGAACACGATGATTTTCTGGTCATATCTCTCAAACATGTAAGGGCTCTTACGAGGTATGCAAATCCACCTGGAACCCAAAAACTGTGGGAAAAAGATCATGAAAACGCCCATAAAACACGAAAACGATGAGTTTTTGGTCATAACTCTCAAACATGTATCGGGTCTTAAGGTCGTTGTAAATTGCCCTGGAACCCCAAAACAGTGGGCAATAGCTCATGAAAACGGCCATAAAACGCGAAAACTATGAATTTTTAGTCATATATCTTAAACATGTAGCAGGTCCTACAGGCCTTGGAAATCCAACCGGAACCCAAAAACTATGCGCAACAACTGATGAAAATGGCAATAAACACGAAAACAGCGAGTTTTTGGTCATAATCTCAAACATGTATCATGTCTTAAGGTCGTTGTAAATCGCCCTGTAACCCCAAACCCGTGGGCAATAGATCATGAAAACGGCCATAAAACGCAAAAACAACAAGTTTTTGGTCATATCTCTCAAACAAGTAAGTGTTCTTACGAGGCATGCAAATCCACCTGGAACCCAAAAACTGTGGGCACTAACTCTAGAAAACGGCCGTAAAACACGAAAACGACGAGTTTTTTTCATAACTCTCAAACATGTATCGGGTCTTAAGGTTGATGTAAATCGCCCTAAAACCATAAAAGTATGGGCAATAACTCATGAAAATGGCCACCAATCACAAAAGAGACGAGATTTTGGTCATATCTCTCCAACATGTATCGGGTCTCAAGTTTGCTGTAAATCGCCCTGGAACCCCAAAACAGTGGGGAATGGCTCATGAAAACGACCATAAAACGCGAAAACGATAATTTTCTGGTCATTTCTCTCAAACATGGAAGGGCTCTTACGAGGCATGCAAATCCTCCTAGAACCAAAAACTGTGGGTAGTAACTCATGAAAATGACCATAAAACAGAGAAACGACGAGTTTTAAATCATATCTCTCAAACATGTAACAGGTCTTAAGGTCGTTGTAAATCGCCCTGGAACCGCAAAACAGTGGGCAATAGCTCATAAAAACCGCCATAAAATGCAGAAACTACTAGTTTTCAGTCATATATCTCGAACATGTAGCAGGTCCTATAGGCCTTGCAAATCCAACTAGAAGCCAAAAACTATGGGCAACAGCTCATGAAAATGGCAATAAACACGAAAACGACGAGTTTTTGGTCATAAATCACAAACATGTATCGCGTCTTAAGGTCGTTGTAAATCGCCCAGGAACCTCACACCTGTGGGCAATAGCTCTTGAAAACGGCCATAAAACGCAAAAACAACAAGTTTTTGGTCATATCTCTCAAACAAGTAAGTGTTCTTATGAGGCATGCAAATCCACCTAGAACCCAAAAACTCTGGGCACTAACTCACAAAAACGACCATAAAACACGAAAACGACGAGTTTTTGGTCATATCTCTCAAAATGTATCAGGTCTTAAGGTGATTGTAAATCGCCCTGGAACCCAAAAACAGTGGTTAATAGCTCATGAAAACAGCCATAAAACATAGAAACTACTAGTTTTTAGTCATATATCTCAAACATGTAGCAGGTCCTATAGGCCTTGCAAATCCAACTGGAACCCAAAAACTGTGGGCAACAGCTCTTGAAAATGGCAATAAACACGTAAACGACGAGTTTTTGGTCATAACTCTTCAACATGTATCGGGTCTTAAGGTCGTTGTAAATCGTCCTGAAACCCCAAACCTGTGGGAAATAGCTCATGAAAACGGCCATAAAACACAAAAACAACAAGTTTTTGGTCATATCTCTCATACAAGTAAGTGTTCTTACGAGGCATGCAAATCCACCTGGAACCCAAAAACTGTGGGCACTAACTCATGAAAACAACCATAAAACACGAAAACAACGATATTTTGGTCATAACTCTCAAACATGTATCGGGTCTTATGGTTGATGTAAATCTCCCCGAAACCATAAAACAGTGGGCACCAACGCATGAAAACGGCCATAAAACACAAAAGCGACGAGTTTTTGGTCATATCTCTCCAACATGTATCGGGTCTTAAGGTTGCTGTAAATCGCCTTGGAACCACAAAGCTGTGGGCGATAGCTCATGAAAACTGCCTAAAATGCGAAAACGACGATTTTCTGGTCAGATCTCTCAAACATGTAAGGGCTCTTACGAGGCATGCAAATCCACCTGGAACCCAAAAACTGTGGGAAAAAGCTCATGAAAACGACCATAAAACACGAAAACGATGAGTTTTTGGTCATAAATCTCAAACATGTATCGGGTCTTAAGGTCGTTGTAAATTGCCCTGGAACCCCAAAACAGTGGGCAATAGCTCATGAAAACGGCCATAAAACGCGAAAACTATGAGTTTTTAGTCATATATCTCAAACATGTAGCAGGTAATACAGGCCTTGCAAATCCAACCGGAACCCAAAAACTATGCGCAACAACTCATGAAAATGGCAATAAACACGAAAACAGCGAGTTTTTGGTCATAATCTCAAACATGTATCATGTATTAAGGTCGTTGTAAATCGCCCTGTAACCCCAAACCTGTGGGCAATAGATCATGAAAACGGCCATAAAACGCAAAAACAACAAGTTTTTGGTCATATCTCTCAAACAAGTAAGTGTTCATATAAGGCATGCAAATCCACCTGGAACCCAAAAACTGTGGGCACTAACTCCAGAAAACGGCCATAAAACACGAAAACAACGAGTTTTTGTTCATAACTCTCAAACATTTATCAGGTCTTAAAGTTGATGTAAATCGCCCTAAAACCATAAAACTATGGGCAATAACTCATGAAAATGGCCACCAATGACAAAAGAGACGAGATTTTGGTCATATCTCTCCAACATGTATCGGGTCTCAAGTTTGCTGTAAATCGCCCTGGAACCACAAAACAGTGGGGAATGGCTCATGAAAACGACCATAAAACGCGAAAACGATAATTTTTTGGTAATTTCTCTCAAACATGGAAGGGCTCTTACGAGGCATGCAAATCCTCCTGGAACCAAAAACTTTGGGTAGTAACTCATGAAAATGACCATAAAACAGAGAAACGACGAGTTTTAGATCATATCTCTCAAACATGTATCAGGTCTTAAGGTCGTTGTAAATGCATCGAACCAAACAAGCAGCAATAGCTCATAAAAACAGCCATAAAACGCAGAAACTAGTAGTTTTCAGTCATATATCTCAAACATGTAGCAGGTCCTATAGGCCTTGCAAATCCAACTAGAAGCCAAAAACTATGGGCAACAGCTCATGAAAATGGCAATAAACACGAAAACGACGAGTTTTTGGTCATAAATCACAAACATGTATCGCGTCTTAAGGCCGTTGTAAATCGCCCAGGAACCCCACACTTGTGGGCAATAGCTCTTGAAAACGGCGATAAAACGCAAAAACAACAAGTTTTTGGTCATATCTCTCAAACAAGTAAGTGTTATTATGAGGCATGCAAATCCACCTGGAACCCAAAATCTCTGGGCACTAACTCACAAAAACGACCATAAAACACGAAAACGATGAGTTTTTGGTCATAAATCTCAAACATGTATCGGGTCTTAAGGTCGTTGTAAATTGCCTTGGAACCCCAAAACAGTGGGCAATAGCTCATGAAAACGGCCATAAAACGCGAAAACTATGAGTTTTTAGTCATATATCTCAAACATGTAGCAGGTAATACAGGTCTTGCAAATCCAACCGGAACCCAAAAACTATGCGCAACAACTCATGAAAATGGCAATAAACACGAAAACAACGAGTTTTTGGTCATAATCTCAAACATGTATCATGTATTAAGGTCGTTGTAAATCGCCCTGTAACCCCAAACCTGTGGGCAATAGATCATGAAAACGGCCATAAAACGCAAAAACAACAAGTTTTTGGTCATATCTCTCATACAAGTAAGTGTTCTTATGAGGCATGCAAATCCACCTGGAACCAGAAACTGTGGGCACTAACTCATGAAAACAACCATAAAACACGAAAACAACGATATTTTGGCCATAACTCTCAAACATGTATCGGGTCTTATGGTTGATGTAAATCGCCCTGAAACCATAAAACAGTGGGCACCAACGCATGAAAACGGCCATAAAACACAAAAGCGACGAGTTTTTGGTCATATCTCACCAACATGTATCGGGTCTTAAGGTTGCTGTAAATCGCCTTGGAACCACAAAGCTGTGGGCGATAGCTCATGAAAACTGCCTAAAATGCGAAAACGACGATTTTCTGGTCATATCTCTCAAACATGTAAGGGCTCTTACGAGGCATGCAAATCCACCTGGAACCCAAAAACTGTGCGAAAAAGCTCATGAAAACGACCATAAAACACGAAAACGATGAGTTTTTGGTAATAAATCTCAAACATGTATCGGGTCTTAAGGTCGTTGTAAATTGCCCTGGAACCCCAAAACAGTGGGCAATAGCTCATGAAAACGGCCATAAAACGCGAAAACTATGAGTTTTTAGTCATACATCTCAAACATGTAGCAGGTCCTACAAGCCTTGCAAATCCAACCGGAACCCAAAAACTATGCGCAACAACTCATGAAAATGGCAATAAACACGAAAACAGCGAGTTTTTGGTCATAATCTCAAACATGTATCATGTCTTAAGGTCGTTGTAAATCGCCCTGTAACCCCAAACCTGTGGGCAATAGATCATGAAAACGGCCATAAAATGCAAAAACAACAAGTTTTTGGTCATATCTCTCAAACAAGTAAGTGTTCATATAAGGCATGCAAATCCACCTGGAACCCAAAAACTGTGGGCACTAACTCTAGAAAACGGCCATAAAACACGAAAACGACGAGTTTTGGTTCATAACTCTCAAACATTTATCAGGTCTTAAAGTTGATGTAAATCGCCCTAAAAGCATAATACTATGGGCAATAACTCATGAAAACGGCCACTAATCACAAAAGAGACGAGATTTTGGTCATATCTCTCCAACATGTATCGGGTCTCAAGTTTGCTGTAAATCGCCCTGGAACCACAAAACAGTGGGGAATGGCTCATGAAAACGGCCATAAAACGCGAAAACGATAATTTTTTGGTCATTTCTCTCAAACATGGAAGGGCTCCTACGAGGCATGCAAATCCTCCTGGAACCAAAAACTGTGGGTAGTAACTCATGAAAATGACCATAAAACAGAGAAACGACGAGTTTTAGATCATATGTCTCAAACATGTATCAGGTCTTAAGGTCGTTGTAAATCGCCCTGGAACCGCAAAACAGTGGGCAATAGCTCATAAAAACCGCCATAAAACGCAGAAACTACTAGTTTTCAGTCATATATCTCAAACATGTAGCAGGTCCTACAGGCCTTGCGAATCCAACTAGAAGCCAAAAACTATGGGCAACAGCTCATGAAAATGGCAATAAACACGAAAACGACGAGTTTTTGGTCATAAATTACAAACATGTATCGCGTCTTAAGGTCGTTGTAAATCGCCCAGGAACCCCACACCTATTGGCAATAGCTCTTGAAAACGGCCATAAAACACAAAAACAACAAGTTTTTGGTCATATCTCTCAAGCAAGTAAGTGTTCTTATGAGGCATGCAAATCCACCTAGAACCCAAAAACTCTGGGCACTAAATCACAAAAACGACCATAAAACACGAAAACGACGAGTTTTTAGTCATATCTCTCAAACATGTATCAGGTCTTAAGGTCATTGTAAATCGCCCTGGAACCCCAAAACATTGGGCAATAGCTCATGAAAACAGCCATAAAACATAGAAACTTCTAGTTTTTAGTCATATATCTCAAACATGTAGAAGGTCCTACAGGCCTTGCAAATCCAACTTGAACCCTAAAATTGTGGGCAACAGCTCTTGAAAATGGCAATAAACACGAAACGACGAGTTTTTGGTCATAACTCTTCAACATGTATCAGGTCTTAAGGTCGTTGTAAATCGCCCTGAAACCCCAAACCTGTGGGCAATAGCTCATGAAAAACGCCATAAAAAACAACAAGTTTTGGTCATATCTCTCAAGCAAGTAAGTGTTCTTATGAGGCATGCAAATCCACCTGGAACCCAAAAACTGTGGGCACTAACTCATGAAAACAACCATAAAACATGAAAACAACGATATTTTGGTCATAACTCTCAAACATGTATCGGGTCTTATGGTTGATGTAAATCGCCCCGAAACCATAAAACAGTGGGCACCAACGCATGAACACTGCCATAACACACAACAGCGACGAGATTTTGGTCATAACTCTCCAACATGTATCGGGTCTTAAGGTTGTTGTAAATCGCCTTGAAACCACAAAGCTGTGGGCGATAGCTCATGAAAACTGCCTAAAATGCGAAAACGACGATTTTCTGGTCATATCTCTCAAACATGTAAGGGCTCTTACGAGGCATGCAAATCCACCTGGAACCCAAAAACTGTGGAAAAAGCTCATGAAAAGCGACCATAAAACACGAAAAGCGATGAGTTTTGGTCATAAATCTCAAACATGTATCGGGTCTTAAGGTTGTAAATTGCCTGGAACCCCAAAACAGTGGCAATAGCTCATGAAACGGCCATAAAACGCGAAAACTATGAGTTTTTAGTCATATATCTCAAACATGTAGCAGTGTCTGCCTTGCAAATCCAACGGAACCCAAAAACTATGCGCAACAACTCATGAAAATGGCAATAAACACGAACAATGAGTTTTTGGTCATAATCTCAAACATGTATCATGTATTAAGGTCGTTGTAAATCGCCTCAGAACCCCAAACCTGTGGGCAATAGATCATGAAAACGGCCATAAAACGCAAAAACAACAAGTTTTTGGTCATATCTCTCAAACAAGTAAGTGTTCATATAAGGCATGCAAATCCACCTAGAACCCAAAAACTGTCGGCACTAACTCCAGAAAACGGCCATAAAACACGAAAACGACGAGTTTTTGTTCATAACTCTCAAACATTTATCAGGTCTTAAAGCTGATGTAAATCGCCCTAAAACCATAAAACTATGGGCAATAACTCATGAAAATGGCCACCAATGACAAAAGAGACGAGATTTTGGTCATATCTCTCCAACATGTATCGGGTCTCAAGTTTGCTATAAATCGCCCTGGAACCACAAAACAGTAGGGAATGGCTCATGAAAACGACCATAAAACACGAAAACGATAATTTTTTGGTAATTTCTCTGAAACATGGAAGGGCTCTTACGAGGCATGCAAATCCTCCTGGAACCAAAAACTTTGGGTAGTAACTCGTGAAAATGACCATAAAACAGAGAAACAACGAGTTTTAGATCATATCTCTCGAACATGTATCAGGTCTTAGGGTCGTTGTAAATCGCCCTGAACCGCAAAACAGTGGGCAATAGCTCATAAAAACCGCCATAAAACGCAGAAACTAGTAGTTTTCAGTCATATATCTCAAACATGTAGCAGGTCCTACAGGCCTTGTGAATCCAACTAGAAGCCAAAAACTATGGGCAACAGCTCGTGAAAATGGCAATAAACACGAAAGCAGCGAGTTTTGGTCATAAATTACAAACATGTATCGCGTCTTAAGGTCGTTGTAAATCGCCCAGGAACCCCACACCTGTTGGCAATAGCTCTTGAAAACGGCCATAAAACACAAAAACAACAAGTTTTTGGTCATATCTCTCAAGCAAGTAAGTGTTCTTATGAGGCATGCAAATCCACCTGGAACCCAAAAACTCTGGGCACTAAATCACAAAAACGACCATAAAACACGAAAACGACGAGTTTTTAGTCATATCTCTCAAACATGTATCAGGTCTTAAGGTCATTGTAAATCGCCCTGGAACCCCAAAACATTGGGCAATAGCTCATGAAAATAGCCATAAAACATAGAAACTTCTAGTTTTTAGTCATATATCTCAAACATGTAGAAGGTCCTATAGGCCTTGCAAATCCAACTGGAACCCTAAAATTGTGGGCAACAGCTCTTGAAAATGGCAATAAACATGAAACGACGAGTTTTTGGTCATAACTCTTCAACATGTATCAGGTCTTAAGGTCGTTGTAAATCGCCCTGAAACACCAAACCTGTGGGTAATAGCTCATGAAAACGGCCATAAAACGCAAAAACAACAAGTTTTTGGTCATATCTCTCATACAAGTAAGTGTTCTTATGAGGCATGCAAATCCACCTGGAACCCAAAAACTGTGGGCACTAACTCATGAAAACAACCATAAAACATGAAAACAACGATATTTTGGTCATAACTCTCAAACATGTATCGGGTCTTATGGTTGATGTAAATCGCCCCGAAACCATAAAATAGTGGGCACCAACGCATGAAAACAGCCATAAAACACAAAAGCGACGAGTTTTTGGTCATATCTCTCCAACATGTATCGGGTCTTAAGGTTGCTGTAAATCGCCTTGGCACCACAAAGCTGTGGGCGATAGCTCATGAAAACTGCCTAAAATGCGAAAACGACGATTTTCTGGTCATATCTCTCAAACATGTAAGGGCTCTTACGAGGCATGCAAATCCACCTGGAACCCAAAAACTGTGGGAAAAAGCTCATGAAAACGACCATAAAACACGAAAACGATGAGTTTTTGGTAATAAATCTCAAACATGTATCGGGTCCTAAGGTCGTTGTAAATTGCCATGGAACCCCAAAACAGTGTGCAATAGCTCATGAAAACGGCCATAAAACGCGAAAACTATGATTTTTGGTCATATATCTCAACCATGTAGCAGGTCCTACAGGCCTTGGAAATCCAACCGAAACCCAAAAACTATGCGCAACAACTCATGAAAATGGCAATAAACACGAAAACAGCGAGTTTCTGGTCATAATCTCAAACATGTATCATGTCTTAAGGTCTTTGTAAATCGCCCTGTAACCCCAAACTTGTGGGCAATAGATCATGAAAACGGCCATAAAACGCAAAAACAACAAGTTTTTGGTCATATCTCTCAAACAAGTAAGTGTTCATATAAGGCATGCAAATCCACCTGGAACCCAAAAGCTGGGCACTAACTCTAGAAACGGCCATAAAACATGAAAAGCGAAGTTTTGGTTCATAACTCTCAAACATTTATCAGGTCTTAAAGTTGATGTAAATCGCCCTAAAACCATAATACTATGGGCAATAACTCATGAAAACGGCCACTAATCACAAAAGAGACGAGATTTTGGTCATATCTCTCCAACATGTATCGGGTCTCAAGTTTGCTGTAAATCGCCCTGGAACCACAAAACAGTGGGGAATGGCTCATGAAAACAGCCATAAAACGCGAAAACGATAATTTTTTGGTCATTTCTCTCAAACATGGAAGGGCTCCTACGAGGCATGCAAATCCTCCTAGAACCAAAAACTGTGGGTAGTAACTCATGAAAATGACCATAAAACAGAGAAACGACGAGTTTTAGATCATATCTCTGAAACATGTATCAGGTCTTAAGGTCGTTGTAAATCGCCCTGGAACCGCAAAACAGTGGGCAATAGCTCATAAAACCCGCCATAAAACGCGAAAACTATGATTTTTTGGTCATATATCTCAAATATGTAGCACGTCCTACAGGCCTTGGAAATCCAACCGGAACCCAAAAACTATGCGCAACAACTCATGAAAATGGCAATAAACACGAAAACAACGAGTTTTTGGTCATAATCTCAAACATGTATCATGTCTTAAGGTCGTTGTAAATCGCCCTGTAACCCCAAACCTGTGGGCAATAGATCATGAAAACGGCCATAAAGCGTAAAAACAACAAGTTTTTTGTCATATCTCTCAAACAAGTAAGTGTTCATATAAGGCATGCAAATCCACCTGGAACCCAAAAACTATGGGCACTAACTCTAGAAAAGCCAGTAAACACGAATTTATTTTTTGTTCATAACTCTCAAACATTTATCAGGTCTTAAGGTTGATGTAAATCGCCCTAAAACCATAAAACTATAGGCAATAACTCATGAAAATGGCCACCAATCACAAAAGAGACGAGATTTTGGTCATATCTCTCCAACATGTATCGGGTCTCAAGTTTGATGTAAATCGCCCTAGAACCCCAAAACAGTGGGGGATGGCTCATGAAAACGACCATAAAACGTGAAAACGATAATTTTTTGGTCATTTCTCTCAAACATGGAAGGGCTCTTACGAGGCATGCAAATCCTCCTGGATCCAAAAACTGTGGGAAGTAACTCATGAAAATGACCATAAAACAGAGAAACGACGAGTTTTAGATCATATCTCTCAAACATGTATCAGGTCTTAAGGTCGTTGTAAATCGCCCTGAACCGCAAAAACAAAGGCAATAGCTCATAAAAACCGCCATAAAACGCAGAAACTACTAGTTTTCAGTCATATATCTCAAACATGTAGCAGGTCCTATAGGCCTTGCAAATCCAACTAGAAGCCAAAAACTATGGGCAACAGCTCATGAAAATGGCAATAAACATGAAAACTACGAGTTTTTGGTCATAAATCACAAGCATGTATCGCATCTTCAGGTCGTTGTAAATCGCCCAGGAACCCCACACCTGTGGGCAATAGCTCTTGAAAACGGCCATAAGACGCAAAAACAACAAGTTTTTGGTCATATCTCTCAAACAAATAAGTGTTCTTATGAGGCATGCAAATCCACCTGGAACCCAAAAACTCTGGGCACTAACTCACAAAAACGACCATAAAACACGAAAACGACGAGTTTTTGGTCATATCTCTCAAACATGTATCAGGTCTTAAGGTCATTGTAAATCGCCCTGGAACCCCAAAACAATGGTTAATAGCTCATGAAAATAGCCATAAAACATAGAAACTACTAGTTTTTAGTCATATATCTCAAACATGTAGCAGGTCCTATAGGCCTTGCAAATCCAACTGGAACCCAAAAACTGTGGGCAACAGCTCTTGAAAATCGCAATAAACACGAAAACGACGAGTTTTTGGTCATAACTCTTCAACATGTATCGGGTCTTAAGGTCGTTGTAAATCGCCCTGAAACCCCAAACCTGTGGGCAATAGCTCATGAAAACGGCCATAAAACGCAAAAACAACAAGTTTTTGGTCATATCTCTCATACAAGTAAGTGTTCTTACGAGGCATGCAAATCCACCTGGAACCCAAAAACTGTGGGCACTAACTCATGAAAACAACCATAAAACATGAAAACAACGATATTTTGGTCATAACTCTCAAACATGTATCGGGTCTTATGGTTGATGTAAATCGCCCCGAAACAATAAAATAGTGGGCACCAACGCATGAAAACGGCCATAAAACTCAAAAGCGACGAGTTTTTGGTCATATCTCTCCAACATGTATCGGGTCTTAAGGTTGCTGTAAATCGCCTTGGAACCACAAAGCTGTGGGCGATAGCTCATGAAAACTGCCTAAAATGCAAAAACGACGATTTTCTGGTCATATCTCTCAAACATGTAAGGGCTCTTACGAGGCATGCAAATCCACCTGGAACCCAAAAACTGTGGGAAAAAGCTCATGAAAACGACCATAAAACACGAAAACGATGAGTTTTTGGTCATAAATCTCAAACATGTATCGGGTCTTAAGGTCGTAAAATTGCCCCGAACCCCAAAACAGTGGGCAATAGCTCATGAAAACGGCCATAAAATGCGAAAACTATGAGTTTTTGGTCATATATCTCAAACATGTAGCAGGTCCTACAGGCCTTGCAAATCCAACCGGAACCCAAAAACTATGCGCAACAACTGATGAAAATGGCAATAAACACGAAAACGGCGAGTTTTTGGTCATAATCTCAAACATGTATCATGTCTTAAGGTCGTTGTAAATCGCCCTAGAACCCCAAACCTGTGGGCAATAGATCATGAAAACGGCCATAAAACGCAAAAAACAACAAGTTTTTGGTCATATCTCTCAAACAAGTAAGTGTTCATATAAGGCATGCAAATCCACCCGGAACCCAAAAACTATGGGCACTAACTCTAGAAAACGGCCATAAAACACGAAAACGACGAGTTTTTGTTCATAACTCTCAAATATTTATCAGGTCTTAAGGTTGATGTAAATCGCCCTAAAACCATTAAACTATGGGCAATAACTCATGAAAATGGCCACCAATCACAAAAGAGACGAGATTTTGGTCATATCTCTCCAACATGTATCAGGTCTCAAGTTTGCTGTAAATCGCCCTAGAACCACAAAACAGTGGGGAATGGCTAATGAAAACGACCATAAAACGCGAAAACGATAATTTTTTGGTCATTTCTCTCAAACATGGAAGGGCTCTTACGAGGCATGCAAATCCTCCTGGAACCAAAAACTATGGGTAGTAACTCATAAAAATGACCATAAAACAGAGAAACGACGAGTTTTAGATCATATCTCTCAAACATGTATCAGGTCTTAAGGTCGTTGTAAATCGCCCTGAACCGCAAAACAAAGGCGATAGCTCATAAAAACCGCCATAAAACACAGAAACTACTAGTTTTCAGTCATATATCTCAAACATGTAGCAGGTCCTATAGGCCTTGCAAATCCAACTAGAAGCCAAAAACTATGGGCAACAGCTCATGAAAATGGCAATAAACACGAAAATGACGAGGTTTTGGTCATAAATCACAAGCATGTATCGCATCTTAAGGTCGTTGTAAATCGCCCAGGAACCCCACACCTGTGGGCAATAGCTCTTGAAAACGGCCATAAAACGCAAAAACAACAAGTTTTTGGTCATATCTCTCAAACAAGTAAGTGTTCTTATGAGGCATGCAAATCCACCTGGAACCCAAAAACTCTGGGCACTAACTCACAAAAACGACCATAAAACACGAAAACGACGAGTTTTTGGTCATATCTCTCAAACATGTATCAGGTCTTAAGGTGATTGTAAATCGCCCTGGAACCCAAAAACAGTGGTTAATAGCTCATGAAAACAACCATAAAACATAGAAACTACTAGTTTTTAGTCATATATCTCAAACATGTTGCAGGTCCTATAGGCCTTGCAAATCCAACTGGAACCCAAAAACTATGGGCAACAGCTCTTGAAAATGGCAATAAACACGTAAACGACGAGTTTTTGGTCATAACTCTTCAACATGTATCGGGTCTTAAGGTCGTTGTAAATCGTCCTGAAACCCCAAACCTGTGGGCAATAGCTCATGAAAACGGCCATAAAACGCAAAACAACAAGTTTTTGGTCATATCTCTCATACAAGTAAGTGTTCTTACGAGGCATGCAAATCCACCTGGAACCCAAAAACCGTGGGCACTAACTCATGAAAACAACCATAAAACACGAAAACAACGATATTTTGGTCATAACTCTCAAACATGTATCGGGTCTTATGGTTGATGTAAATCGCCCTGAAACCATAAAACAGTGGGCACCAACGCATGAAAACGGCCATAAAACACAAAAGCGACGAGTTTTTGGTCATATCTCTCCAGCATGTATCGGGTCTTAAGGTTGCTGTAAATCGCCTTGAAACCACAAAGCTGTGGGCGATAGCTCATGAAAACTGCCTAAAATGCGAAAATGACGATTTTCTGGTCATATCTCTCAAACATGTAAGGGCTCTTACGAGGCATGCAAATCCACCTGGAACCCAAAAACTGTGGGAAAAAGCTCATGAAAACGACCATAAAACACGAAAACGATGAGTTTTTGGTCATAAATCTCAAACATGTATCGGGTCTTAAGGTCGTTGTAAATTGCCCTGGAACCCCAAAACAGTGGGCAATAGCTCATGAAAACGGCCATAAAACGCGAAAACTATGAGTTTTTAGTCATATATCTCAAACATGTAGCAGGTAATACAGGCCTTGCAAATCCAACCGGAACCCAAAAACTATGCGCAACAACTCATGAAAATGGCAATAAACACGAAAACAGCGAGTTTTTGGTCATAATCTCAAACATGTATCATGTATTAAGGTCGTTGTAAATCGCCCTGTAACCCCAAACCTGTGGGCAATAGATCATGAAAACGGCCATAAAACGCAAAAACAACAAGTTTTTGGTCATATCTCTCAAACAAGTAAGTGTTCATATAAGGCATGCAAATCCACCTGGAACCCAAAAACTGTCGGCACTAACTCCAGAAAACACGAAAACGACGAGTTTTTGTTCATAACTCTCAAACATTTATCAGGTCTTAAAGCTGATGTAAATCGCCCTAAAACCATAAAACTATGGGCAATAACTCATGAAAATGGCCACCAATGACAAAAGAGACGAGATTTTGGTCATATCTCTCCAACATGTATCGGGTCTCAAGTTATCTATAAATCGCCCTGGAACCACAAAACAGTAGGGAATGGCTCATGAAAACGACCATAAAACACGAAAACGATAATTTTTTGGTAATTTCTCTCAAACATGGAAGGGCTCTTACGAGGCATGCAAATCCTCCTGGAACCAAAAACTTTGGGTAGTAACTCATGAAAATGACCATAAAACAGAGAAACGACGAGTTTTAGATCATATGTCTCAAACATGTATCAGGTCTTAAGGTCGTTGTAAATCGCCCTGAACCGCAAAACAGTGGGCAATAGCTCATAAAAACCGCCATAAAACGCAGAAACTAGTAGTTTTCAGTCATATATCTCAAACATGTAGTAGGTCCTACAGGCCTTGCGAATCCAACTAGAAGCCAAAAACTATGGGCAACAGCTCGTGAAAATGGCAATAAACACGAAAACGACGAGTTTTTGGTCATAAATTACAAACATGTATCGCGTCTTAAGGTCGTTGTAAATCGCCCAGGAACCCCACACCTGTTGGCAATAGCTCTTGAAAACGGCCATAAAACACAAAAACAACAAGTTTTTGGTCATATCTCTCAAGCAAGTAAGTGTTCTTAAGAGGCATGCAAATCCACCTGGAACCCAAAAACTCTGGGCACTAAATCACAAAAACGACCATAAAACACGAAAACGACGAGTTTTTAGTCATATCTCTCAAACATGTATCAGGTCTTAAGGTCATTGTAAATCGCCCTGGAACCCCAAAACATTGGGCAATAGCTCATGAAAACAGCCATAAAACATAGAAATTTCTAGTTTTTAGTCATATATCTCAAACATGTAGAAGGTCCTATAGGCCTTGCAAATCCAACTGGAACCCTAAAATTGTGGGCAACAGCTCTTGAAAATGGCAATAAACACGAAACGACAACATGTATCGGGTCTTAAGGTCGTTGTAAATCGCCCTGAAACCCCAAACATGTGGGCAATAGCTCATGAAAACGGCCATAAAACGCAAAAACAACAAGTTTTTGGTCATATCTCTCATGCAAGTAAGTGTTCTTATGAGGCATGTAAATCCACCTGGAACCCAGAAACTGTACGCACTAACTCATGAAAACAACCATAAAACACGAAAACAACGATATTTTGGTCATAACTCTCAAACATGTATCGGGTCTTATGGTTGATGTAAATCGCCCCGAAACCATAAAACAGTGGGCACCAACGCATGAAAACGGCCATAAAACACAAAAGCGAAGAGTTTTTGGTCATATCTCTCCAACATGTATCGGGTCTTAAGGTTGCTGTAAATCGCCTTGGAACCACAAAGCTGTGGGCGATAGCTCATGAAAACTGCCTAAAATGCGAAAACGACGATTTTCGGGTCATCTCTCTCAAACATGTAAGGGCTCTTACGAGGCATGCAAATCCACCTGGAACCCAAAAACTGTGGGAAAAAGCTCATGAAAACGACCATAAAACACGAAAACGATGAGTTTTTGGTCATAACTCTCAAACATGTATCGGGTCTTAAGGTCGTTGTAAATTGCCATGGAACCCCAAAACAGTGTGCAATAGCTCATGAAAACGGCCATAAAACGCGAAAACTATGAGTTTTTGGTCATATATCTCAAACATGTAGCAGCTCCTACAGGCCTTGGAAATCCAACCGAAACCCAAAAACTATGCGCAACAACTCATGTAAATGGCAATAAACACGAAAACAGCGAGTTTTTGGTCATAATCTCAAACATGTATCATGTCTTAAGGTCGTTGTAAATCGCCCTGTAACCCCAAACCTGTGGGCAATAGATCATGAAAACGGCCATAAAACGCAAAAACAACAAGTTTTTGGTCATATCACTCAAACAAGTAAGTGTTCATATAAGGCATGCAAATCCACCTGGAACCCAAAAACTGTGGGCACTAACTCTAGAAAACGGCCATAAAACACGAAAACGACGAGTTTTGGTTCATAACTCTCAAACATTTATCAGGTCTTAAAGTTGATGTAAATCGCCCTAAAACCATAATACTATGGGCAATAACTCATGAAAACGGCCACTAATCACAAAAGAGACGAGATTTTGGTCATATCTCTCCAACATGTATCGGGTCTCAAGTTTGCTGTAAATCGCCCTGGAACCACAAAACAGTGGGGAATGGCTCATGAAAACAGCCATAAAACGCGAAAACGATAATTTTTTGGTCATTTCTCTCAAACATGGAAGGGCTCCTACGAGGCATGCAAATCCTCCTGGAACCAAAAACTGTGGGTAGTAACTCATGAAAATGACCATAAAACAGAGAAACGACGAGTTTTAGATCATATCTCTCAAACATGTATCAGGTCTTAAGGTCGTTGTAAATCGCCCTGGAACCGCAAAACAGTGGGCAATAGCTCATAAAAACCGCCATAAAACGCAGAAACTACTAGTTTTCAGTCATATATCTCAAACATGTAGCAGGTCCTACAGGCCTTGCGAATCCAACTAGAAGCCAAAAACTATGGGCAACAGCTCGTGAAAATGGCAATAAACACGAAAACGACGAGTTTTTGGTCATAAATTACAAACATGTATCGCGTCTTAAGGTCGTTGTAAATCGCCCAGGAACCCCACACCTGTTGGCAATAGCTCTTGAAAACGGCCATAAAACACAAAAATAACAAGTTTTTGGTCATATCTCTCAAGCAAGTAAGTGTTCTTATGAGGCATGCAAATCCACCTGGAACCCAAAAACTCTGGGCACTAAATCACAAAAACGACCATAAAACACGAAAACGACGAGTTTTTAGTCATATCTCTCAAACATGTATCAGGTCTTAAGGTCATTGTAAATCGCCCTGGAACCCCAAAACATTGGGCAATAGCTCATGAAAACAGCCATAAAACATAGAAACTTCTAGTTTTTAGTCATATATCTCAAACATGTAGAAGGTCCTATAGGCCTTGCAAATCCAACTGGAACCCTAAAATTGTGGGCAACAGCTCTTGAAAATGGCAATAAACACGAAACGACGAGTTTTTGGTCATAACTCTTCAACATGTATCGGGTCTTAAGGTCGTTGTAAATCGCCCTGAAACCCCAAACCTGTGGGCAATAGCTCATGAAAACGGCCATAAAACGCAAAAACAACAAGTTTTTGGTCATATCTCTCATACAAGTAAGTGTTCTTATGAGGCATGCAAATCCACCTGGAACCCAAAAACTGTGGGCACTAACTCATGAAAACAACCATAAAACATGAAAACAACGATATTTTGGTAATAACTCTCAAACATGTATCGGGTCTTATGGTTGATGTAAATCGCCCCGAAACCATAAAATAGTGGGCACCAACGCATGAAAACGGCCATAAAACACAAAAGCGACGAGTTTTTGGTCATATCTCTCCAACATGTATCGGGTCTTAAGGTTGCTGTAAATCGCCTTGGAACCACAAAGCTGTGGGCAATAGCTCATGAAAACGGCCATAAAACGCAAAAACAACAAGTTTGTGGTCATATCTCTCATGCAAGTAAGTGTTCTTATGAGGCATGTAAATCCACCTGGAACCCAAAAACTGTGGGAAAAAGCTCATGAAAACGACCATAAAACACGAAAACGATGAGTTTTTGGTCATAAATCTCAAACATGTATCGGGTCTTAAGGTCGTTGTAAATTGCCCTGGAACCCCAAAACAGTGGGCAATAGCTCATGAAAACGGCCATAAAATGCGAAAACTATGAGTTTTTGGTCATATATCTCAAACATGTAGCAGGTCCTACAGGCCTTGGAAATCCAACCGAAACCCAAAAACTATGCGCAACAACTCATGAAAATGGCAGTAAACACGAAAACAACGAGTTTTTGGTCATAATCTCAAACATGTATCATGTCTTAAGGTCGTTGTAAATCGCCCTGTAACCCCAAACCTGTGGGCAATAGATCATGAAAACGGCCATAAAACGCAAAAACAACAAGTTTTGGTCATATCTCTCAAACAAGTAAGTGTTCATATAAGGCATGCAAATCCACCTGGAACCCAAAAACTATGGGCACTAACTCTAGAAAACGGCCATAAAACACGAAAACGACGAGTTTTGGTTCATAACTCTCAAACATTTATCAGGTCTTAAAGTTGATGTAAATCGCCCTAAAACCATAATACTATGGGCAATAACTCATGAAAACGGCCACTAATCACAAAAGAGACGAGATTTTGGTCATTTCTCTCCAACATGTATCGGGTCTCAAGTTTGCTGTAAATCGCCCTGGAACCACAAAACAGTGGGGAATAGTTCATGAAAACGGCCATAAAACGCGAAAACGATAATTTTTTGGTCATTTCTCTCAAACATGGAAGGGCTCCTACGAGGCATGCAAATCCTCCTGGAACCCAAAAACTGTGGGAAAAAGCTCATGAAAACGACCATAAAACACGAAAACGATGAGTTTTTGGTCATAACTCTCAAACATGTATCGGGTCTTAAGGTCGTTGTAAATTGCCATGGAACCCCAAAACAGTGTGCAATAGCTCATGAAAACGGCCATAAAACGCGAAAACTATGAGTTTTTGGTCATATATCTCAAACATGCAGCAGGTCCTACAGGCCTTGCGAATCCAACTAGAAGCCAAAAACTATGGGCAACAGCTCGTGAAAATGGCAATAAACACGAAAACGACGAGTTTTTGGTCATAAATTACAAACATGTATCGCGTCTTAAGGTCGTTGTAAATCGCCCAGGAACCCCACACCTGTTGGCAATAGCTCTTGAAAACGGCCATAAAACACAAAAACAACAAGTTTTTGGTCATATCTCTCAAGCAAGTAAGTGTTCTTATGAGGCATGCAAATCCACCTGGAACCCAAAAACTCTGGGCACTAAATCACAAAAACGACCATAAAACACGAAAACGACGGGTTTTTAGTCATATATCTCAAACATGTATCAGGTCTTAAGGTCATTGTAAATCGCCCTGGAACCCCAAAACATTGGGCAATAGCTCATGAAAACAGCCATAAAACATAGAAACTTCTAGTTTTTAGTCATATATCTCAAACATGTAGAAGGTCCTATAGGCCTTGCAAATCCAACTGGAACCCTAAAATTGTGGGCAACAGCTCTTGAAAATGGCAATAAACGAAAGCAGAGTTTGTGGTCATAACTCTTCAACATGTATCGGGTCTTAAGGTCGTTGTAAATCGCCCTGAAACCCCAAACCTGTGGGCAATAGCTCATGAAAACGGCCATAAAACGCAAAAACAACAAGTTTTTGGTCATATCTCTCATACAAGTAAGTGTTCTTATGAGGCATGCAAATCCACCTGGAACCCAAAAACGGTGGGCACAAACTCATGAAAACAACCATAAAACATGAAAACAACGATATTTTGGTCATAACTCTCAAACATGTATCGGGTCTTATGGTTGATGTAAATCGCCCCGAAACCATAAAACAGTGGGCACCAACGCATGAAAACGGCCATAAAACACAAAAGCGACGAGTTTTTGGTCATATCTCTCCAACATGTATCGGGTCTTAAGGTTGCTGTAAATCGCCTTGGAACCACAAAGCTGTGGGCGATAGCTCATGAAAACTGCCTAAAATGCGAAAACGACGATTTTCTGGTCATATCTCTCAAACATGTAAGGGCTCTTACGAGGCATGCAAATCCACCTGGAACCCAAAAACTGTGGGAAAAAGCTCATGAAAACGACCATAAAACACGAAAACGATGAGTTTTTGGTCATAACTCTCAAACATGTATCGGGTCTTAAGGTCGTTGTAAATTGCCATGGAACCCCAAAACAGTGTGCAATAGCTCATGAAAACGGCCATAAAACGCGAAAACTATGAGTTTTTGGTCATATATCTCAAACATGTAGCAGGTCCTACAGGCCTTGGAAATCCAACCGAAACCCAAAAACTATGCGCAACAACTCATGAAAATGGCAATAAACACGAAAACAGCGAGTTTTTGGTCATAATCTCAAACATGTATCATGTCTTAAGGTCGTTATAAATCGCCCTGTAACCCCAAACCTGTGGGCAATAGATCATGAAAGCGGCCATAAAACGCAAAAACAACAAGTTTTTGGTCATATCTCTCAAACAAGTAAGTGTTCATATAAGGCATGCAAATCCACCTGGAACCCAAAAACTGTGGGCACTAACTCTAGAAAACGGCCATAAAACACGAAAACGACGAGTTTTGGTTCATAACTCTAAAACATTTATCAGGTCTTAAAGTTGATGTAAATCGCCCTAAAACCATAATACTATGGGCAATAACTCATGAAAACGGCCACTAATCACAAAAGAGACGAGATTTTGGTCATATCTCTCCAACATGTATCGGGTCTCAAGTTTGTTGTAAATCGCCCTGGAACCACAAAACAGTGGGGAATGGCTCATGAAAACGGCCATAAAACGCGAAAACGATAATTTTTTGGTCATTTCTCTCAAACATGGAAGGGCTCCTACGAGGCATGCAAATCCTCCTCGAACCAAAAACTGTGGGTAGTAACTCATGAAAATGACCATAAAACAGAGAAACGACGAGTTTTAGATCATATCTCTCAAACATGTATCAGGTCTTAAGGTCGTTGTAAATCGCCCTGGAACCGCAAAACAGTGGGCAATAGCTCATAAAAACCGCCATAAAACGCCAAAACTATGATTTTTTGGTCATATATCTCAAACATGTAGTAGGTCCTACCGGCCTTGGAAATCCAACCGGAACCCAAAAACTATGCGCAACAACTCATGAAAATGGCAATAAACACGAAAACAATGAGTTTTTGGTCATAAATCACAAGCATGTATCGCATCTTAAGGTCGTTGTAAATCGCCCTGTAACCCCAAACCTGTGGGCAATATATCATGAAAACGGCCATAAAACGCAAAAACAACAAGTTTTTTGTCATATCTCTCAAATAAGTAAGTGTTCATATAAGGCATGCAAATCCACTTGGAACCCAAAAACTGTGGGCACTAACTCTAGAAAACGTCCATAAAACACGAAAACGACGAGTTTTTGTTCATAACTCTCAAACATTTATCAGGTCTTAAAGTTGATGTAAATCGCCCTCAAACCATAAAACTATGGGCAATAACTCATGAAAACGGCCACCAATCACAAAAGAGACGAGATTTTGGTCATATCTCTCCAACATGTATCGGGTCTCAAGTTTGATGTAAATACTCGAACCCCAAAACAGTGGGCAATGGCTCATGAAAACGACCATAAAACGCGAAAACGATAATTTTTTGGTCATTTCTCTCAAACATGGAAGGGCTCTTACGAGGCATGCAAATCCTCCTGGAACCAAAAACTGTGGGTAGTAACTCATGAAAATGACCATAAAACAGAGAAACGACGAGTTTTAGATCATATCTCTCAAACATGTATCAGGTCTTAAGGTCGTTGTAAATTGCCCTGAACCGCAAAACAGTGGCAATAGCTCATAAAAACCGCCATAAATCGCAGAAACTACTAGTTTTCAGTCATATGTCTCAAACATGTAGCAGGTCCTATAGGCCTTGCAAATCCAACTAGAAGCCAAAAATTATGGGCAACAGCTCATGAAAATGGCAATAAACACGAAAACGACGAGTTTTTGGTCATAAATCACAAGCATGTATCGCATCTTAAGGTCGTTGTAAATCGCCCAGGAACCCCACACCTGTGGGCAATAGCTCTTGAAAACGGCCATAAAACACAAAAACAACAAGTTTTTGGTCATATCTCTCAAACAAGTAAGTGTTCTTATGAGGCATGCAAATCCACCTGGAACCCAAAAACTCTGGGCACTAACTCACAAAAACGACCATAAAACACGAAAACGACGAGTTTTTGGTCATATCTCTCAAACATGTATCAGGTTTTAAGGTCATTGTAAATCGCCCTGGAACCCCAAAACAGTGGTTAATAGCTCATGAAAATAGCCATAAAATATAGAAACTACTAGTTTTTAGTCATATATCTCAAACATGTAGCAGGTCCTATAGGCCTTGCAAATCCAACTGGAACCCAAAAACTGTGGGCAACAGCTCTTGAAAATCGCAATAAACACGAAAATGACGAGTTTTTGGTCATAACTCTTCAACATGTATCGGGTCTTAAGGTCGTTGTAAATCGCCCTGAAACCCCAAACCTGTGGGCAATAGCTCATGAAAACGGCCATAAAACGGAAAAACAACAAGTTTTTGGTCATATCTCTCATACAAGTAAGTGTTCTTACGAGGCATGCAAATCCACCTGGAACCCAAAAACTGTGGGCACTAACTCATGAAAACAACCATAAAACACGAAAACAACGATATTTCGCTCATAACTCTCAAACATGTATCGGGTCTTATGGTTGATGTAAATCGCCCTGAAACCATAAAACAGTGGGCACCAACGCATGAAAACGGCCATAAAACAGAAAAGCAACAAGTTTTTGGTCATATCTCTCCAACATGTATCGGGTCTTAAGGTTAGAATCGCCTTGGAACCACAAAGTGGGCGATAGCTCATGAAAACGCCTAAAATGCGAAAAGCGATTTTTTTCGGTCATATCTCTCAAACATGTAAGGGCTCTTACGAGGCATGCAAATCCACCGAACCCAAAAGTGGGGAAAAAGCTCATGAAAACGACCATAAAACACGAAAACGATGAGTTTTTGGTCATAACTCTCAAACATGTATCGGGTATTAAGGTCGTTGTAAATTGCCCTGGAACCCCAAATTAGTGGGCAATAGCTCATGAAAACGGCCATAAAACGCGAAAACTATGAGTTTTTAGTCATATATCTCAAACATGTAGCAGTCCTATGGTGCCTTGGAAATCCAACCGAAACCCAAAAACTATGCGCAACAACTCATGAAAATGGCAATAAACACGAAAACAACGAGTTTTTGGTCATAATCTCAAACATGTATCATGTCTTAAGGTCATTGTAAATCGCGCTGTAACCCCAAACCTGTGGGCAATAGATCATGAAAACGGCCAGAAAACGCAAAAACAACAAGTTTTTTGTCATATCACTCAAACAAGTAAGTGTTCATATAAGGCATGCAAATCCACCTGGAACCCAAAAACTGTGGGCACTAACTCTAGAAAACGTCCATAAAACACGAAAACGACGAGTTTTTGTTCATAACTCTCAAACATTTATCAGGTCTTAAAGTTGATGTAAATCGCCCTAAAACCATAAAACTATGGGCAATAACTCATGAAAACGGCCACCAATCACAAAAGAGACGAGATTTTGGTCATATCTCTCCAACATGTATCGGGTCTCAAGTTTGATGTAAATCGCCCTGGAACCACAAAACAGTGGGGAATGGCTCATGAAAACGACCATAAAACGCGAAAACGTTAATTTTTTGGTCATTTCTCTCAAACATGGAAGGGCTCTTACGAGGCATGCAAATCCTCCTGGAACCAAAAACTGTGGGTAGTAACTCATGAAAATGACCATAAAACAGAGAAACGACGAGTTTTAGATCATATCTCTCAAACATGTATCAGGTCTTAAGGTCGTTGTAAATCGCCCTAAACCGCAAAACAGTGGGCAATAGCTCATAAAAACCGCCATAAAACGCAGAAACTACTAGTTTTCAGTCATATATCTCAAACATGTAGCAGGTCCTATAGGCCTTGGAAATCCAACTAGAAGCCAAAAACTATGGGCAACAACTCATGAAAATGGCAATAAACACGAAAACGAAGAGTTTTTGGTCATTAATCACAAACATGTATCGCATCTTAAGGTCATTGTAAATCGCCCAGGAACCCCACACCTGTGGGCAATAGCTCTTGAAAACGGCCATAAAACGCAAAAACAACAAGTTTTTGGTCATATCTCTCAAACAAGTAAGTGTTCTTATGAGGCATGCAAATCCACCTGGGCCCAAAACCTCTGGGCACTAACTCACAAAAACGACCATAAAACACGAAAACGACGAATTTTTGGTCATATCTCTCAAACATGTATCAGGTCTTAAGGTCATTGTAAATCGCCCTGGAACCCCAAAACAGTGGGCAATAGCTCATGAAAACAGCCATAAAACATAGAAACTACTAGTTTTTAGTCATATATCTCAAACATGTAGCAGGTCCTATAGGCCTTGCAAATCCAACTGGAACCCAAAAATTGTGGGCAACACCTCTTGAACATGGCAATAAACACGAAAACGACGAGTTTTTGGTCATAAATCTTCAACATGTATCGGGTCTTAAGGTCGTTGTAAATCGCCCTGAAACCCCAAACCTGTGGGCAATAGCTCATGAAAACGGCCATAAAACGCAAAAACAACAAGTTTTTGGTCATATCTCTCATACAAGTAAGTGTTCTTACCAGGCATGCAAATCCACCTGGAACCCAAAAACTGTGGGCACTAACTCATGAAAACAACCATAAAACACGAAAACAACGATATTTTGGTCACAACTCTCAAACATGTATCGGGTATTATGGTTGATGTAAATCGCCCTGAAACCATAAAACAGTGGGCACCAACGCATGAAAACGGCCATAAAACAGAAAAACAACGAGTTTTTGGTCATATCTCTCCAACATGTATCGGGTCTTAAGGTTGCTGTAAATCGCCTTGGAACCACAAAGTTGTGGGCGATAGCTCATGAAAACTGCCTAAAATGCGAAAACGACGATTTTCTGGTGATATCTCTCAAACATGTAAGGGCTCTTACGAGGCATGCAAATCCACCTGGAACCCAAAAACTATGGGAAAAAGCTCATGAAAACGACCATAAAACACGAAAACGATGAGTTTTTGGTCATAAATCTCAAACATGTATCGGGTCTTAAGGTCGTTGTAAATTGCCTCGAACTCCAAAACAAAGCAATAGCTCATGAAAACGGCCATAAAACGAAAACTATGAGTTTTAGTCATATATCTCAAACATGGCAGTAATATGTGCCTTGCAAATCCAACCGGAACCCAAAAACTATGCGCAACAACTCATGAAAATGGCAATAAACACGAAAACAGCGAGTTTTTGGTCATAATCTCAAACATGTATCATGTCTTAAGGTCGTTGTAAATCGCCCTGTAACCCCAAACCTGTGGGCAATAGATCATGAAAACGGCCATAAAACGCAAAAACAACAAGTTTTTGGTCATATCTCTCAAACAAGTAAGTGTTCATATAAGGCATGCAAATCCACCTGGAACCCAAAAACTGAGGGCACTAACTCTAGAAAACGGCCATAAAACACGAAAACGACGAGTTTTGGTTCATAACTCTCAAACATTTATCAGGTGTTAAAGTTGATGTAAATCGCCCTAAAACCATAATACTATGGGCAATAACTCATGGAAACGGCCACTAATCACAAAAGAGACGAGATTTTGGTCATATCTCTCCAACATGTATCGGGTCTCAAGTTTGCTGTAAATCGCCCTGGAACCACAAAACAGTGGGGAATCGCTCATGAAAACGGCCATAAAACCCGAAAACGATAATTTTTTGGTCATTTCTCTCAAACATGGAAGGGCTCCTACGAGGCATGCAAATCCTCCTGGAACCAAAAACTGTGGGTAGTAACTCATGAAAATGACCATAAAATAGAGAAACGACGAGTTTTAGATCATATCTCTCAAATATGTATCAGGTCTTAAGGTCGTTGTAAATCGCCTTGGAACCGCAAAACAGTGGGCAATAGCTCATAAAAACCGCCATAAAACGCAGAAACTACTAGTTTTCAGTCATATATCTCAAACATGTAGCAGGTCCTACAGGCCTTGCGAATCCAACTAGAAGCCAAAAACTATGGGCAACAGCTCGTGAAAATGCTAATAAACACGAAAACGACGAGTTTTTGGTCATCAATTACAAACATGTATCGCGTCTTAAGGTCGTTGTAAATCGCCCAGGAACCCCACACCTGTTGGCAATAGCTCTTGAAAACGACCATAAAACACAAAAACAACAAGTTTTTGGTCATATCTCTCATACAAGTAAGTGTTCTTATGAGGCATGCAAATCCACCTGGAACCCAAAAACTGTGGGCACTAACTCATGAAAACAACCATAAAACATGAAAACAACGATATTTTGGTCATAACTCTCAAACATGTATCGGGTCTTATGGTTGATGTAAATCGCCCCGAAACCATAAAACAGTGGGCACCAACGCATGAAAACGGCCATAAAACACAAAAGCGACGAGTTTTTGGTCATATCTCTCCAACATGTATCGGGTCTTAAGGTTGTCAAATCGCCTTGAACCACAAAGTCAGGCGATAGCTCATGAAAATCGCCTAAAATGCGAAAACGACGATTTTACGGTCATATCTCTCAAACATGTAAGGGCTCTTACGAGGCATGCAAATCCACCTGGAACCCAAAAACTGTGGAAAAAGCTCATGAAAACGACCATAAAACCAAAACGATGAGTTTTTGGTCATAACTCTCAAACATGTATCGGGTCTTAAGGTCGCTAAATTGCCATGGAACCCCAAAACAGTGGGCAATAGCTCATGAAAACGGCCATAAAACGCGAAAACTATGAGTTTTTGGTCATATATCTCAAACATGTAGCAGGTCCTACAGGCCTTGGAAATCCAACCGAAACCCAAAAACTATGCGCAACAACTCATGAAAATGGCAATAAACACGAAAACAACGAGTTTTTGGTCATAATCTCAAACATGTATCATGTCTTAAGGTCGTTGTAAATCGCCCTGTAACCCCAAACCTGTGGGCAATAGATCATGAAAGCGGCCATAAGCATAAAAACAACAAGTTTTGGTCATATCTCTCAAACATGTAAGTGCTCTTACTAGGCATGCAAATCCACCTGGAACCCAAAAACTGTGGGCACTAACTCTAGAAAATGGCCATAAAACACGAAAACGACGAGTTTTGGTTCATAACTCTCAAACATTTATCAGGTCTTAAAGTTGATGTAAATCGCCCTAAAACCATAATACTATGGGCAATAACTCATGAAAACGGCCACTAATCACAAAAGAGACGAGATTTTGGTCATATATCTCCAACATGTATCGGGTCTCAAGTTTGTTGTAAATCGCCCTAGAACCACAAAACAGTGGGGAATGGCTCATGAAAACGGCCATAAAACGCGAAAACGATAATTTTTTGGTCATTTCTCTCAAACATGGAAGGGCTCCTACGAGGCATACAAATCCTCCTGGAACCAAAAACTGTGGGTACTAACTCATGAAAATGACCATAAAACAGAGAAACGACGAGTTTTAGATCATATCTCTCAAACATGTATCAGGTCTTAAGGTCGTTGTAAATCGCCCTGGAACCGCAAAACAGTGGGCAATAGCTCATAAAAACCGCCATAAAACGCGAAAACTATGATTTTTTGGTCATATATCTCAAACATGTAGTAGGTCCTACAGGCCTTGGAAATCCAACCGGAACCCAAAAACTATGCGCAACAACTCATGAAAATGGCAATAAACACGAAAACAACGAGTTTTTGGTCATAATCTCAAACATGTATCATGTCTTAAGGTCGTTGTAAATCGCCCTGTAACCCCAAACCTGTGGGCAATAGATCATGAAAACGGCCATAAAACGCAAAAACAACAAGTTTTTTGTCATATCTCTCAAACAAGTAAGTGTTCATATAAGGCATGCAAATCCACCTAGAACCCAAAAACTGTGGGCACTAACTCTAGAAAACGGCCATAAAACACGAAAACGACGAGTTTTGGTTCATAACTCTCAAACATTTATCAGGTCTTAAAGTTGATGTAAATCGCCCTAAAACCATAATACTATGGGCAATAACTCATGAAAACGGCCACCAATCACAAAAGAGACGAGATTTTGGTCATATCTCTCCAACATGTATCGGGTCTCAAGTTTGATGTAAATCGCCCTGGAACCCCAAAACAGTGGGGAATGGATCATGAAAACGACCATAAAACGCGAAAACGATAATTTTTTGGTCATTTCTCTCAAACATGGAAGGGCTCTTACGAGGCATGCAAATCCTCCTGGAACCAAAAACTGTGGGTAGTAACTCATGAAAATGACCATAAAACAGAGAAACGACGAGTTTTAGATCATATCTCTCAAACATGTATCAGGTCTTAAGCTCGTTGTAAATCGCCCTGAACCGCAAAACAGTGGGCAATAGCTCATAAAAATGGCCATAAAACGCAGAAACTACTAGTTTTCAGTCATATGTCTCAAACATGTAGCAGGTCCTATAGGCCTTGCAAATCCAACTAGAAGCCAAAAACTATGGGCAACAGCTCATGAAAATGGCAATAAACACGAAAACGACGAGTTTTTGGTCATAAATCACAAGCATGTATCGCATCTTAAGGTCGTTGTAAATCGCCCAGGAACCCCACACCTGTGGGCAATAGCTCTTGAAAACGGCCATAAAACGCAAAAACAACAAGTTTTTGGTCATATCTCTCAAACAAGTAAGTGTTCTTATGAGGCATGCAAATCCACCTGGAACCCAAAAACTCTGGGCACTAACTCACAAAAACGACCATAAAACACGAAAACGATGAGTTTTTGGTCATATCTCTCAAACATGTATCAGGTCTTAAGGTCATTGTAAATCGCCCTGGAACCCCAAAATAGTGGTTAATAGCTCATGAAAATAGCCATAAAACATAGAAACTACTAGTTTTTAGTCATATATCTCAAACATGTAGCAGGTCCTATAGGCCTTGCAAATCCAACTGGAACCCAAAAACTGTGGGCAACAGCTCTTGAAAATCGCAATAAACACGAAAGCAGCAGTTTTGGTCATAACTCTTCAACATGTATCGGGTCTTAAGGTCGTTGTAAATCGCCTCAGAAACCCCAAACTGTGAAATAGCTCATGAAAAGCAGCATAAAACAACAAGTTTTTGGTTATATCTCTCATACAAGTAAGTGTTCTTATGAGGAATGCAAATCCACCTGGAACCCAAAAACTGTGGGCACTAACTCATGAAAACAACCATAAAACACGAAAACAACGATATTTTGCTCATAACTCTCAAACATGTATCGGGTCTTATGGTTGATGTAAATCGCCCTGAAACCATAAAACAGTGGGCACCAACGCATGAAAACGGCCATAAAACAGAAAAGCAACAAGTTTTTGGTCATATCTCTCCAACATGTATCGGGTCTTAAGGTTGCTGTAAATCGCCTTGGAACCACCAAGCTGTGGGCGATAGCTCATGAAAACTGCCTAAAATGCGAAAACGACGATTTTCTGGCCATATCTCTCAAACATGTAAGGGCTCTTACGAGGCATGCAAATCCACCTGGAACCCAAAAACTGTGGGAAAAAGCTCATGAAAACGACCATAAAACACGAAAACGATGAGTTTTTGGTCATAAATCTCAAACATGTATCGGGTCTTAAGGTCGTTGTAAATTGCCCTGGAACCCCAAAACAGTGGGCAATAGCTCATGAAAACGGCCATAAAACGCGAAAACTATGAGTTTTTAGTCATATATCTCAAACATGTAGCAGGTAATACATGCCTTGCAAATCCAAACGGAACCCAAAAACTATGCGCAACAACTCATGAAAATGGCAATAAACACGAAAACAGCGAGTTTTTGGTCATAATCTCAAACATGTATCATGTCTTAAGGTCGTTGTAAATCGCCCTGTAACCCCAAACCTCTGGGCAATAGATCATGAAAACGGCCATAAAACGCAAAAACAACAAGTTTTTGGTCATATCTCTCAAACAAGTAAGTGTTCATATAAGGCATGCAAATCCACCTGGAACCCAAAAACTGAGGGCACTAACTCTAGAAAACGGCCATAAAACACGAAAACGACGAGTTTTGGTTCATAACTCTCAAACATTTATCAGGTCTTAAAGTTGATGTAAGTCGCCCTAAAACCATAATCCTATGGGCAATAACTCATGAAAACGGCCACTAATCACAAAAGAGACGAGATTTTGGTCATATCTCTCCAACATGTATCGGGTCTCAAGTTTGTCAGAAATCCTCGGAACCACAAAACATTGGGGAATGGCTCATGAAAACGGCCATAAAACGCGAAAACGATAATTTTTTGGTCATTTCTCTCAAACATGGAAGGGCTCCTACGAGGCATGCAAATCCTCCTGGAACCAAAAACTGTGGGTAGTAACTCATGAAAATGACCATAAAACAGAGAAACGACGAGTTTTAGATCATATCTCTCAAACAGGTATCAGGTCTTAAGGTCGTTGTAAATCGCCCTGGAACCGCAAAACAGTGGGCAATAGCTCATAAAAACCGCCATAAAACGCAGAAACTACTAGTTTTCAGTCATATATCTCAAACATGTAGCAGGTCCTACAGGCCTTGCGAATCCAACTAGAAGCCAAAAACTATGGGCAACAGCTCGTGAAAATGGCAATAAACACGAAAACGACGAGTTTTTGGTCATAAATTACAAACATGTATCGCGTCTTAAGGTCGTTGTAAATCGCCCACGAACCCCACACCTGTTGGCAATAGCTCTTGAAAACGGCCATAAAACACAAAAACAACAAGTTTTAGATCATATCTCTCAAGCAAGTAAGGGCTCTTACGAGGCATGCAAATCCACCTGGAACCCAAAAACTGTGGGAAAAAGCTCATGAAAACGACCATAAAACACGAAAACGATGAGGTTTTGTTCATAACTCTCAAACATGTATCGGGTCTTAAGGTCGTTGTAAATTGCCCTAGAACCCCAAAACAGTGGGCAATAGCTCATGAAAACGGCCATAAAACGGGAAAACTATGAGTTTTTAGTCATATATCTCAAACATGTAGCAGGTCCTACAGGCCTTGCGAATCCAACCGGAACCCAAAACTATGCGCAACAACTCATGAAAATGGCAATAAACACGAAAACAGCGAGTTTTTGGTCATAATCTCAAACATGTATCATGTCTTAAGGTCGTTGTAAATCGCCCTGGAAGCCCAAACCTGTGGGCAATAGATCATGAAAACGGCCATAAAACGCAAAAACAACAAGTTTTTTGTCATATCTCTCAAACAAGTAAGTGTTCATATAAGGCATGCAAATCCACCTGGAACCCAAAAACTGTGGGCACTAACTCTAGAAAACGGCCATAAAACACGAAAACGACGAGTTTTTGTTCATAACTCTCAAACATTTATCAGGTTTAAGGTTGATGTAAATCGCCCTAAAACCATAAAACTATGGGCAACAACTCATGAAAACGGCCACCAATCACAAAAGGGACGAGATTTTGGTCATATCTCTCCAACATGTATCGGTTCTCAAGTTTGCTATAAATCGCCCTGGAACCACAAAACAGTGGGGAATGGCTCATGAAAACAGCCATAAAACACGAAAACGATAATTTTTTGGTCATTTATCTCAAACATGGAAGGGCTCTTGCGAGGCATGCAAATCCTCCTGGAACCAAAAACTGTGGGTAGTAACTCACGAAAATGACCATAAAACAGAGAAACGACGAGTTTTAGATCATATCTCTCAAACATGTATCAGGTCTTAAGGTCGTTGTAAATCGCCCTGGAACCGCAAAACAGTGGGCAATAGATCATAAAAACCGCCATAAAACGCAGAAACTACTAGTTTTCAGTCATATATCTCAAACATGTAGCAGGTCCTATAGGCCTTGCAAATCCAACTAGAAGCCAAAAACTATGGGCAACAGCTCATGAAAATGGCAATAAACACGAAAACGACGAGTTTTTGGTCATAAATCACAAATATGTATCGCGTCTTAAGGTCGTTGTAAATCGCCGGGAACCCCAAACCTGGGCAATAGTTTTGAAAACGGCCATAAACGCAAAAACAACAAGTTTTTGGTCATATCTCTCAAACAAGTAAGTGTTCTTATGAGGCATGCAAATCCACAGGCCCAAAAACTCAGGCACTAACTCACAAAACGACCATAAAACACGAAAGCATTTTTTGGTCATATCTCTCAAACATGTATCAGGTCTTAAGGTCATTGTAAACGCTCGAACCCCAAAACAAGGGCAATAGCTCATGAAAACAGCCATAAAACATAGAAACTACTAGTTTTAGTCATATCTCAAACATGTAGCAGGTCCTATAGGCCTTGCAAATCCAAGCTGGAACCCAAAATTGTGGGCAACACCTCTTGAACATGGCAATAAACACGAAAACGACGAGTTTTTGGTCATAAATCTTCAACATGTATCGGGTCTTAAGGTCGTTGTAAATCGCCCTGAAACCCCAAACCTGTGGGCAATAGCTCATGAAAACGGCCATAAAACGCAAAAACAACAAGTTTTGGTCATATCTCTCATACAAGTAAGTGTTCTTACCAGGCATGCAAATCCACCTGGAACCCAAAAACTGTGGGCACTAACTCATGAAAACAACCATAAAACACGAAAACAACGATATTTTGGTCACAACTCTCAAACATGTATCGGGTATTATGGTTGATGTAAATCGCCCTGAAACCATAAAACAGTGGGCACCAACGCATGAAAACGGCCATAAAACAGAAAAACAACGAGTTTTTGGTCATATCTCTCCAACATGTATCGGGTCTTAAGGTTGCTGTAAATCGCCTTGGAACCACAAAGCTGTGGGCGATAGCTCATGAAAACTGCCTAAAATGCGAAAACGACGATTTTCTGGTGATATCTCTCAAACATGTAAGGGCTCTTACGAGGCATGCAAATCCACCTGGAACCCAAAAACTATGGGAAAAAGCTCATGAAAACGACCATAAAACACGAAAACGATGAGTTTTTGGTCATAAATCTCAAACATGTATCGGGTCTTAAGGTCGTTGTAAATTGCCCTGGAACTCCAAAACAGTGGGCAATAGCTCATGAAAACGGCCATAAAACGCGAAAACTATGAGTTTTTAGTCATATATCTCAAACATGTAGCAGGTAATACAGGCCTTGCAAATCCAACCGGAACCCAAAAACTATGCGCAACAACTCATGAAAATGGCAATAAACACGAAAACAGCGAGTTTTTGGTCATAATCTCAAACATGTATCATGTCTTAAGGTCGTTGTAAATCGCCCTGTAACCCCAAACCTGTGGGCAATAGATCATGAAAACGGCCATAAAACGCAAAATAACAAGTTTTTTGTCATATCTCTCAAACAAGTAAGTGTTCATATAAGGCATGCAAATCCACCTGGAACCCAAAAACTGAGGGCACTAACTCTAGAAAACGGCCATAAAACACGAAAACGACGAGTTTTGGTTCATAACTCTCAAACATTTATCAGGTCTTAAAGTTGATGTAAATCGCCCTAAAACCATAATACTATGGGCAATAACTCATGAAAACGGCCACTAATCACAAAAGAGACGAGATTTTGGTCATATCTCTCCAACATGTATCGGGTCTCAAGTTTCTTTCATCGCCGAACCACAAAACAGTGGGGAATGGCTCATGAAAACGGCCATCAAACCCGAAAACGATAATTTTTTGGTCATTTCTCTCAAACATGGAAGGGCTCCTACGAGGCATGCAAATCCTCCTGGAACCAAAAACTTTGGGTAGTAACTCATGAAAATGACCATAAAATAGAGAAACGACGAGTTTTAGATCATATCTCTCAAATATGTATCAGGTCTTAAGGTCGTTGTAAATCGCCCTGGAACCGCAAAACAGTGGGCAATAGCTCATAAAAACCGCCATAAAACGCAGAAACTACTAGTTTTCAGTCATATATCTCAAACATGTAGCAGGTCCTACAGGCCTTGCGAATCAACTAGAAGCCAAAACTATGGGCAAATCGTGAAAATGGCAATAAACACGAAAACGACGAGTTTTTGGTCATAAATTACAAACATGTATCGCGTCTTAAGGTCGTTGTAAATCGCCCAGGAACCCCACACCTGTTGGCAATAGCTCTTGAAAACGACCATAAAACACAAAAACAACAAGTTTTTGGTCATATCTCTCATACAAGTAAGTGTTCTTATGAGGCATGCAAATCCACCTGGAACCCAAAAACTGTGGGCACTAACTCATGAAAACAACCATAAAACATGAAAACAACGATATTTTGGTCATAACTCTCAAACATGTATCGGGTCTTATGGTTGATGTAAATCGCCCCGAAACCATAAAATAGTGGGCACCAACGCATGAAAACGGCCATAAAATGCGACGAAGTTTTTGGTCATATCTCCAACATGTATCGGGTCTTAAGGTTGTCAGAATCGCCTTGGAACCACAAAGTGGGCGATAGCTCATGAAAACGCCTAAAATGCGAAAACGACGATTTTCGGTCATATCTCTCAAACATGTAAGGGCTTTACGAGGCATGCAAATCCACCGAACCCAAAACTGGGAAAAAGCTCATGAAAACGACCATAAAACACGAAAACGATGAGTTTTTGGTCATAACTCTCAAACATGTATCGGGTCTTAAGGTCGTTGTAAATTGCCATGGAACCCCAAAACAGTGTGCAATAGCTCATGAAAACGGCCATAAAACGCGAAAACTATGAGTTTTTGGTCATATATCTCAAACATGTAGCAGGTCCCATGTGCCTTGGAAATCCAACCGAAACCCAAAAACTATGCGCAACAACTCATGAAAATGGCAATAAACACGAAAACAACGAGTTTTTGGTCATAATCTCAAACATGTATCATGTCTTAAGGTCGTTGTAAATCGCCCTGTAACCCCAAACCTGTGGGCAATAGATCATGAAAGCGGCCATAAAACGCAAAAACAACAAGTTTTTGGTCATATCTCTCAAACAAGTAAGTGTTCATATAAGGCATGCAAATCCACCTGGAACCCAAAAACTGTGGGCACTAACTCTAGAAAATGGCCATAAAACACGAAAACGACGAGTTTTGGTTCATAACTCTCAAACATTTATCAGGTCTTAAAGTTGATGTAAATCGCCCTAAAACCATAATACTATGGGCAATAACTCATGAAAACGGCCACTAATCACAAAAGAGACGAGATTTTGGTCATATATCTCCAACATGTATCGGGTCTCAAGTTTGTTGTAAATCGCCCTAGAACCACAAAACAGTGGAGAATGGCTCATGAAAACGGCCATAAAACGCGAAAACGATAATTTTTTGGTCATTTCTCTCAAACATGGAAGGGCTCCTACGAGGCATGCAAATCCTCCTGGAACCAAAAACTGTGGGTACTAACTCATGAAAATGACCATAAAACAGAGAAACGACGAGTTTTAGATCATATCTCTCAAACATGTATCAGGTCTTAAGGTCGTTGTAAATCGCCCTGGAACCGCAAAACAGTGGGCAATAGCTCATAAAAACCGCCATAAAACGCAGAAACTACTAGTTTTCAGTCATATATCTCAAACATGTAGCAGGTCCTACAGGCCTTGCGAATCCAACCGGAACCCAAAAACTATGCGCAACAACTCGTGAAAATGGCAATAAACACGAAAACGACGAGTTTTTGGTCATAATCTCAAACATGTATCATGTCTTAAGGTCGTTGTAAATCGCCCTGTAACCCCAAACCTGTGGGCAATAGATCATGAAAACGGCCATAAAACGCAAAAACAACAAGTTTTTTGTCATATCTCTCAAACAAGTAAGTGTTCATATAAGGCATGCAAATCCACCTGGAACCCAAAAACTGTGGGCACTAACTCTAGAAAACGGCCGTAAAACACGAAAACGATGATTTTTTGTTCATAACTCTCAAACATTTATCAGGTCTTCAGGTTGATGTAAATCGCCCTAAAACCATAAAACTATGGGCAATAACTCATGAAAACGGCCACCAATCACAAAAGAGACGAGATTTTGGTCATATCTCTCCAACATGTATCGGGTCTCAAGTTTGATGTAAATCGCCCTGGAACCCCAAAACAGTGGGGAATGGCTCATGAAAACGACCATAAAACGCGAAAACGATAATTTTTTGGTCATTTCTCTCAAACATGGAAGGGCTCTTACGAGGCATGCAAATCCTCCCGAACCAAAAACTGGGTAGTAACTCATGAAAATGACCATAACAGAGAAACGACGAGTTTTAGATCATATCTCTCAAACATGTATCAGTCTTAAGGTCGTTGTAAATCGCCTCAACACAAAAGCAGTGGGCAATAGCTCATAAAAACCGCCATAAAACACAGAAACTACTAGTTTTCAGTCATATATCTCAAACATGTAGCAGGTCCTATAGGCCTTGCAAATCCAACTAGAAGCCAAAAACTATGGGCAACAGCTCATGAAAATGGCAATAAACACGAAAACGACGAGTTTTTGGTCATAAATCACAAGCATGTATCGCATCTTAAGGTCGTTGTAAATCGCCCAGGAACCCCACACCTGTGGGCAATAGCTCTTGAAAACGGCCATAAAACGCAAAAACAACAAGTTTTTGGTCATATCTCTCAAACAAGTAAGTGTTCTTATGAGGCATGCAAATCCACCTGGAATCCAAAAACTCTAGGCACTAACTCACAAAAACGACCATAAAACACGAAAACGACGAGTTTTTGGTCATATCTCTCAAACATGTATCAAGTCTTAAGGTCATTGTAAATCGCCCTGGAACCCCAAAAGAGTGGTTAATAGCTCATGAAAATAGCCATAAAACATAGAAACTACTAGTTTTTAGTCATATATCTCAAACATGTAGCAGGTCCTATAGGCCTTGCAAATCCAACTGGAACCCAAAAACTGTGGGCAACAGCTCTTGAAAATCGCAATAAACACGAAAACGACGAGTTTTTGGTCATAACTCTTCAACATGTATCGGGTCTTAAGGTCGTTGTAAATCGCCCTGAAACCCCAAACCTGTGGGCAATAGCTCATGAAAACGGCCATAAAACGCAAAAACAACAAGTTTTTGGTCATATCTCTCATACAAGTAAGTGTTCTTATGAGGCATGCAAATCCACCTGGAACCCAAAAACTGTTGGCACTAACTCATGAAAACAACCATAAAACACGAAAACAACGATATTTTGCTCATAACTCTCAGAACATGTATCGGGTCTTATGGGTGATGTAAATCGCCCTGAAACCATAAAACAGTGGGCACCAACGCATGAAAACGGCCATAAAACATAAAAGCAACAAGTTTTTGGTCATATCTCTCCAACATGTATCGGGTCTTAAGGTTGCTGTAAATCGCCTTGGAACCACAAAGTTGTGGGCGATAGCTCATGAAAACTGCCTAAAATGCGAAAACGGCGATTTTCTGGTCATATCTCTCAAACATGTAAGGGCTCTTACGAGGCATGCAAATCCACCTGGAACCCAAAAACTGTGGGAAAAAGCTCATGAAAACGACCATAAAACACGAAAACGATGAGTTTTTGGTCATAACTCTCAAACATGTATCGGGTATTAAGGTCGTTGTAAATTGCCCTAGAACCCCAAATTAGTGGGCAATAGCTCATGAAAACGGCCATAAAACGCGAAAACTGTGAGTTTTTAGTCATATATCTCAAACATGTAGCAGGTCCTATAGGCCTTGGAAATCCAACTGAAACCCAAAAACTATGCGCAACAACTCATGAAAATGGCAATAAACACGAAAACAACGAGTTTTTGGTCATAATCTCAAACATGTATCATGTCTTAAGGTCTTTGTAAATGCCTACAGAACCCCCAAACCTGTGGGCAATAGATCATGAAAACGGCCATAAAACGCAAAAACAACAAGTTTTTTGTCATATCTCTCAAACAAGTAAGTGTTCATATAAGGCATGCAAATCCACCTAGAACCCAAAAACTGTGGGCACTAACTCTAGAAAACGTCCGTAAAACACGAAAACGACGAGTTTTTGTTCATAACTCTCAAACATTTATCAGGTCTTAAGGTTGATGTATATCCCCCTAAAACCATAAAACTATGGGCAATAACTCATGAAAACGGCCACTAATCACAAAAGAGACGAGATTTTGGTCATATCTCTCCAACATGTATCGGGTCTCAAGTTTGCTGTAAATCGCCCTTGAACCACAAAACAGTGGGGAATGGCTCATGAAAACGGCCATAAAACGCGAAAACGATAATTTTTTGGTCATTTCTCTCAAACATGGAAGGGCTCCTACGAGGCATGCAAATCCTCCTGGAACCAAAAACTATGGGTAGTAACTCATGAAAATGACCATAAAACAGAGAAACGACGAGTTTTAGATCATATCTCTCAAACATGTATTAGGTCTTAAGGTCGTTGTAAATCGCCCTGGAACCGCAAAACAGTGGGCAATAGCTCATAAAAACCGCCATAAAACGCGAAAACTATGATTTTTTGATCATATATCTCAAACATGTAGCAGGTCCTACAGGCCTTGGAAATCCAACCGGAACCCAAAAACTATGCACAACAACTCATGAAAATGGCAATAAACACGAAAACAACGAGTTTTTGGTCATAATCTCAAACATGTATCATGTCTTAAGGTCGTTGTAAATCGCCCTGTAACCCCAAACCTGTGGGCAATAGATCATGAAAACGGCCATAAAATGCAAAAACAACAAGTTTTTTGTCATATATCTCAAACAAGTAAGTGTTCATATAAGGCATGCAAATCCACCTGGAACCCAAAAACTGTGGGCACTAACTCTAGAAAACGGCCGTAAAACACGAAAACGACGATTTTTTGTTCATAACTCTCAAACATTTATCCGGTCTTAAGGTTGATGTAAATCTCCCTAAAACCATAAAACTATGGGCAATAACTCATGAAAACGGCCACCAATCACAAAAGAGACGAGATTTTGGTCATATCTCTCCAACATGTATCGGGTCTCAAGTTTGATGTAAATCGCCCTGGAACCCCAAAACAGTGGGGAATGGCTCATGAAAACGACCATAAAACGCGAAAACGATAATTTTTTGGTCATTTCTCTCAAACATGGAAGGGCTCTTACGAGGCATGCAAATCCTCCTGGAACCAAAAACTGTGGGTAGTAACTCATGAAAATGACCATAAAACAGAGAAACGACGAGTTTTAGATCATATCTCCCAAACATGTATCAGATCTTAAGGTCGTTGTAAATCGACCTGAACCGCAAAACTGTGGGCAAAAGCTGATAAAAACCGCCATAAAACGCAGAAACTACTAGTTTTCAGTCATATATCTCAAACATGTAGCAGGTCCTATAGGCCTTGCAAAGCCAACTAGAAGCCAAAAACTATGGGCAACAGCTCATGAAAATGGCAATAAACACGAAAACGACGAGTTTTTGGTCATAAATCACAAGCATGTATCGCATCTTAAGGTCGTTGTAAATCACCCAGGAACCCCACACCTGTGGGCAATAGCTCTTGAAAACGGCCATAAAACGCAAAAACAACAAGTTTTTTGTCATATCTCTCAAACAAGTAAGTGTTCTTATGAGGCATGCAAATCCACCTGGAATCCAAAAACTCTGGGCACTAACTCACAAAAACGACCATAAAACACGAAAACGACGAGTTTTTGGTCATATCTCTCAAACATGTATCAGGTCTTAAGGTCATTGTAAATCGCCCTGGAACCCCAAAACAGTGGTTAATAGCTCATGAAAATAGCCATAAAACATAGAAACTACTAGTTTTTAGTCATATATCTCAAACATGTAGCAGGTCCTATAGGCCTTGCAAATCCAACTGGAACCCAAAAACTGTGGGCAACAGCTCTTGAAAATCGCAATAAACACGAAAACGACGAGTTTTTGGTCATAACTCTTCAACATGTATCGGGTCTTAAGGTCATTGTAAATCGCCTTGAAACCCCAAACCTGTGGGCAATAGCTCATGAAAACGGCCATAAAACGCAAAAACAACAAGTTTTTGGTCATATCTCTCATACAAGTAAGTGTTCTTATGAGGCATGCAAATCCACCTGGAACCCAAAAACTGTGGGCACTAACTCATGAAAACAACCATAAAACACGAAAACAACGATATTTTGCTCATAACTCTCAAACATGTATCGGGTCTTATGGTTGATGTAAATCGCCCTGAAACCATAAAACAGTGGGCACCAACGCATGAAAACGGCCATAAACCAGAAAAGCAACAAGTTTTTGGTCATATCTCTCCAACATGTATCGGGTCTTAAGGTTGCTGTAAATCGCCTTGGAACCACAAAGCTGTGGGCGATAGCTCATGAAAACTGCCTAAAATGCGAAAACGACGATTTTCTGGTCATATCTCTCAAACATGTAAGGGCTCTTACGAGGCATGCAAATCCACCTGGAACCCAAAAACTGTGGGAAAAAGCTCATGAAAATGACCATAAAACAGAGAAACGACGAGTTTTAGATCATATCTCTCAAACATGTATCGGGTATTAAGGTCGTTGTAAATTGCCCTAGAACCGCAAAACAGTGGGCAATAGCTCATAAAAACCGCCATAAAACGCGAAAACTATGAGTTTTTGGTCATATATCTCAAACATGTAGCAGGTCCTACAGGCCTTGGAAATCCAACCGGAACCCAAAAACTATGCACAACAACTCATGAAAATGGCAATAAACACGAAAACAACGAGTTTTTGGTCATAATCTCAAACATGTATCATGTCTTAAGGTCGTTGTAAATCGCCCTGTAACCCCAAACCTGTGGGCAATAGATCATGAAAACGGCCATAAAACGCAAAAACAACAAGTTTTTTGTCATATATCTCAAACAAGTAAGTGTTCATATAAGGCATGCAAATCCACCTGGAACCCAAAAACTGTGGGCACTAACTCTAGAAAACGGCCGTAAAACACGAAAACGACGAGTTTTTGTTCATAACTCTCAAACATTTATCAGGTCTTAAGGTTGATGTAAATCGCCCTAAAACCATAAAACTATGGGCAATAACTCATGAAAACGGCCACCAATCACAAAAGAGACGAGATTTTGGTCATATCTCTCCAACATGTATCGGGTCTCAAGTTTGATGTAAATCGCCCTAGAACCCCAAAACAGTGGGGGATGGCTCATGAAAACGACCATAAAACGTGAAAACGATAATTTTTTGGTCATTTCTCTCAAACATGGAAGGCTCTTCTGAGGCATGCAAATCCTCTGGAACCAAAAACTGGGTAGTAACTCATGAAAATGACCATAAAAGTAGAAAGCAGCGAGTTTTAGATCATATCTCTCAAACATGTATCAGGTCTTAAGGTCGTTGTAAATCGCCCTGAACCGCAAAACAGTGGGCAATAGCTCATAAAAACCGCCATAAAACGCAGAAACTACTAGTTTTCAGTCATATATCTCAAACATGTAGCAGGTCCTATAGGCCTTGCAAATCCAACTAGAAGCCAAAAACTATGGGCAACAACTCATGAAAATGGCAATAAACACGAAAACAACGAGTTTTTGGTCATTAATCACAAACATGTATCATGTCTTAAGGTCGTTGTAAATCGCCCAGGAACCCCACACCTGTGGGCAATAGCTCTTGAAAACGGCCATAAAACGCAAAAACAACAAGTTTTTGGTCATATCTCTCAAACAAGTAAGTGTTCTTATGAGGCATGCAAATCCACCTAGGCCCAAAAACTCTGGGCACTAACTCACAAAAACGACCATAAAACACGAAAACGACGAGTTTTTGGTCATATCTCTCAAACATGTATCAGGTCTTAAGGTCATTGTAAATCGCCCTGGAACCCCAAAACAGTGGGCAATAGCTCATGAAAACAGCCATAAAACATAGAAACTACTAGTTTTTAGTCATATATCTCAAACATGTAGCAGGTCCTATAGGCCTTGCAAATCCAACTGGAACCCAAAAACTGTGGGCAACAGCTCTTGAAAATTGCAATAAACACGAAAACGACGAGTTTTTGGTCATAACTCTTCAACATGTATCGGGTCTTAAGGTCATTGTAAATCGCCTTGAAACCCCAAACCTGTGGGCAATAGCTCATGAAAACGGCCATAAGCATAAAAACAACAAGTTTTTGGTCATATCTCTCATACAAGTAAGTGTTCTTATGAGGCATGCAAATCCACCTGGAACCCAAAAACTGTGGGCACTAACTCATGAAAACAACCATAAAACACGAAAACAACGATATTTTGCTCATAACTCTCAAACATGTATCGGGTCTTATGGTTGATGTAAATCGCCCTGAAACCATAAAACAGTGGGCACCAACGCATGAAAACGGCCATAAACCAGAAAAGCAACAAGTTTTTGGTCATATCTCTCCAACATGTATCGGGTCTTAAGGTTGCTGTAAATCGCCTTGGAACCACAAAGCTGTGGGCGATAGCTCATGAAAACTGCCTAAAATGCGAAAACGATTTTACGGTCATATCTCTCAAACATGTAAGGGCTCTTACGAGGCATGCAAATCCACCTGGAACCCAAAAACTGTGGGAAAAAGCTCATGAAAACGACCATAAAACACGAAAACGATGAGTTTTTGGTCATAAATCTCAAACATGTATCGGGTATTAAGGTCGTTGTAAATTGCCCTAGAACCCCAAATTAGTGGGCAATAGCTCATGAAAACGGCCATAAAACGTGAAAACTATGAGTTTTTAGTCATATATCTCAAACATGTAGCAGGTCCTACAGGCCTTGGAAATCCAACCGAAACCCAAAAACTATGCGCAACAACTCATGAAAATGGCAATAAACACGAAAACAGCGAGTTTTTGGTCATAATCTCAAACATGTATCATGTCTTAAGGTCGTTGTAAATCGCCCTGTAACCCCAAACCTGTGGGCAATAGATCATGAAAACGGCCATAAAACGCAAAAACAACAAGTTTTTTGTCATATCCCTCAAACAAGTAAGTGTTCATATAAGGCATGCAAATCCACCTGGAACCCAAAAACTGTGGGCACTAACTCTAGAAAACGTCCATAAAACATGAAAACGACGAGTTTTTGTTCATAACTCTCAAACATTTATCAGGTCTTAAGGTTGATGTAAATCGCCCTAAAACCATAAAACTATGGGCAATAACTCATGAAAACGGCCACCAATCACAAAAGAGACGAGATTTTGGTCATATCTCTCCAACATGTATCGGGTCTCAAGTTTGATGTAAATCGCCCTGGAACCACAAAACAGTGGGGAATGGCTCATGAAAACGACCATAAAACGCGAAAACGATAATTTTTTGGTCATTTCTCTCAAACATGGAAGGGCTCTTACGAGGCATGCAAATCCTCCTGGAACCAAAAACTGTGGGTAGTAACTCATGAAAATGACCATAAAACAGAGAAACGACGAGTTTTAGATCATATCTCTCAAACATGTATCAGGTCTTAAGGTCGTTGTAAATCGCCCTGAACCGCAAAACAGTGGGCAATAGCTCATAAAAACCGCCATAAAACGCAGAAACTACTAGTTTTCAGTCATATATCTCAAACATGTAGCAGGTCCTATAGGCCTTGCAAATCCAACTAGAAGCCAAAAACTATGGGCAACAACTCATGAAAATGGCAATAAACATGAAAACGACGAGTTTTTGGTCATTAATCACAAACATGTATCATGTCTTAAGGTCGTTGTAAATCGCCCAGGAACCCCACACCTGTGGGCAATAGCTCTTGAAAACGGCCATAAAACGCAAAAACAACAAGTTTTTGGTCATATCTCTCAAACAAGTAAGTGTTCTTATGAGGCATGCAAATCCACCTAGGCCCAAAAACTCTGGGCACTAACTCACAAAAACGACCATAAAACACGAAAACGACGAGTTTTTGGTCATATCTCTCAAACATGTATCAGGTCTTAAGGTCATTGTAAATCGCCCTGGAACCCCAAAACAGTGGGCAATAGCTCATGAAAACAGCCATAAAACATAGAAACTACTAGTTTTTAGTCATATATCTCAAACATGTAGCAGGTCCTATAGGCCTTGCAAATCCAACTGGAACCCAAAAATTGTGGGCAACACCTCTTGAACATGGCAATAAACACGAAAACGACGAGTTTTTGGTCATAAATCTTCAACATGTATCGGGTCTTAAGGTCGTTGTAAATCGCCCTGAAACCCCAAACCTGTGGGCAATAGCTCATGAAAACGGCCATAAAACGCAAAAACAACAAGTTTTTGGTCATATCTCTCATACAAGTAAGTGTTCTTACCAGGTATGCAAATCCACCTGGAACCCAAAAACTGTGGGCACTAACTCATGAAAACAACCATAAAACACGAAAACAACGATATTTTGGTCATAACTCTCAAACATGTATCGGGTATTATGGTTGATGTAAATCGCCTCAAACCATAAAACAAAGGCACCAACGCATGAAAACGCCATAAAATGTAAAAGCAACGAAGTTTCGGTCATATCTCTCCAACATGTATCGGTCTTAAGGTTGTCAGAATCGCCTTGGAACCACAAAGTTGTGGGCGATAGCTCATGAAAACGCCTAAAATGCGAAAACGACGATTTTACGGTCATATCTCTCAAACATGTAAGGGCTCTACGAGGCATGCAAATCCACCTGGAACCCAAAAACTGTGGGAAAAAGCTCATGAAAACGACCATAAAACACGAAAACGATGAGTTTTTGGTCATAAATCTCAAACATGTATCGGGTCTTAAGGTCGTTGTAAATTGCCCTAGAACCCCAAAACAGTGGACAATAGCTCATGAAAACGGCCATAAAACGCGAAAACTATGAGTTTTTAGTCATATATCTCAAACATGTAGCAGGTCCTACAGGCCTTGGAAATCCAACCGAAACCCAAAAACTATGCGCAACAACTCATGAAAATGGCAATAAACACAAAAACAGCGAGTTTTTGGTCATAATCTCAAACATGTATCATGTCTTAAGGTCGTTGTAAATCGCCCTGTAACCCCAAACCTGTGGGCAATAGATCTTGAAAACGGCCATAAAACGCAAAAACAACAAGTTTTTTGTCATATCTCTCAAACAAGTAAGTGTTCATATAAGGCATGCAAATCCACCTGGAAACCAAAAACTGTGGGCACTAACTCTAGAAAACGTCCATAAAACACGAAAACGATGATTTTTTGTTCATAACTCTCAAACATTTATCAGGTCTTAAGGTTGATGTAAATCGCCCTAAAACCATAAAACTATGGGCAATAACTCATGAAAACGGCCACCAATCACAAAAGAGACGAGATTTTGGTCATATCTCTCCAACATGTATCGGGTCTCAAGTTTGATGTAAATCGCCCTGGAACCACAAAACAGTGGGAATGGCTCATGAAAACGACCATAAAACGCGAAAACGATAATTTTTTGGTCATTTCTCTCAAACATGGAAGGGCTCTTACGAGGCATGCAAATCCTCCTGGAACCAAAAACTGTGGGTAGTAACTCATGAAAATGACCATAAAACAGAGAAACGACGAGTTTTAGATCATATCTCTCAAACATGTATCAGGTCTTAAGGTCGTTGTAAATCGCCCTGAACCGCAAAACAGTGGGCAATAGCTCATAAAAACCGCCATAAAACGCAGAAACTACTAGTTTTCAGTCATATATCTCAAACATGTAGCAGGTCCTATAGGCCTTGCAAATCCAACTAGAAGCCAAAAACTATGGGCAACAGCTCATGAAAATGGCAATAAACACGAAAACGACGAGTTTTTGGTCATAAATCACAAGCATGTATCGCATCTTAAGGTTGTTGTAAATCGCCAGAACCCCACACTGTAAATAGCTCTTGAAAACGGCCCTAAAACAAAAAAACAACAAGTTTTTGTCATATCTCTCAAACAAGTAAGTGTTCTTATGAGGCATGCAAATCCACCTGGAATCCAAAAACTCTGGGCACTAACTCACAAAAACGACCATAAAACACGAAAACGACGAGTTTTTGGTCATATCTCTCAAACATGTATCAAGTCTTAAGGTCATTGTAAATCGCCCTGGAACCCCAAAACAGTGGTTAATAGCTCATGAAAATAGCCATAAAACATAGAAACTACTAGTTTTTAGTCATATATCTCAAACATGTAGCAGGTCCTATAGGCCTTGCAAATCCAACTGGAACCCAAAATCAGGGCAACAGCTTTTGAAAATCGCAATAAACACGAAAACGACGAGTTTTTGGTCATAACTCTTCAACATGTATCGGGTCTTAAGGTCGTTGTAAATCGCCCTGAAACCCCAAACCTGTGGGCAATAGCTCATGAAAACGGCCATAAAACGCAAAAACAACAAGTTTTTGGTCATATCTCTCATACAAGTAAGTGTTCTTCTGAGGCATGCAAATCCACCTGGAACCCAAAAACTGTTGGCACTAACTCATGAAAACAACCATAAAACACGAAAACAACGATATTTTGCTCATAACTCTCAAACATGTATCGGGTCTTATGGTTGATTTAAATCGCCCTGAAACCATAAAACAGTGGGCACCAACGCATGAAAACAGCCATAAAACAGAAAAGCAACAAGTTTTTGGTCATATCTCTCCAACATGTATCGGGTCTTAAGGTTGCTGTAAATCGCCTTGGAACCACAAAGCTGTGGGTGATAGCTCATGAAAACTGCCTAAAATGCGAAAACGACGATTTTCTGGTCATATCTCTCAAACATGTAAGGGCTCTTACGAGGCATGCAAATCCACCTGGAACCCAAAAACTGTGGGAAAAAGCTCATGAAAACGACCATAAAACACGAAAACGATGAGTTTTTGGTCATAACTCTCAAACATGTATCGGGTATTAAGGTCGTTGTAAATTGCCCTGGAACCCCAAATTAGTGGGCAATAGCTCATGAAAACGGCCATAAAACGCGAAAACTGTGAGTTTTTAGTCATATATCTCAAACATGTAGCAGGTCCTACAGGCCTTGGAAATCCAACTGAAACCCAAAAACTATGCGCAACAACTCATGAAAATGGCAATAAACACGAAAACAACGAGTTTTTGGTCATAATCTCAAACATGTATCATGTCTTAAGGTCGTTGTAAATCGCCCTGTAACCCCAAACCTGTGGGCAATAGATCATGAAAACGGCCATAAAACGCAAAAACAACAAGTTTTTTGTCATATCCCTCAAACAAGTAAGTGTTCATATAAGGCATGCAAATCCACCTGGAACCCAAAAACTGTGGGCACTAACTCTAGAAAACGTCCATAAAACACGAAAACGACGAGTTTTTGTTCATAACTCTCAAACATTTATCAGGTCTTAAGGTTGATGTAAATCGCCCTAAAACCATAAAACTATGGGCAATAACTCATGAAAACGGCCACCAATCACAAAAGAGACGAGATTTTGGTCATATCTCTCCAACATGTATCGGGTCTCAAGTTTGATGTAAATCGCCCTGGAACCACAAAACAGTGGGGAATGGCTCATGAAAACGACCATAAAACGCGAAAACGATAATTTTTTGGTCATTTCTCTCAAACATGGAAGGACTCTTACGAGGCATGCAAATCCTCCTGGAACCAAAAACTGTGGGTAGTAACTCATGAAAACGACCATAAAACACGAAAACGATGAGTTTTTGGTCATAACTCTCAAACATGTATCGGGTATTAAGGTCGTTGTAAATTGCCCTGGAACCCCAAATTAGTGGGCAATAGCTCATGAAAACGGCCATAAAACGCGAAAACTGTGAGTTTTTAGTCATATATCTCAAACATGTAGCAGGTCCTACAGGCCTTGGAAATCCAACTGAAACCCAAAAACTATGCGCAACAACTCATGAAAATGGCAATAAACACGAAAACGACGAGTTTTTGGTCATTAATCACAAACATGTATCATGTCTTAAGGTCGTTGTAAATCGCCCAGGAACCCCACACCTGTGGGCAATAGCTCTTGAAAACGGCCATAAAACGCAAAAACATCAAGTTTTTGGTCATATCTCTCAAACTAGTAAGTGTTCTTATGAGGCATGCAAATCCACCTGGGTCCAAAAACTCTGGGCACTAACTCACAAAAACGACCATAAAACACGAAAACGACGAGTTTTTGGTCATATCTCTCAAACATGTATCAGGTCTTAAGGTCATTGTAAATCGCCCTGGAACCCCAAAACAGTGGGCAATAGCTCATGAAAACAGCCATAAAACATAGAAACTACTAGTTTTTAGTCATATATCTCAAACATGTAGCAGGTCCTATAGGCCTTGCAAATCCAACTAGAACCCAAAAATTGTGGGCAACACCTCTTGAACATGGCAATAAACACGAAAACGACGAGTTTTTGGTCATAAATCTTCAACATGTATCGGGTCTTAAGGTCGTTGTAAATCGCCCTGAAACCCCGAACCTGTGGGCAATAGCTCATGAAAACGGCCATCAAACGCAAAAACAACAAGTTTTTGGTCATATCTCTCATACAAGTAAGTGTTCTTACCAGGCATGCAAATCCACCTGGAACCCAAAAACTGTGGGCACTAACTCATGAAAACAACCATAAAACACGAAAACAACGATATTTTGGTCATAACTCTCAAACATGTATCGGGTATTATGGTTGATGTAAATCGCCCTGAAACCATAAAACAGTGGGCACCAACGCATGAAAACGGCCATAAAACAGAAAAGCAACGAGTGTTTGGTCATATCTCTCCAACATGTATCGGGTCTTAAGGTTGTCAGAATCGCTTTGGAACCACAAAGTCAGGCGATAGCTCAAAATCGCCTAAAATGCGAAAACGACGATTTTCTGGTCATATCTCTCAAACATGTAAGGGCTCTTACGAGGCATGCAAATCCACCTGGAACCCAAAAACTGTGGGAAAAAGCTCATGAAAACGACCATAAAACACGAAAACGATGAGTTTTTGGTCATAAATCTCAAACATGTATCAGGTCTTAAGGTCGTTGTAAATTGCCCTAGAACCCCAAAACAGTGGGCAATAGCTCATGAAAACGGCCATAAAATGCGAAAACTATGAGTTTTTAGTCATATATCTCAAACATGTAGCAGGTCCTACAGGCCTTGGAAATCCAACCGAAACCCAAAAACTATGCGCAACAACTCATGAAAATGGCAATAAACACGAAAACAGCGAGTTTTTGGTCATAATCTCAAACATGTATCATGTCTTAAGGTCGTTGTAAATCGCCCTGTAACCCCAAACCTGTGGGTAATAAATCATGAAAACGGCCATAAAACGCAAAAACAACAAGTTTTTTGTCATATCTCTCAAACAAGTAAGTGTTCATATAAGGCATGCAAATCCACCTGGAAACCAAAAACTGTGGGCACTAACTCTAGAAAACGTCCATAAAACACGAAAACGACGATTTTTTGTTCATAACTGTCAAACATTTATCAGGTCTTAAGGTTGATGTAAATGGCCCTAAAACCATAAAACTATGGGCAATAACTCATGAAAACGGCCACCAATCACAAAAGAGACGAGATTTTGGTCATATCTCTCCAACATGTATCGGGTCTCAAGTTTGATGTAAATCGCCATGGAACCACAAAACAGTGGGAATGGCTCATGAAAACGACCATAAAACGCGAAAACGATAATTTTTTGGTCATTTCTCTCAAACATGGAAGGGCTCTTACGAGGCATGCAAATCCTCCTGGAACCAAAAACTGTGGGTAGTAACTCATGAAAATGACCATAAAACATAGAAACGATGAGTTTTAGATCATATCTCTCAAACATGTATCAGGTCTTAAGGTCGTTGTAAATCGCCCTGAACCGCAAACCAGTGGGCAATAGCTCATAAAAACCGCCATAAAACGCAGAAACTACTAGTTTTCAGTCATATATCTCAAACATGTAGCAGGTCCTATAGGCCTTGCGAATCCAACTAGAAGCCAAAAACTATGGGCAACAGCTCATGAAAATGGCAATAAACACGAAAACGACGAGTTTTTGGTCATAAATCACAAACATGTATCGCGTCTTAAGGACGTTGTAAATCGCCCAGGAACCCCACACCTGTTGGCAATAGCTCTTGAAAACGGCCATAAAACGCAAAAACAACAAGTTTTTGGTCATATCTCTCAAACAAGTAAGTGTTCTTATGAGGCATGCAAATCCTCCTGGAACCCAAAAACTCTGGGCACTAAATCACAAAAACGACCATAAAACACGAAAACGACGAGTTTTTAGTCATATCTCTCAAACATGTATCAGGTCTTAAGGTCATTGTAAATCGCCCTGGAACCCCAAAACATTGGGCAATAGCTCATGAAAACAGCCATAAAACATAGAAACTACTAGTTTTTAGTCATATATCTCAAACATGTAGCAGGTCCTATAGGCCTTGCAAATCCAACTGGAACCCAAAAAGTGTGGGCAACACCTCTTGAACATGGCAATAAACACGAAAACGACGAGTTTTTGGTCATAAATCTTCAACATGTATCGGGTCTTAAGGTCGTTGTAAATCGCCCTGAAACCCCAAACCTGTGGGCAATAGCTCATGAAAACGGCCATAAAACGCAAAAACAACAAGTTTTTGGTCATATCTCTCATACAAGTAAGTTCTTTTACCAGGCATGCAAATCCACCTAGAACCCAAAAACTGTGGGCACTAACTCATGAAAACAACCATAAAACACGAAAACAACGATATTTTGGTCATAACTCTCAAACATGTATCGGGTATTATGGTTGATGTAAATCGCCCTGAAACCATAAAACAGTGGGCACCAACGCATGAAAACGGCCATAAAACACAAAAGCGACGAGTTTTTGGTCATATCTCTCCAACATGTATCGGGTCTTAAGGTTGTCAGAATCGCCTTGGAACCACAAAGTCAGGCGATAGCTCCTGAAAACTGCCTAAAATGCGAAAACGACGATTTTCTGGTCATATCTCTCAAACATGTAAGGGCTCTTACGAGGCATGCAAATCCACCTGGACCCAAAAACTGTGGGAAAAAGCTCATGAAAATGACCATAAAACACGAAAACGATGAGTTTTTGGTCATAAATCTCAAACATGTATCGGGTCTTAAGGTCGTTGTAAATTGCCCTGGAACCCCAAAACAGTGGGCAATAGCTCATGAAAACGGCCATAAAACGCGAAAACTATGAGTTTTTGGTCATATATCTCAAACATGTAGCAGGTCCTACAGGCCTTGGAAATCCAACCGAAACCCAAAAACTATGCGCAACAACTCATGAAAATGGCAATAAACACGAAAACAACGAGTTTTTGGTCATAATCTCAAACATGTATCATGTCTTAAGGTCGTTGTAAATCTCCCTGTAACCCCAAACCTGTGGGCAATAGATCATGAAAACGGCCATAAAACGCAAAAACAACAAGTTTTTTGTCATATCTCTCAAACAAGTAAGTGTTCATATAAGGCATGCAAATCCACCTGGAACCCAAAAACTGTGGGCACTAACTCTAGAAAACGGCCATAAAACACGAAAACGACGATTTTTTGTTCATAACTCTCAAACATTTATCAGGTCTTAAGGTTGATGTAAATCGCCCTAAAACCATAAAACTATGGGCAATAACTCATGAAAACGGCCACCAATCACAAAAGACGAGATTTTGGTCATATCTCTCCAACATGTATCGGGTCTCAAGTTTGATGTAAATCGCCCTGGAACCCCAAAACAGTGGGGAATGGCTCATGAAAAGCATTTATAAAACGCGAAAACGATAATTTTTTGGTCATTTCTCTCAAACATGGAAGGGCTCTTACGAGGCATGCAAATCCTCCTGGAACCAAAAACTGTGGGTAGTAACTCATGAAAATGACCATAAAACAGAGAAACGACGAGTTTTAGATCATATCTCTCAAACATGTATCAGGTCTTAAGGTTGTAAACGCATACGAACCGCAAAACAAAGGCAATAGCTCATAAAAACCGCCATAAAACGCAGAAACTACTAGTTTTCAGTTATATATCTCAAACATGTAGCAGGTCCTATAGGCCTTGCAAATCCAATTAGAAGCCAAAAACTATGGGCAACATCTCATGAAAATGGCAATAAACACGAAAACGACGTGTTTTTGGTCATAAACCACAAGCATGTATCGCATCTTAAGGTCGTTGTAAATCGCCCAGGAACCCCACACCTGTGGGTAATAGCTCTTGAAAACGGCCATAAAACGCAAAAACAACAAGTTTTTGGTCATATCTCTCAAACAAGTAAGTGTTCTTATGAGGCATGCAAATCCACCTGGAACCCAAAAACTCTGGGCACTAACTCACAAAAACGACCATAAAACACGAAAACGACGAGTTTTTGGTCATATCTCTCAAACATGTATCAGGTCTTAAGGTCATTGTAAATCGCCCTGGAACCCCAAAACAGTGGTTAATAGCTCATGAAAATAGCCATAAAACATAGAAACTACTAGTTTTTAGTCATATATCTCAAACATGTAGCAGGTCCTATAGGCCTTGCAAATCCAACTGGAACCCAAAAACTGTGGGCAACAGCTCTTGAAAATGGCAATAAACACGAAAACGACGAGTTTTTGGTCATAACTCTTCAACATGTATCGGGTCTTAAGGTCGTTGTAAATCGCCCTGAAACCCCAAACCTGTGGGCAATAGCTCATGAAAACGGCCATAAAACGCAAAAACAACAAGTTTTTGGTCATATCTCTCATACAAGTAAGTGTTCTTATGAGGCATGCAAATCCACCTGGAACCCAAAAGCTGTCGGCACTAACTCATGAAAACCAACATAAAACACGAAAACAACGATATTTTGGTCATAACTCTCCAACATGTATCGGGTCTTATGGTTGATGTAAATCGCCTCAAACCATAAAACAAAGGCACCAACGCATGAAAACGGCCATAAAATGTAAAAGCAACGAGTTTTGGTCATATCTCTCCAACATGTATCGGGTCTTAAGGTTGTCAGAATCACCTTGGAACCACAAAGTCAGGCGATAGCTCCTGAAAATGCCTAAAATGCGAAAACGACGATTTTCTGGTCATATCTCTCAAACATGTAAGGGCTCTTACGAGGCATGCAAATCCACCTGGACCCAAAAACTGTGGGAAAAAGCTCATGAAAATGACCATAAAACACGAAAACGATGAGTTTTTGGTCATAAATCTCAAACATGTATCGGGTCGTAAGGTTGTAAATTGCCCTGAACCCCAAAACAAGGCAATAGCTCATGAAAACGGCCATAAAACGCGAAAACTATGAGTTTTGGTCATATATCTCAAACATGTAGCAGTCCTATGTGCCTTGGAAATCCAACCGAAACCCAAAAACTATGCGCAACAACTCATGAAAATGGCAATAAACACGAAAACAACGAGTTTTTGGTCATAATCTCAAACATGTATCATGTCTTAAGGTCGTTGTAAATCTCCCTGTAACCCCAAACCTGTGGGCAATAGATCATGAAAACGGCCATAAAACGCAAAAACAACAAGTTTTTTGTCATATCTCTCAAACAAGTAAGTGTTCATATAAGGCATGCAAATCCACCTGGAACCCAAAAACTATGGGCACTAACTCTAGAAAACGGCCATAAAACACGAAAAAACGATTTTTGTTCATAACTCTCAAACATTTATCAGGTCTTAAGGTTGATGTAAATCGCCTAAAACCATAAAACTATGGGCAATAACTCATGAAAACGGCCACCAATCAGAAAAGACGAGATTTTGGTCATATCTCTCCAACATGTATCGGGTCTCAAGTTTGATGTAAATCGCCCTGGAACCCCAAAACAGTGGGGAATGGCTCATGAAAACGACGATAAAACGCGAAAACGATAATTTTTTGGTCATTTCTCTCAAACATGGAAGGGCTCTTACGAGGCATGCAAATCCTCCTGGAACCAAAAACTGTGGGTAGTAACTCATGAAAATGACCATAAAACAGAGAAACGACGAGTTTTAGATCATATCTCTCAAACATGTATCAGGTCTTAAGGTCGTTGTAAATCGCCCTGAACCGCAAAACAGTGGGCAATAGCTCATAAAAACCGCCATAAAACGCAGAAACTACTAGTTTTCAGTCATATATCTCAAACATGTAGCAGGTCCTATAGGCCTTGCAAATCCAACTAGAAGCCAAAAACTATGGGCAACAGCTCATGAAAATGGCAATAAACACGAAAACGACAAGTTTTTGCTCATAAATCACAAGCATGTATCGCATCTTAAGGTCATTGTAAATCGCCCAGGAACCCCACACCTGTGGGCAATAGCTCTTGAAAACGGCCATAAAACGCAAAAACAACAAGATTTTGGTCATATCTCTCAAACAAGTAAGTGTTCTTATGAGGCATGCAAATCCACCTGGAACCCAAAAACTCTGGGCACTAACTCACAAAAACGACCATAAAACACGAAAACGACGAGTTTTTGGTCATATCTCTCAAACATGTATCAGGTCTTCAGGTCATTGTAAATCGCCCTGGAACCCCAAAACAGTGGTTAATAGCTCATGAAAATAGCCATAAAACATAGAAACTACTAGTTTTTAGTCATATATCTCAAACATGTAGCAGGTCCTATAGGCCTTGCAAATCCAACTGGAACCCAAAAACTGTGGGCAACAGCTCTTGAAAATGGCAATAAACACGAAAACGACGAGTTTTTGGTCATAACTCTTCAACATGTATCGGGTCTTAAGGTCGTTGTAAATCGCCCTGAAACCCCAAACCTGTGGGCAATAGCTCATGAAAACGGCCATAAAAGGCAAAAACAACAAGTTTTTGGTCATATCTCTCATACAAGTAAGTGTTCTTATGAGGCATGCAAATCCACCTGGAACCCAAAAACTGTGGGCACTAACTCATGAAAACAACCATAAAACACGAAAACAACGATATTTTGGTCATAACTCTCAAACATGTATCGGGTCTTAGGTTGATGTAAATCGCCCTGAAACCATAAAACAGTGGGCACCAACGCATGAAAACGGCCATAAAACAGAAAAGCAACGAGTTTTTGGTCATATCTCTCCAACATGTATCGGGTCTTAAGGTTGCTGTAAATCGCCTTGGAACCACAAAGCTGTGGGCGATAACTCATGAAAACTGCCTAAAATGCGAAAACGACGATTTTCTGGTCATATCTCTCAAACATGTAAGGGCTCTTACGAGGCATGCAAATCCACCTGGAACCCAAAAACTGTGGGAAAAAGCTCATGAAAACGACCATAAAACACGAAAATGATGAGTTTTTGGTAATAACTCTCAAACATGTATCGGGTCTTAAGGTCGTTGTAAATTGCCCTGGAACCCCAAATTAGTGGGCAATAGCTCATGAAAACGGCCATAAAACGCGAAAACTATGAGTTTTTAGTCATATATCTCAAACATGTAGCAGGTCCTACAGGCCTTGGAAATCCAACCGAAACCCAAAAACTATGCGCAACAACTCATGAAAATGGCAATAAACACAAAAACAACGAGTTTTTGGTCATAATCTCAAACATGTATCATGTCTTAAGGTCGTTGTAAATCACCCTGTAACCCCAAACCTGTGGGCAATAGATCATGAAAACGGCCATAAAACACAAAAACAACAAGTTTTTTGTCATATCTCTCAAACAAGTAAGTGTTCATATAAGGCATGCAAATCCACCTGGAACCCAAAAACTGTGGGCACTAACTCTAGAAAACGTCCATAAAACACGAAAACGACGAGTTTTTGTTCATAACTCTCAAACATTTATCAGGTCTTAAGGTTGATGTAAATCGCCCTAAAACCATAAAACTATGGGCAATAACTCATGAAAACGGCCACCAATCAGAAAAGACGAGATTTTGGTCATATCTCTCCAACATGTATCGGGTCTCAAGTTTGATGTAAATCGCCCTGGAACCCCAAAACAGTGGGGAATGGCTCATGAAAACGACGATAAAACGCGAAAACGATAATTTTTTGGTCATTTCTCTCAAACATGGAAGGGCTCTTACGAGGCATGCAAATCCTCCTGGAACCAAAAACTGTGGGTAGTAACTCATGAAAATGACCATAAAACAGAGAAACGACGAGTTTTAGATCATATCTCTCAAACATGTATCAGGTCTTAAGGTCGTTGTAAATCGCCCTGAACCGCAAAACAGTGGGCAATAGCTCATAAAAACCGCCATAAAACGCAGAAACTACTAGTTTTCAGTCATATATCTCAAACATGTAGCAGGTCCTATAGGCCTTGCAAATCCAACTAGAAGCCAAAAACTATGGGCAACAGCTCATGAAAATGGCAATAAACACGAAAACGACAAGTTTTTGCTCATAAATCACAAGCATGTATCGCATCTTAAGGTCATTGTAAATCGCCCAGGAACCCCACACCTGTGGGCAATAGCTCTTGAAAACGGCCATAAAACGCAAAAACAACAAGATTTTGGTCATATCTCTCAAACAAGTAAGTGTTCTTATGAGGCATGCAAATCCACCTGGAACCCAAAAACTCTGGGCACTAACTCACAAAAACGACCATAAAACACGAAAACGACGAGTTTTTGGTCATATCTCTCAAACATGTATCAGGTCTTCAGGTCATTGTAAATCGCCCTGGAACCCCAAAACAGTGGTTAATAGCTCATGAAAATAGCCATAAAACATAGAAACTACTAGTTTTTAGTCATATATCTCAAACATGTAGCAGGTCCTATAGGCCTTGCAAATCCAACTGGAACCCAAAAACTGTGGGCAACAGCTCTTGAAAATGGCAATAAACACGAAAACGACGAGTTTTTGGTCATAACTCTTCAACATGTATCGGGTCTTAAGGTCGTTGTAAATCGCCCTGAAACCCCAAACCTGTGGGCAATAGCTCATGAAAACGGCCATAAAACGCAAAAACAACAAGTTTTTGGTCATATCTCTCATACAAGTAAGTGTTCTTATGAGGCATGCAAATCCACCTGGAACCCAAAAACTGTGGGCACTAACTCATGAAAACAACCATAAAACACGAAAACAACGATATTTTGGTCATAACTCTCAAACATGTATCGGGTCTTAGGTTGATGTAAATCGCCCTGAAACCATAAAACAAAGGCACCAACGCATGAAAACGGCCATAAAACAGAAAAGCAACGAGTTTTTGGTCATATCTCTCCAACATGTATCGGGTCTTAAGGTTGCTGTAAATCGCCTTGGAACCACAAAGCTGTGGGCGATAGCTCATGAAAACTGCCTAAAATGCGAAAACGACGATTTTCTGGTCATATCTCTCAAACATGTAAGGGCTCTTACGAGGCATGCAAATCCACCTGGAACCCAAAAACTGTGGGAAAAAGCTCATGAAAACGACCATAAAACACGAAAATGATGAGTTTTTGGTAATGACTCTCAAACATGTATCGGGTCTTAAGGTCGTTGTAAATTGCCCTGGAACCCCAAATTAGTGGGCAATAGCTCATGAAAACGGCCATAAAACGCGAAAACTATGAGTTTTTAGTCATATATCTCAAACATGTAGCAGGTCCTACAGGCCTTGGAAATCCAACCGAAACCCAAAAACTATGCGCAACAACTCATGAAAATGGCAATAAACACGAAAACAGCGAGTTTTTGGTCATAATCTCAAACATGTATCATGTCTTAAGGTCGTTGTAAATCGCCCTGTAACCCCAAACCTGTGGGCAATAGATCATGAAAACGGCCATAAAACGCAAAAACAACAAGTTTTTTGTCATATCTCTCAAACAAGTAAGTGTTCATATAAGGCATGCAAATCCACCTGGAACCCAAAAACTGTGGGCACTAACTCTAGAAAACGTCCATAAAACACGAAAACGACGAGTTTTTGTTCATAACTCTCAAACATTTATCAGGTCTTAAGGTTGATGTAAATCGCCCTAAAACCATAAAACTATGGGCAATAACTCATGAAAACGGCCACCAATCACAAAAGAGACGAGATTTTGGTCATATCTCTCCAACATATATCGGGTCTCAAGTTTGATGTAAATCGCCCTGGAACCACAAAACAGTGGGGAATGGCTCATGGAAACGACCATAAAATGCGAAAACGATAATTTTTTTGTCATTTCTCTCAAACATGGAAGGGCTCTTACGAGGCATGCAAATCCTCCTGGAACCAAAAACTGTGGGTAGTAACTCATGAAAATGACCATAAAACAGAGAAACGACGAGTTTTAGATCATATCTCTCAAACATGTATCAGGTCTTAAGGTCGTAAATCGCCTCGAACCGCAAAAAAAAAGGCAATAGCTCATAAAAACCGCCATAAAACGCAGAAACTTCTAGTTTTCAGTCATATATCTCAAACATGTAGCAGGTCCTATAGGGCTTGCAAATCCAACTAGAAGCCAAAAACTATGGGCAACAGCTCATGAAAATGGCAATAAACACGAAAACGACGAGTTTTTGGTCATTAATCACAAACATGTATCGCATCTTAAGGTTTGTAATCGCCAGAACCCCACACCTGTGGGCAATAGCTCTTGAAAACGGCCATAAAACGCAAAAACAACAAGATTTTGGTCATATCTCTCAAACAAGTAAGTGTTCTTATGAGGCATGCAAATCCACCTGGAACCCAAAAACTCTGGGCACTAACTCACAAAAACGACCATAAAACACGAAAACGACGAGTTTTTGGTCATATCTCTCAAACATGTATCAAGCCTTAAGGTCATTGTAAATCGCCCTAGAACCCCAAAACAGTGGTTAATAGCTCATGAAAACAACCATAAAACATAGGAACTACTAGTTTTTAGTCATATATCTCAAACATGTAGCAGGTCCTATAGGCCTTGCAAATCCAACTAGAACCCAAAAACTGTGGGCAATAGCTCTTGAAAATGGCAATAAACACGAAAACGACGTGTTTTTGGTCATAACTCTTCAACATGTATCGGGTCTTAAGGTCATTGTAAATCGCCCTGAAACCCCAAACCTGTTGGCAGTAGCTCATGAAAACGGCCATAAAACACAAAAACAACAAGTTTTTGGTCATATCTCTCATACAAGTAAGTGTTCTTACGAGGCATGCAAATCCACCTGGAACCCAAAAACTGTGGGCACTAACTCATGAAAACAACCATAAAACACAAAAACAACGATATTTTGGTCATAACTCTCAAACATGTATCGGGTGTTATGGTTGATGTAAATCGCCCTGAAACCATAAAACTGTGGGCACCAACGCATGAAAACGGCCATAAAACAGAAAAGCAATGAGTTTTTGGTCATATCTCTCCAACATGTATCGGGTCTTAAGGTTGCTGTAAATTGCCTTGGAACCACAAAGCTGTGGGCGATAGCTGATGAAAACTGCCTAAAATGCGAAAACGATGATTTTCTGGTCATATCTCTCAAACATGTAAGGGCTCTTACGAGGCATGCAAATCCACCTGGAACCCAAAAACTGTGGGAAAAAGCTCATGAAAACGACCATAAAACACAAAAACGATGAGTTTTTGGTCATAAATCTCAAACATGTATCGGGTCTTAAGGTCCTTGTAAATTTCCCTGGAACCCCAAAACAGTGGGCAATAGTGAAGGGTTTCGCAGCATAGTAAATCAAAAAAAATTTGTGGATGTGAACAGGAAAGCCAAGATCTAATCTAGGAGATGCAAACAACGAGGGGGGATAGATGAGATCTTCATACCCTTGAAGATTCTCACAGCGGAACGTTCGACAGAACGTGGGTGATGTAGTCGTACTCGCTTCTCCTCCTCGCGATCCGATCCGTTCTAACACCGCAAGTGGCGATGCCTCCGAGAGATGCACACGTGCGGCACCTCGAAGTCTCCTCCTTCCTCGGTCCAGCAAGTAGGGTGGAGAGATGGATTGGATCTACAACGCGACGGCGCGGTGCAAGCGGTGGAGAGTTTCTGCGGCAGGGCTTCGCCTACGCGCAGTCGGGAGGGAGAGAGAGAGAGGAGGGGCAGCAGGGCGGCTAGGGTTGTGGAGGAGGTGGGGGAGGGGTGCGCCCCCAACCCTCTTTATATAGAGGGGTGGGCGGCTGGCCCTTGCACCTCCCCCAAGCCCTAGGCCGGCGGCCAAAGGAGGAAGGAGTGGGGGGCAAGTCCCCCCCTTCTAGAAGCTCCCCTAGGGTTTCCCTAGGGTTTGGCCGGCTGGGCCCTATGGGGCCTTGTGCCCCTGGCCCAATGCGGCCAGGGAACTCCCTCATAGGCCCACGCCCCCTCCCGACAAGTGGGGCCACGTAGGTCCCACTCCGGAAGGTTCTGGAAGCTTCCTGTACAATACCGAATAACCCGAAACAATTCCGAACTCCAAAAACTGCATTACCTTATATGAATCTTATTCTACGGACCATTCCGGAACCTCTTGTGATGTCCTGGATCTCATCCGAGACTCCGAACAAAAACTCATAAACCAATTATCCAATCGATCCTAGCGTCGAGACACGTTAAGTGTGTGACCGTTCGGGTTCGAGAATATGCACACATGATCTTCTATCAATAATCAACAGCGGGGTCTGGAAACCCATATTGACTCTCACACATTCATCGATGATCATATCAGATGAACCACGATGCCAGGATTCAATCAGTCCCATATATATATTCCCTTCGTGTCGCGATATTTTACTTGCCCGAGATTTGATCGTCGGTACCGTCATACCTAGTTCAATCTCGTTCACAGCAAGTACTTTACTCGTTCCATAATCTGATATCACTTTGTGATTAACTCCTTAACCACATGCTTGCAAGCGGTGTTGATATTGATTACCGAGTGGGCCCGAAGTATATCTCTCCGACTTGGGAGGGACAAATCCCATCTCGGTACATACAACCCAACAGGTACTTTCCGATCACCTGAGAGACACCTTTATGATCACCCTCTCATAGGATGACGTTTGATGACCTCAAATCTTTCTTCCGATACCAGGGAGTTGTATTATCTCATGGTCTAAGGAATACAATATTTGACATAAGAAAAGCTTCGCAAAGATGAACACGATGACACGATCTAATTGCTCCGCTTAGTTTGGGTCTGTCCATCATATCATTCTCCCAATGATATGATCTCATTATTAATCGACAACTCATGTCTATGGTTAGGAAACCTTAACCATCATTAATCAATGAGCTAGTCCATAGAGGCATACTAGGGACACGGTGTTGTTCACAAACCACACAAGTATTAAAGTTTCCGCTTAGTACAATTCTAGCATGGAATATAAACTTTATCATGAACAAGAATTATAATAATAACATCTTTATTATTGCCTCTAGGGCATAATTCCAACAGTCTCCCACTTGCACTAGAGTCAATAATCGAGTTCACATCTGGCAACAATCTAACACCCATGGCACTAAGGTGTTGATCATGTTTTGCACGTGGAAGAGGTTTAGTCAATGGATCTGCGACATTCAGATCTGTATGTACTTTGCTAATCTTCAGATCTCCATCTGCTATATAATCTTGGATTATATGAAACTTGCGGTTGATATGCTTGGTCTTTGGATGATATCTTGGTTCCTTAGCTAGTGCTATGGCGCCAGTGTTATCACACAATATCTCCAGTGGGTCCAAGGCACTTGGAACCACGCCAAGCTCAGTGATGAAGTTCCTGATCCAAACTCTTCACTTGACGCTTCTGCAGCAGCCGTGTATTCCGCTTCTACTGTAGATCCCGCGATCACGCTTTGCTTGCAGCTTCTCCAGCTCATAGCTCCTCCATTCAAAATATAAACGTATCCTGTCTGAGATTTAGAATCATCCTTTTCGGTGTCGAAACTAGCGTCGACGTAACCCTTTACGACAAGCTGTTCATCACCTCCATAGACTAAGAACATTTCTTTAGTCCTATTCAAGTACTTTAGGATGTTCTTCACGGCTGTCCAGTGTTCCTATCCTGGATCACTTTGGTACCTGCTCGTCAACTAAGAGCATTGGACACATCCGGTCTAGTACACAGCATGGCATACATGATAGAACCTATGGCCGAGGCATAAGGCACTTTGCTCATAGCTTCTCTATCATTTACCGTAGCTGGACACTAAGCCTTCCTCAATATCTTACCTGACAACATAGGCACTAAACCTTTCTTTGCCTTATCCATTCTGAACCTTTTCAGAACTTTGTCTAGGTATGTACTCTGGCTTAAAGCTATTAGGTGTCTTTGTCTATCTCTATAGATTTTGATGCCCAATATATAAGCAGCTTCCCCTAGGTATTTCATTGAAAAACATTTGTTCAAATAACTCTTCACATCGTTAAGCATGTCAATGTCATTTCCAATAATCAATATGTCATCCACATATAGTACCAGAAATGTCACTGAGCTCCCACTCACTTTCTTGTAGATACAAGCTTCGTAGCAATTTGGAACAAATCCAAAGCTCTTGATCACTTGATCAAACCGAAGGTTCCAACGCTGAAGTTTGCACACTTTATCAGCATCCTTAGGATCGACAAAACCTTCGGGTTGCATCATATACCACTCTTCATCAATGTTGCCATTGAGGAACGCAGTCTTGACATCCATCTGCCATATTTCATAATCATGAAACGCAGCAATTGCTAATAAATCCGAATGGACTTAAACATCGCTACGGGAGAGAAAGTCTCATCATAGTCAACACCTTGAACTTGCCAAAAACCATTCGTGACAAGTCGTGCTTTATAGACGGTAACATTACCATCCGCGTCCGTTTTCTCCTTGAAGATCCATTTGCACTCAACGGCCTTTCGGTCGCTAGGAGGGTTCACCAAAGTCCATACTTGGTTTTCGCTCATGGATCCCAATTCGTATTTCATGGCCTCTAGCCATTTCTCAGAGTCTGGGCTCATCATCGCTTCCTCATAGTTCACAGGTTCACTGTCATCTACTAACAAGACAGTTAAGACAGGGTTGTCGTACCACTCAAGAGGGGCACGCGACCTTGTCGACCTGCGACGTTTAGTAGTAGCATCGTCTGAAGCTTCATGATCCTTGTCATTATCTTCCTCTATTGTTGGTGCAGGCGGCACTGGAACAATTTCAGGTGCTGCGCTACTCTCCAACTGAAGAGAAGGTTCAACAACCTCGTCTAGCTCTACTTTCCTCCCACTCACTTCTTTCGAGAGAAACTCCTTCTCAAGAAAGGATCCGTTCTTTGCGACAAACACTTTGCCTTCGGTTCTGTGATAGAAGGTATACCCAATAGTCTCCTTAGGGTATCCTATGAAGACGCATTTCTCCGCTTTGGGTTCGAGTTTGTCCGGCATCAACTTCTTGACGTAAGCTTCGCATCCCCAAACTTTAAGAAACGACAACTTAGGTTTAGCACCAAACCACAGTTCATACGGTGTCGTCTCAACGGATTTAGATGGTGCCCTATTTAAAGTGAATGAAGCGGTTTCTAATGCATAACCCCAAAATGATAACGGCAAATAAGTAAGAGACATCATTGATCAGACCATATCTAATAGAGTTCGATTCTGGCGTTCAGACACACCATTGCGCTGTGGTGTTCCGGGTGGCGTGAGTTGCGAAACGATTCCTCTTGCTTTAAGATGCGTGAGAAAATCATAACTCAAATATTCACCTCCACGATCGGATCGAAGAAACTTAATTTTTCTGTTACAAAGAAATTCCTTGAACTTTTCAAATGTTTCAGATTTATGTTTCATTAAATAGATATACCCATATCTACTCAAGTCATCAGTAAAAGTGAGAAAGTAGCGATATCCACCACGCGTCGAAACACTCATCGGTCTGCATACATCGGTATGTATGATTTTCAACAAGTCCGTTGCTCGCTCCATCATTCCGGAGAACGGGGTTTTGATCATCTTACCCATGAGGCATGGTTCGTATGTGTCAAATGATTCAAAACAAGAGACTCCAAAAGTCCATCAGAATGGAGTTTCTTCATGCGTTTTACACCAATATGACCTAGACGAAAGTGCCACAAATAAGTAGTATTATCACTATCTACCTTGCATCTCTTAGCCTCAATGTTATGGATGTGTGTTTCATCCATTTCGAGATCCAGAAGAAATAAACCATTCACAGCAGGTGCATGGCCATAAAAGATGTTACTCATATAAATAGAACAACCATTATTCTCAGATTTAAATGAATAACCGTCTTGCAATAAACACGATCCAGATATGATGTTCATGCTCAACGCAGCCACATAATAACAGTTATTGAGGTTTAAAACTAATCCTGAAGGTAAAACTAAGGAGAGCCTGCCGACGGCCATCACATCAACTCTTGATCCGTTGCCAACGCGCATCGTCACATCATCCCTCGCCAGCCGCCGTCTATTCCATAGCTCCTGTTTCGAGTTACAAATATTATCAATCGAACCAAAGATCAAATACCTGTGCACTACAACGAGGGCTAGTAAGGAAAACATCAATAACATGTATATCAAATATACCTTTGATGGTGCCAGCCTTCTTGTCCGCTAAGTACCACTAGTGCAGACCCCCCCTTTAACTCCGGTTGGGAGGGCCCTCTAACAACGGTTCTTCAACCGCTGTTGAGGGTTCGGTGTTAGAGGGGGGCCCCTTTAACACCGGTTCTTATACAAACCGGTGTTAAAGGTGGCGGCGACGGGCTGCCAGAGGCTCAGTTCTCTTTAACACCGGTTCGGGCTGGAACCGGTGTTAGAGTTCTGCTGCGAGATTTAGGCCGTTTTCTGCCGCGGCAGAAAACGGCCTAAATCTTCGCCACGGCAGAAGTTCTCCCGCCTGCTCGGGCGATTTCTGGAGGGGAGGGGAATCGATCGGGAGCGGTATACACATACATCGTCATCGGTACATACGAGTACATGAATAATTAAGCAACTATTATTATACACAAACATCGTCATCGGCACATACATCGTCATCGGCACATACATCGTCATCGTTCATTTTGGTGGATATCTAAAGAGTTCTCCGCCAGGCGTGACGACCTCATCAAGTATGAACCCCGCCAATTCCTCTTGAATGGCTCGTCTGCGTTCAAATGGTAGGAGTTGGTCCCGCATCCGTTCGATCTGAATATATATGAAGAATGGGCCGTCAATATATATATAAGAATAAAACTCAACACAATTGATGGTAATAAAATAATGTTGTGGACTTTGTTTACTTACTTTAAGTTGTTCTAGTGCGGCTTGGCCCGTCACACATATCGTGTTGTGAATGAACTCGCAAACATAGTACCCACATAAGTTATTGCTGTGTCCCTGATGCGCGCACTTTACGAGAATAGAGAGTTCAATCAAAATAATAATCAATAAAACATGATATAATGGAATTGGAAGCAGAATCAAAGAGATACGCAGACCTAGCTAGCTAGTATTACTTACATTTTGGTCTACAAATTTTAGTTCTTCTGACCATTCACCCACGACCCTGCCCGTGAACCTTTTCCAAACCCTGTCCGACAAAGAAAATGGATAAAGGAGTAATTAATTACTTGTTGTCACGAAAGTTGCCGATCTAGTGCGATAATATGATTGAAATTACCTCTAGAGCATCTCTCTAAAGTCTGCCCATATCTCTTTTTCTTTTCGTAACGAGTCCATGACAAGGACTTTTCCTGAGTCGGGTTGAATGACTAGCAGAATAAAGTGGAACCTACGCACGCATAACTCAGCATCAGTTACACTTAACATCGAGTAAGCCGAAATAGAATGTGTACAAGAGAGAGGGTAACAGTACTCACGAGAAGTTGTAAGGCAATAGTATTTCCCTTTTGGTTTGTTGTCTCAGTAAAGACCTTAGCAAGTAATCTTCTGTTTGCCCGGGTTTGGTTCTTACCACTTCTTCATGAACTCTATTTGGGTCAACAAACCCAATGTCAAAAGGGCCTCCTTTCCTGCATTCCATAACCTTTTTCCTGCATAATAGTATATACATATATGGTGAGCATATATATATACATGCAATTAATGAAGTGAATGAGATGAGATATAAATTAAAGAAATAGTACTTACACACAATAAAGGCTGATGACAGCTTTGTCGAGTTCCTTCTGATTGAATAGAAAATGCAAGTCTTGAATGTTGAAGTCGATCCCGTCGTCTCCGCAGAAGAAAATGTCATCTCTTATATGCGCCGTGATCCATTCTTCCTTTCTCGTCTTGCAGAAATCAAGGTACCACTTGTGCAATTTTCGCATCTTTGTTGGTAGATTCTTGAGCTCCTCTTTCTTGACGAGATTCTTCCCATACTTCCATGGCTGTATGGGGTTGGCATCGCAATTGGGCAAGTTCTCTCCCATGATGTTCAAGTATGCAATGTAACTCATCCCCATCTCATTGGCCTTTCTTTGTAGCTCTGCATCGTAATCATTTACGGGAGGAGCGTCCCGTGTGTCGAACATTTGGAGCAGGGCGCATGATTGGTTTTACTGCTCTCCGAGCATGGGAACTGTTTTCTGGGGTGCCTCACGACTGCTACTTTCAGTCTCCCTACGGCGCCTTGCATCCGCCTTTAAAATCTGGCACTCGTAGTCCGGCACAAGTGGGGTTTCAGGTTTCAAAAGATTTTTGTAAAACTTCTCCACCACCGCCGGATCTATTTTCTCCTTTGGCTCGGCCCGTCTAGGTGCAAAGAATTTCTTGACCTCTTCTTCCGAGATCCTATTGGTCTCCTCGTCGCTGCGATTCCACGGTAAAACCGGCAATGGCTTGGCGGAAGGCTACGGGACGTAGTTTTTTGAACTCTTTGGCGTACGGTATCCTGCGGATTTCTTTGTGGCAGTGCTAGTGATGCACTTTGTGGCAGTGCTCTTCCGCTTACGCTGAGGAGATGGATGAAGCACTGGAGATGGCTGACGGGCCGGAGATAGCTGGCGCACCGGAGATGGCTGAAGCGCCGGAGATGGCTGCCGCGCAGGAGATGGCTGCCGCGCAGGAGATAGCTGAAGCGGCTAGATCACGACGCAAGGAGACGGCGGGGTTCCAGATGGCCTCAATTTGGAAGCACGATGTGGTCCTTCTTCCAAAGAATGGTTGTTTTCACTGCAAATTTGAGTTGAGTTTCCCCTTCACCTGTAGCATGGTCAAGTTGTGCTTCCTCATATTCCTTCACAACCTCATCCACCCCGACAATAGCATAGCCATCTGGAATCGGTCGGCAGTGGTAAGTTCCACCAGCTATAGGAGGTAAGGCATAGCCGACAGCCACCTTAATTGATAAGCCCATTAATCTCACATGCAGCTCAGCGTGTTCGCTCTCCGTGATCTCATCCACGGGGTATCGAGGACCCGCCATTTCAAGCGTGCTGACGTTCTCCGTGGAAGCCACGCTGCTTTTCCGCAGAAGTCTAGGCCGTCGGCAGCTTCCAATGCAGGCTCTTCGTGCTGAGATGGGCCGGTAGCTTGATGGTTTCTGTGCATTCACTTGCGCTGCAGCGCCGCAAGTGCATGTTCTATATGTGTCATCCGCTCAGACGCTTTTTTTCTCGCCGCGCCATTCGTAAGAGTCGCTCCACTCGGCAAACCCATCCTTCCACGTCATACCCCGTGCCTCGTGCATGTCCAGTGGTGTTCTTTTTACCGATGGCGCGTGAGCTGGTCATTCTCTCTGTCGGGATGGAAGGTCCTGGCGGATGTTTCCTCGTATGCCGTGATGAGTTCAATGACGGGTTTGGCAAGGAGGGTTGGGAAGATACACAATCCTGTTTCTGGGTCCAACCATGCCCCGATTCCGTAGAACCAAGTGTTTGCACGTAGGTCCCACCCATCTGTCTGGGGTGTGATCCCTCTACCGCGCAGGGCCTTCTCAACTTCCTCCCACTTAGGCCTCTGAGATATGTAGCCACCTGACCCCGTCCTCTGGTGATATTCCTTCTTACGGCATTAAGCGATTGTTTCGAATCTTTTTAGCTATAGCACTTTTTTATATGTCACAAATTCGGGCCAGTGAGGTCTTATCTTCGCATAATATGCGTCTTCGAAATCTGGAGTCTCGCCAGCTTTGACAAATTTGTTCAATTTTGTCTTCCAGTTGCGGAAAGCGTCAGCCATCTTATTTAGAGTCCACTCTTTGACCTTTTCCTTTATAACCGGGTTGTTTTCATCCTCCTCTGGCGGAAGGTGAAATTTACCAACAACGAATTCCAAAGCGTTTCTTTGGATCTTTCATCGACAAAGGTACCGTCGCCCTTCTTTGGCTTATTCCAATTTTCAATTATGATTGGGATTTGGTCCCTAACAAGAACTCTAGCCCGACGTACAAATTTGTCTGCGGCCTTCTTGGGCTCCATCGGCCTGCCATCAACACGGACTGCTTCGATTGTGAACTTTGCACGATCTTTCAACCGATGGCTCGCGCCTCGCTTGCTCTTTTTCGTAGAATAAGATGGTTGCTGGTTGGTCGATCCAGAGGGCTAAAATAAGAAAGATAGCGTTAATTAATACATGTAGAAGAAGATTGTTGGTGGAAGTCAGTAGAGGCTTAATCAATGCATATACATCGCCGGACTTTGTAATCACTAAATTGCATTCACCGGAGTCTTCATCTTCTCCATGACTACTTGAGCTGTCATCATGTCCCTCCAAGTTCAGATATTGTGAGGTGTCCTCATCAATAATGTTCTCCATTATTTCTTCTTCTGCAAGGTTTCTACTAACTGGATCCATAGTTTCTAAAACAATAATATTATCTAGAGTAAGAGTGTAAACATTCAAGTGGACTTGGATTCATACACAAATATACATATTATTCATACAAAAATACACAAATAAATACACAAATGAAATTAAAACCCTAAGGATGCTTGATCATTTTAAACGAAGTTCGAGGGGTCCAAACCCTAATCAGATGAGTCAGAGCTCCACAACGACACCCCAAGAGGGTAACGCTAAGGTGATGCAAGTTTGTATACAAGTGGGGCGGGTTTGCGGACAATTATTTAGTCTTAGATAGCTACACCTACACGCAGTCCAATTTGTATACAAGTTTTAATCTATGCATGTAGTACAATTTATATTAGCCGGTGAAACTATGTTTCCCGCGAACCCGCCCCGCTTGACACCCTATCTATACTAATACTCCCTCCATAATTACATGCCATCTTAGTTTCGAGTTTCCCGATTTTGACCATCAAGTTCACCACCAACACTAAGTAAACAATATTATCGATGTTACAACATCAGAAACTTTACTCAAATATGAATACACGACTATATCTTTTATACATCACACATATTCCCCACATTGTTCACCAAATGATGGTCAATATTTGTGGACGGATGGAGCTACACCTGTAACAAAAACCTGTAACAAAGACCTGTAACAAAGTTTCTTTCTATTCATCTTGTTTTAATGTCATTTCTCTATGTCATTGCTTCCACTGAGTGCCGCCGCCGACTGCCGGACGCAGAGGCGTGGACGGCAGCTCCGACGGCGAGGCCGAGGGCGGTGGCTCCAACGAGGGTCGGACGGCATGATGCTTGGCTTCTCTGCTCTCTCTCTCTCACATGGATGCATTATAAAATAATTTGCATTTTAAATTATTTCATTTTAAATTATTTCATTTTAAATTATTTTTGGAATATTATAAAATAATTTGCATTTTTGGAATTTACTTAAACAATTTTATTAATTAGAAAACATTTATGGAAATGTTTTTATCACTTACAGATAGGGCCCACATGTCAGGTATTTTCTTCACCGAAATAATTACAGAAAAAGAATTACAGAAATAATAAAAGAAAAAGAAAAGGATTATTGCATCACGCTAACGTCAGCAATGGAGCTCCTCTCAGGTCGATCTTGCTCCCGTCGATCTGCTACACGCGGGGACTTGTGGTTGGGCTGGTTGGAAAGAGGAGGTCGAGGCGGACGTAGTAGTGGCGGCGCCTGCCCTTTTTGGTCGCCGAAGAACAGAGAACAAGTAGGAACTGTGTCGGTCGGTGGTGGTTACACGATGTGGAGGCGATAGAGAGCGTGAGGGAGGAAGAGAAGATGTGCCTGAGCACCAGAGGCTCACCAGGAAGCCGATGGTGGGGTCGACGAGGCCGGGGAAGGTCGGGGTTGCCGGCAGTGTCGATGGCGAGCGGCGGACAGAGGTGGAGGTGACAGGGTTAATGCCGACCATTCATGGCACCCACGGCCGATTCCTCCCTCATGCTCCGAGGGCGGTGGCGGTGGCGGTGGCGGTGGCTTCTCTCTGCTCCGATGGCGCGCGCGCAGTGGCGGTGGCGGTCTTGGCGCGCGCGAGGGCGACGGCGGCTCCGACGGCGAGGGCGAGGGCGGCGGCTCCGACGGCGAGGGCTGGACGCGGCGCCGGCGCGGCTGCCGCTTCGCTCTCTGGCGGCAGCAGGTTCGATCTGGCTCTGGGGGGAAGAAAGGAAGGGGAAGGCGCATTTAATACCCCCCCTTTAACACCGGTTCGGGGCTGGAACCGGTGTTAAAGGGGGGGATTCGTTTCGCGCGCGGATTTATTAACACCCCCCCTTTAACACCGGTTCTAGACATGAACCGGTGTTAAAGGGTGGGGGGATGCGCGCACGAAACGAAATAAATGCGCCCCCCCTTTAACACACCGTTCGTGTCTGGAACCGATGTTAAAGGGGGGGGGCGTTTATTTCATGCATTAAACGGGCATTTTTAATTCAAAAAATAGGATATGAATTTAGAAAATCATATATTTTTTATTTCAACTCAGAAAAATATGAAAAATATATCATAATTTTTAGAAAAATAATATCTATACATTCATGTAAATCATTTTATATTTACTTTACATGAAAATTTTCAAAATGATTAAAACGCTTACATATAAATTTTGATTATTCAATTCAAACAAAAATAAATTGTTAAATCCTAAAACTTTGAACATAAGAAATATTAAGCATCTAAAAAGGAATCTAACCCTATTTTATTAGAGAAAATCATATTTTAATGCCGCATCTTTTGTATTAATATTTTTGAATTGATTGGATATTTAAATGCCGCATCTTTTGTATACACTTGAATCTGACCAAGCCTCGCTCAACTTGCATAGTTTTTTTGATAAAATAGCATATTGTGAACCTAAAAATGATTTTTGTAAAAAATCATGAGCATCGTATCATGTACCTGTAGTTCATATCTGACCCACTTCCTACCGATTCGGCAGGAATTTGTCTTTTTCACTAGAGGTGGATGGAAAGGTTTCAGATCCCCCTGTTGGTACATTGTGCATATAAGGTGGTCTAGTATTTTTTTAAAATGTGTTGGTGGTTTTTTGAATTAGCCATTTGGTGGTTACTTCACAAAACCGTCCGTTTTTTATGCTCGGAAAATGGAAAATGCCTTTTTGGTGTGATAAAAAGGAAAACTTCCTCTTGCAACATTGTTTGTCATGCCATGATGCACATGTATGCACAATATGGCCATATTATCACAAACTATGCCTTGATTCTTGCCATAACATTGGTCATTTGACCCGAAAGCCAAGAAACCTCGAATGAGATAGGTCATTTTGTGAAGGTTTTTTCGAGACATAATCAATATACCAAGTGGTGTTATTCGTGAGAAGTATTTGCAGCCAGCCGCCAAAACTCGCCATGTGTTCACTTATAATCCATTCATCAGACTGTCCCGGGTGTTTGAGGCGTATTAAATTCTTGTGTTCATTGATATACGGGGTAACCAAGATAGATCTTTGTAAAACCGTGTAGTGTGCTTGATTGAGAGAATGCCCGTCCCTACATATCATTGCTTTACATCCTAGGGTGCCTTTTCCATGCAGTCTCCCCTCATGTCGTGATTCTGGAACACCAATCGCCTTAAGGTCACGAATAAAATCAACACAGAACTCAATGACCTCCTCTGTTACATAGCCCTTGGAGATGCTTCCTTCTGGCCTAGCACGATTATGAACATATTTCTTTAAGACTCCCATGTACCTCTCAAAGGGGAACATATTGTGTAGAAATACAGGACCGAGAATGGCAATCTCTTCTACTAGGTGAACCAGGAGATGCGTCATAATATTGAAGAAGGATGGTGGGAACACCAACTCAAAGCTGACAAGACATTGGGCCACATCTGTTTGTAACCCTGGTAGGCTTTCTGGATCGATTACCTTTTGAGATATTGCATTGAGGAATGCACATAGCTTCACAATGGGTACTCGAACATTTTCAGGTAGAAGCCCCCTCAATGCAATCGGAAGCAATTGTGTCATAATCACGTGGAAGTCATGAGACTTCAGGTTCTGGAATTTTTTCTCTGCCATATTTATTATTCCCTTTATATTCAACGAGAAGCCAGACGGGACCTTGATACTGCTCAGACATTCAAAAAAGATTTCCTTCTCTTCTTTCGTAAGAGCGTAGCTGGCAAGAGTTAAGTGGCATCGTTTACCCTTCTCGTTCTCAGGATGCATAGGCTCTTCAGGGGCTTTCAGACATTGCTGGTCCTGCCGTGCTTCCGGTGTATCTTTTGTCTTCCCATACACTCCTAGAAAGCCTAGCAGGTTCACGCAAACATTCTTCGTCACGTGCATCACGTCGATTGAAGAGCGGACCTCTAAGACTTTCCAATAGGGTAGGTCCCAAAATATAGATTGCTTCTTCCACATGGGCGCGTGTCCAGCATCGTCATTCGGAACAGATAGACTGCCAGGACCTTTTCCAAAGATTACCTCTAGGTCCTTGACCATACCAAATACCTCCTCACCGGTACGGAGGACAGGCTTCCTCCGGGGTTCTGCCAGACGTTTGAAACGCTTGCCTTTCTTTCTTACTGGATGCAGGTTCGGAAGAAATTGGCGATACCCTAGGTACACAACCTTCTTACATTTATCCAAATATACACTTTCAGTCTCATCTAAACAGTGTGTGCATGCATTGTATCCTTTGTTTGTCTGCCCTGGAATGTTACTAAGAGCAGGCCAATCATTGATGGTTACGAAAAGCAATGCTCGTAGGTCAAATGTCTCCCCTTTGTGCTCATCCCACATACGTACACCTGGTTTGGCCCACAGCTGTAAAAGTTCGTCAACTAATGGCCTTAGGTACACATCAATGTCGTTGCCGGGTTGCCTTGGGCCTTGGATGAGCACTGACATCATAATGAACTTCCTCTAAATACACAACCAAGGAGGAAGGTTATAGATACATAGAGTCACAGGCCAGGTGCTGTGACTGCAGCTCTGCTCACCAAAAGGATTCATGCCGTCTGTACTTAGACCAAACCTTAAGTTCCTTGTGTCACGTGCAAAGTCCGGGTACTCTCGGTCGACTTTTCTCCACTGTGACCCATCAGCGAGGTGTCTCAACATCGCGTCTTTCTTACAGTCTTCCATGTGCCATCGCAACAACTTGGCATGCTCTTTATTTCTGAAGAGATGTTTTAACCGTGGTATTATAGGAGCATACCACATAACCTTGGCGGGAACCTTCTTCCTAGGGGTCTCGCCCTCAACATCGCCAGGATCGTCTCGTCTGATCTTATACCGCAGTGAAGTGCATACCAGGCATGCATCCAAATTCTTGTACTTGTCATCGCGGTAGAGGATGCAGTCATTAATGCAGGCATGTATCTTCTGCACGTTTAATCCTAGAGGGCAGACAACCTTCTTTGCTTGGTATGTACTGTCGGGCAACTCATTATTTCTTGGAAGAAGATTCTTCATTTTTACCAACAACTTTGAAAATGCGCTGTCAGTCACACCGTTCTCTTCCTTCCATTGCAGCAAATCCAGTGTGGTACGTAGCTTTTTGTGGCCATCTTCGCAAGTTGGATACAAGAATGTTTTGTGATCCTTTAACATCTTCTCCAGCTTCTCCTTTTCAGTTTCACATTCTTCCTTTGCATCAGTAATGGCCCGACCAAGATCGTCATCAGCGGGCCCATCTGCTCCCTCTTGATCTTCATTATCTACCCCCGTTGCAGTATCATCATATTCAGGATACATATTATGATAGTTGTCATCATCCTCTTCTTCTTCGTTGTCTTCCATCACAACCCCTTTTTCTCCGTTCTTGGTCCAACAATTATAGCTGGGCATGAAACCGGATCGAAGCAGGTGGTCGTGAATGGTTCTGGTATTTGAGTAGTCTTTCTTGTTCTGACAGTGAACACACGGACAGCACATAAAACCATTGTGACCATGGTTTGCATTAGCCACAACAATGAAATTTTGGAGGCCCGTAATGTACTCGGAAGTGCGGCGGTCACCGTACATCCATTGCCGGTTCATCTGCATTAATATGTCGTATATATCAAAAATTAATAGGGAGATGACCATTTATATATATATAGTACATCAATGACACATGAAAGGATAGTTGCCGACCTCGACCGAGACGGAAAGAGCAACAAGAAAACTTATTTTGAGCTCTCGGGCATTTCACCGAACACCTCTTGTGCATATGAAAAAAACACAAACTAGCACTCTTCACACCCTCTTGCTAGGTTCCAAAATGAGATAGTGAAAAAATGGAAGAGTGGGGTGTGGGTGGGCTGCGGTGGTGTCTTATATAGCCCCCCCTTTAACACCGCTTCATGCCACGAACCCGTGTTAAAGGGGGGGCTGCATGGGCCACTGTTGCAGGGTCCTTTAACATCGGTTCGTGGCACGAGATCATGGTTCACTTGTGATCTTTCCATCCTTCTTGGTTGATTCTTCTTGCATGAGGTCATGGTTTCCTTGGGGGGAAAACTCTTGGTCACAAAACTTCAAAGGTGATGATGGCTCCTTCTAAATTGTGTTTTCCTTAGTCTTCAAATCTTGAGTACTATTTCTTGTCTCACTTGTAGTCTTTAGTGATATCCAAGGTTGAAGTCCTTGGTGAAGATGCTAAAGATGTTGAAGTCATTAGAGTTGAAGATGTTGAAGGCATTAGAGTTGAAGATGTTGAAGTCATTAGTGTTGATGAAATCCTTTGCACATGGTGAAGTCTTTGGCCATGGGGTAGGCTTTGTCCATCAAGTTTGAAGTAGAAGAGATGTAGAAACAAAACCAAAATGGTTGAGGAAAGAGTTTACAAGATTGTTTGTAAATAAGTTTTGGAACAAATACAACTCCTATTTTTTTAAGGGGTTTTGTCCAATCCTAGGGTTACGATCCTACAGGCAACACAATGCTCTGATACCATCTGTAAGATCCCTCCTTTATAAAGGAAAAAGGATCCCTGTGATTGCAATGCTAGTCCCTGGATCAATAGCTAGCATCCACAGTTAAGGTGTAATATCAAGAAACAAAGGTCATAAGATAACTTTATAACCAGGAATAAAATAATTCATTACATCTTACATAGCTCATTTTGGCTATTACAATACATTACAGTAGAATAACTATAAGCATGGGGTCCTTCATCTTCAAAGTGCCACAGGCAAACATGTTGGTTGTAGGCTTGATATCCTAGTCAATAAACTTCACTAACATCAAACAGACCTGCAACATAATAATTTACAGCCACAAGGGTCAATACATTTGAATTGTATTGGCAAGTTTCACTTCTATGTAGAAATAAATGGATCCTATCATTACATGCATATTTGGCTAGGTAGGGTTTAGGCTTGTTTGCAGAAAGCAATAATGTTTTTCCTATATTTTCCAAAATAGTTTTGATCTTTTATCAAAATCTTTCAGAGCTCCTTGGTACACCCCAAGTGCTTCAAGTCTTTGTTAAAATTATTCTTGAGCTCCTTGGTACTCCCCAAGTACTTCAAGTCTTTATCAAAATCTTCTTGAGTTCCTTGGTAAACCCCAAGTACTTCAAGACTTTTGTTAAAATCTTTCTGGTTTTACTTTTAGAAATTGGAATGTCGAGATTTCCCATAGCTTCAGGCCTTAGTTGCTCAGTATTGTCCATAACCGGGGACACGACTAATTACTTAGAATTTTTATCTTCTGCAGAAGTTGTACACTTTACCCACATGACACAATCTCATCTTGTTGCCACCAGTGGCCACTTGATAAGTACTAACCAAGATGGAGTACTGGCAGATTGAGAATGTGACAAAGTCTTTCCATAGGGTCCCAATACAATGCTAGCTTGTCTTCAGGCACCAATGTAGGGTTCCTAGTTCCCTCATTTCCAGTTAACCTGAAGACCAATGCATGGGTCTTCCACTATGTAGTTGACTAAGCTAGTGCCCATTTAGCATGTGGTCGCATACGAAAGCCATCAGACGAGAAACATGTTCAATCTCTAAGTCCCTGGGTGGTTTTCTTCTGGTGCACAACACAAGGAGATTGCCATATAAACATAGTTCCTTTTGTTGCCACCTTGTCCAAAACTTGAGTATCCTTGTCCACCCAGGTGGTTCATTGAGTACTTTTTTTATTATATAAAACCCAAGTCTTTTCAATACTTCACAAAATTCAACATGTATCTCTTCTCAAATTTTTTTAGCAGGGCTAAGCATAATACAACTACATTGTTTTCACTAAGGAAAATATATAAGGTATCTTATTAGGACTTAGCATAGCATAAAGTATAGAAATCATTTTCATGCATGTTTTAAATCCACTAACTATAATGAAAATAGTAGGACTTTAGATGATAGTGTCACTTGCCTTTTTGGTAGGGAATGTAGGTTAACTCCTTGATCTTGCTAATTTCACTCTCTTCTAAATTCACTACAAATCAATCAAGCAAACATAGATTCAACTAGCATTCCAATCAATAATCAAACAAGTCATCACACCTAAACTAATAGAAACAAGGTCATGCATGCAAGCATGCAAAAGATAGTTTTATTTGCAAAGGTGGTCTCTACTAGTCTCTAAACATTGTAAGGTTCAAAGTGGTCATTTTCTAAAATGGTAAAACCATTTGCAAATGGTTTTATCTATAAACTATTTTTAAATCAAATCATTATTTCATGTGGTGAAAATGCTTTTGGTAAGGCAATCATTTTTATATTGTTGACCAAATAAGTTGTTATTTCTCAAAACTTGGTGTTTAGGGTCAGTATGTTTGAATCAAAACATTTTCCCAAAGGTTTTTATCAAAAATCATTTCCATATCAAAATCAATGTTTTTATTTGACTAGAAATGAGCTAATTCAATTATACAATCCTAACCTTCACCAAATACATTTTTAAATCCATAGGTTGGTTCCTAGGGTCAGTATGTTCACAACAAACCAATTTGCAAAGATTTCAACCTCAAAAACATTTTGGAATAGTTTTTATACTCTAAACAAGCATGCACAAGTTTCTGCAAAAACAAACAATTTTCCAGAAGCAAAACTCTAAAAAATTAAATGGTTGGCTAGGCCTTGTCTTGCTGATTCCATTGATATAAAATTTGCAATTTTTGGACGTGTGGATCAAAAGTTATGGATTTTTCAAATTTGCAAACAAATCTGATTCTAATTCTGTTTTAAATCAAAAGCTGGGCCAAGCGGCGCTTTCCTATTCGTCGGTACCGCTTCGGCCGGATCAGCAACGTGAGGCGTCGGATCAAGTTAAATCGCACGGCACTGGTTGCGTACCCCTTCAGCGTTAAGTGATCTAATCACATCCATTGGATTGTCATCTAACGGCCATCGTCACCTTGACCAAGTTCTGGCGGCGGCGGCGACGTTCGGCTAGCGGCGGAGCTGGCGCTAGAGGAAGCTAGGAAGAAGAAGAGATGGCTCACCGTGATCGCAGTGACGTGGGAATGCTCAACCTGCTCGTGGTTGATGAAGGGGCGCACAAGGTTGCGGTTAATCGCTCGTCGGAGTTGAGTCTGATGATGGCCACGCTCTGTCGTCGTCGAGGACGGTGCTATGGCTCACGAGGAAACAAACGGGAAGCATGGTCAGACGCGCAAAGCCATGGCGATGATGCGTGCGTGATTGAGAGGGCTCGGGGTGGTCGGTTCTTACCAGGAAAACTCGCCGGAGAAAGAAACAGACGCGGCGACGGTGGTCGTCGTCGTTGCCGAGCCTGCAGAGCACGCGCGGTTGAGCTGGCGACACGGGAAGGTGCGCCTGGGTCTGGGGAATGTGCCCGTGTGCTCGGGGAGGCAAGGGGTGGCGCGGGGTCGCCGGAATTTGCTCGCGAGTTCGTCGGAGCAGAGGGTGGTGTAGGAGAAAATTTGGCAGCCTGGGGGCGCGCTAAGGTGGGGCGACAGAGGGGAACGAGAGAGGAGATGCTGGCGCTTAAGTAGGCGTTGTCGCAGGGCCGTTACATGGCGTGGTTAACGCGTAATCACGCCGGCATTTCATCGGCAGTAATGGCCAGAGAGGAATGAGGGGCGAGGTCGTCGCGGGGAGGAAGAGAGTGAGCTGGCGGTGGGGTCTGGGCGTCAGCGAGGGAGTGAGATAGGGAGAGGGTCCACTAGTCAGTCGCTCTGCGAGTGAGAGTTTAGGTGGAAAACGTTTCGCCGAAAGGGAGAGGGAAACTGGGCTGCGACTGGGCTTCCTGGGCCAGGTGGGTTGGGTCAGGTCTGGTTCTATTTTTTTCTTTCTAATTGTTTTATCTTTTTCCATTTCTATTTTCAGTTTGAAATTCAATCAAAGAAATCAAACATCCAAAACAAATCAAACCTCCTCCAAACTTATATTGAGTTTTGGTTATGTTTAACAACATAAACCAAAGTCCAAAAACAAAATAATATTTTTATTCTTTTTAGGATCTATTTAATAATTAAATAAATAGTCCTAAGTTTTTTTATTCAAATAGGATTTGTTTTATTTAAAATCTCCATTAGAAATCTAAATAATAACAAAACCATTCAGTAGGTTTTATTTGAAAGTATAAAATACTTGGAAAACTTGTTTAAAATATATTAACAAGTTTTGATGTTTAATTAAAATAGTAAAACCTTTATTTCTAATAAAATTGGATATTAAATCCTTATTATTTTATTTGAATACACCTTTACTATTTTTATCAAATTGAAATATTTTATTTCAAAGGCTTGGCCAAGTTTTAATTTGGCTTATAAAGTAATCCTTATTTATAATTCTATCCTTTGCTTTTGAAAACCAAATCTTTTTATTAAAAGATTCAAAATAGTAATTCCTTGTTTATCTTTTTAAATCCCTTTAGGATTTATTTGATCAAATAGGTTTGAAGGTTTCCATTTGGAATCAAAAAGTTTCTTCTGACTCTGAAAATCACAAAGTTTTATTTTATTCATTTATTTTTCACATAACAAGATTTGGAAAATCTTGGGATGTGACAAAAATGACCATAAAACAGAGAAACGACGAGTTTTAGATCATATCTCTCAAACATGTATCAGGTCTTAAGGGCATTGTAAATCACCCTGGAACCCCAAAACAGTGGGCAATAGCTCATAAAAGCCGCCATAAAACGCAGAAACTACTAGTTTTCAGTCATATATCTCAAACATGTAGCAGGTCCTACAGGCCTTGCAAATCCAACTAGAAGCAAAAACTGTGGGCAACAGCTCATGAAAATGGCAATAAACACGAAAACGACGAGTTTTTGGTCATAAATCACAAACATGTATCGCGTCTTAAGGTCGTTGTAAATCGCCCAGGAACCCCAAACCTGTGGGCAATAGCTCTTGAAAACGGTCATAAAACGCAAAAACAACAAGTTTTTGGTCATATCTCTCAAACAAGTAAGTGTTCTTATGAGGCATGCAAATCCACCTGGAACCCAAAAACTCTAGGCACTAACTCACAAAAACGACCATAAAACACGAAAACGACGAGTTTTTGGTCATATCTCTCAAACATGTATCAGGTATTAAGGTGATTGTAAATCGCCCTGGAACCCCAAAACAGTGGGCAATAGCTCATGAAAACAGCCATAAAACATAGAAAGTACTAGTTTTTAGTCATATATCTCAAACATGTAGCAGGTCCTATAGGCCTTGCAAATCCAACTGGAACCCAAAAACTATGGGCAACAGCTCTTGAAAATGGCAATAAACACGAAAACGACGAGTTTTTGGTCATAACTCTTCAACATATATCGGGTCTTAAGGTCGTTGTAAATTGCCCTGAAACCCCAAACCTGTGGGTAATAGCTCATGAAAACGGCCATAAAACGCAAAAACAACAAGTTTTTGGTCATATCTCTCATACAAGTAAGTGGTCTTACGAGGCATGCAAATCCACCTGGAACCCAAAAACTATGGGCACTAACTCATGAAAACAACCATAAAACACGAAAACAACGATATTTTGGTCATAACTCTCAAACATGTATCGGGTCTTAAGGTTGATGTAAATCACCCTGAAACCATAAAACAGTGGGCACCAACGCATGAAAACGGCCATAAAACACAAAAGCGACGAGTTTTTGGTCATATCTCTCCAACATGTATCGGGTCTTAAGGTTGTTGTAAATCGCCTTGGAACCACAAAGTTATGGGCGATAGCTCATGAAAACTGCCTAAAATGCGAAAACGACGATTTTATGGTCATATCTCTCAAACATGTAAGGGCTCTTACGAGGCATGCAAATCCACCTGGAACCAAAAAACTGTGGGAAAAAGCTCATGAAAACGACCATAAAATACGAAAACGATGAGTTTTTGGTCATAACACTCAGACATGTATCAGGTCTTAAGGTCGTTGTAAATTGCCCTGGAACCCCAAAACAGTGGGCAATAGCTCATGAAAATGGCCATAAAATGCGAAAGCTATGAGTTTTTAGTCATATATCTCAAACATGTAGCAGGTCCTACAGGCCTTGCAAATCCAACCGGAACCCAAAAACTATGGGCTATAGCTCATGAAAATGGCAATAAACACGAAAACAGCGAGTTTTTGGTCATAACTCTCAATCATGTAACACGTCGTAAGGTCATTGTAAATCGCCCTAGAACCCCAAACCTGTGGGGAATAGCTCTTGAAAACGGCCATAAAACGCGAAAACAACAAGTTTTTGGTCATATCTCTCAAACAAGTAAGTGTTCATAAAAGGCATGCAAATCCACCTGGAACCCAAAAACTGTGGGCACAAACTCATGAAACGGCCATAAAACACGAAAACGACGATTTTTTGTTCATAACTCTCAAACATGTATCGGGTCTTAAGGTTGATGTAAATCGCCCAAAAACCATAAAACTGTGGGCAATAACTCATGACAACGGCCACCAATCACAAAAGAGACGAGAGTTTGGTCATATCTCTCCAACATGTATCGGGTCTCAAGTTTGCTGTAAATCGCCCTTGAACCACAAAACAGTGGGGAATGGCTCATGAAAACGGCCATAAAACGCGAAAATGATAATATTTTGGTGATTTCTGTCAAACATGGAAGGGCTCTTACGAGGCATGCAAATCCTCCTCGAACCAAAAACTGTGGGTAGTAACTCATGAAAATGACCATAAAACAGAGAAACGACGAGTTTTAGATCATATCTCTCAAACATGTATCAGGTCTTAAGGTCGTTGTAAATCACCCTGGAACCCCAAAACAGTGGGCAATAGCTCATAAAAACCGCCATAAAAAGCAGAAACTACTAGTTTTCAGTCATATATCTCAAACATGTAGCAGGTCCTACATGCCTTGCAAATCCAACTAGAAGCAAAAATTGTGGGCAACAGCTCATGAAAATGGCAATAAACACGAAAACGACGAGTTTTTGGTCATAAATCACAAACATGTATCGCGTCTTAAGGTCGTTGTAAATCGCCTAGGAACCCCAAACCTGTGGGCAATAGCTCTTGAAAACGGTCATAAAACGCAAAAACAACAAGTTTTTGGTCATATCTCTCAAACAAGTAAGTTTTCTTATGAGGCATGCAAATCCACCTGGAACCCAAAAACTCTGGGCACTAACTCACAAAAACGACCATAAAACACGAAAACAACAAGTTTTTGGTCATATCTCTCAAACATGTATCAGGTATTAAGGTCATTGTAAATCGCCCTGGAACCCCAAAACAGTAGGCAATAGCTCATGAAAACATCGATAAAACATAGAAACTACTAGTTTTTAGTCATATATCTCAAACATGTAGCATGTCCTATAGGCCTTGCAAATCCAACTGGAAACCAAAAACTGTGGGAAACAGCTCTTGAAAATGGCAATAAACACGAAAACGACGAGTTTTTGGTCATAACTCTTCAACATATATCGGGTCTTAAGGTCGTTGTAAATCGCCCTGAAACCCCAAACCTGTGGGCAATAGCTCATGAAAACGGCCATAAAACGCAAAAACAACAAGTTTTTGGTCATATCTCTCATACAAGTAAGTGTTCTTACGAGGCATGCAAATCCACCTGGAACCCAAAAACTGTGGGCACTAACTCATGAAAACAACCATAAAACACGAAAACAACGATATTTTGGTCATAACTCTCAAACATGTATCGGGTCTTATGGTTGATGTAAATCGCCCTGAAACCATAAAACAGTGGGCACCAACGCATGAAAACGGCCATAAAACACAAAAGCGACGAGTTTTTGGTCATATCTCTCCAACATGTATCGGGTCTTAAGGTTGCTGTAAATGGCCTTGGAACCACAAAGCTATGGGCGATAGCTCATGAAAACTGCCTAAAATGCGAAAACGACGATTTTCTGGTCATATCTCTCAAACATGTAAGGGCTCTTACGAGGCATGCAAATCCACCTGGAACCAAAAAACTGTGGGAAAAAGCTCATGAAAACGACCATAAATAACGAAAACGATGAGTTTTTGGTCATTACACTCAAACATGTATCGGCTCTTAAGGTCGTTGTAAATTGCCCTGGAAGCCCAAAACAGTGGGCAATAGCTCATGAAAACGGCCATAAAACGCGAAAACTATGATTTTTGGTCATATATCTCAACCATGTAGCAGGTCCTACAGGCCTTGGAAATCCAACCGAAACCCAAAAACTATGCGCAACAACTCATGAAAATGGCAATAAACACGAAAACAGCGAGTTTTTGGTCATAATCTCAAACATGTATCATGTCTTAAGGTCGTTGTAAATCGCCCTGTAACCCCAAACCTGTGGGCAATAGATCATGAAAACGGCCATAAAACGCAAAAACAACAAGTTTTTTGTCATATCTCTCAAACAAGTAAGTGTTCATATAAGGCATGCAAATCCACCTGGAAACCAAAAACTGTGGGCACTAACTCTAGAAAACGTCCATAAAACACGAAAACGACGAGTTTTTGTTCATAACTCTCAAACATTTATCAGGTCTTAAGGTTGATGTAAATCGCCCTAAAACAATAAACCGTGGGCAATAACTCATGAAAACGGCCACCAATCACAAAAGAGACGAGATTTTGGTCATATCTCTCCAACATGTATCGGTTCTCCAGTTTGCTGTAAATCGCCCTGGAACCACAAAACAGTGGGGAATGGCTCATGAAAACGGCCATAAAACGCGAAAACGATAATTTTTTGTCATTTCTCTCAAACATGGAAGGGCTCTTACGAGGCATGCAAATCCTCCTGGAACCAAAAACTGTGGGTAGTAACTCATGAAAATGACCATAAAACAGAGAAACGACGAGTTTTAGATCATATCTCTCAAACATGTATCAGGTCTTAAGGTCGTTGTAAATCACCCTGGAACCCCAAAACAGTGGGCAATAGCTCATAAAAACCGCCATAAAACGCAGAAACTACTGGTTTTCAGTCATATATCTCAAACATGTAGCAGGTCCTACAGGCCTTGCAAATCCAACTAGAAGCAAAAACTGTGGGCAACAGCTCATGAAAATGGCAATAAACACGAAAACGACGAGTTTTTGGTCATAAATCACAAACATGTATCGCGTCTTAAGGTCGTTGTAAATCGCCCAGGAACCCCAAATCTGTGGGAAATAGCTCTTGAAAACGGTCATAAAATGCAAAAACAACAAGTTTTTGGTCATATCTCTCAAACAAGTAAGTGTTCTTATGAGGCATGCAAATCCACCTGGAACCCAAAAACTCTGGGCACTAACTCACAAAAACGACCATAAAACACGAAAACGACGAGTTTTTGGTCATATCTCTGAAACATGTATCAGGTATTAAGGTCATTGTAAATCGCCCTGAAACCCCAAACATGTGGGCAATAGCTCATGAAAACGGCCATAAAACGCAAAAAACAAGATGTTTTTGGTCATATCTCTCATACAAGTAAGTGTTCTTACGAGGCATGCAAATCCACCTGGAACCCAAAAGCTGTGGGCACTAACTCATGAAAACAATCATAAAACACGAAAACAACGATATTTTGGTCATAACTCTCAAACATGTATCGGGTCTTATGGTTGATGTAAATCGCCCTGAAACCATAAAACAGTGGGCACCAACGCATGAAAACAGCCATAAAACACAAAAGCGACGAGTTTTTGGTCATATCTCTCCAACATGTATCGGGTCTTAAGGTTGCTGTAAATCGCCTTGGAACCACAAAGCTGTGGGCGATAGCTCATGAAAACTGCCTAAAATGCGAAAACGACGATTTTCTGGTCATATCTCTCAAATATCTAAGGGCTCTTACGAGGCATGCAAATCCACCTGGAACCCAAAAACTATGGGAAAAAGCTCATGAAAACGACCATAAAACACGAAAAACAATGAGGTTTTGTTCATAACTCTCAAACATGTATCGGGTCTTAAGGTCCTTGTAAATTGCCCTGGAACCCCAAAACAGTGGGCAATAGCTCATGAAAACGGCCATAAAACACGAAAACGATAATTTTTTGGTCATTCCTCTCAAACATGGAAGGGTCTTCTACGAGGCATGCAAATCCTCCTGGAACCAAAAACTGTGGGTAGTAACTCATGAAAATGACCATAAAACAGAGAAACGACGAGTTTTAGATCATATCACTCAAACATGTATCAGGTCTTAAGGTCGTTGTAAATCGCCCTGGAACCGCAAAACAGTGGGCAATAGATCATAAAAACCGCCATAAAACGCAGAAACTACTAGTTTTCAGTCATATATCTCAAACATGTAGCAGGTCCTATAGGCCTTGCAAATCCAACTAGAAGCCAAAAACTATGGGCAACAGCTCATGAAAATGGCAATAAACACGAAAACGAAGTTTTTGTTCATAAATCTCAAACATGTATCGGGTCTTAAGGTCGTTGTAAATGGCCCTGGAACCCCAAACCTGTGGGCAATAGCTCTTGAAAACGGCCATAAAACACAAAAACAACAAGTTTTTGGTCATATCTCAAACAAAGTAAGTGTTCTTATGAGGAATGCAAATCCACCTGGAACCCAAAAACTCTGGGCACTAACTCACAAAAACGACCATAAAACACGAAAACGACGAGTTTTTGGTCATATCTCTCAAACATGTATCAGGTCTTAAGGTCATTGTAAATCGCCCTGGAACCCCAAACAGTGGGCAGTAGCTCATGAAAACAGCCATAAAACATAGAAACTACTAGTTTTTAGTCTTATATCTCAAACATGTAGCAGGTCCTATAGGCCTTCCAAATCCAACTGGAACCCAAAAACTATGGGCAACATCTCTTGAAAATGGAAATAATAACGAAAACGACGAGTTTTTGGTCATAACTCTTCAACATGTATCGGGTCTTAAGGTCGTTGTAAATCGCCCTGAAACCCCAAACATGTGGGCAATAGCTCATGAAAACGGCCATAAAACGCAAAAACAACAAGTTTTTGGTCATATCTCTCATACAAGTAAGTGTTCTGACGAGGCATGCAAATCCACCTGGAACCCAAAAGCTGTCGGCACTAACTCATGAAAACAATCATAAAACACGAAAACAACGATATTTTGGTCATAACTCTCAAACATGTATCGGGTCTTATGGTTGATGTAAATCGCCCTGAAACCATAAAACAGTGGGCACCAACGCATGAAAACGGCCATAAAACACAAAAGCGACGAGTTTTTGGTCATATCTCTCCAACATGTATCGGGTCTTAAGGTTGCTGTAAATCGCCTTGGAACCACAAAGCTGTGGGTGATAGCTCACGAAAACTGCCTAAAATGCGAAACGACGATTTTCTGGTCATATCTCTCAAATATCTAAGGGCTCTTACGAGGCATGCAAATCCACCTGGAACCCAAAAACTATGGGAAAAAGCTCATGAAAACGACCATAAAACACGAAAACAATGAGGTTTTGTTCATAACTCTCAAACATGTATCGGGTCTTAAGGTCCTTGTAAATTGCCCTGGAACCCCAAAACAATGGGCAATAGCTCATGAAAACGGCCATAAAACGCGAAAACGATAATTTTTTGGTCATTCCTCTCAAACATGGAAGGGCTCTTACGAGGCATGCAAATCCTCCTGGAACCAAAAACTGTGGGTAGTAACTCATGAAAATGACCATAAAACAGAGAAACGACGAGTTTTAGATCATATCACTCAAACATGTATCAGGTCTTAAGGTCGTTGTAAATCGCCCTGGAACCGCAAAACAGTGGGCAATAGATCATAAAAACCGCCATAAAACGCAGAAACTACTAGTTTTCAGTCATATATCTCAAACATGTAGCAGGTCCTATAGGCCTTGCAAATCCAACTAGAAGCCAAAAACTATGGGCAACAGCTCATGAAAATGGCAATAAACACGAAAATGACGAGTTTTTGGTCATAAATCACAAACATGTATCGCGTCTTAAGGTCGTTGTAAATCGCCTAGGAACCCCAAACCTGTGGGCAATAGCTCTTGAAAACGGCCATAAAACGCAAAAACAACAAGTTTTTGGTCATATCTCTCAAACAAGTAAGTGTTCTTATGAGGCATGCAAATCCACCTGGAACCCCAAAACTCCAGGCACTAACTCACAAAAACGACCATAAAACACGAAAACGACGAGTTTTTGGTCATATCTCTCAAACATGTATCAGGTCTTAAGGTCATTGTAAATCGCCCTGGAACCCCAAACAGTGGGCAGTAGCTCATGAAAACAGCCATAAAACATAGAAACTACTAGTTTTTAGTCTTATATCTCAAACATGTAGCAGGTCCTATAGGCCTTCCAAATCCAACTGGAACCCAAAAACTATGGGCAACATCTCTTGAAAATGGAAATAATAACGAAAACGACGAGTTTTTGGTCATAACTCTTCAACATGTATCGGGTCTTAAGGTCGTTGTAAATCGCCCTGAAACCCCAAACATGTGGGCAATAGCTCATGAAAACGGCCATAAAACGCAAAAACAACAAGTTTTTGGTCATATCTCTCATACAAGTAAGTGTTCTTACGAGGCATGCAAATCCACCTGGAACCCAAAAGCTGTCGGCACTAACTCATGAAAACAATCATAAAACACGAAAACAACGATATTTTGGTCATAACTCTCAAACATGTATCGGGTCTTATGGTTGATGTAAATCGCCCTGAAACCATAAAACAGTGGGCACCAACGCATGAAAACGGCCATAAAACACAAAAGCGACGAGTTTTTGGTCATATCTCTCCAACATGTATCGGGTCTTAAGGTTCTTTGTAATCGCCTTGGAACCACAAAGGCGTGGCGATAGCTCATGAAAACTGCCTAAAATGCGAAAACGACGATTTTCTGGTCATATCTCTCAAATATCTAAGGGCTCTTACGAGGCATGCAAATCCACCTGGAACCCAAAAACTTTGGGAAAAAGCTCATGAAAACAACCATAAAACACGAAAACAATGAGGTTTTGTTCATAACTCTCAAACATGTATCGGGTCTTAAGGTCCTTGTAAATTGCCCTGGAACCCCAAAACAGTGGGCAATAGCTCATGAAAACGGCCATAAAACGCGAAAACGATAATTTTTTGGTCATTCCTCTCAAACATGGAAGGGCTCTTACGAGGCATGCAAATCCTCCTGGAACCAAAAACTGTGGGTAGTAACTCATGAAAATGACCATAAAACAGAGAAACGACGAGTTTTAGATCATATCACTCAAACATGTATCAGGTCTTAAGGTCGTTGTAAATCGCCCTGGAACCGCAAAACAGTGGGCAATAGATCATAAAAACCGCCATAAAACGCAGAAACTACTAGTTTTCAGTCATATATCTCAAACATGTAGCAGGTCCTATAGGCCTTGCAAATCCAACTAGAAGCCAAAAACTATGGGCAACAGCTCATGCAAATGGCAATAAACACGAAAATGACGAGTTTTTGGTCATAAATCACAAACATGTATCGCGTCTTAAGGTCGTTGTAAATCGCCTAGGAACCCCAAACCTGTGGGCAATAGCTCTTGAAAACGGCCATAAAACGCAAAAACAACAAGTTTTTGGTCATATCTCTCAAACAAGTAAGTGTTCTTATGAGGCATGCAAATCCACCTGGAACCCCAAAACTCCAGGCACTAACTCACAAAAACGACCATAAAACACGAAAACGACGTTTTGGTCATATCTCTCAAACATGTATCGGTCTTAAGGTCATTGTAAATCGCCTACGAACCCCAAACAAGTGGCGTAGCTCATGAAAACAGCCATAAAACATAGAAACTACTAGTTTTTAGTCTTATATCTCAAACATGTAGCAGGTCCTATAGGCCTTCCAAATCCAACTGGAACCCAAAAACTATGGGCAACATCTCTTGAAAATGGAAATAATAACGAAAACGACGAGTTTTTGGTCATAACTCTTCAACATGTATCGGGTCTTAAGGTCGTTGTAAATCGCCCTGAAACCCCAAACATGTGGGCAATAGCTCATGAAAACGGCCATAAAACGCAAAAACAACAAGTTTTTGGTCATATCTCTCATACAAGTAAGTGTTCTTACGAGGCATGCAAATCCACCTGGAACCCAAAAGCTGTCGGCACTAACTCATGAAAACAATCATAAAACACGAAAACAACGATATTTTGGTCATAACTCTCAAACATGTATCGGGTCTTATGGTTGATGTAAATCGCCCTGAAACCATAAAACAGTGGGCACCAACGCATGAAAACGGCCATAAAACACAAAAGCGACGAGTTTTTGGTCATATCTCTCCAACATGTATCGGGTCTTAAGGTTGCTGTAAATCGCCTTGGAACCACAAAGCTGTGGGCGATAGCTCATGAAAACTGCCTAAAATGCGAAAACGACGATTTTCTGGTCATATCTCTCAAATATCTAAGGGCTCTTACGAGGCATGCAAATCCACCTGGAACCCAAACCCTTGGGGAAAACGCGCATGAAAACAACCATAAAACACGAAAACAATGAGGTTTTGTTCATAACTCTCAAACATGTATCGGGTCTTAAGGTCCTTGTAAATTGCCCTGGAACCCCAAAACAGTGGGCAATAGCTCATGAAAACGGCCATAAAACGCGAAAACGATAATTTTTTGGTCATTCCTCTCAAACAAGGAAGGGCTCTTACGAGGCATGCAAATCCTCCTGGAACCAAAAACTGTGGGTAGTAACTCATGAAAATGACCATAAAACAGAGAAACGACGAGTTTTACATCATATCACTCAAACATGTATCAGGTCTTAAGGTCGTTGTAAATCGCCCTGGAACTGCAAAACAGTGGGCAATAGATCATAAAAACCGCCATAAAACACAGAAACTACTAGTTTTCAGTCATATATCTCAAACATGCAGCAGGTCCTATAGGCCTTGCAAATCCAACTAGAAGCCAAAAACTATGGGCAACAGCTCATGAAAATGGCAATAAACACGAAAATGACGAGTTTTTGGTCATAAATCACAAACATGTATCGCGTCTTAAGGTCGTTTTAAATCGCCTAGGAACCCCAAACCTGTGGGCAATAGCTCTTGAAAACGGCCATAAAACGCAAAAACAACAAGTTTTTGGTCATATCTCTCAAACAAGTAAGTGTTCTTATGAGGCATGCAAATCCACCTGGAACCCCAAAACTCCAGGCACTAACTCACAAAAACGACCATAAAACACGAAAACGACTAGTTTTTGGTCATATCTCTCAAACATGTATCAGGTCTTAAGGTCATTGTAAATCGCCCTGGAACCCCAAACAGTGGGCAGTAGCTCATGAAAACAGCCATAAAACATAGAAACTACTAGTTTTTAGTCTTATATCTCAAACATGTAGCAGGTCCTATAGGCCTTCCAAATCCAACTGGAACCCAAAAACTTTGGGCAACATCTCTTGAAAATGGAAATAAACACGAAAACGACGAGTTTTTGGTCATAACTCTTCAACATGTATCGGGTCTTAAGGTCGTTGTAAATCGCTCTGAAAACCCAAACCTGTGGGCAATAGCTCATGAAAACGGCCATAAAACGCAAAAACAACAAGTTTTTGGTCATATCTCTCATACAAGTAAGTGTTCTTACGAGGCATGCAAATCCACCTGGAACCCAAAAACTGTGGGCACTAACTCATGAAAACAACCATAAAACACGAAAACAACGATATTTTGCTCATAACTCTCAAACATGTATCGGGTCTTATGGTTGATGTAAATCGCCCTGAAACCATAAAATAGTGGGCACCAACGCATGAAAACAGCCATAAAACACAAAAGGGACGAGTTTTTGGTCATATCTCTCCAACATGTATCGGGTCTTAAGGTTGCTGTAAATCACCATGGAACCACAAAGCTGTGGGCGATAGCTCATGAAAAATGCCTAAAATGCGAAAACGACGATTTTCTAGTCATATCTCTCAAACATGTAAGGGCTCTTACGAGGCATGCAAATCCACCTGGAACCCAAAAACTGTGGGAAAAAGCTCATGAAAACGACCATAAAACACGAAAACGATGAGGTTTTGTTCATAACTCTCAAACATGTAGCGGGTCTTAAGGTCGTTGTAAATTGCCCTAGAACCCCAAAACAGTGGGCAATAGCTCATGAAAACGGCCATAAAACGCGAAAACTATGAGTTTTTAGTAATATATCTCAAACATGTAGCAGGTCCTACAGGCCTTGCGAATCCAACCGGAACCCAAAAACTATGCGCAACAACTCATGAAAATGGCAATAAACACGAAAACAGCGAGTTTTTGGTCATAATCTCAAACGTGTATCATGTCTTAAGGTCGTTGTAAATCTGTCACATCCCAAGATTTTCCAAATCTTGTAATGTGAAAAATAAATGAATAAAGTAAAACTTTGTTTGATTTTCCAAGGACTTCTTCAACATCTTCAACTCTAATGACTTCAACATCTTCAACATTTCACTAAGGACCGCCAATCTTGAATACCACTAAGGACTACAATAGAAACAAGGAAATCTTGCTCAAGATTTAGAGACTGAGGGAATGCAAAATTTGGAAGAAGCCCACATCACTGGAAGCTTTGTAACCAAAGGTTTTTCCCAGAGAAACCATGACCTCATGAAAAGAAGAATCAACCAAGAAGGATGGAAAGGTCACAAGTGAACCCTATAGATGGACCACCATATTTTAGTTAAATCAAACACACCAACTTATGTGGTGTAACAAAAATATTTTGTTGCCTAAAGTGTGTGCTTGAACTTTGTTGTTTGAGTGAAATGTTTGGTTTGTGATTGCATGCACATTGCTTGAGTGAATTGTGATATGTCTGATTGGAATTAATTCCTTAGAAATATTTTGTCTATTCTAATCTCCAATTCAACCCAAATAGATGACTACTCCAAGAGACTCCAACATCAAGGTTGATGACACCAACACCAACCAAGAGGACAGCATGAAAGAACTCATAGAAACTCAACACCAGTTGAACCAAGTGACAGCTCAATTCATAGCTAACACCAGTGGAGCAGATCCAGCCCTGCAAGGATTTTTGGAAACTCAGGGCCAACTGATGCTTAAGGTGACTGATCAAATGATCAAAATGGAAGAAAGCTATCCCAAAAGAGTCTTTGACAACAAGGATGACAGAAATATTATTCTAGATGGAGCCCCAGCTTGCATTATTTGTGGAGACAAGAATCATACTTCCAAGGAGCATGGAGATCAATGCCCCAACTATGAAGAGAAACATCCTGTTGGACAATGTCCTACTTCTCAAGCTACTTGCTACCTATGTGAAGGAAACACCCATGTCCCTATCCAGTGCCCCATCTACTCCATTGTGGAACAAAGGAAACAAGAAGGATCCAAGTCTACCAAGAAAGTTGATGGCAAAGGAAAAGGACCACTTATAAACAAGACAACCCGATTCAAAGGACTAAAGAAACCCAAGAAACAAAAGCAGGACATGAGCCTTGTGCAATGTCATAAATGTAAAGAAATGGGACACTACTCCAGTGGATGCCCAGAGAACAAGAAGAATAAAGAGATTGGCCAAGTGGTGTGCAACAACTGCAAAGAATTAGGCCACTATGTAGCAACTTGTCCACAAGAGCCATGTAAAGAACTCCAAGACATCCACTGTTTCAATTGCAAAAACCCAGGACATTATGCAAGCAATTGTCCAGAAAAGATGAAGAACAAGATCACCAAGCCTATGGAGAAACTCAACCTTGACCCATGAGTCAAGCATGGAAACTAAAGACACAAATGCAACTGTTTGCTTAGAGGAAGTTTTTTCCAGGATCCCAAGAAGGACAATATGTAATTTTTGTTTGAAAATATTTTAAGGGTGGTAGTACCCTAGTTGTTTTGATCCTACTTGTAACCCTAGCCTTCCAAAAACTCGGGACGAGATTTATTTTAAGGGTGGTAGCCTGTCACATCCCAAGATTTTCCAAATCTTGTAATGTGAAAAATAAATGAATAAAGTAAAACTTTGTTTGATTTTCAGAGCCAGAAGAAACTTTGAATTCAATTGGAACTTCAAACCAATTTGGATCAAATAAATTCCTAAAGAGATTTGAAAAGATAAACATTTAAATAGAGGAAATAAAATATTTTGGAATTACTATTTTGAATCTTTTAAATAAAAGGATTTAGTTTCCAAAAGAAAAGGAAGGATTTTAAAATAAGAAATTATTTTATAGAGCCAAAATAAACCTTGGCCAAGCTTTTGAAATAAAACATTTTGTTTTGATAAAAATAGTAAAGGTATATTTAAATAAAATAATAAGGATTTAATATCCAAGTTTTGTTAATAAAGGTTTTACTATTCTCCAAAACCTCAAAACCGGTTTGAAATAAGTTATTCCAAATATTTTGTATTTTCAAATAAGACCTACTGATTGGTTTTGAAAATATTTAGATTTCAAATAGAGATTTTATTAAAAAATCAAACCCTATTTGAATAATAAATCATGGTCCATTTTATTTAATTAATGTATGGAACCTAAAAAGATTTAAAATATTATTTCATTTTGGACTTTGGTTATGTGTTAAACAGAACCAAATTCAAATGAAAAGTTTGATGAGTGTTTGATTGGTTTTGTATGTTTGATTTATTGTTTGAGTTTCAAAACAGAAATTGAGAACAGAAAAGGAAAAACAATTTGGAAGAAAAAAATAGGATCTGGACCAGCCGAGTCGACAGAGCCCACAAGGCCCAGAACCAGCCCATCTTTTCCTCCCCGAAGAAAAACGTTTCATACTCATTTTCGAACCCGTGCAGAGACTGACCGGTGGACCTCCATTCCTTCTCGCATCCTCACTGATGACTGGACCCCACCTCCCTGTTCATCCTCCTCACCCGCGCGACCCTTTCTCCCCCAAACCTCGCTGCCGTTCACTGCCATTCACTCCGCGCGTAAATTCACGAATAATGGCTGCGTTAATCTCGCCCCTGACCATGCATACAAAAGCACCTCTCCTCCCTCTGTCATTCCCCGCAAACACCAACTCCACCTCGCCACCAGGCTGCTCGGAATCAGCTCCAAACCGCCGCTGCTCTGACGAGCTTCCACCTCCAATTCTGACCAGTACTTGCCACCTCCTGTCCCTTGAGCACGCGGACACACTCACCACTTCCAGACGATTCTCCCCGTACCCTCCGTTCACCCGCGGGCGTCCCTGAGTGTCGACTCCGACCAAGCTCTGAGCGCCGCCGTCTGTCTCGCCTCCGTCGAGCTCCTTCGGTAAGTCCAGACCACCCCTCTTCTCCTCCTTCACGCACACAACATCTCCTTGATCATACGCGTCTAACCATGCTTCTGGTTTGCCTTCTCATGACCCGTAGCATCGTCTTCGACCTCGACCAGAGCCAACCGTCGCCAGACCAAACTCCGGCGAGGAATTCCTCCTACCCTCGTGCGCCCCTTGCCTCATCGACCACACGTCGAGCTTCCCCAGCCTCCTGCGATCACGGTGAGCATCCTCCCCTCTCTTCTAGCTTCCTGTTTCGCCCTGTCGCCATCGCTCTAGCCACCGTCGGCTAGCCACCGCTCACTTTTGGTCAGCGACGGTATCGTAGGATCTAGATTGAGCGAGCAGGATTAGATCATTTAACCGCGAAGGGGTACGAGTCCTGTGCCGCACGATTTGTTAGATCCAACGCACCGCAACACCGATCCGGCCGAACCGGTACCGTCCAACCAGAACGCGACGCGTGGCCAGTTTTGCTTAAAACAGAAATTTGAAATCAGATTAGATTGTGATTTTCAAACCCTTGTAACTTTGGATCCACACGTCCAAAAATTACAAACTTTATATCGTTGGAATCAGGAGAGCAAGACCTAGCCAACCATGCCTTTGGTTTAGTAAATAGTATCTGTTAAATTGCTTGTTTTTGCAGATTCATTTGTGTGCTTGTTTAGAGTACAAAAATGATTCAAAAATGTTTTTAGGATTAAAACCTTTACAAAATGGGTTGCTGTAAACTTACTGACCCTAGGAACCAACCCATGGAATTTAAAATGGTTTTTGTGAAAGTTTGGGAATAAAAACTTGATTTGGTCATTTCTAGCCATTTAAAAATAATGGTTTTGTTATGAAAATGGTTTTTAGTAAAAACTTTGGAGAAAATGCTTTGGACCAAACCTACTGACCATAAACACCAAGTTTTGGGAAACAACAACTTATTTGGTGAACCACTTAAAGTTGTTGCTTGATAAAAATATTTCCTCACCACATAAAATGTTGAATGGATTTAAAAGTGGTTTTTGGATAAAAACCTTTTGCAAATGACTTTGCCACTTTGGAAAATGACCAATTTGGAACTTACAAAGTTTAGAAGCCTAGTGGAACCCATCTTCACAAATAAACCAATCTCTTGCATGCTTACATGCATGACTTAGATCCCATTGTTTTGTGTGTGTGAATTGTTAAATGATTATTGGTTTGGAAATGCTAGTTGATATTGGGTTTGCTTGATTGATTGTAGTGAAGTTAGAGAAGTGTGAGACTAGCAAGATCAAGGAGTGAACCAACATTCCCTACCAAAAAGGCAAGTTACACTACCATCTAAAAGTCCTACTATTTTCATTATACTTAGTGGATTTTGAAACATGCATGAAATCAATTTTTATACTTATGCTATGCTAATCCTAATAGGTTACCCTATATATTCCTTAGTGAAAACAATGTAGTGGTTACAAGCTTAGCCATGCTATATTTTGAAAAGAGATACATGTTGAGATTTTACAAAGGTTGAGAAAAGGACTTGTGTTTTATATAATAAAACAAGGACTCAATGAACCACCTAGGTGGAGGATACTTTAAGTTTTGGAGAAGGTGGCAACAAAAGGAACCAAGTCTATGGTAATCTCTTTGTGTTGTGCTCCAAAAGAAAACCACCTAGGACACTTAGAGATTGAACATGTTTCTCCAATTGTGGCTTTCGTGTGCAACCACATGCTATTATGGCTCTGGCTTAGTCAACTACATTGGGAAGACCCATGCATTGTCCTCAGTTTACTGGACATGGGGATCTGGAATGCTTCATGGGTGCTGAAGACAAGCTAGCAATGGTGTATGGGAGGACCCTTTGGAAAGACTTCGTCACATTCTCAATCTGCCAGTACTCCATCTTGGTGAGTGCTAATCCAGAGGCCACTGGTGGCAAAAGGATGGGATTGTGACATGTGGGTAAAGTGTGCAACTTCTGCAGAAGATAATAAAATCTAAGTACTTAGCCGTGTCCCCGGTTATGGACAATACTGAGCAACTAAAGTTTGAACTATGGGAGATCTCGACATTCTAATTTCTAAAAGAAAACTTTTAAGGACTTGAACACTTGGGGTTACCAAGGAGCTCAAGAGACTTTGACAAAACTTGATGTACTTGGGGTTACCAAGGAACTCAAGAGATTTTGTTGAAAACATGAACACTTGGGGTTACCAAGGAACTCATGAGATTTTATAAAACTTGATGCACTTGGGGTTACCAAGGAGCTCAAGGGATTTTGACAAGGACTTGAACACTTGAGTTTCTACTAAGGAGTTAAAGGAACTTGGAAAAAGGAGATTTGACAAAGGACCAAAACCACTTTGAAAAGATAGGATAAAACACTGCTTTATGCAAATGATCCTAAAACTCTACTTAGCCAAATATGCATGTAATGATAGGATCCACTCATATTCAACATAGTAGTGAAACTTGCCAATACAATTCAAATGTATTGACCCTTGTGGCTGTAACTTGTAATGTTGCAGGTTTGATTGATTTTAGAGAAGATTGATTGATTGATTAGGATTACAAAGTCTACAACCAGCTTTTGCCTGTGGCACTTTGAAGATGAAGGACCCCATGACTATAGTTATTCCGCTGCAATGTATTGTAATAGCCAAATGATCTATGTAAAGATGTAATAAAAATTATGTTATTCCTGGTTATAATGTTATATTATGACCTTTGTTTCTTGATATTACATCTAAACTGTGGATGCTAGCTATTGATCTAGGGACTAGCATTGTAAACACAGGGGACACCACCTTATGTTATTTAAAGGTTGGGCCACTCCCTCTACAAAATCGCCCTGGAAGCCCAAACCTGTGGGCAATAGATCATGAAAATGGCCATAAAACGCAAAAACAATAAGTTTTTGGTCATATCTCTCAAACAAGTAAGTGTTCATATAAGGCATGCAAATCCACCTGGAACCCAAAAACGGTGGGCACTAACTCTAGAAAACGGCCATAAAACACGAAAACGACGAGTTTTTTTCATAACTCTCAAACATTTATCAGGTTTAAGGTTGATGTAAATCGCCCTAAAACCATAAAAATATGGGCAACAACTCATGAAAATGGCCACCAATCACAAAAGAGACGAGATTTTGGTCATATCTCTCCAACATGTATTGGGTCCCAAGTTTGCTATAAATCGCCCTGGAACCACAAAACAGTGGGGAATGGCTGATGAAAACGGCCATAAAACGCGAAAACGATAATTTTTTGGTCATTTCTCTCAAACATGGAAGGGCTCTTACGAGGCATGCAAATCCACCTGGAACCCAAAAACTGTGGGTAGTAACTCATGAAAATGACCATAAAACAGAGAAACGACGAGTTTTAGATCATATCTCTCAAACATGTATCAGGTCTTAAGGTCGTTGTAAATCGCATACGGAGCAAAAGCAGTGGGCAATAGATCATAAAAACCGACATAAAACGCAGAAACTACTAGTTTTCAGTCATATATCTCAAACATGTAGCAGGTCCTATAGGCCTTGCAAATCCAACTAGAAGCCAAAAACTATGGGCAATAGCTCATGAAAATGGCAATAAACACGAAAACGACGAGTTTTTGGTCATAAATCACAAACATGTATCGCGTCTTAAGGTCGTTGTAAATCTCCCAGGAACCCCAAACCTGTGGGCAATAGCTCTTGAAAACGGCCATAAAACGCAAAAACAACAAGTTTTTGGTCATATCTCTCAAACAAGTAAGTGTTCTTATGAGGAATGCAAATCCACCTGGAACCCAAAAACTCTGGGCACTAACTCACAAAAACAACCATAAAACACGAAAGCAGCGTTTTTGGTCATATCTCTCAAACATGTATCAGGTCTTAAGGTCATTGTAAATCGCCCTGGAACCCCAAAACAGTGGGCAATAGCTCATGAAAACAGCCATAAAACATAGAAACTACTAGTTTTTAGTCATATATCTCAAACATGTAGCAGGTCCTATAGGCCTTGCAAATCCAACTGGAACCGAAAAACTATGGGCAACAGCTCTAGAAAATGGCAATAAACACGAAAACGACGAGTTTTTGGTCATAACTCTTCAACATGTATCGGGTTTTAAGGTCGTTGTAAATGTACGAAACCCCCAAACCTGTGGGCAATAGCTCATGAAAACGGCCATAAAACGCAAAAACAACAAGTTTCTGGTCATATCTCTCATACAAGTAAGTGTTCTTACGAGGCAGGCAAATCCACCTGGAACCCAAAAACTGTGGGCACTAACTCATGAAAACAACCATAAAACACGAAAACAACGATATTTTGGTCATAACTCTCAAACATGTATCGGGTCTTATGGTTGATGTAAATCGCCCTAAAACCATAAAATAGTGGCACCAACGCATGAAAACAGCCATAAAACACAAAAGCGACGAGTTTTTGGTCATATCTCTCCAACATGTATCGGGTCTCAAGTTTGCTATAAATCGCCCTGGAACCACAAAACGGTGGGGAATGGCTCATGAAAACGGCCTACAATGCGAAAACGACGATTTTCTGGTCATATCTCTCAAACATGTAAGGGCTCTTACGAGGCATGCAAATCCACCTGGAACCCAAAAACTGTGGGAAAAAGCTCATGAAAACGACCATAAAAAACGAAAACGATGAGGTTTTGTTCATAACTCTCAAACATGTACCAGGTCTTAAGGTCGTTGTAAATTGCCCTGGAACCCCAAAACAGTGGGCAATAGCTCATGAAAACGGCCATAAAACGCCAAAACTATGAGTTTTTAGTCATATATCTCAAACATGTAGCAGGTCCTACAAGCCTTGCGAATCCAACCGAAACCCAAAAACTATGCGCAACAACTCATGAAAATGGCAATAAACACGAAAACAGCGAGTTTTTGGTCATAATCTCAAACATGTATCATGTCTTAAGGTCGTTGTAAATCGCCCTGGAAGCCCAAACCTGTGGGAAATAGATCATGAAAACGGCCATAAAATGCAAAAACAAGTTTTTGGTCATATCTCTCAAACAAGTAAGTGTTCATATAAGGCATGCAAATCCACCTGGAACCCAAAAACTGTGGGCACTAACTCTAGAAAACGGCCATAAAACACGAAAACGACGAGTTTTTGTCCATAAATCTCAAACATTTATCAGGTTTAAGGTTGATGTAAATCTCCCTAAAACCATAAACTATGGGCAACAACTCATGAAAATGGCCACCAATCACAAAAGAGACGAGATTTTGGTCATATCTCTCCAACATGTATCGGTTCTCAAGTTTGCTATAAATCGCCCTGGAACCACAAAACAGTGGGGAATGGCTCATGAAAACGGCCATAAAACGCGAAAACGATAATTTTTTGGTGATTTCTGTCAAACATGGAAGGGCTCTTACGAGGCATGCAAATCCTCCTGGAACCAAAAACTGTGGGTAGTAACTCATGAAAATGACCATAAAACAGAGAAACGACGAGTTTTAGAGCATATCTCTCAAACATGTATCAGGTCTTAAGGTCGTTGTAAATAAGCCGGAAAACATAAAGCGGTGGGCAATAGATCATAAAAACCGCCATAAAACGCAGAAACTACTAGTTTTCAGTCATATATCTCAAACATGTAGCAGGTCCTATAGGCCTTGCAAATCCAACTAGAAGCCAAAATCTATGGGCAACAGCTCATGAAAATGGCAATAAACACGAAAACGAAGAGTTTGTGGTCATAAATAACAAATATGTATCGCGTCTTAAGGTCGTTGTAAATCGCCCAGGAACCCCAAACCTGAGGGCAATAGCTCTTGAAAACGGCCAAAAAACGAAAAAACAACAAGTTTTTGGTCATATCTCTCAAACAAGTAAGTGTTCTTATGAGGCATGCAAATCCACCTGGAACCCAAAAACTCTGGGCACTACCTCAAAAAAACGACCATAAAACACGAAAACGAGTTTTGGTCATATCTCTCAAACATGTATCGGTCTTAAGGTCATTGTAAATGCATACGGAACCCCAAAACAGTGGGCAATAGCTCATGAAAACAGCCATAAAACATAGAAACTACTAGTTTTTAGTCATATATCTCAAACATGTAGCAGGTCATATAGGCCTTGCAAATCCAACTGGAACCCAAAAACTATGGGCAACAGCTCTTGAAAATGGCAATAAACACGAAAACGATGAGTTTTTGGTCATAACTCTTCAACATGTATCGGGTCTTAAGGTCGTTGTAAATCTCCCTAATACCCCAAACCTGTGGCCAATAGCTCATGAAAACGGCCATAAAACGCAAAAACAACAAGTTTTTGGTCATATCTCTCATACAAGTAAGTGTTCTTACGAGGCATGCAAATCCACCTGGAACCCAAAAACTGTGGGCACTAACTCATGAAAACAACCATAAAACACGAAAACAACGATATTTTGGTCATAACTCTCAAACATGTATCGGGTCTTATGGTTGATGTAAATCGCCCCGAAACCATAAAATAGTGGGCACCAACGCATGAAAACAGCCATAAAACACAAAAGCGACGAGTTTTTGGTCATATCTCTCCAACATGTATCGGGTCTTAAGGTTGCCGTATATCACCTTGGAACCACAAAGCTGTGGGCGATAGCTCATGAAAACTGCCTAAAATGCGAAAACAACGATTTTCTGGTCATATCTCTCAAACATGTAAGGGATCTTACGAGGCATGCAAATCCACCTGGAACCCAAAAACTGTGGGAAAAAGCTCATGAAAACGACCATAAAACACGAAAACGATGAGGTTTTGTTCATAACTCTCAAACATGTATCGGTTCTTAAGGTCGTTGTAAATTGCCCTGGAACCCCAAAACAGTGGGCAATAGCTCATGAAAACGGCCATAAAACGCGAAAACTATGAGTTTTTAGTCATATATCTCAAACATGTAGCAGGTCCTACAGGCCTTGCGAATCCAACCGGAACCCAAAAACTATGCGCAACAACTCATGAAAAACGCAAAAAACACGAAAACAATGAGTTTTGGTCATAATCTCAAACATGTATCATGTCTTAAGGTCGTTGTAAATACAGGAAGCCCAAACACATGGGCAATAGATCATGAAAACGGCCATAAAATGCAAAAACAAGTTTTTGGTCATATCTCTCAAAGAAGTAAGTGTTCATATAAGGCATGCAAATCCACCTGGAACCCAAAAACTCTGGGCACTAACTCTAGAAAACGGCCATAAAACACGAAAACGACGAGTTTTTGTTCATAACTCTCAAACATTTATCAGGTTTAAGGTTGATGTAAATCGCCCTAAAACCATAAAACTATGGGCAACAACTCCTGAAAACGGCCACCAATCACAAAAGAGATGAGATTTTGGTCATATCTCTCCAACATCTATCAGGTCTCAAGTTTGCTATAAATCGCCCTGGAACCACAAAACTGTGGGGAATGGCTCATGAAAACGGCCATAAAACGCGAAAACGATAATTTTTTGGTCATTTCTCTCAAACATGGAAGGGCTCTTACGAGGCATGCAAATCCTCCTGGAACCAAAAACTGTGGGTAGTAACTCATGAAAATGACCATAAAAGCAGGAAAGCGAGTTTTAGATCATATCTCTCAAACATGTATCAGTCTTAAGGTCGTTGTAAATCGCATACGGAACCGCAAAACAGTGGGCAATAGATCATAAGAACCGCCATAAAACGCAGAAACTACTAGTTTTCAGTCATATATCGCAAACATGTAGCAGGTCCTATAGGCCTTGCAAATCCAACTAGAAGCCAAAAACTATGGGCAACAGCTCATGAAAATGGCAATAAACACGAAAACGACGAGTTTTTGGTCATAAACCACAAACATGTATCGCGTCTTAAGGTCGTTGTAAATCGCCCAGGAACCCCAAACCTGTGGGCAATAGCTCTTGAAAACGGCCATAAAGCATAAAAACAAAAATTTTTTGGTCATATCTCTCAAACAAGTAAGTGTTCTTATGAGGCATGCAAATCCACCTGGAACCCCAAAACTCTGGGCACTAACTCACAAAAACAACCATAAAACACGAAAACGACGAGTTTTTGGTCATATCTCTCAAACATGTATCAGGTCTTAAGGTCATTGTAAATCGCCCTGGAACCCCAAAACAGTGGGCAATAGCTCATGAAAACAGCCATAAAACATAGAAACTACTAGTTTTTAGTCATATATCTCAAACCTGTAGCAGGTCCTATAGGCCTTGCAAATCCAACTAGAACCCAAAAACTATGGGCAACAGCTCTTGAAAATGGCAATAAACACGAAAACGACGAGTTTGTGGTCATAACTCTTCAACATCTATCGGGTCTTAAGGTCGTTGTAAATCGCCCTGAAACCCCAAACCTGTGGGCAATAGCTCATGAAAACGGCCATAAAACACAAAAAACAACAAGTTTTTGGTCATATCTCTCATACAAGTAAGTGTTCTTACGAGGCAGGCAAATCCACCTGGAACCCAAAAACTGTGGGCACTAACTCATGAAAACAACCATAAAACACGAAAACAACGATATTTTGGTCATAACTCTCAAACATGTATCGGGTCTTATGGTTGATGTAAATCGCCCTAAAACAATAAAATAGTGGCACCAACGCATGAAAACAGCCATAAAACACAAAAGCGACGAGTTTTTGGTCATATCTCTCCAACATGTATCGGGTCTCAAGTTTGCTATAAATCGCCCTGGAACCACAAAACGGTGGGGAATGGCTCATGAAAACGGCCTACAATGCGAAAACGACGATTTTCTGGTCATATCTCTCAAACATGTAAGGGCTCTTACGAGGCATGCAAATCCACCTGGAACCCAAAAACTGTGGGAAAAAGCTCATGAAAACGACCATAAAAAACGAAAACGATGAGGTTTTGTTCATAACTCTCAAACATGTACCAGGTCTTAAGGTCGTTGTAAATTGCCCTGGAACCCCAAAACAGTGGGCAATAGCTCATGAAAACGGCCATAAAACGCCAAAACTATGAGTTTTTAGTCATATATCTCAAACATGTAGCAGGTCCTACAAGCCTTGCGAATCCAACCGAAACCCAAAAACTATGCGCAACAACTCATGAAAATGGCAATAAACACGAAAACAGCGAGTTTTTGGTCATAATCTCAAACATGTATCATGTCTTAAGGTCGTTGTAAATGCATACGGAAGCCCAAACACTGTGGGCAATAGATCATGAAACGGCCATAAAAGCATAAAAACAACAAGTTTTTGGTCATATCTCTCAAACAAGTAAGTGTTCATATAAGGCATGCAAATCCACCTGGAACCCAAAAACTGTGGGCACTAACTCTAGAAAACGGCCATAAAACACGAAAACGACGAGTTTTTGTTCATAACTCTCAAACATTTATCAGGTTTAAGGTTGATGTAAATCGCCCTAAAACCATAAAACTATGGCCAACAACTCATGAAAACGGCCACCAATCACAAAAGAGACGAGATTTTGGTCATATCTCTCCAACATGTATTGGTTCTCAAGTTTGCTATAAATCGCCCTGGAACCACAAAACGGTGGGGAATGGCTCATGAAAACGGCCATAAAACGCGAAAACGATAATTTTTTGGTCATTTCTCTCAAACATGGAAGGGCTCTTACGAGGCATGCAAATCCTCCTAGAACCAAAAACTGTGGGTAGTAACTCATGAAAATGACCATAAAACAGAGAAACGACGAGTTTTAGATCATATCTCTCAAACATGTATCAGGTCTTAAGGTCGTTGTAAATCGCCCTGGAACCGCAAAACAGTGGGCAATAGGTCATAAAAACCGCCATAAAACGCCGAAACTACTAGTTTTCAGTCATATATCTCAAACATGTAGCAGGTCCTATAGGCCTTGCAAATCCAACTAGAAGCCAAAAACTATGGGCAACAGCTCATGAAAATGGCAATAAACACGAAAACGACGAGTTTTTGGTCACAAGCATGTATCGCGTCTTAAGGTCGTTGTAAATCGCCCAGGAACCACAAAACGGTGGGGAATGGCTCATGAAAACGGCTATAAAACGCAAAAACAACAAGTTTTTGGTCATATCTCTCAACAAAGTAAGTGTTCTTATGAGGCATGTAAATCCACCTGGAACCCAAAAACTCTGGGCACTAACTCACAAAAACGACCATAAAACACGAAAACGACGAGTTTTTGGTCATATCTCCCAAACATGTATCAGGTCTTAAGGTCATTGTAAATCGCCCTGGAACCCCAAAAACAGTGGGCAATAGCTCATGAAAACAGCCATAAAACATAGAAACTACTAGTTTTTTGTCATATATCTCAAACATGTAGCAGGTCATATAGGCCTTGCAAATCCAACTGGAACCCAAAAACTATGGGCAACAGCTCTTGAAAATGGCAATAAACACGAAAACGATGAGTTTTTGGTCATAACTCTTCAACATGTATCGGGTCTTAAGGTCGTTGTAAATCTCCCTAATACCCCAAACCTGTGGCCAATAGCTCATGAAAACGGCCATAAAACGCAAAAACAACAAGTTTTTGGTCATATCTCTCATACAAGTAAGTGTTCTTCTGAGGCATGCAAATCCACCGAACCCAAAAACTGTGGGCACTAACTCATGAAAACAACCATAAAACACGAAAACAACGATATTTTGGTCATAACTCTCAAACATGTATCGGGTCTTATGGTTGATGTAAATCGCCCCGAAACCATAAAATAGTGGGCACCAACGCATGAAAACAGCCATAAAACACAAAAGCGACGAGTTTTTGGTCATATCTCTCCAACATGTATCGGGTCTTAAGGTTGCCGTATATCACCTTGGAACCACAAAGCTGTGGGCGATAGCTCATGAAAACTGCCTAAAATGCGAAAACAACGATTTTCTGGTCATATCTCTCAAACATGTAAGGGATCTTACGAGGCATGCAAATCCACCTGGAACCCAAAAACTGTGGGAAAAAGCTCATGAAAACGACCATAAAACACGAAAACGATGAGGTTTTGTTCATAACTCTCAAACATGTATCGGTTCTTAAGGTCGTTGTAAATTGCCCTGGAACCCCAAAACAGTGGGCAATAGCTCATGAAAACGGCCATAAAACGCGAAAACTATGAGTTTTTAGTCATATATCTCAAACATGTAGCAGGTCCTACAGGCCTTGCGAATCCAACCGGAACCCAAAAACTATGCGCAACAACTCATGAAAATGGCAATAAACACGAAAACAGCGAGTTTTTGGTCATAATCTCAAACATGTATCATGTCTTAAGGTCGTTGTAAATCGCCCTGGAAGCCCAAACCTGTGGGCAATAGATCATGAAAACGGCCATAAAATGCAAAAACAAGTTTTTGGTCATATCTCTCAAAGAAGTAAGTGTTCATATAAGGCATGCAAATCCACCTGGAACCCAAAAACTCTGGGCACTAACTCTAGAAAACGGCCATAAAACACGAAAACGACGAGTTTTTGTTCATAACTCTCAAACATTTATCAGGTTTAAGGTTGATGTAAATCGCCCTAAAACCATAAAACTATGGGCAACAACTCCTGAAAACGGCCACCAATCACAAAAGAGATGAGATTTTGGTCATATCTCTCCAACATCTATCAGGTCTCAAGTTTGCTATAAATCGCCCTGGAACCACAAAACAGTGGGGAATGGCTCATGAAAACGGCCATAAAACGCGAAAACGATAATTTTTTGGTCATTTCTCTCAAACATGGAAGGGCTCTTACGAGGCATGCAAATCCTCCTGGAACCAAAAACTGTGGGTAGTAACTCATGAAAATGACCATAAAACAGAGAAACGACGAGTTTTAGATCATATCTCTCAAACATGTATCAGGTCTTAAGGTCGTTGTAAATCGCCCTGGAACCGCAAAACAGTGGGCAATAGATCATAAAAACCGCCATAAAACGCAGAAACTACTAGTTTTCAGTCATATATCGCAAACATGTAGCAGGTCCTATAGGCCTTGCAAATCCAACTAGAAGCCAAAAACTATGGGCAACAGCTCATGAAAATGGCAATAAACACAAGCAGAGTTTTTGGTCATAAACCACAAACATGTATCGCGTCTTAAGGTCGTTGTAAATCGCCCAGGAACCCCAAACCTGTGGGCAATAGCTCTTGAAAACGGCCATAAAACGCAAAAACAACAAGTTTTTGGTCATATCTCTCAAACAAGTAAGTGTTCTTATGAGGCATGCAAATCCACCTGGAACCCCAAAACTCTGGGCACTAACTCACAAAAACAACCATAAAACACGAAAACGACGAGTTTTTGGTCATATCTCTCAAACATGTATCAGGTCTTAAGGTCATTGTAAATCGCCCTGGAACCCCAAAACAGTGGGCAATAGCTCATGAAAACAGCCATAAAACATAGAAACTACTAGTTTTTAGTCATATATCTCAAACCTGTAGCAGGTCCTATAGGCCTTGCAAATCCAACTAGAACCCAAAAACTATGGGCAACAGCTCTTGAAAATGGCAATAAACACGAAAACGACGAGTTTGTGGTCATAACTCTTCAACATCTATCGGGTCTTAAGGTCGTTGTAAATGCATACGAAACCCCAAACCTGTGGCAATAGCTCATGAAAGCGGCCATAAAACACAAAAACAACAAGTTTTTGGTCATATCTCTCATACAAGTAAGTGTTCTTACAGGCGAGGCAAATCCACTGGAACCCAAAAGCTGGGCACTAACTCATGAAAACAACCATAAAACACGAAAACAACGATATTTTGGTCATAACTCTCAAACATGTATCGGGTCTTATGGTTGATGTAAATCGCCCTAAAACCATAAAATAGTGGCACCAACGCATGAAAACAGCCATAAAACACAAAAGCGACGAGTTTTTGGTCATATCTCTCCAACATGTATCGGGTCTCAAGTTTGCTATAAATCGCCCTGGAACCACAAAACGGTGGGGAATGGCTCATGAAAACGGCCTACAATGCGAAAACGACGATTTTCTGGTCATATCTCTCAAACATGTAAGGGCTCTTCTGAGGCATGCAAATCCACACGGAACCCAAAAAGCTGGGAAAAAGCTCATGAAAACGACCATAAAAAAGCGAAAGCGATGAGGTTTTGTTCATAACTCTCAAACATGTACAGGTCTTAAGGTCGTTTGTAAATTGCCTGGAACCCCAAAAGCAGTGGGCAATAGCTCATGAAAACGGCCATAAAACGCCAAAACTATGAGTTTTTAGTCATATATCTCAAACATGTAGCAGGTCCTACAAGCCTTGCGAATCCAACCGAAACCCAAAAACTATGCGCAACAACTCATGAAAATGGCAATAAACACGAAAACAGCGAGTTTTTGGTCATAATCTCAAACATGTATCATGTCTTAAGGTCGTTGTAAATGCATACAGAAGCCCAAACCTGTGGGCAATAGATCATGAAAAGCGGCCATAAAAGCATAAAAACAACAAGTTTTTGGTCATATCTCTCAAACAAGTAAGTGTTCATATAAGGCATGCAAATCCACGGAACCCAAAACTGTGGGCACTAACTCTAGAAAAGCGGCCATAAAACACGAAAGCAGCGAGTTTTTGTTCATAACTCTCAAACATTTATCAGGTTTAAGGTTGATGTAAATCGCCTAAAACCATAAAACTATGGCCAACAACTCATGAAAACGGCCACCAATCACAAAAGAGACGAGATTTTGGTCATATCTCTCCAACATGTATTGGTTCTCAAGTTTGCTATAAATCGCCCTGGAACCACAAACCGGTGGGGAATGGCTCATGAAAACGGCCATAAAACGCGAAAACGATAATTTTTTGGTCATTTCTCTCAAACATGGAAGGGCTCTTACGAGGCATGCAAATCCTCCTAGAACCAAAAACTGTGGGTAGTAACTCATGAAAATGACCATAAAAGCAGAAAGCAGCGAGTTTTAGATCATATCTCTCAAACATGTATCAGGTCTTAAGGTCGTTGTAAATATACAGAACCGCATAAAGCGATGGGCAATAGGTCAAAAACCGCCATAAAAGCAGAAACTACTAGTTTTCAGTCATATATCTCAAACATGTAGCAGGTCCTATAGGCCTTGCAAATCCAACTAGAAGCCAAAACTATGGGCAACGACTCATGAAAATGGCAATAAACACGAAAAGCACGAGTTTTTGGTCACAAGCATGTATCGCGTCTTAAGGTCGTTGTAAATCGCCCAGGAACCACAAAACGGTGGGGAATGGCTCATGAAAACGGCTATAAAACGCAAAAACAACAAGTTTTTGGTCATATCCCTCAACAAAGTAAGTGTTCTTATGAGGCATGTAAATCCACCTGGAACCCAAAAACTCTGGGCACTAACTCACAAAAACGACCATAAAACACGAAAACGACGAGTTTTTGGTCATATCTCCCAAACATGTATCAGGTCTTAAGGTCATTGTAAATCGCCCTGGAACCCCAAAAACAGTGGGCAATAGCTCATGAAAACAGCCATAAAACATAGAAACTACTAGTTTTTTGTCATATATCTCAAACATGTAGCAGGTCATATAGGCCTTGCAAATCCAACTGGAACCCAAAAACTATGGGCAACAGCTCTTGAAAATGGCAATAAACACGAAAACGATGAGTTTTTGGTCATAACTCTTCAACATGTATCGGGTCTTAAGGTCGTTGTAAATCTCCCTAATACCCCAAACCTGTGGCCAATAGCTCATGAAAACGGCCATAAAACGCAAAAACAACAAGTTTTTGGTCATATCTCTCATACAAGTAAGTGTTCTTACGAGGCATGCAAATCCACCTGGAACCCAAAAACTGTGGGCACTAACTCATGAAAACAACCATAAAACACGAAAACAACGATATTTTGGTCATAACTCTCAAACATGTATCGGGTCTTATGGTTGATGTAAATCGCCCTGAAACCATAAAACAGTGGGCACCAACGCATGAAAACGGCCATAAAACACAAAAGCGACGAGTTTTTGGTCATATCTCTCCAACATGTATCGGGTCTTAAGGTTGCTGTAAATCGCCTTGGAACCACAAAGCTGTGGGCGATAGCTCATGAAAACTGCCTAAAATGCGAAAACGACGATTTTCTGGTCATATCTCTCAAACATGTAAGGGCTCTTACGAGGCATGCAAATCCACCTCGAACCCAAAAACTGTGGGAAAAAGCTCATGAAAACGACCATAGAACACGAAAACGATGAGGGTTTGTTCATAACTCTCAAACATGTATCGGGTCTTAAGGTCGTTGTAAATTGCCCTGGAACCCCCAAAAAAGTGGGCAATAGCCCATGAAAACGGCCATAAAACGCGAAAACTATGAGTTTTAGTAATATATCTCAAACATGTAGCAGGTCCTACAGGCCTTGCGAATCCAACCGGAACCCAAAAACTATGCGCAACAACTCATGAAAATGGCAATAAACACGAAAACAGCGAGTTTTTGGTCATAATCTCAAACATGTATCATGTCTTGAGGTCGTTGTAAATCGCCCTGGAAGCCCAAACCTATGGGCAATAGATCATGAAAACGGCCATAAAACGCAAAAACAACAAGTTTTTGGTCATATCTCTCAAACAAGTAAGTGTTCATATAAGGCATGCAAATCCACCTGGAACCCAAAAACTGTGGGCACTAACTCTAGAAAACGGCCATAAAACACGAAAACGACGAGTTTTTGTTCATAACTCTCAAACATTTATCAGGTTTAAGGTTGATGTAAATCGCCCTAAAACCATAAAACTATGGGCAACAACTCATGAAAACGGCCACCAATCACAAAAGAGACGAGATTTTGGTCATATCTCTCCAACATGTATTGGGTCTCAAGTTTTCTATAAATCGCCCTGGAACCACAAAACAGTGGGGAATGGCTCATGAAAACGGCTATAAAACGCGAAAACGATAATTTTTTGGTCATTTCTCTCAAACATGGAAGGGCTCTTACGAGGCATGCAAATCCTCCTAGAACAAAAACTGTGGGTAGTAACTCATGAAAATGACCATAAAACAGAGAAATGACGAGTTTTAGATCTTATCTCTCAAACATGTATCAGGTCTTAAGGTCATTGTAAATCGCCCTGGAACCCCAAAACAGTGGGCAATAGCTCATGAAAACACCCATAAAACACAGAAATACTAGTTTTCAGTCATATATCTCAAACATGTTGCAGGTCCTATAGGCCTTGCAAATCCAACTGGAACCCAAAAACTATGGGCAACAGCTCTTGAAAATGGCAATAAACACGAAAACGACGAGTTTTTGGTCATAACTCTTCAACATGTATCGGGTCTTAAGGTCGTTGTAAATCGCCCTGAAACCCCAAACCTGTGGGCAATAGCTCATGAAAACGGCCATAAAACGCAAAAACAACAAGTTTTTGGTCATATCTCTCATACAAGTAAGTGTTCTTACAAGGCATGCAAATCCACCTGGAACCCAAAAACTGTGGGCACTAACTCATGAAAACAACCATAAAACACGAAAACAACGATATTTTGGTCATAACTCTCAAACATGTATCGGGTCTTATGGTTGATGTAAATCGCCCTGAAACCATAAAACAATGGGCACCAACGCATGAAAACGGACATAAAACACAAAAGCGACGAGTTTTTGGTCATATCTCTCCAACACGTATCAGGTCTTAAGGTTGCTGTAAATCACCTTGGAACCACAAAGCTGTGGGCGATAACTCATGAAAACTGCCTAAAATGCGAAAACGACGATTTTCTGGTCATATCTCTCAAACATGTATCAGGTCTTAAGTTCATTACAAATTGCCCTGGAACCACAAAACAGTGGGCAATAGCTCATGAAAACAGCCATAAAACATAGAAACTACTAGTTTTTAGTCATATATCTCAAACATGTAGCAGGTCCTATAGGCCTTGCAAATCCAACTGGAACCCAAAACCTATGGGCAACAGCTCTTGAAAATGGCAATAAACACGAAAACGATGAGTTTTTGGTCATAATTCTTCAACATGTATCGGGTCTTAACGTCGTTGTAAATCGCCCTAATACCCCAAATCTGTGGGCAATAGCTCATGAAAACGGCCATAAAACGCAAAAAAAACAAGTTTTTGGTCATATCTCTCATACAAGTAAGTGTTCTTACGAGGCATGCAAATCCACCTGGAACCCAAAAACTGTGGGCACTAACTCATGAAAACAACCATAAAACACGAAAACAACGATATTTTGGTCATAACTCTCAAACATGTATCGGGTCTTTTGGTTGATGTAAATCGCCCTGAAACCATAAAACAGTGGGCACCAACGCATGAAAGCAGCCATAAAACACAAAAGCGACGAGTTTTTGGCCATATCTCTCCAACATGTATCGGGTCTAAAGGTTGCTGTAAATCACCTTGGAACCACAAAGCTGTGGGCAATAGCTCATGAAAACTGCCTAAAATGCGAAAACGACGATTTTCTGGTCATATCTCTCAAACATGTAAGGGCTCTTACGAGGCATGCAAATCCACCTGGAACACAAAAACTGTGGGCAAAAGCTCATGAAAACGACCATAGAACACGAAAATGATGAGGTTTTGTTCATAACTCTCAAACATGTATCGGGTCTTAAGGTCGTTGTAAATTGCCCTAGAACCCCAAAACAGTGGGCAATAGCTCATTAAAACGGCCATAAAACGCGAAAACTATGAGTTTTTAGTAATATATCTTAAACATGTAGCAGGTCCTACAGGCCTTGCGAATCCAACCGGAACCCAAAAACTATGCGCAACAACTCATGAAAATGGCAATAAACACGAAAACAACGATTTTTTGGTCATAATTTCAAACATGTATCATGTCTTAAGGTCGTCGTAAATCAAACCTGGAAGCCCAAACCTGTGGGCAATAGATCATGAAAACGGCCATAAAACGCAAAAACAACAAGTTTTTGGTCATATCTCTCAAACAAGTAAGTGTTCATATAAGGCATGCAAATCCACCTGGAACCCAAAACTGTGGGCACTAACTCTAGAAAACGGCCATAAAACACGAAAACGACGAGTTTTTGTTCATAACTCTCAAACATTTATCAGGTTTAAGGTTGATGTAAATCGCCCTAAAACCATAAAACTATGGGCTAGAACTCATGAAAACGGACACCAATCACAAAAGAGACGAGATTTTGGTCATATCTCTCCAACATGTATCGGGTCTCAAGTTTGCTATAAATCGCCCTGGAACCACAAAACAGTGGGGAATGGCTCATGAAAACGGCTATAAAACACGAAAACGATAATTTTTTGGTCATTTCTCTCAAACATGGAAGGGCTCTTACGAGGCATGCAAATCCTCCTGGAACCAAAAACTATGGGTAGTAACTCATGAAAATGACCATAAAACAGAGAAACGACGAGTTTTAGATCATATTTCTCAAACATGTATCAGGTCTTAAGGTCGTTGTAAATCGCCCTGGAACCGCAAAACAGTGGGCAATAGATCATAAAAACCGCCATAAAACGCAGAAACTACTAGTTTTTGGTCATATATCTCAAACATGTAGCAGGTCCTATAGGCCTTGCAAATCCAACTAGAAGCCAAAAACTATGGGCAACAGCTCATGAAAATGGCAATAAACACGAAAACGACGAGTTTTTGGTCATAAATCACAAACATGTATCGCGTCTTAAGGTCGTTGTAAATCGCCCAGGAACCCCAAACCTGTGGGCAATAGCTCTTGAAAACGGCCATAAAACGAAAAAACAACAAGTTTTTGGTCATATCTCTCAAACAAGTAAGTGTTCTTATGAGGCATGCAAATCCACCTGGAACCCAAAAACTCTGGGCACTAACTCACAAAAACGACCATAAAACACGAAAACGACGAGTTTTTGGTCATATCTCTCAAACATGTATCAGGTCTTAAGGTCGTTGTAAATCGCCCTGGAACCCCAAAACAGTGGGCAATAGCTCATGAAAACAGCCATAAAACATAGAAACTACTAGTTTTTAGTCATATATCTCAAACATGTAGCAGGTCCTATAGGCCTTGCAAATCCAACTGGAACCCAAAACCTATGGGCAACAGCTCTTGAAAATGGCAATAGACACGAAAACGACGAGTTTTTGGTCATAACTCTTCAACATGTATCGGGTCTTAAGGTCATTGTAAATCGCCCTAATACCCCAAATCTGTGGGCAATAGCTCATGAAAACGGCCATAAAACGCAAAAAAAACAAGTTTTTGGTCATATCTCTCATACAAGGAAGTGTTCTTACGAGGCATGCAAATCCACCTGGAACCCAAAAACTGTGGGCACTAACTCATGAAATCAACCATAAAACACGAAAACAACGATATTTTGGTCATAACTCTCAAACATGTATCGGGTCATTTGGTTGATGTAAATCGCCCTGAAACCATAAAACAGTGGGCACCAACGCATGAAAACAGCCATAAAACACAAAAGCGACGAGTTTTTGGCCATATCTCTCCAAAATGTATCGGGTCTTAAGGTTGCTGTAAATCACCTTGGAACCACAAAGCTGTGGGCAATAGCTCATGAAAACTGCCTAAAATGCGAAAACGACGATTTTCTGGTCATATCTCTCAAACATGTAAGGGCTCTTACGAGGCATGCAAATCCACCTGGAACACAAAAACTGTGGGAAAAAGCTCATGAAAACGACCATAGAACACGAAAATGATGAGGTTTTGCTCATAACTCTCAAACATGTATCGGGTCTTAAGGTCGTTGTAAATTGCCCTAGAACCCCAAAACAGTGGGCAATAGCTCATGAAAACGGCCATAAAACGCGAAAACTAAGAGTTTTTAGTAATATATCTCAAACATGTAGCAGGTCCTACAGGCCTTGCGAATCCAACCGGAACCCAAAAACTATGCGCAACAACTCATGAAAATGGCAATAAACACGAAAACAGCGATTTTTTGGTCATAATTTCAAACATGTATCATGTCTTAAGGTCGTCGTAAATCAAACCTGGAAGCCCAAACCTATGGGCAATAGATCATGAAAACGGCCATAAAACGCAAAAACAACAAGTTTTTGGTCATATCTCTCAAACAAGTAAGTGTTCATATAAGGCATGCAAATCCACCTGGAACCCAAAAACTGTGGGCACTAACTCTAGAAAACGGCCATAAAACACGAAAACGACGAGTTTTTGTTCATAACTCTCAAACATTTATCAGGTTTAAGGTTGATGTAAATCGCCCTAAAACCATAAAACTATGGGCAACAACTCATGAAAACGGCCACCAATCACAAAAGAGACGAGATTTTGGTCATATCTCTCCAACATGTATCGTGTCTCAAGTTTGCTATAAATCGCCCTGGAACCACAAAACAGTGGGGAATGGCTCATGAAAACGGCCATAAAACGCGAAAACGATAATTTTTTGGTCATTTCTCTCAAACATGGAAGGGCTCTTACGAGGCATGCAAATCTTCCTGGAACCAAAAACTGTGGGTAGTAACTCATGAAAATGACCATAAAACAGAGAAACGACGAGTTTTAGATCATATCTCTCAAACATGTATCAGGTCTTAAGGTCGTTGTAAATCGCCCTGGAACCGCAAAACAGTGGGCAATAGATCATAAAAACCGCCATAAAACGCAGAAACTACTAGTTTTCAGTCATTTATCTCAAACATGTAGCAGGTCCTATAGGCCTTGCAAATCCAACTAGAAGCCAAAAACTATGGGCAACAGCTCATGAAAATGGCAATAAACATGAAAACGACGAGTTTTTGGTCATAAATCACAAACATGTATCGCGTCTTAAGGTCGTTGTAAATCGCCCAGGAACCCCAAACCTGTGGGCAATGGCTCTTGAAAACGGCCATAAAACGCAAAAACAACAAGTTTTTGGTCATATCTCTCAAACAAGTAAGTTTTCTTATGAGGCATGCAAATCCACCTCGAACCCAAAAACTCTGGGCACTAACTCACAAAAGCGACCATAAAACACGAAAACGACGAGTTTTTGGTCATATCTCTCAAACATGTATCAGGTCTTCAGGTCATTGTAAATCGCCCTGGAACCCCAAAATAGTGGGCAATAGCTCATGAAAACAGCCATAAAACATAGAAACTACTAGTTTTTAGTCATATATCTCAAACATGTAGCAGGTCCTATAGGCCTTGCAAATCCAACTGGAACCCAAAAACTATGGGCAACAGCTCTTGAAAATGGCAATAAACACGAAAACGACGAGTTTTTGTTAATAACTCTTCAACATGTATCGGGTCTTAAGGTCATTGTAAATTCCCCTAAAACCCCAAACCTGTGGGCAATACCTCATGAAAACGGCCATCAAACGCAAAAACAACAAGTTTTTGGTCATATCTCTCATACAAGTAAGTGTTCTTATGAGGCATGCAAATCCACCTGGAACCCAAAAACTGTGGGCACTAACTCATGAAAACAACCATAAAACATGAAAACAACGATATTTTGGTCATAACTCTCAAACATGTATCGGGTCTTATGGTTGATGTAAATCGCCCTGAAACCATAAAACAGTGGGCAACAACGCATGAAAACAACCATAAATCACAAAAGCGACGAGTTTTTGGTCATATATCTCCAACAAGTATCGGGTCTTAAGGTTGCTGTAAATCACCTTGGAACCACAAAGCTGTGGGCGATAGCTCATGAAAACTGCCTAAAATGCAAAAACGACGATTTTCTGGTCATATCTCTCAAACATGTAAGGGCTCTTACGAGGCATGCAAATCCACCCGGAACCCAAAAACTGTGGGAAAAAGCTCATGAAAACGACCATAAAACACGAAAACGATGAGGTTTTGTTCATAACTCTCAAACATGTATCGGTTCTTAAGGTCGTTGTAAATTGCCCTGGAACCCCAAAACAGTGGGCAATAGCTCATGAAAACGGCCATAAAACGCGAAAACTATGAGTTTTTAGTCATATATCTCAAACAAGTAGCAGGAACTACAGGCCTTGCGAATCCAACCGGAACCCAAAAACTATGCGGAACAACTCATGAAAATGGCAATAAACACGAAAACAGCGAGTTTTTGGTCATAATCTCAAACATGTATCATGTCTTAAGGTCATTGTAAATCGCCTGGAAGTCCAAACCTGTGGGCAAAGATCATGAAAACGGCCATAAAACGCAAAAACAACAAGTTTTTGGTCATATCTCTCAAACAAGTAAGTGTTCATATAAGGCATGCAAATCCACCTGGAACCCAAAAACTGTGGGCACGAACTCTAGAAAACGGCCATAAAACACGAAAACGACGAGTTTTTGTTCATAACTCTCAAACATTTATCAGGTTTAAGGTTGATGTAAATCGCCCTAAAACCATAAAACTATGGGCTAGAACTCATGAAAACGGCCACCAATCACAAAAGAGACGAGATTTTGGTCATACCTCTCCAACATGTATCGGGTCTCAAGTTTGCTATAACTCGCCCTCGAACCACAAAACAGTGGGGAATGGCTCATGAAAACGGCTATAAAACGCGAAAACGATAATTTTTTGCTCATTTCTCTCAAACATGGAAGGGCTCTTACGAGGCATGCAAATCCTCCTGGAACCAAAAACTATGGGTAGTAACTCATGAAAATGACCATAAAACACGAAAACGACGAGTTTTAGATCATATCTCTCAAACATGTATCAGGTCTTAAGGTCGTTGTAAATCGCCCTGGAACCCCAAAACAGTGGGCAATAGCTCATGAAAACAACCATAAAACATAGAAACTACTAGTTTTAGTCATATATCTCAAACATGTAGCAGCTCCTATAGGCCTTGCAAATCCAACTGGAACCCAAAACCTATGGGCAACAGCTCTTGAAAATGGCAATAAACACGAAAACGACGAGTTTTTGGTCATAACTCTTCAACATGTATCGGGTCTTAAGGTCGTTGTAACTCGCCCTGAAACCCCAAACCTGTGGGCAATAGCTCATGAAAACGGCCATAAAACGCAAAAACAACAAGTTTTTGGTCATATCTCTCATACAAGTAAGTGTTCTTACGAGGCATGCAAATCCACCTGGAACCCAAAAACTGTGGGCACTAACTCATGAAAAAAACCATAAAATACGAAAACAACGATATTTTGGTCATAACTCTCAAACATGTATCGGGTCTTATGGTTGATGTAAATCGCCCTGAAACCATAAAACAGTGGGCACCAACGCATGAAAACAGCCATAAAACACAAAAGCGACGAGGTTTTGGTCATATCACTCCAACATGTATCGGGTCTTAAGGTTGCTGTAAATCACCTTGGAACCACAAAGCTGTGGGCGATAGCTAATGAAAACTGCCTAAAATGCGAAAACGACGATTTTCTGGTCATATCTCTCAAACATGTAAGGGCTCTTACGAGGCACGCAAATCCACCTGGAACCCAAAAACTGTGGGAAAAAGCTCATGAAAACGACCATAAAACACGAAAACGATGAGGTTTTGTTCATAACTCTCAAACATGTATCGGGTCTTAAGGTCGTTGTAAATTGGCCTGGAACCCCAAAACAGTGGGCAATAGCTCATGAAAACGGCCATAAAACGCGAAAACTATGAGTTTTTAGTCATATATCTCAAACATGTAGCAGGTCATGCAGGCCTTGCGAATCCAACCGGAACCCAAAAACTATGCGCAACAACTCATAAAAATGGCAATAAACACGAAAACAACGAGTTTTTGGTCATAATCTCAAACATGTCTTAAGGTCGTTGTAAATCGCCCTAGAAGCCAAAACCTGTGGGCAAAGATCATGAAAACGGCCATAAAACGCAAAAACAACAAGTTTTTGGTCATATCACTCAAACAAGTAAGTGTTCATATAAGGCATGCAAATCCACCTGGAACCCAAAAACTGTGGGCACTAACTCTAGAAAACGGACATAAAACACGAAAACGACGAGTTTTTGTTCATAACTCTCAAACATTTATCAGGTTTAAGGTTGATGTAAATCGCCCTAAAACCATAAAACTATTGGCAACAACTCATGAAAACGGCCACCAATCACAAAAGAGACGAGATTTTGGTCATATCTCTCCAACATGTATCGGGTCTCAAGTTTCCTATAAATCGCCCAGGAATCACAAAACAGTGGGGAATGGCTCATGAAAACGGCCATAAAACGCGAAAACGATAATTTTTTGGTCATTTCTCTCAAACATGGAAGGGCTCTTACGAGGCATGCAAATCTTCCTGGAACCAAAAACTGTGGGTAGTAACTCATGAAAATGACCATAAAACAGAGAAACGACAAGTTTTAGAACCAACTAGAAGCCAAAAACTATGGGCAACAGCTCATGAAAATGGCAATAAACACGAAAACGACGAGTTTTTGGTCATAAATCACAAACATGTATCGCGTCTTAAGGTCGTTGTAAATCGCCCAGGAGCCCCAAACCTGTGGGCAATGGCTCTTGAAAACGGCCATAAAACGCAAAAACAACAAGTTTTTGGTCATATCTCTGAAACAAGTAAGTTTTCTTATGAGGCATGCAAATCCACCTCGAACCCAAAAACTCTGGGCACTAGCTCACAAAAACGACCATAAAACACGAAAACGACGAGTTTTTCGTCATATCTCTCAAACATGTATCAGGTCTTAAGGTCATTGTAAATCGCCCTGGAACCCCAAAACAGTGGGCAATAGCTCATGAAAACAGCCATAAAACATAGAAACTACTAGTTTTTAGTCATATATCTCAAACATGTAGCAGGTCCTATAGGCCTTGCAAATCCAACTGGAACCCAAAAACTATGGGCAACAGCTCTTGAAAATGGCAATAAACACGAAAACGACGAGTTTTTGGTAATAACTCTTCAACATGTATCGGGTCTTAAGGTCATTGTAAATCGCCCTAAAACCCCAAACCTGTGGGCAATAGCTCATGAAAACGGCCATCAAACGCAAAAACAACAAGTTTTTGGTCATATCTCTCATACAAGTAAGTGTTCTTACGAGGCATGCAAATCCACCTGGAACCCAAAAACTGTGGGCACTAACTCATGAAAACAACCATAAAACAGGAAAACAACGATATTTTGGTCATAACTCTCAAACATGTATCGAGTCTTATGGTTGATGTAAATCGCCCTGAAACCATAAAACAGTGGGCAACAACGCATGAAAACAGCCATAAAACACAAAAGCGACGAGTTTTTGGTCATATCTCTCCAACATGTATCGGGTCTTAAGGTTGCTGTAAATCACCTTGGAACCACAAAGCTGTGGGCGATAGCTAATGAAAACTTCCTAAAATGCGAAAACGACAATATTCTGGTCATATCTCTCAAACATGTAAGGGCTCTTACGAGGCACACAAATCCACCTGGAACCCAAAAACTGTGGGAAAAAGCTCATGAAAACGACCATAAAACATGAAAACGATGAGGTTTTGTTCATAACTCTCAAACATGTGTCGGGTCTTAAGGTCGTTGTAAATTGGCCTGGAACCCCAAAACAGTGGGCAATAGCTCATGAAAACGGCCATAAAACGCGAAAACTATGAGTTTTTAGTCATATATCTCAAACATGTAGCAGGTCATGCAGGCCTTGCGAATCCAACCGGAACCCAAAAACTATGCGCAACAACTCATAAAAATGGCAATAAACACGAAACAGCGAGTTTTTGGTCATAATCTCAAACATGTCTTAAGGTCGTTGTAAATCGCCCTGGAATCCCAAACCTGTGGGCAAAGATCATGAAAACGGCCATAAAACGCAAAAACAACAAGTTTTTGGTCATATCTCTCAAACAAGTAAGTGTTCATATAAGGCATGCAAATCCACCTGGAACCCAAAAACTGTGGGCACTAACTCTAGAAAACGGCCATAAAACACGAAAACGACAAGTTTTTGTTCATAACTCTCAAACATTTATCAGGTTTAAGGTTGATGTAAATCGCCCTAAAACCATAAAACTATGGGCTAGAACTCATGAAAACGGCCACCAATCACAAAAGAGACGAGATTTTGGTCATACCTCTCCAACATGTATCGGGTCTCAAGTTTGCTATAACTCGCCCTCGAACCACAAAACAGTGGGGAATGGCTCATGAAAACGGCTATAAAACGTGAAAACGATAATTTTTTGCTCATTTCTCTCAAACATGGAAGGGCTCTTACGAGGCATGCAAATCCTCCTGGAACCAAAAACTATGGGTAGTAACTCATGAAAATGACCATAAAACAGAGAAACGACGAGTTTTAGATCATATCTCTCAAACATGTATCAGGTCTTAAGGTCGTTGTAAATCGCCCTGGAACCGCAAAACAGTGGGCAATAGATCATAAAAACCGCCATAAAACGCAGAAACTACTAGTTTTCAGTCATATATCTCAAACATGTAGCAGGTCCTATAGGCCTTGCAAATCCAACTAGAAGCCAAAAACTATGGGCAACAGCTCATGAAAATGGCAATAAACACGAAAACGACGAGTTTTTGGTCATAAATCACAAACATGTATCGCGTCTTAAGGTCGTTGTAAATCGCCCAGGAACCCTAAACCTGTGAGCAATAGCTCTTGAAAACAGCCATAAAACGCAAAAACAACAAGTTTTTGGTCATATCTCTCAAACAAGTAAGTGTTCTTATGAGGCATGCAAATCCACCTGGAACCCAAAAACTCTGGGCACTAACTCACAAAAACAACCATAAAACACGAAAACTACGAGTTTTTGGTCATATCTCTCAAACATGTATCAGGTCTTAAGGTCATTGTAAATCGCCCTGGAACCCCAAAACAGTGGGCAATAGCTCATGAAAACAACCATAAAACAAAGAAACTACTAGTTTTTAGTCATATATCTCAAACATGTAGAAGGTCCTATAGGCCTTGCAAATCCAACTGGAACCCAAAAACTGTGGGCAATAGCTCTTGAAAATGGCAATAAACACGAAAACGACGAGTTTTTGGTCATAACTCTTCAACATGTATCGGGTCTTAAGGTCGTTGTAAATCGCCCTGAAACCCCAAACCTGTGGGCAATAGCTCATGAAAACGGCCATAAAACGCAAAAACAACAAGTTTTTGGTCATATCGCTCATACAAGTAAGTGTTCTTATGAGGCATGCAAATCCACCTGGAACCCAAAAACTGTGGGCACTAACTCATCAAAACAACCATAAAACACGAAAACAACGATATTTTGGTCATAACTCTCAAACATATATCGGGTCTTATGGTTGATGTAAATCGCCCTGAAACCATAAAACAGTGGGCACCAACGCATGAAAACGGCCATAAAACACAAAAGCGACGAGTTTTTGGTCATATCTCTCCAACATGTATCGGGTCTTAAGGTTGCTGTAAATCGCCTTGGAACCACAAAGCTGTGGGCGATAACTCATGAAAACTGCCTAAAATGCGAAAATGATTATTTTCTGGTCATATCTCTCAAACATGTAAGGGCTCTTACGAGGCATGCAAATCCACCTGGAACCCAAAAACTATGGGAAAAAGCTCATGAAAACAACCATAAAACACGAAAACGATGAGGTTTTGTTCATAACTCTCAAACATGTATCGGGACTTAAGGTCGTTGTAAATTGCCCTGGAACCCCAAAACAGTGGGCAATAGCTCATGAAAAAGGCCATAAAACGTGAAAACTATGAGTTTTTAGTCATATATCTTAAACATGTAGCAGGTCCTACAGGCCTTGCGAATCCAACCGGAACCCAAAAACTATGCGCAACAACTCATGAAAATGGCAATAAACACGAAAAGAGCGAGTTTTTGGTCATAATCTCAAACATGTATCATGTCTTAAGGTCGTTGTAAATCGCCCTGGAACCCCAAACCTGTGGGCCATAGCTCATGAAAACGGCCATAAAACGCAAAAACAACAAGTTTTTGGTCATATCTCTCAAACAAGTTAGTGTTCATATAAGGCATGCAACCTGGAACCCAAAAACTGTGGGCACTAACTCTAGAAAACGGCCATAAAACACGAAAACGACGAGTTTTTGTTCATAACTCTCAAACATTTATCAGGTTTAAGGTTGATGTAAATCGCCCTAAAACCATAAAACTATGGGCAACAACTCATGAAAACGGCCACCAATCACAAAAGACACGAGATTTTGGTGATATCTCTCCAACATATATCGGGTCTCAAGTTTGCTATAAATCACCCGGGAACCACAAAACAGTGGGGAAGGGCTCATGAAAACGGCCATAAAACGCGAAAACGATAATTTTTGGTCATTTCTCTCAAACATGGAAGGGCTCTTACGAGGCATGCAAATCCTCCTGGAACCAAAAATTGTGGGTAGTAACTCATGAAAATGACCATAAAACAATGAAACGACGAGTTTTAGATCATATCTCTCAAACATGTATCAGGTCTTAAGGTCGTTGTAAATCGCCCTGGAACCGCAAAACAGTGGGCAATAGATCATAAAAACTGCCATAAAACACAGAAACTACTAGTTTTCAGTCATATATCTCAAACATGTAGCAGGTCCTATAGGCCTTGCAAATCCAACTAGAAGCCAAAACCTATGGGCAACAACTCATGAAAATGGCAATAAACACGAAAACGACGAGTTTTTGGTCATAAATCACAAACATGTATCGCGTCTTAAGGTCGTTGTAAATCGCCCAGGAACCCCCAAACCTGTGGGCAATAGCTCTTGAAAACGGCCATAAAACGCAAAAACAACAAGTTTTTGGTCATATCTCTCAAACAAGTAAGTGTTCTTATGAGGCATGCAAATCCACCTGGAACCCAAAAACTTTGGGCACTAACTCACAAAAACTACCATAAAACACGAAAACGACGAGTTTTTGGTCATATCTCTCAAACATGTATCAGGTCTTAAGATCATTGTAAATCGCCCTGGAACCCCAAAACAGTGGGCAATAGCTCATGAAAACAGCCATAGAACATAGAAACTACTAGTTTTTAGTCATATATCTCAAACATGTAGCAGGTCCTATAGGCCTTGCAAATCCAATTTGAACCCAAAAACTATGGGCAACAGCTCTTGAAAATGGCAATAAACACGAAAACGACGATATTTTGGTCCTAACTCTTCAACATGTATCGTGTCTTATGGTCGTTGTAAATCGCCCTAAAACCCCAAACATGTGGGCAATAGCTCATGAAAACGGCCATAAAACGCAAAAACAACAAGTTTTTGGTCATATCTCTCATACAAGTAACTGTTCTTACGAGGCATGCAAATCCACCTGGAACCCAAAAACTGTGGGCACTAACTCATGAAAACAACCATAAAACACGAAAACAACGATATTTTGGTCATAACTCTCAAAGATGTATCGGGTCTTATGGTTGATGTAAATCGCCCTTAAACCATAAAACATTGGGCAACAACGCATGAAAACAGCCATAAAACACAAAAGCGACGAGTTTTTGGTCATATCTCTCCAACATGTATCGGGTCTTAAGGTTGCTGTAAATCACCTTGGAACCACAAAGCTGTGGGCGATAGCTCATGAAAACTGCCTAAAATGCGAAAACGACGATTTTCTGGTCATATCTCTCAAACATGCAAGGGCTCTTACGAGGCATGCAAATCCACCTGGAACCCAAAAACTGTGGGAAAAAGCTCATGAAAACGACCATAAAACACGAAAACGATGAGGTTTTGTTCATAACTCTCAAACATGTATCGAGTCTTAAGGTCGTTGTAAATTGCCCTGGAACCCCAAAACAGTGGGCAATAGCTCATGAAAACGGCCATAAAACGCGAAAACTATGAGTTTTTAGTCATATATCTCAAACACGTAGCAGGTCATGCAGGCCTTGCGAATCCAACCGGAACCCAAAAACTATGAGCAACAACTCATGAAAATGGCAATAAACACGAAAACAGCGAGTTTTTGGTCATAATCTCTAACATGTATCATGTCTTAAGGTCGTTGTAAATCGCCCTGGAAGCCCAAACCTATGGGCAATAGATCATGAAAACGGCCATAAAACGCAAAAACAACAAGTTTTTGGTCATATCTCTCAAACAAGTAAGTGTTCATATAAGGCATGCAAATCCACCTGGAACCCAAAAACTGTGGGCACTAACTCTAGAAAACGGCCATAAAACACGAAAAGGACGAGTTTTTGTTCATAACTCTCAAACATTTATCAGGTTTAAGGTTGATGTAAATCGCCCTAAAACCATAAAACTATGGGCAACAACTCATGAAAACGGCCACCAATCACAAAAGACACGAGATTTTGGTCATATCTCTCCAACATGTATCGGGTCTCAAGTTTGCTATAAATCGCCCTGGAACCACAAAACAGTGGGGAATGGCTCATGAAAACGGCCATAAAACGCGAAAACGATAATTTTTTGGTCATTTCTCTCAAACATGGAAGGGCTCTTACGAGGCATGCATATCCTCCTGGAACCAAAAACTGTGGGTAGTAACTCATGAAAATGACCATAAAACAGAGAAACGACGAGTTTAAGATCATATCTCTCAAACATGTATCAGGTCTTAAGGTCGTTGTAAATCGCCCTGGAACCGCAAAACAGTGGGCAATAGCTCATAAAAACCGCCATAAAACGCAGAAACTACTAGTTTTCAGTCATATATCTCAAACATGTAGCAGGTCCTATAGGCCTTGCAAATCCAACTAGAAGCCAAAAACTACGGGCAACAGCTCATGAAAATGGCAATAAACACGAAAACGATGAGTTTTTGGTAATAAATCACAAACATGTATCGCGTCTTAAGGTCGTTGTAAATCGCCCAGGAACCCCAAACCTGTGGGCAATAGCTCTTGAAAATGGCCATAAAACACAAAAACAACAAGTTTTTGGTCATATCTCTCAAACAAGTAAGTTTTCTTATGAGGCATGCATATCCACCTAGAACCCAAAAACTCTGGGCACTAACTCACAAAAACGACCATAAAACACGAAAACGACGAGTTTTTGGTCATATCTCTCAAACATGTATCAGGTCTTAAGGTCATTGTAAATCGCTCTAGAACCCCAAAACAGTGGGCAATAGCTCATGAAAACAGCCATAAAACATAGAAACTACTAGTTTTTAGTCATATATCTCAAACATGTAGCAGGTCCTATAGGCCTTGCAAATCCAACTGGAACCCAAAAACTATGGGCAACAGCTCTTGAAAATGGCAATAAACACGAAAACGACGAGTTTTTGGTCATAACTCTTCAACATGTATCGGGTCTTAAGGTCGTTGTAAATCGCCCTGAATCCCCAACATGTGGGCAATAGCTCATGAAAACAGCCATAAAACGCAAAACAACAAGTTTTTGGTCATATCTCTCATACAAGTAAGTGTTCTTACGAGGCATGCAAATCCACCTGGAACCCAAAAACTGCGGGCACTAACTCATGAAAACAACCATAAAACACGAAAACAACGATATTTTGGTCATACCTCTCAAACATGTATCGGGTCTTATGGTTGATGTAAATCGCCCTGAAACCATAAAACAGTGGGCACCAACGCATGAAAACAGCCATAAAACACAAAAGCGACGAGTTTTTGGTCATATCTCTCCAACATGTATCGGGTCTTAAGGTTGCTGTAAATCACCTTGGAACCACAAAGCTGTGGGCGATAGGTCATGAAAACTTCCTAAAATGCGAAAACGACGATTTTCTGGTCATATCTCTCAAACATGTAAGGGCTCTTACGAGGCATGCAAATCCACCTGGAACCCAAAAACTGTGGGAAAAAGCTCATGAAAACGACCATAAAACACGAAAACGATGAGGTTTTGTTCAGAACTCTCAAACATGTGTCGGGTCTTAAGGTCGTCATGCGGCGCTAAGGTTCCCGTGGCAACTGAACTAGGATTCGAAGCCAGGATGAGCGAATCTACCGCTCCAGGTCATTGCCCTGGAACCCCAAAACAGTGGGCAATAGCTCATGAAAACTGCCATAAAACGCGAAAACTATGAGTTTTTAGTCATATATCTCAAACATGTAGCATGTCCAGCAGGCCTTGCGAATCCAACCGGAACCCAAAAACTATGCGCAACAACTCATGAAAATGGCAATAAACACGAAAACAGCGAGTTTTTGGTCATAATCTCAAACATGTATCATGTCTTAAGGTCGTTGTAAATCGCCCTGGAAGCCCAAACCTGTGGGCAATAGATCATGAAAACGGCCATAAAACGCAAAAACAACAAGTTTTTGGTCATATCTCTCAAACAAGTAAGTGTTCATATAAGGCATGCAAATCCACCTGGAACCCAAAAACTGTGGGCACTAACTCTAGAAAACGGCCATAAAACACAAAAACGACGAGTTTTTGTTCATAACTCTCAAACATTTATCAGGTTTAAGGTTGATGTAAATCGCCCTAAAACCATAAAACTATGGGCAACAACTCATGAAAACGGCCACCAATCACAAAAGAGACGAGATTTTGGTCATATCTCTCCAACATGTATCGGGTCTCAAGTTTGCTATAAATAGCCCTGGAACCACAAGACAGTGGGGAATGGCTCATGAAAACGGCCATAAAACGCGAAAACGATAATTTTTTGGTCATTTATCTCAAACATGGAAGGGCTCTTACGAGGCATGCAAATCCTCCTGGAACCAAAAACTGTGGGTAGTAACTCATGAAAATGACCATAAAACAGAGAAACGACGAGTTTAAGATCATATCTCTCAAACATGTATCAGGTCTTAAGGTCGTTGTAAATCGCCCTGGAACCGCAAAACAGTGGGCAATAGATCATAAAAACCGCCATAAAACGCAGAAACTACTAGTTTTCAGTCATATATCTCAAACATGTAGCAGGTCCTACAGGCCTTGCAAATCCAACTAGAAGCCAAAAACTATGGGCAACAGCTCATGAAAATGGCAATAAACACGAAAACGACGAGTTTTTGGTCATAAATCACAAACATGTATCGCGTCTTAAGGTCGTTGTAAATCGCCCAGGAACCCCACACCAGTGGGCAATAGCTCTTGAAAACGGCCATAAAACGCAAAAACAACAAGTTTTTGGTCATATCTCTCAAACAAGCAAGTGTTCTTATGAGGCATGCAAATCCACCTGGAACCCAAAAACTCTGGGCACTAACTCACAAAAACGACCATAAAACACGAAAACGACGAGTTTTTGGTCATATCCCTCAAACATGTATCAGTTATTAAGGTCATTGTAAATCGCCCTGGAACCCCAAAACAGTGGGCAATAGATCATGAAAACAGCCATAAAACATAGAAACTACTAGTTTTTGGTCATATATCTCAAACATGTAGCAGGTCCTATAGGCCTTGCAAATCCAACTGGAACCCAAAAATTGTGGGCAACAGCTCTTGAAAATGGCAATAAACACGAAAACGATGAGTTTTTGATCATAACTCTTCAACATGTATCGGGTCTTAAGGTCGTTGTAAATCGCCCTGAAACCCCAAACATGTGGGCAATAGCTCATGAAAACGGCCATAAAATGCAAAAACAACAAGTTTTTGGTCATATCTCTCATACAAGTAAGTGTTCTTACGAGGCATGCAAATCCACCTGGAACCCAAAAACTATGGGCACTAACTCATGAAAACAACCATAAAACACGAAAGCAACGATATTTTGGTCATAACTCTCAAACATGTATCGGGTCTTATGGTTGATGTAAATCGCCCTGAAACCATAAAACAGTGGGCACCAACGCATGAAAACGGCCATAAAACACAAAAGCGACGAGTTTTTGGTCATATCTCTCCAACATGTATCAGGTCTTAAGGTTGCTGTAAATCGCCTTGGAACCACCAAGTTGTGGGCGATAGCTCATAAAAATGCCTAAAATGCGAAAACGACGATTTTCTGGTCATATCTCTCAAACATGTAAGGGCTCTTAGGAGGCATGCAAATCCACCTGGAACCCAAAAACTATGGGAAAAACCTCATGAAAACGACCATAAAACACGAAAACGATGAGTTTTTGGTCATAACACTCAAACATGTATCGGGTCTTAAGGTCGTTGTAAATTGCCCTGGAACCCCAAAACACTGGGCAATAGCTCATGAAAACGGCGATAAAATGCGAAAGGTATGAGTTTTTAGTCATATATATCAAACATGTTGCAGGTCCTACAGGCCTTGCAAATCCAACCAGAACCCAAAAACTATGGGCAATAGCTCATAACTCTCAATCATGTAACACGTCTTAAGGTCATTGTAAATCGCCCTAGAACCCCAAACCTGTGGGCAATAGCTCTTGAAAACGGCCATAAAATGCAAAAACAACAAGTTTTTGGTCATATCTCTCAAACAAGTAAGTGTTCATAAAAGGCATGCAAATCCACCTGAAACCCAAAAACTGTGGGCACTAACTCATGAAACGGCCATAAAACACGAAAACGACGATTTTTTTTTCATAACCCTCAAAAATTTATCTGGTCTTAAGGTTGATGTAAATCGCCCAAAAACCATAAAACTGTGGGCAATAACTCATGAAAACGGCCACCAGTCACAAAAGAGAAGAGATTTTGGTCATATCTCTCCAACATGTATCGGGTCTCAAGTTTGCTGTAAATCGCCCTGGAACCACAAAGCAGTGGGGAATGGCTCATGAAAACGTCCATAAAACGCGAAAACGATAATTTTTTGGTCATTTCTCTCAAACATGGAAGGGCTCTTAAGAGGCATGCAAATCCTCCTAGAACCAAAAACCGTGGGTAGTAACTCATGAAAATGACCATAAAACAGAGAAACAACGAGTTTTAGATCATCTCTCAAACATGTATCAGGTCTTAAGGTCGTATAAATCACCCTGGAACCCCAAAACAGTGGGCAATAGCTCATAAAAACCGCCATAAAACGCAGAAACTACTAGTTTTCAGTCATATATCTCAAACATGTAGCAGGTCCTACAGGCCTTGCAAATCCCACTAGAAGCCAAGAACTGTGGGAAACAGCTCATGAAAATGGCAATAAACATGAAAACGACGAGTTTTTGGTCATAAATCACAAGCATGTATCGCGTCTTAAGGTCGTTGTAAATTTCCTAGGAACCCCAAACCTGTGGGCAATAGCTCTTGAAAACGGCCATAAAACACAAAAGTTTTTGGTCATATCTCTCAAAAAAGTAAGTGTTCTTATGAGGCATGCAAATCCACTTGGAACCCAAAAACTCTGGGCACTAACTCACAAAAACGACCATAAAACACGAAAACGACGAGTTTTTGGTCATATCTCTCAAGCATGTATCAGGTCTTAAGGTCATTGTAAATCGCCCTGGAACCCTAAAAACGTGGGCAATAGCTCATGAAAACAGCCACAAAACATAGAAACTACTAGTTTTGAGTCATATATCTCAAACATGTAGCAGGTCCTATAGGCCCTGCAAATCCAACTAGAACCCAAAAACTGTGGGCAACAGCTGTTGAAAATGGCAATAAACACGAAAACAACGAGTTTTTGGTCATAACTCTTCAACATGTATCAGGACTTAAGGTCATTGTAAATCGCCCTGAAACCCCAAACCTGTGGGCAATAGCTCATGAAAACAGCCATAAAATGCAAAACAACAAGTTTTTGGTCATATCTCTCATACAAGTAAGTGTTCTTACGAGGCATGCAAATCCACCTGGAACCCAAAAACTGTGGGCACTAACTCATGAAAACAACCATAAAACACGAAAACAACGATATTTTGGTCATAACTCTCAAACATTGTAGAGGGTTCACCTTCAAATAAGGTAGAGTCCCCTGTGTTTACAATGCTAGTCCCTGGATCAATAGCTAGCATCCACAGTTAAGATGTAATATCAAGAAACAAAGGTCATAATATAACTTTAAAACCAGGAATAACATAATTTTATTACATCTTACATAGCTTATTAGGCTATTTACAATACATTGCAGCGGAATATCTATAAGCATGTGGTCCTTCATCTTCAAGGTGCCACAGGCAGACATGTTGGTTGTAGACTTTGTAATCCTAATCAATCAATCTTCACTAAAAGCAATCAAACCTGCAACATTACAAGTTACAGCCACAAGGGTCAATACAATTGAATTGCATTGGCAAGTTTCACTATTATGTAGAATATAAGTGGATCCTATCATTACATGCAAATTTGGCTAAGTAGGGTTTTAGGCTTATTTGCATAAAGCAATAATTTATCCTATCTTTTCGAAATGGTTTTATCTTTTGAACAAATCTTTGAAAACTCCTTGGTAAAGACCAAGTGTTTAAGTTCGTTAACAAAATCTCCTTGCACACCTTGGTAACCCCAAGTGTTCAAGTTTTCAACAAAATCTCTTGAGCCCCTTGGTAACCCCAAGTGCATCAAGTTTTATCAAATCTCTTGAGCTCCTTGGTACCCCCAAGTGCATCAAGTCTTAAAAGTTTTATTTTAGAAATTGGAATGTCGAGATTTCCCATAGCTTCAAACTTTAGTTGCTCAGTATTGTCCATAACCGGGGACACGGCTAAGTACTTAGATTTTATTATCTTCTGCAGAAGTAGTACACTTTACCCACATGTCACAATCCCATCTTGTTGCCACCAGTGGCCACTGGATTAGTGCTCACCAAGATGGAGTACTGGCAGATTGAGAATGTGACGAAGTCTTTCCAAAAGGTCCTCCCATACACCATTGCTAGCTTGTCTTCAGCACCCATGTAGGATTCCAGGTCCCCATGTCCAGTAAACTGAAGGCAATGCATGGGTCTTCCCAATGTAGTTGACTAAGCCAGAGCCATAATAGCTTGTGGTTGCACACGAAAGCCACAATTGGAGAAACATGTTCAATCTCTAAGTTTCCTAGGTGGTTTTCTTTTGGAGCACAACACAAAGAGATTACCATAGACATGGTTCCTTTTGTTGCCACCTTCTCCAAAACTTAAAGTACCCTCCACCTAGGTGGTTCATTGAGTCCTTGTTTTATTATATAAAACACAAGTCCTTTTCCCAACCTTTGTAAAATCTCAACATGTATCTCTTTTCAAAAATATAGCATGGCTAATCATGTTCCAACTACAATGTTTTCACTAAGGAATGTATAGGGTATCCTATTAGGATTTAGCATAGCATAAGTATAAAATTATTTTCATGCATGTTTCAAAATCCACTAAGTATAATGAAAATAGTAGGACTTTAGATGATAGTGTAACTTGCCTTTTTGGTAGGGTAATGCTGGTTCACTTCTTGATCTTGCTAGTCTCACACTTTCTAACTTCACTACAAATCAATCAAGCAAACACAATATCAACTAGCATTCCAACCAAAATCAATCAAACAAAACACACACATAAAACACTGGAGTCTATGTCATGCATGGGAGCATGCACAAGATAGTTTTTTTATTTGCAAAGATGGTCTCTACTAGGCTCTAAACTTTTGCAAGGCTCAAGGTGGTCATTTTTCCAAAGTGGCCAAGTCATTTGCAAAGGGTTTTGTCCCAAAAACCATTTTCAAATCCATTCATTATTTTATGGGGTAGAAAATGTTTTTATCAAATCAAAAACTTTTGGGTCTTTCACCAAATAGGTTCTTAATCCTCAAAGCTTGGTGTTTTGGGTCAGTAGCTTTGAATCAAACATTTTCCCAAAGTTTTTACTCCAAAAACCTTTTCATAACAAAAACCAATAATTTTATTTGGCTAGAAATGGACTAAATCAATTAATCCATCCTAAACTTTACCAAATTAATTTTCAAAACCATGGGTTGGTTCCTTAGGTCAGTAAGTTCATCACAACCCAATTTGCAAAGGTTTTAACACTAAAAACATTTTTGAATAATTTTTCTAATCTAAGCAAGCATTCAAATGTTTCTGCAAAAATAAGCAATCTAACAGATACTATTTACTAAACTAAAGGAAGGGTTGGCTAGGGCTTGTTCCACTGATTCCAACGGTACCAAATTTGTAATTTTTGGACGTGTGAATCAAAAGTTATAGGGTTTTCAAAATCACATCTCAATCAGATTTCAAATCTGTTTTTAAATCGAAACCTGGCCACGCGTCGCATCATCATTCGCTGGTACCGGTTCGGGTGGATCACGCTCTGTGGGGCGTTGGATCTAAATAGATCGCATGGTTCTGGAAGCGTACCCCTTCGGCGTTTAAGTGGTCTATCTAGTTCGTTCGATCCAGATCCTACGGCTATTATCGCATTGACCAAACTCTGGCGGGCGCGGCGACGGTCGCTGGCGGCGGCGAGGTCAGACGGTGGCGACGCTGGTGAAATAGGAAGCGAGGGAGGTTGTAATGGTGCTCACCGAGATCGCAGAAGGCTGGGGAAGCTCGACGTGGTCTTCTTGGGTCAAGGCGCCTGTCGGAGACGGTGCTGTGGTTCACCCCGAGATAAAACGAAGGCGCGGTTAGATGCGCAGGATCAAGGCAAAGCTGTGTGCGTGAACGAAAGGAAGAGGGGCGGCCGGAAACTACCTGTGGGGCTCGTCGGAGTTGGAGCGGACGGCGGCGTCGTTCAGAGCTTGTTGAAGACGTCGCTCTAGGGCGCCCGCGGTCGTATGGGTGGTACGGGGAGAAGCGTCTGGGAGTGGGGAGTCTCCTAGTGTGCTCAGGGAGGCACGCGACGGTGTTGAGTCGTCGGAATCAGCACCGGACCTCGTCAGAGCAGAGGGTGGTGTTGAGTGAAATTCGGCAGCCTGAGGGTGTGTCGAGGTGGGGGACAGAGGGGAAGGGAGGAGAAGACGCTGGCGTTTTAACGTGCATGGTCAAGGCGAGTAATGGTGGCCGCGTTAAGACGAATTAAGGCCGCGGAATCACTGCAGAGGAAACGGCTGACGGGGAGGAAGAAGAGTTAAGGGTGGAAACGAGCAGCGGCGTTTGTGGAGCCTACAGCAGTGAGGGAGAGAGGGGTTTGGGGCCACCATCATTCTCTTCTTTATGGTGCAGGAGTGAGTGGAAAACGTTTCGTCGCGGGAGAGGGGAGCTGGGCTACGAGTTGGGCCTTGCTGGGCTGCTGGTTGGGTTGAGTCCAAAACTATTTTTTTTCTTACTAAAGCCTTTTTCTTTTTCTATTTCTAATTTCTGTTTTGAAAATCACACAACTAAATAATACTCAAATCAATTCAAGCAATCACCAAACTTTGAAATTTTGAAATTGGTTCTGTTCAGTAACATAAACCAAAGTTCCAAAAACAAAATATTAATTTTATTATAGGGTCCATTATTAATTAAATAAATAGACCTTCTTTTAATAAAATAAAATAGAATTTGTTTTATTTATTTAAAACTCCTTTTGAAACTTATTTATTTTCAAAACCAAATCAGTAGGTTTTATTTGATAATATAAAATATTGAAAAACTTATTTTAAACAAGTTTTGATGGGTTAGAAATAGCAAAACCTTTATTAATAAAACTTGGATATTAAATCCTTATTATTTAAATTAAATAAACCTTTACTATTTTTATCAAAACAAAATGTTTTATTTCAAAAGCTTGGCCAAGGTTTAATTTGGCTCTCTATAAAATATTCTTTATTAATAAAACTTCTATTTCAATTGGAAACCAAATCCTTTTTATTTAAAAGATCTAAATAGTAATTTTTAAAATATTTTTATTTTCCTTTATTAAATATTTATCTTTTTAACCCCTTTAGGATTTCTTTAATAAAAATAGGTTTGAAGATTCCTATTGGAATTCAAAAAGTTTCTTCTGGCCCTGAAATTCAACAAAGTTTTATTTTATTCAATTCTTTTTCACATTACAAGATTTGGAAAATCTTGGGATGTGACAGACTACCACCCTTAAAATAAATCTCGTCCCGAGATTTGGGAAGACTAGGGTTACAAGTAGGCTCAAAACAACTAGGGTACTACCACCCTTAAAATTTTTCCAACTAAACTACATGTTGGCTTGCTTGAAATCTTGAGGAAACTTCTCTTGGGCAAACATTTGCATAATGTCCTTTGTTTCCATACTTGACTCATGGGCCAAGGTTGAGATTCTCCATAGGCTTGGTTATCTTGTTCTTCATCTTTTCTGGACAGTTGCTTGCATAATGTCCTTGGTTCTTGCAATTGAAACAGTTGATGTCCTTGAGTTCTTTACGTGGGTCTTGTGGACAAGTTGCTACATAATGGCCTAGCTCTCTGCAGTTGTTGCACCATACTTGGCCAATCTCCTTATTCTTCTGGTTCTCTGGGCATTCACCGGAATAGTGTCCCATTTTCTTACATTTATGACATTGCACATGGCTCTTGTTCTTATTTTGCTTCTTGGGTTTCTTTTGTCCTTTGAACTGGGTTGTCTTGTTTGGAGGTATAAATGGTCCTTTTCCTTTGCCATCAACCTTCTGGGTTGACTTGGATCCACGTTGTTTCCTTTGTTCCACAATGGAATAGATGGGGCACTGGATAGGAGTATGATTGTTTCCTTCACATAGGTAGCAGGTAGCTTGAGAAGTGGGACATTGTCCAACAGGATGTTTCTCTTCACAGTTGGGGCATTGATCTCCATGCTCCTTGGAAGTATGATCCTTATCTCCACAAATAATGCAAGCTGGGGCTCCATCTAAAATAATATTTCTGTCATCCTTGTTGTCACAAACTCTTTTGGGATAGTTTTCTTCCATGTTAATCATTTGATCAGTCACCTTAAGCATCAGTTGGGATAGATCTTGCAAAAACTTTTGCAAGGCTGGATCTTTATCACTAGTGTTGGCTATGAATTGAGCTGTCATCTGATTCAACTGGTGTTGAGTTGCTATGAGCTCTTTCATGCTGTCCTCTTGGTTGGTATTGATGTCATCAACCTTGATGTTGGATTCTCTTGGAGTAGTCATCTGTTTGGGTTGAAGGAAGATTAGAATAGGCAAAATATTTTCTAAGTAATGATTCTATTTACACCCATCACATTTCACACAAGTAATATGCAATCATTCACAAACAACTTTTCACTCAAACAACAAAGTTCAAGCACATATTTTGTCAACCAAATACTTTTGTTACACCACATAAGTTGGTGGGTTTGACTTAACTAAAATATGGTAGTCCATCTATGGGGTTACTTGTGATCTTTCCATCCTTCTTTGGTTGATTCTTCTTTACATGAGATCATGGTTTCTTTTGGGAGAAACTCCTAGTCACAAAATCTTCATGTGAAGTGAACTCCCTCTACTTTTTGCATTCCCTCAGTCTCTAAATCTTGTGCAAGACTTCCTTGTCTCACATGTAGTCCTTAGTGATATCCAAGTTGGAAGTCCTTGGTGAATATGCTGAAGATGTTGAAGTCATTAGAGTTGAAGATGTTGAAGTCATTCTTTGCACATGCTGAAGTCTTTTGGTCGAAGGGTAGGTTTTCCCATCAAGTTGAAGTAGAAGAGATGTAGAGTTGAAACCAAAATGGTTGAGGAAAGGTTTATAAGATTGTTTGTAAATAAGTTTTGGAACAAATGTAACTCCTATTTTTCTAAGGGTTTTTGTCCAATCCTAGGTTTACAAATCCTACAGGCAACACAATGCTCTGATACCATCTGTAGAGGGTTCACCTTCAAATAAGGCAGAGTCCCCTATGTTTACAATGCTAGTCCCTGGATCAATAGCTAGCATCCACAGTTAAGATGTAATATCAAGAAACAAAGGTCATAATATAACTTTAAAACCAGGAATCACAGAATTTTATTACATCTTACATAGCTCATTAGGCTATTTACAATACATTGCAGCGGAATATCTATAAGCATGTGGTCCTTCATCTTCAAGGTGCCACAGGCAGACATGTTGGTTGTAGACTTTGTAATCCTAATCAATCAATCTTCACTAAAAGCAATCAAACCTGCAACATTACAAGTTACAGCCACAAGGGTCAATACAATTGAATTGCATTGGCAAGTTTCACTATTATGTAGAATATAAGTGGATCCTATCATTACATGCAAATTTGGCTAAGTAGGGTTTTAGGCTTATTTGCATAAAGCAATAATTTATCCTATCTTTTCGAAATGGTTTTATCTTTTGAACAAATCTTTGAAAACTCCTTGGTAAAGAACAAGTGTTTAAGTTCGTTAACAAAATCTCCTTGCACACCTTGGTAACCCCAAGTGTTCAAGTTTTCAACAAAATCTCTTGAGCCCCTTGGTAACCCCAAGTGCATCAAGTTTTATCAAATCTCTTGAGCTCCTTGGTACCCCCAAGTGCATCAAGTCTTAAAAGTTTTCTTTTAGAAATTGGAATGTCGAGATTTCCCATAGCTTCAAACTTTAGTTGCTCAGTATTGTCCATAACCGGGGACACGGCTAAGTACTTAGATTTTATTATCTTCTGCAGAAGTAGTACACTTTACCCACATGTCACAATCCCATCTTGTTGCCACCAGTGGCCACTGGATTAGTGCTCACCAAGATGGATCTTGGCAGATTGAGAATGTGACGAAGTCTTTCCAAAAGGTCCTCCCATACACCATTGCTAGCTTGTCTTCAGCACCCATGTAGGATTCCAGGTCCCCATGTCCAGTAAACTGAAGGCAATGCATGGGTCTTCCCAATGTAGTTGACTAAGCCAGAGCCATAATAGCATGTGGTTGCACACGAAAGCCACAATTGGAGAAACATGTTCAATCTCTAAGTTTCCTAGGTGGTTTTCTTTTGGAGCACAACACAAAGAGATTACCATAGACATGGTTCCTTTTGTTGCCACCTTCTCCAAAACTTAAAGTACCCTCCACCTAGGTGGTTCATTGAGTCCTTGTTTTATTATATAAAACACAAGTCCTTTTCTCAACCTTTGTAAAATCTCAACATGTATCTCTTTTCAAAAATATAGCATGGCTAATCATGTACCAACTACAATGTTTTCACTAAGGAATGTATAGGGTATCCTATTAGGATTTAGCATAGCATAAGTATAAAATTATTTTCATGCATGTTTCAAAATCCACTAAGTATAATGAAAATAGTAGGACTTTAGATGATAGTGTAACTTGCCTTTTTGGTTGGGGAATGGTGGTTCACTTCTTGATCTTGCTAGTCTCACACTTTCTAACTTCACTACAAATCAATCAAGCAAACACAATATCAACTAGCATTCCAACCAAAATCAATCAAACAAAACACACACATAAAACACTGGAGTCTATGTCATGCATGGGAGCATGCACAAGATAGTTTTTTTATTTGCAAAGATGGTCTCTACTAGGCTCTAAACTTTTGCAAGGCTCAAGGTGGTCATTTTTCCAAAGTGGCCAAGTCATTTGCAAAGGGTTTTGTCCCAAAAACCATTTTCAAATCCATTCATTATTTTATGGGGTAGAAAATGTTTTTATCAAATCAAAAACTTTTGGGTCTTTCACCAAATAGGTTGTTAATCCTCAAAGCTTGGTGTTTTGGGTCAGTAGCTTTGAATCAAACATTTTCCCAAAGTTTTTACTCCAAAAACCTTTTCATAACAAAAACCAATAATTTTATTTGGCTAGAAATGGACTAAATCAATTAATCCATCCTAAACTTTACCAAATTAATTTTCAAAACCATGGGTTGGTTCCTAAGGTCAGTAAGTTCATCACAACCCAATTTGCAAAGGTTTTAACACTAAAAACATTTTTGAATAATTTTTCTAATCTAAGCAAGCATTCAAATGTTTCTGCAAAAATAAGCAATCTAACAGATACTATTTACTAAACTAAAGGAAGGGTTGGCTAGGGCTTGTTCCACTAATTCCAACGGTACCAAATTTGTAATTTTTGGACATGTGAATCAAAAGTTATAGGGTTTTCAAAATCACATCTCAATCAGATTTCAAATCTGTTTTTAAATCGAAACCTGGCCATGCGTCGCGTCGTCATTCGCTGGTACCGGTTCGGGTGGATCACACTCTATGGGGCGTTGGATCTAAATAGATCGCACGGTTCTGGAAGCGTACCCCTTCGGCGTTTAAGTGGTCTATCTAGTTTGTTCGATCCAGATCCTACGGCTATTATCGCATTGACCAAACTCTGGCGGGCGTGGCGACGGTCGCTGGCGGTGGCAAGGTCAGACGGTGGCGGCGCTGGTGAAATAGGAAGCGAGGGAGGTTGTAAAGGTGCTCACCAAGATCGCAGAAGGCTGGGGAAGCTCGACGTGGTCTTCTTGGGTCAAGGGGCGCTCTGTCGTGGCGGTAATCGCTCGCCGGAGTTGCTCCTGGCGTCAGACGGCTCTGGTTGTGGTCGGAGACGGTGCTGTGGTTCACCCCGAGGTAAAACGAAGGCGCGGTTAGATGCGCAGGATCAAGGCAAAGCTGTGTGCGTGAACAAAAGGAAGAGGGGCGGCCGGAAACTACCTGTGGGGCTCGTCGAAGTTGGAGCAGACGGCGGCGTCGTTCAGAGCTTGTTGAAGACGTCGCTCTGGGGTGCCCGCGGTCGTATGGGTGGTACGGGGAGAAGCGTCTGGGAGTGGGGAGTCTCCTAGTGTGCTCAGGGAGGCACAGGACGGTGTTGAGTCGTCGGAATCGGCACCGGACCTCGTCGGAGCAGAGGGTGGTGTTGAGTGAAATTTGGCAGCCTGAGGGCGTGTCGAGGTGGGGCGACAGAGGGGAAGGAAGGAGAAGACGCTGGCGTTTTAACGTGCATGGTCAAGGAGAGTAATGGTGGCCGCGTGAAGAGAAATTAAGGCCGCGGAATCACTGCAGGAAACGGCGACGAGGAGAGGAAGAACAGTTCGCGTGGGTGGAAACGACGACAGCGTTTGTGGAGCCTACCTGGCAGTGAGGGGAGAGAGAGGGGTTTGGGGCCACCAGTCATTCTCTTTGTGGGTCTGTGAGTGAGTGGAAAACGTTTAAATCATGAGGAGAGGGATTTCTGGGCTGTGTAGTTGGGCTTGGGCCTTCTTTGCCGCTGGTTGGGTTGAGTCCAAAACTATTTTTTTTTCTTACTAAAGCCTTTTTGTTTTTCTATTTCTAATTTCTGTTTTGAAAATCACACAACTAAATAATACTCAAATCAATTCAAACAATCACCAAACTTTGAAATTTTGAAATTGGTTCTGTTCAGTAACATAAACCAAAATTCCAAAAACAAAATATTAATTTTATTATAGGGTCCATTATTAATTAAATAAATAGACCTTGTTTTAATAAAATAAAATAGAATTTGTTTTATTTATTTAAAACTCCATTTGAAACTTATTTATTTTCAAAACCAAATCAGTAGGTTTTATTTGATAATATAAAATACTTGAAAAACTTATTTTAAACAAGTTTTGATGGGTTAGAAATAGCAAAACCTTTATTAATAAAACTTGGATATTAAATCCTTATTATTTAAATTAAATAAACCTTTACTATTTTTATCAAAACAAAATGTTTTATTTCAAAAGCTTGGCCAAGGTTTAATTTGGCTCTCTATAAAATATTCTTTATTAATAAAACTTCTATTTCATTTGGAAACCAAATCCTTTTATTTAAAAGATCTAAATAGTAATTTTTAAAATATTTTTATTTTCCTTTATTAAATATGTATCTTTTTAATCCCTTTAGGATTTCTTTAATCAAAATAGGTTTAAAGATTCCTATTGGAATTCAAAAAGTTTCTTCTGGCCCTGAAATTCAACAAAGTTTTATTTTATTCAATTCTTTTTCACATTACAAGATTTGGAAAATCTTGGGATGTGACAAACATGTATCGGGTCTTATGGTTGATGTAAATCGCCCTGAAACCATAAAACAGTGGGCACCAACGCACGAAAACGGCCATAAAACACAAAAGCGACGAGTTTTTGGTCATATCTCTCCAACATGTATCGGGTCTTAAGGTTGCTGTAAATCGCCTTGGAACCACAAAGCTATGGGCGATAGCTCTTGAAAACTGCCTAAAATGCGAAAACGACGATTTTCTGGTCATATCTCTCGAACATGTAAGGGCTCTTACGAGGCATGCAAATCCACCTGGAACCCAAAAACTATGGGAAAAAGCTCATCAAAACGACCATAAAACACGAAAACGATGAGTTTTTGGTCATAACACTCAAACATGTATCGGGTCTTAAGGTCGTTGTAAATTGCCCTGGAACCCCAAAATAGTGGGCAATAGTGAAGGGTTTCGCAGCATAGTAAATCAAAAACTTTCTACGGATGCGAACAGGAAAGCCAAGATCTAATCTAGGAGATGCAAACAACGAGGGGGATAGATGAGATCTTCATACCCTTGAAGTTTCGCACAGCGGAATGTTCGACGGAACATGGGTGATGTAGTCGTACTCGCTTCTCCTCCTCGCGATCCGATCTGATCTAACACCGCAAGTGGCGATGCCTCCGAGAGATGCACACGTGCGGCACCTCGACGTCTCCTCCTTCCTCGGTCCAGCAAGTAGGGTGGAGAGATGGATTGGATCTACAGGCCACGCCTCTGTGATCGGGAGGGAGAGAGAGAGGAGGGGCAGCAGGGCGGCTAGGGTTGTGTAGGAGGTGTGGGAGGGGTGCGCCCCCAGCCCTCATTATATAGAGGGGTGGGAGGCTGGCCCTTGCCCCTCCCCCAAGCGCTAGGTCGGCGGCCAAAGGAGGGAGGAGTGGGGGGCAAGTTCCCCCCTCCTTCTAGAAGCTCCCCTAGGGTTTCCCTAGGGTTTGGCCTGCTGATCCCTATGGGGCCTTGTGCCCCTGGCCCAATGCGGCCAGGGCACTCCCTCATAGGCCCACGCCCCCTCCCGACAAGTCGTGCCACGTTGGTCCCAATCCGGAAGGTTCTAGAAGCTTCCCGTACAATACCGAATAACCCGAAACAATTCCGAACTCCAAAAACTGCATTGCCTTATATGAATCTTATTCTCCGGACCATTCTGGAACCTCTCATGATGTCCTGGATCTCATCCGAGACTCCGAACAAAAACTCATAAACCAATTATCCAATCGATCCTAGCGTCGAGACACGTTAAGTGTGTGACCGTTCGGGTTCGAGAATATGCACACATGATCTTCTATCAATAATCAACAGCGGGGTCTGGAAACCCATATTGACTCTCACATTCATCGATGATCATATCGATGAACCACGATGCCAGGATTCAATCAGTCCCATATATATATTCCCTTCGTCGCGATATTTTACTTGCCCGAGATTTGATCGTTGCACTGGTCATACCTAGTTCAATCTCGTTCACGCAAGTACTTTACTGCTCCATAATCTGATATCACTTTGTGATTAACTCCTTAACCACATGCTTGCAAGCGGTGTTGATATTGATTACCGAGTGGGCAAGTATATCTCTCCGACTTGGGAGGGACAATCCCATCTCGGTACATACAACCCAATGTACTTTCCGATCACCGAGACACCTTTATGATCACCCTCTCATAGGATGACGTTTGATGACCTCAAATCTTTCTTCCGATACTGTGAGTTGTATTATCTCATGGTCTAAGGAATACAATATTTGACATAAGAAAAGCTTCGCAAAGATGAACACGATGACACGATCTAATTGCTCGCTTAGTTTGTCATCCATCATATCATTCTCCCAATGATATGATCTCATTATTAATCGACAACTCATGTCTATGGTTAGGAAACCTTAACCATCATTAATCAATGAGCTAGTCCATAGAGGCATACTAGGGACACGGTGTTGTTCACAAACCACACAAGTATTAAAGTTTCCGCTTAATACAATTCTAGCATGGAATATAAACTTTATCATGAACAAGAATTATAATAATAACATCTTTATTATTGCCTCTAGGGCATAATTCCAATAGTCTCCCACTTGCACTAGAGTCAATAATCTAGTTCACATCTGGCAAAAATCTAACACCCATGGCACTAAGGTGTTGATCATGTTTTACACGTGGAAGAGGTTTAGTCAATGGATCTGCGACATTCAGATCTATATGTACTTTGCTAAACTTCAGATCTCCATCTGCTATATAACCTTGGATTATATGAAACTTACGGTTGATATGCTTGGTCTTTGGATGATATCTTGGTTCCTTAGCTAGTGCTATGGCGCCATTGTTGTCACACAATATCTCTAGTGGGTCCAAGGCACTTGGAACCACGCCAAGCTTAGTGATGAAGTTCCTGATCCAAACTCCTTCACTTGACGCTTCTGCAGCAGCCATGTATTCCGCTTTTACTGTAGATCTCGCGATCACGCTTTGCTTGCAGCTTCTCCAGCTCACAACTCATCCATTCAAAATATAAATGTATCCTGTCTGAGATTTAGAATCATCCTTGTCAGTGTTGAAACTAGCATCGACGTAACCCTTTACGATAAGTTGTTCATCACCTCCATAGACTAAGAACATTACTTTAGTCCTATTCAAGTACTTTAGGATGTTCTTCACGGCTGTCCAGTGTTCCACTCCTGGATCACATTGATACCTGCTCGTCAAACTAAGAGAATTGGACACATCCGGTCTAGTACACAGCATGGCATACATGATAGAACCTATGGCCGAGGCATAAGGCACTTTGCTCATAGCTTCTCTATCATTTACCGTAGTTAGACACTGAGCCTTGCTCAATATCTTACCTGACAACATAGGCACTGAACCTTTCTTTGCCTTATCCATTCTGAACCTTTTCAAAACTTTGTCTAGGTATGTACTCTGGCTTAAAGCTATCAAAGGCCTTGTCTATCTCTATAGATTTTGATGCCCAATATATAAGCAGCTTCCCCTAGGTATTTCATTGAAAAACATTTGTTCAAATAACTCTTCACATCGTTAAGCATGTCAATGTCATTTCCAATAATCAATATGTCATCCACATATAGTACTAGAAATGTCACTGAGCTCCCACTCACTTTCTTGTAGATACAAGCTTCGTAGCAATTTGGAACAAATCCAAAGCTCTTGATCACTTGATCAAAACGAAGCTTCCAACTCCGAGATGCTTGCTTTAGTCCATAAATGGAACGCTGAAGTTCGCACACTTTATCAGCATCCTTAGGATCGACAAAACCTTCGGGTTGCATCATATACAACTCTTTATCAATGCTGCCATTGAGGAACGCAGTCTTGACATCCATCTGCCATATTTCATAATCGTGAAACGCAGCAATTGCTAATAAAATCGGAATGGACTTAAACATCGCTACGGGAGAGAAAGTCTCATCGTAGTCAACACCTTGAACTTGCCGAAAACCTTTCGCGACAAGTCGTGCTTTATAGACGGTAACATTACCATCCGCGTCCGTTTTCTTCTTCAAGATCCATTTGCACTCAACGGCCTTTCGGTCGCTAGGAGGGTCCACCAAAGTACATACTTGGTTTTCGCTCATGGATCCCAATTCGCATTTCATGGCCTCTAGCCATTTCTCAGAGTCTGGGCTCATCATCGCTTCCTCATAGTTCGTAGGTTCACTGTCATCTACTAACAAGACAGTTAAGACAGGGTTGTCGTACCACTCAGGAGGGCACACGACCTTGTCGACCTGCGACGTTCAGTAGTAGCATCGTTCGAAGCTTCATGATCCTTGTCATTATCTTCCTCTATTGTTGGTGCAGGCGGCACTAGAAAAATTTGAGGTGCTGCGCTACTCTCCAACTTAAGAGAAGGTTCAACAACCTCGTCTAGCTCTACTTTCCTCCCACTCACTTCTTTCGAGAGAAACTCCTTCTCAAGAAAGGATCCGTTCGTTGCGACAAACACTTTGCCTTCGGTTCTGTGATAGAAGGTATACCCAATAGTTTCCTTAGGGTATCCTATGAAGACGCATTTCTCCGCTTTGGGTTCGAGCTTGTCCGGCATCAACTTCTTGATGTAAGCTTCGCATCCCCAAACTTTAAGAAACGACAACTTAGGTTTAGCACCAAACCACAGTTCATACGGTGTCGTCTCTACAGATTTAGATGGTGCCCTATTTAAAGTGAATGAAGCGGTTTCTAATGCATAACCCCAAAATGATAACTGCAAATCAGTAAGAGAAATCATTGATCGGACCATATCTAATAGAGTTCAATTCCGCCGTTCAGACACACCATTGCGCTGTGGTGTTCCGGGTGGCGTGAGTTGCGAAACGATTCCGCTTGCCTTAAGATGCGTGAGAAAATCATAACTCAAATATTCACCTCCACGATCGGATCATAGAAACTTAATTTTTCTGTTACGATGGTTCTCTACTTCATTCTGAAATTCCTTGAACTTTTCAAATGTTTCAGATTTATGTTTCATTAAATAGATATACCCATAACTACTCAAGTCATCAGTAAAAGTGAGAAAGTAGCGATATCCACCGCGCGTCGAAACACTCATCGGTCTGCATACATCGGTATGTATGATTTCCAACAAGTCCGTTGCTCGCTCCATCATTCCGGAGAACGGGGTTTTGATCATCTTGCCCATGAGGCATGGTTCGCATGTGTCAAATGATTCAAAATCAAGAGACTCCAAAAGTCCATCAGAATGGAGTTTCTTCATGCGTTTTACACCAATATGACCTAGACGACAGTGCCACAAATAAGTAGTATTATCACTATCTACTTGCATGTCTTAGCCTCAATGTAATGGATGTGTGTTTCATCCCTTTCGAGATCCAGAAGAAATAAACCATTCACAGCAGGTGCATGGCCATAAAAGATGTTACTCATATAAATAGAACAACCATTATTCTCAGATTTAAATGAATAACTGTCTTGCAATAAACACGATCCAGATATGATGTTCATGCTCAACTCAGGCACATAATAACACTTATTGAGGTTTAAAACTAATCCCGAAGGTAAAACTAAGGAGAGCGTACCGACGTCCATCACATCAACTCTTGATCCGTTGCCAACGTGCAACGTCAACTCATCCCTCGCCAGCCGCCGTCTATTCCGTAGCTCCTGTTTCAAGTTACAAATATTATCAACTGAACCAATATCAAATACCCAGGCACTACAACGAGGGCTAGTAAGGAAAACATCAATAACATCTATATCAAATATACCTTTGATTGTGCCAGCCTTCTTGTCCGCTAAGTACTTCGGACAGTTGCGCTTCCAGTGACCCTTGTCCTTGCAATAGAAGCACTCAGTGTCCGGCTTAGGTCCATACTTGAGATTCTTCTCAACAGGGGCAACGCGCTTGCCGCTGCCTTTCTTGAAGGGCTTCTTTGCACCCTTACCTTTCTTAAAGCTAGCGGGCTTGTTGACCATCAACACATGATTATCCTTTTTGATGTCCACCTCCGCAGCTTTCAGCTTAGCAAAGAGCTCGGTGATCGTATCAGTGGAACCAATCTGATTATGAGTCACTACAAAACTTTTGTAGTTAGGAGGGAGTGATTGCAGAACCCTGTCAATCTTGAACTCCTCTGGAATATTGCAGTCCAGTTGCTCAAGGCGTTGAGTGTAGCCCGACATCTTTATGGCAGTTAAAGAATTTCTCAGCAATCTCATATCTCTCAGAACGGGCCTGAGTCCGAAACATAGTTTTCAGTTCCTCAAGAATCTCAAAGGGCCCGGGGTAATATTCAAAACTATTTTGAAGGTACAATTCCATAGCAAACAACATGGTGCTCTTAATCACACCATAATCATCTTTGCGCGACTGATAAACAGCTTTCTCATCAGCCGGCGCATCTACAGCAGGGGCGTCACCTAGCGCATTCTCAAGGACATAGTCCTTTTGTCCGCCAGCGAGAATGATTCTCAGATTGCGGAACCAGTTGGTGAAGTTAGATCAATTGTTCTCAAGCTTTTCTTTCTCAGCAAAAACGTTGAAGTTGAAGTTGGACTTAGCCATTTGATCTACAAAATTTGCAAGTACAATTTAGACTATGTTCATGATAACTAGTTCAACTTAATCAAATTACTAGATGAACTCCCACTAAATTCAACATCCCTCAAGTTGTTTAGTGAACATGATCCAAATTCACCACACCTAATCCGATCTTCACGAGAAGAGATGTGGTTTCAATGGTGGACAACGAAGTGTCGATCATATCATTCATATGACTCATGCTTAACCTTTCGGTTCATGTGTTCCGAGGCCATGTCTGTACATGCTAGGCTCGTCAAGTCAAACCCAAGTATCTCTGCGTGTGCAAAACTGGCTTGCACCCATTGTATGTGAATGTAGAGTTTATAACACCCGATCATCACGTGATGCTTGAACACGACGAACTTTCGCAACGGTGCATACATGGGGAGAACACAGTTTTATCTTGATCTTTAAGTGAGGAGTCATCTTATAATGCTACCGTCGCGATCTAAGCATAATAAGATACATAAAAGGATAAACATCACATGCATATAACTTTATGTGACATGGTATAGCCAATCTTCGCGCAATGAACTCCATCTTGTGCGTGCCGGCATGATCTCCATCACTCCACCATGATTGCCTCCACCACGAATAGCAACTACAACTATTTCTAACTACTTAGCGATAAAGTAAAGCTATTACATGGCGTATAAGAAGTTGACACACAGGTCATACACAATTATAAAGACAACCATATGGCTCCTGCCGGTTGTGTACTCATCGACATGCAAGTCGTGAAACATTAGAAAACATGATCATCGCATACAATACACACATCACATCTTGGGCCATACCATATCACAGAAAACACTCCCTGCAAAAACAAGTTAGACGCCTCTACTTTGTTGTTGCATGTTTTACGTGGCTTATGGGAGTAGCAAGCTAAGAACGATTCTTACCTACGGAAAGCCACAAGGGTGATATTATGGTTGCCAAACTCCGGTGTTAAACCCATGACAACTATAGTGAGAGAAACAGGCATCCACTAGCCGCATGTGTGGAACAAGCCACACGTCAAGTGCGGAGCCGGTCTCGCGAACGACGTTGCGTAAGGTTGGCCTGGACCGCTTCAATCTCACTATCCCGCGTCATAAGAAGAACACAAACAAGAGGCTTGCAACAGAAAACATCAACGCCCGCAACAACCATGTTGCGTTCTACTCGTGAAACACATCTACGCATAGATCTAGCTCTGATACCACTGAAGGGTTTCGCGGCATAGTAAATCAAAATTTTCTACGGATGCGAACGGGAAAGCCAAGATCTAATCTAGGAGATGCAAACAATGAGGGGGGATAGACGAGATCTTCATACCCTTGAAGATTCGCACAGCGGAAGACGGAACGTGGGTGATGTAGTCGTACTCGCTTCTCCTCCTCGCGATCTGATCCGATCTAACACCGCAAGTGGCGATGCCTCCGAGAGATGCACACGTGCGGCACCTCGACGTCTCCTCCTTCCTTGGTCCAGCAAGTAGGGTGGAGAGATGGATTGGATCTACAACGCGACGGCGCGGTGCAAGCGGTGGAGAGTTTCTACGGCAGGGCTTCGCCTACGCGCAGTCGGGAGGGAGAGAGAGAGGAGGGGCAGCAGGGCGGCTAGGGATGCGGAGGAGGTGTGGGAGGGGTGCGCCCCCAGCCCTCTTTATATAGAGGGGTGGGCGGCTGGCCCTTGCCCCTCCCCCAAGCCCTAGTCCGGCGGCCAAAGGAGGGAGGAGTGGGGGGCAAGTTTCCCCCGCCCCCCTTCTAGAAGCTCCCCTAGGGTTTCCCTAGGGTTTGGCCGGCTGGGCCCTATGGGGCCTTGTGCCCCTGGGCCAATGCGGCCAGGGCACTCCCTCATAGGCCCACGCCCACTCCCGACAAGTGGGGCCACGTTGGTCCCACTCCGGAAGGTTCTATAAGCTTCCGATACAATACTGAATAACCCGAAACAATTCCGAACTCCAAAAACTGCATTGCCTTATATGAATCTTATTCTCCGGAACCTCTCGTGATGTCCTGGATATCATCCGAGACTCCAAAATAAAACTCATAAACCAATTATCCAATCTATCCTAGCGTCGAGACACGTTAAGTGTGTGACCCTTCGGTTTCGAGAATATGCAGACATGAACTTCTATCAATAATCAACAGCGGGGTCTGGACACCCATATTAACTCCCACACATTCATCGATGATCATATCGGATGAACCACGATGCCAGGATTCGATCAATCCCATATATATATTCCCTCCGTCTCGCGATATTTTACTTGCCCGAGATTTGATCGTCGGTACCGTCATACCTTGTTCAATCTCGTTCACAGCAAGTACTTTACTCGTTCCGTAATCCGATATCACTTTGTGATTAACTCCTTAACCACATGCTTACAAGCAGTGTTGATATCGATTACCGAGTGGGCCCGAAGTATATCTCTCCGACTTGGGAGGGACAAATCCCATCTCGATACATACAACCCAACAGGTACTTTCTGATCACCTGAGAGACACCTTTATGATCACCCTCTCATAGGATGACGTTTGATGACCTCAAAGCTTTCTTCCGATACTAGGGAGTTGTATTATCTCATGGTCTAAGGAATACAATATTTGACATAAGAAAAGCTTCGCAAATATGAACACGATGACACGATCTAATTGCTCCGCTTAGTTTGGGTTTGTCCATCATATCATTCTCCCAATGATATGATCTCATTATTAATCGATAACGCATATCTATGGTTAGGAAACCTTAACCATCATTAATCAATGAGCTAGTCCATAGAGGCATACTAGTCCATAGTCCATAGACGCATCTCAGTATTAAAGTTTCCGCTTAATACAATTCTAGCATGGAATATAAACTTTATCATGAACAAGAATTATAATAATAACATCTTTATTATTTCCTCTAGGGCCTAATTCCAACAAATAGCTCATGAAAACGGCCATAAAATGCGAAAGCTATGAGTTTTTAGTCATATATCTCAAACATGTAGCAGGTCCTACATGCCTTGCAAATCCAACCGAAACCCAAAACTATGGGCAATAGCTCATGAAAATGGCAATAAACACGAAAACATAACTCTAAATCATGTAACACGTCTTAAGGTCATTGTAATCTCCCTAGAACCCCAAACCTGTGGGCAATAGCTCTTGAAAACGGCCATAAAACGCAAAAACAACAAGTTTTTGGTCATATTTCTCAAACAAGTAAGTGTTCATAAAAGGCATGCAAATCCACCTGGAACCCAAAAACTGTGGGCACTAACTCATGAAAACGCCCATAAAACACGAAAACGACGAGTTTTTGTTCATAACTCTCAAACATTTATCGGGTCTTAAGGTTGATGTAAATCGCCCAAAAACCATAAAACTGTGGGCAATAACTCATGAAAACAGCCACCAATCACAATAGAGACGAGATTTTGGTCATATCTCTCCAACATGTATCGGGTCTCTAGTTTGCTGTAAATCGTCCTGGAACCACAAAACAATGGGGAATGGCTCATGAAAATGGCCATAAAACGCGAAAACGATAATTTTTTGGTCATTTCTCTCAAACATGGAAGGGCCCTTACGAGGCATGTAAATCCTCCTGGAACCAAGAACTATGGGTAGTAACTCATGAAAATGACCATAAAACAGAGAAACGACGAGTTTTAGATCATATCTCTCAAACATGTATCAGGTCTTAAGGTCGTTGTAAATCACCCTAGAACCCCAAAACAATGGGCAATAGCTCATAAAAACTGCCATAAAACGCAGAAACTACTAGTTTTCATTCATATATCTCAAACATGTAGCAGGTCCTACAGGCCTTGCAAATCCAACTAGAAGCCAAAAACTATGGGCAACAGCTCATGAAAATGGCAATAAACACGAAAACGACGAGTTTTTGGTCATAAATCACAAACATGTATCGCGTCTTAAGGTCGTTGTAAATCGCCCAGGAACCCCAAACCTGTGGGCAATAGCTCTTGAAAATGGCCATAAAACACAAAAACAACAAGTTTTTGGTCATATCTCTCAAACAAGTAAGTTTTCTTATGAGGCATGCATATCCACCTAGAACCCAAAAACTCTGGGCACTAACTCACAAAAACGACCATAAAACACGAAAACGACGAGTTTTTGGTCATATCTCTCAAACATGTATCAGGTCTTAAGGTCGTTGTAAATCGCCCTGGAACCCCAAAACAGTGGGCAATAGCTCATGAAAACAGCCATAAAACATAGAAACTACTAGTTTTTAGTCATATATCTCAAACATGTAGCAGTTCCTATAGGCCTTGCAAATCCAACTGGAACCCAAAAATTGTGGGCAACAGCTCTTGAAAATGGCAATAAACACGAAAACGACGAGTTTTTGGTCATAACTCTTCAACATATATCGGGTATTAAGGTCGTTGTAAAATCGCCCTGAAACCCCAAACATGTGGGCAATAGCTCATGAAAACGGCCATAAAACGCAAAAACAACAAGTTTTTAGTCATATCTCTCATACAAGTAAGTGTTCTTACGAGGCATGCAAATCCACCTGGAACCCAAAAACTGTGGGCACTAACTCATGAAAACAACCATAAAACACGAAAACAACGATATTTTGATCATAACTCTCAAACATGTATCTGGTCTTATGGTTGATTTAAATCGCCCGAAAAACCATAAAACAGTGGGCACCAACGCATGAAAACGGCCATAAAACACAAAAGCGACGAGTTTTAAGGTTGCTGTAAATCGCCTTGGAACCACAAAGCTATGGGCGATAGCTCATGAAAACTGCGTAAAATGCGAAAACGACGATTTTCTGGTCATATCTCTGAAACATGTAAGGGCTCTTACGAGGCATGCAAATCCACCTGGAACCCAAAAACTGTGGGAAAAAGCTCATGAAAATGACCATAAAACACGAAAATGATGAGTTTTTGGTCATAACACTCAAACATGTATCGGGTCTTAAGGTCGTTGTAAATTGCCCTGGAACCCCAAAACATTTGGCAATAGCTCATGAAAACGGCCATAAAATGCGAAAGCTATGAGTTTTTTGTCATATATCTCAAACATGTAGCAGGTCCTACAGGCCTTGTAAATCCAACCGGAACCCAAAAACTATGGGCAATAGCTCATGAAAATGGCAATAAACACGAAAACAGCGAGTTTTTGGTCATAATCTCAATCATGTATCATGTCTTAAGGTCATTGTAAATCGCCCTGGAACCCCAAACCTGTGGGCAATAGATCATGAAAATGGCCATAAAACGCAAAAACAACAAGTTTTTGGCAATATCTCTCAAACAAGTAAGTGTTCATATAAGGCATGCAAATCCACCTAGAACCCAAAAACTGTGGGCACTAACTCTAGAAAACGGCCATAAAACACGAAAACGACGAGTTTTTGTTCATAACTCTCAAACATTTATCAGGTCTTAAGGTTGATGTAAATCGCCCTAAAATAATAAAACTTTGGGCAATAACTCATGAAAACGGCCACCAATCACAAAAGAGACGAGATTTTGGTCATATCTCTCCAACATGTATCGGGTCTCAAGTTTGTTGTAAATCGCCATGGAAACACAAAACAGTGGGGAATGGCTCATGAAAACGGCCATAAAACGCGAAAACGATAATTTTTTGGTCATTTCTCTCAAACATGGAAGGGCTCTTACAAGGCATGCAAATTCTCCTGGAACCAAAAACTGTGGGTAGTAACTCATGAAAATGACCATAAAGCAGAGAAACGACGAGTTTTAGATCATATCTCTCAAACATGTATCAGGTCTTAAGGTCGTTGTAAATCACCCTGGGACCCCAAAACAGTGGGCAATAGCTCATAAAACCGCCATAAAACGCAGAAACTACTATTTTTCAGTTATATATCTCAAACATGTAGCAGGTCCTACAGGCCTTGCAAATCCAACTAGAAGCAAAAACTGTGGGCAACAGCTCATGAAAATGGCAATAAACACGAAAACGACGAGTTTTTGTGAAGGGAATATGCCCTGAGAGGCAATAATAAAGTGTTTATTATGTGTATTCCAAGTATATGATAGATGTTTATTTTGCATGCTATAATTGTATTAATACGGAAACATTAATACATGTGTGTTTAATAAACAAACAGAAAGTTCCTAGTTATGCCTCTCTCATAAACTAGCTCGTTGATTAACAAGATGATCAAGGTTTCCTGATCATGGACATTGGATGTTGTTAAGAACGGGATCACAACATTAGTGTAATGGTGTGATGAACATTCATCCGAAGTATAGCATTACGATCAAAGTCATTGAGTTTATATTGCTATAACAACTTACGAAGTGATCCTAATCCTTAGACCATGAGATCATGTCAATCACTAACACTGGAAGAGTTTCTTGATAACATCAAACGTCACACCGTAATATGTGATTATAAAGATGGATTCAGAACTAATAAAGTGTTATGTTGAGGCTCATGGATCGAGAGTGGAATTTTTTCATCCCGATGACGGATAGATATACTCTGGGCCCTCTCGGTGATATCACATTGATTAGCTTGCAAGCAAGTGATTTGATCACTAGAATGTTATATCACAGGAACGAGAAAAGAGTGCATGTCAGTAACGAGATCAAACTAGGTATGGAGATACCAATGATCGAATCTCGGACATGTAATATATCGTGAAACAAAGGGATTAAGATACTAGCATAAAAGGTTCCGACGATCACAAGAAAGTCATCGTTGAATGTGGGAGTCGATGGGTCTCTAGATCCCGCTTCTGATTATTGATCCGAGAGGGGTCTCGATCATGTCCACATTATTCACGAACCGTAGGGTGACACACTTAATAGACACCGACATCCAATTGGAGCAAAAGTTTCATGCCGAAAGAATAAACAAGCGGAGGAATTTATTTCACTAGATACCGAAACAGGTTTTCGGGTGAAATTGCATAAAGTGGTTATGCATGTGAAATAGAATGCTATCAAGGGGTTATTTGTGAATGTTTTTCATTAAATTAATTGACAAAATTCTGAATAAAATAAAAGAGTTTTATTTAATGAGAGTTTGCATTAAATTTGGTGGAAATTTAATGGCAAGTTTGAGTGGGATTTTGAGTGGAGGCATATGAATGGATTTTTGTGAGTGGAGTGTCCAGCCACATGAAGAGGGGAGGGAAAGGGGGCAGCCCCAATGCGCCGGCCACCCCCTTGGGTTCACCCCCTCCTCCTATAAAAGGAGCCCCTCCTCTCACTTCTCACTCACACCTCCTCGTCAAGGATCACTCTCCCTCTCTAGAATTTATCCCCCATGGTCTCGGACTAGCAAGATACATGTTCCCGGTGGCTATTCGGCAAGAAAGAGTTGTGCTTCCACTGCATCGCTGGAGCGAGGAGGCGGAGGTTTCTCGGTGCCTCGAACGTGTGTGCGAGCACGGATGCGTTGCTGATTTGCGGCGCTAGGACTTCTTCTCGATCTTGAGATCGGAAAGAGATCGTCTACATCAACCACGAGTTGAACTTGTTAAGCTTTGTCGGTCTTCAAGGTTATGTTCTCTATGGATATACATCCGCCCGTTGTTTGTATCTAATAGATAGATCTTGGTACATAGTTCACATCGTAGGAAAATTTTTGTTTTCTATGCTGCGAACCCTACAGTGGTATCAGAGCCGGATCTATGCGTAGATGCTTTACACGGGTAGTACACATATGAGTATGTGGGCGATGATGATCATGTTGTTGCTTCATTGTTGTAATTTTGGATATTGGTGGCATAGTGGGATGAAGCGGCCCGGACAAACTTTACATGTCCTCGCACATGAGACCTGTTCCACGCTTGACATGACACTAGTTTGCATAAGTGGCTAGCGGGTGTCTGTCTCTCCTACTATAGTCAATATCTATTTTACAACGAGTTGTCAACAATTTGGTTATCCTCGTTGTGGTTCATGTTTGTAGGTAAGAACGGTTCTATCTCGAAAGCCCTAAGCCACGTAAAACTTGCAATGGATAAATTAGAGGCGTCTAGTTTAGATTGTTGCTGGGCTAGTGTTATGATATGGTGATGTTGTAAGTAGAAGTATGAGATGATACTCTTACAACACACATAGCGTGTAAACTCCATAGACCTTGGATTTACACATATAGGTATGATAGTGATCATACCACGATGCACATGATAGAGATCATCTGCGGGAACCATAACATTTCACTAATAAACATGTGATGTTTGATAGCATCTTATATTTCTTGTTTAGCACTTTGTTAGCATAATAAGATGATCCCTCATTTAAATATCAAGATAAGAATGTGTTCTTCCTTTAGTATGCACCATTATGTTTCGTCGCTCCAAGACATCACGTGATGATCGGGTGTTCTTGGATCCACGACCATATTTCGGGTGTAAAACAGTTACACACGCGAATACTAAGGTTCTAACTTGGCGAGCCTAGCATGTACAGACATGGCCTCGGAACACGGACCGAAAGGTTAAGCATGAGTCATATAGTTGATATGATGCCCATTTGATGCTCGCCTTTGAAGCTATACCGACTCACGTGATGATCGGACTTGGTATAGTGGATTTGGTTCATGCAATCACCAAAAAGGCACGAGGGATGTCGTTTTTGAGTGGGAGTTCATTCGTAATATGGATTAGTTGAACTCAATCTATCATACACTTAGTCTAAACTTTACAAATTCTGTTGTAGATGGCACCACCTGCTTTTAATTTCAATGTGTTCATGGATAAAGAGAAACTAGAAATGAACGGTAGGAACTTTACCGAATGGGCCATGAATTTGAGGATTCTCCTCTCTGCAGCACAAAATCAATACGTGCTAGAAGTGCCACTAGGCCCCCACCTTTTGAGGATGCCCCTGACGAGGAGAAGAATGTCTATCAGACTCGTCAGGAGGACCACAACTTAGTTCATTGCAGCATATTGTATGGGCTAGAGCCGGAACTTCGAAAGCGTTTCGAAACGGCAATGCATTTGATACAATGGGTGAGTTGAAAATGATTTTCGACACACATGCTGCTGTAGAGAGCTACAATGCTTCAGAAAAGTTCTTTAGATGCATGATGGAAGAGCACAGCTCCGTTAGTGAGCATGTACTCAAGATGTCGGGTTACGCCGATAAGCTTGTGTCCTTGGGAATAACGATTCCCATTGACTTAGGCATCCATCGTGTTATGCAGTCTCTGCCACCTAGCTATAAGAGCTTTGTGATGAACTATAATATGCAAGGCATGAAGAAGTCTCTCCCCGAGCTTCTGTCAATGCTTAAAACTACAGAAGTGGAGATCAAAAAGGAACATCAAGTGTTGATGATCAATAGGAACACTGTTTTCAAGAAAGACAAGAAGGGAAAACAGAAGGGAAGTAAGGGCGGCAAGCATGTTGCCGTGCCTGAAAAGAAACCCCGAGTTGGACCTAAGTCTGATACCTAGTGCTACTATTGTAAGGGATCGCCATCGAAGCATAATGCCCCAAGTATTTGGCAGACAAGAAGGCCGGCAAGGCAAACAAAGGTATATATGATATACATGTTATTGATGTGTACTTGACTAGTGCTCTCAGTAGCACCTGGGTATTTGATACCGGTTCAGTTGCTAATATTTGTAACTCGAATCTGGAGCTGCGGAACAAGCGACCGCTAGCATGGGGTGAGGTCAAGATGCGTGTCGGCAATGGATCAAGCGTTGATGTGATCGCCGTCGGAACGCTGCCTCTCCATTTGCCGTCGGGATTAGTTATAAACTTGAATAATTGTTATCTGATGCCTGCACTGAGCAAGAACATTGTATCTGGATCGTGTTTGATGCGAAGTGGTTATTCATTTAAATCCGAGAACAATGGTTGTTCCATTTATATGAATGAAATCTTTTATGGTCATGCACCGATGATGAATGGTTTATTTCTATTAGATCTCGATGATAATGTTACACATATTCATAATGTTGATGGTAAAAGGATTAAACTTAATGATGATATATCCGCATATATGTGGCACTGCCGTCTAGGTCATATTGGCGTTAAACGCATGAAGAAGCTCCATTCGGATGAACTTTTGGAATCACTTGATTTTGAATCATTTGATACATGTGAGCCATGCCTTATGGGCAAGATGACTAGAACGCCGTTTTCCGGTTCAATGGAGCAGGCGATGATTTATTGGAAATCATACATTCTGATGTATGTGGTCCAATGAGTGTGTCGGCGCGAGGTGGATATCGTTATTTTGTTACTTTCACGGATGATTTGAGTAGATACGGTTATATCTACTTGATGAAACACAAGTCTGAAACCTTTGAAAAGTTCAAGGAATTTCAGAATGAAGTGGAAAATCATCGTAATAGAAAGATCAAATTTCTACGGTCCGACCGTGGAGGTGAGTATCTAAGTTACGATTTTAGCACTCACATGAAAGAGTGTGTAATTGTTTCACAACTCACGCCTGTCGGAACACCACAACGAAATGGTGTGTCGGAACGTCGTAATCGTACTTTATTAGATATGGTTCGATCTATGATGTCTCTGACGGACTTGCCGTTGTCATTTTGGGGTTATGCAGTAGAAACTGCTGCATTCACTTTAAATCGGGCACCATCCAAATCCGTTGAAAAGACGCCGTATGAATTATGGTTTGGAAACAAACCTAAGTTGTCATTTCTTAAAGTTTGGGGATGCGATGTTTATGTGAAGAAACTTCAACCGGATAAACTCGAACCCAAAGCGGAAAAATGCATCTTCATAGGATACCCTAAGGAAACTATTGGGTATTCCTTCTATCACAGATCTTAGGGCAAGGTTTTTTGCGAAGAATGGATCCTTTCTAGAGAAAGAGTTTCTCACGAAAGGTGTGAGTAGTCGGAAGGTAGAACTCGAAGAGGTTATTGAACCTTCTCTTCAAAGTATGGCGAGTAGCGCAGCGCCGGAAGTTATTCCGGAGTTGGCTCCACCTGTTGAAGAGGGAATTAATGATAATGATCATGAAACTCCGAAAGAGAGTACTACCGAACCTCGCAGGTCAAGCAGGACGCGTGCAGCTCCCGAACTGTACGGAAATCCTGTCATGAATTTCATGGTTGATGAAAATGATGACCCTGCGACGTATGAAGAAGCGATGATGAGCCCGGATTCCAACAAATGGTTAGAAGCCATGAAATCCGAGATGGAATCCATGTATGAAAATCGAGTTTGGAACTTGGTGGAATTACCTCACGACCGAAAGGCCGTGGAGAACAAATGGATTTTCAAAAGGAAAACTGATGCTGATGGTAATGTGACCGTCTATAAAGCTCGACTTGTCGCAAAGGGGTTTCGACAAATTTAAGGAGTTGACTACGATGAGACATTCTCTACCGTAGCGATGCTAAAGTCAGTTAGGATTATGTTAGCAATTGCTGCATATTTCGATTATGAGATATGACAGATGGATGTCAAAACCGCATTTCTCAATGGTACTATTGAAGAAGAGTTGTATATGATACAACCAAAGGGTTTTGTCGATCCTAAGGATGCTAACAAGGTGTGCAAACTTCAGCGATCCATCTATGGATTGAAGCAAGCATCACGAAGTTGGAATCTCCGCTTTGATGAGGTGATCAAAGAGTTTGGATTTATCCAAACTTATGGAGAAGCTTGTATTTACAAGAAAGTGAGTGGGAGCAATGTGGCATTTCTGATATTATATGTGGATGACATATTATTGATCGGAAATGATATAGATCTTTAAACAATGTTAAAAGTTATCTAAACATCAAATTTTCAATGAAGGACCTAGGTGAAGTGTCATACATATTAGGCATAAAGATCTATAGAGATAGATCTAGGCGCCTAATAGGGCTATCGCAAAGTACATACCTTGATAAGATTTTAAAGAAGTTTAAAATGGACGGAAGTAAGAAGGGGTTCTTACCTATGTTGCAAGGCAAGACATTGAGTAAGACTCAAAGTCCGGCTTCGGCAGAAGAAAGAGAGATAATGGACAAAGTCCCCTATGCTTCAGCCATAGGCTCTATAATGTACGCCATGCTATGTACAAGACCGGATGTGGCACATGCTATTAGTTTGACTAGTAGGTACCAATCGGATCCAGGTTCGGAACACTGGATAGCGGTCAAGAATATCCTTAAGTACTTACGAAGAACTAAGGATATGTTTCTTGTATACGGAGGTCAAGAAGAGCTTGTCGTTAAGTGTTATGTCGACGCTAGATTTGACACCGATCCGGATGACTCTAAGTCCCAATCCAGATACGTATTTCTCATGAATGGTGGAGCGGTTAGTTGGAGGAGCTCCAAACAACCTGTGGTAGCGAGATCAACAACGGAGGCCGAATATGTTGCTGCTTCAGAAGCGGCTCAGGAAGCAGTTTGGATGAAGGAGTTCATATCCGAACTAGGAGTGGTTGCAAACGCGTTGGACCCAATGGTGATCTATTGTGACAACAATGGTGCCATTGCCAATGCCAAAGAGCCAAGGTCTCACAAGCATTCCAAGCATATTAAGCGCCGTTTCACTCCATCCGCGAGCATGTCAAGGATGGAGATATAAAGATTTGTAAAGTACATACAGATCTCAATGTAGCAGATCCGTTGACTAAAAACTCTCCCTAGAGCAAAACATGATCAACACCAGAACTCAATGGGTGTTAGATTTATCACAATGTAACTAGATTATTGTCTCTAGTGCAAGTGGGAGACTGAAGGGAATATGCCCTGAGAGGCAATAATAAAGTGTTTATTATGTGTATTCCAAGTATATGATAGATGTTTATTTTGCATGCTATAATTGCATTAATACGGAAACATTAATACATGTGTGTTTAATAAACAAACAGAAAGTTCCTAGTTATGCCTCTCTCATAAACTAGCTCGTTGATTAACAAGATGATCAAGGTTTCCTGATCATGGACATTGGATGTTGTTAATAACGGGATCACAACATTAGTGTAATGGTGTGATGAACATTCATCCGAAGTATAGCATTACGATCAAAGTCATTGAGTTTATATTGCCATAACAACTTACGAAGTGATCCTAATCCTTAGACCATGAGATCATGTCAATCACTAACACCGGAAGAGTTTCTTGATAACATCAAACGTCACACCGTAACAGGGTGATTATAAAGATGGATTCAGAACTAATAAAGTGTTATGTTGAGGCTCATGGATCAAGAGTGGAATTTGTTCATCCCGATGACGGATAGATATACTCTGGGCCCTCTCGGTGATATCACATTGATTAGCTTGCAAGCAAGTGATTTGATCACTAGAATGTTATATCACGGGAACGAGAAAAGAGTGCATGTCAGTAACGAGATCAAACTAGGTATGGAGATACCGATGATCGAATCTCGGACATGTAATATATCGTGAAACAAAGGGATTAAGATACTAGCGTAAAAGGTTCCGACGATCACAAGAAAGTCATCGTTGAATGTGTGGAGTCAAGATGGGTCTCGGATCCCGCTCGATTATTGATCCGAGAGGGGTCTCGATCATGTCCGCATTATTCACGAACCGTAGGGTGACACACTTAAGAGACACCGACATCCAATTGGAGCAAAAGTTTCATGCCGAAAGAATAAACAAGCGTAGGAATTTATTTCACTAGATACCGAAACAGGTTTTCGGGTGAAATTGCATAAAGTGGTTATGCATGTGAAATAGAATTCTAGCAAGGGGTTATTTGTGAATGTTTGTCATTAAAGTAATTGACAAAATTCTGAATAAAATAAAAGAGTTTTATTTAATGAGAGTTTGCATTAAATTTGGTGGAAATTTAATGGCAAGTTTGAGTGGGATTTTGAGTGGAGGCATATGAATGGATTTTTGTGAGTGGAGTGTCCACCCACATGAAGAGGGGAGGGCAAGGGGGCAGCCCCCATGCGCCGGCCACCCCCTTGGGGTTCCCCCCTCCTCCTATAAAAGGAGCCCCTCCTCTCACTTCTCACTCACACCTCCTCGTGAAGGATCTCTCTCCCCCTCTAGAATTTATCCCCCATGGTCTCGGACTAGCGAGATACATGTTCCCGGTGGCTATTTGGCAAGATGAGTTGTGCTTCCGCTGCATCGCTGGAGCGAGCAGGCGGAGGTTGCTCGGTGCCTCGAACGTGTGTGCGAGCACGGATGCGCTGCTGATTTGCGGCGCTAGGACTTCCTCTCGATCTTGAGATCGGCAAGAGATCGTCTACATCAACCACGAGTTGAACTCGTTAGGCTTTGTCGGTCTTCAAGGGTATGTTCTCTACGGATATACATCCGCCCGTTGTTTGTATCTAATAAATAGATCTTGGTACATAGTTCACATCGTAGGAAAATTTTTGTTTGCTATGCTGCGAAACCTACATTTTGGTCATAAATCACAAACATGTATCGTGTCTTAAGGTCGTTGTAAATCGCCCAGGAACCCCAAACCTGTGGGCAATAGCTCTTGAAAACGGTCATAAAACGCAAAAACAACAAGTTTTTGGTCATATCTCTCAAACAAGTAAGTGTTCTTATGAGGCATGCAAATCCACCTGGAACCCAAAAGCTCTAGGCACTAACTCACAAAAACGACCATAAAACACGAAAACGACGAGTTTTTGGTCATATCTCTCAAACATGTATCAGGTCTTAAGGTCATTGTAAATCGCCCTGGAACCCAAAACAGGGGGCAATAGCTCATGAAAACAGCCATAAAACATAGAAACTACTAGTTTTTAGTCATATATCTCACACATGTAGCAGGTCCTATAGGCCTTGCAAATCCAACTAGAACCCAAAAACTGTGGGCAACAGCTCTTGAAAATGGCAATAAACACGAAAACGACGAGTTTTTGGTCATAACTCTTCAACATGTATCGGGTCTTAAGGTCGTTGTAAATCGCCTTGAAACCCCAAACCTATGGGCAATAGCTCATGAAAACGGCCATAAAACGCAAAAACAACAAGTTTTTGGTCATATCTCTCATACAAGTAAGTGTTCTTACGAGGCATGCAAATCCACCGGGAACCCAAAAACTGTGGGCACTAACTCATGAAAACAACCATAAAACACGAAAACAACGATATTTTGGTCATAACTCTCAAACATGTATCGGGTCTTATGGTTGATGTAAATCGCCCTGAAACCATAAAACAGTGGGCACCAACGCATGAAAACGGCCATAAAACACAAAAGCGACGAGTTTTTGGTCATATCTCTCCAACATGTATCGGGTCTTAAGGTTGCTGTAAATCGCCTTGGAACCACAAAGCTATGGGCGATAGCTCATGAAAACTGCCTAAAATGCGAAAACGACGATTTTCTGGTCATATCTCTCAAACATGTAAGGGCTCTTACGAGGCATGCAAATCCACCTGGAACCAAAAAACTGTAGTAAAAAGCTCATGAAAACGACCATAAAATACGAAAACGATGAGTTTTTGGTCATAACACTCAAACATGTATCTGGTCTTAAGGTTGTTGTAAATTGCCCTGGAACCCCAAAACAGTGGGCAATAGCTCATGAAAACGGCCATAGAATGCGAAAGCTATGAGTTTTTAGTCTTATATCTCAAACATGTAGTAGGTCCTACAGGCCTTGCAAATCCAACCGGAACCCCAAAACTACGTCTTAACTCTCAATCATGTAACACGTCTTAAGGTCATTGTAAATCGCCCTAGAACCCCAAAACTGTGGGCAATAGCTCTTGAAAACGGCCATAAAACGCAAAAACAACAAGTTTTTGGTCATATCTCTCAAACAAGTAAGTGTTCATAGAAGGCATGCAAATCCACCTGGAACCCAAAAACTGTGGGCACTAACTCATGAAACGGCCATAAAACACGGAAACAGCGATTTTTTATTCATAACTCTCAAACATGTATCGGGTCTTAAGGTTGATGTAAATCGCCCAAAAACCATAAAACTGTGGGCAATAACTCATGAAAACGGCCACCAATCACAAAAGAGACGAGATTTTGGTCATATCTCTCCAACATGTATCAGGTCTCAAGTTTGCTGTAAATCGCCCTCGAACCACAAAACAGTGGGGAATGGCTCATGAAAACGGCCATAAAACGCGAAAATGATAATATTTTGGTCATTTCTGTCAAACATGGAAGGGCTCTTACGAGGCATGCAAATCCTCCTGGAACCAAAAACAATGGGCAGTAACTCATGACAACGACCATAAAACACAGAAACGACGAGTTTTAGATCATATCTCTAAAACATGTATCAGGTCTTAAGGTCGTTGTAAATCGCCCTGGAACCCTAAAACAGTGGGCAATAGCTCATTAAAACGGCCATAAAACATAGACACTACTAGTTTTTAGTGATATATCTCAAACATGTAGCAGGTCCTACATGCGTTGGAAATCCAACAGGAACCCAAAAACTGTGGGCACAACTCATGAAAATGGCAATAAACATGAAAACGACGAGTTTTTGATCATAATCTCAAACATGTATCGCTTCTTAAGGTCGTTGGAAATCGCCCTAGAACTCCAAACCTGTGGGCAATAGCTCATGAAAACGTCCATAAAACGCAAAAACAACAAGTTTTTGGTCATATCTCTCAAACAAGTAAGTGTTCTTACGAGGCATGCAAATCCACCTGGAACCCAAAAACTCTGGGCACTAACTCATGAAAACAACCATAAAACACGAAAACAACGATATTTTGGTCATAACTCTCAAACATGTATCGGGTCTTATGGTTGATGTAAATCGCCCTAAAACCATAAAACAGTGGGCAATAGCTCATGAAAAAGGCCATAAAACGCGAAAACGATGATTTTTTGGTCATTTCTCTCAAACATGGAAGGGCTCTTACGAGGCATGCAAATCGTCCTGGAACCAAAAAATGTGGGCAGTAACTCATGAAAACAACCATAAAACACGAAAACAACAAGTTTTAGGTCATATCTCTCAAACATGTATCAGGTCTTAAGGTCGTTGTAAATCGCCCTGGAACCTCAAAACTGTGGGCAATAGCTCATGAAAACGGCCATAAAACGTAGAAACTACTAGTTTTTAGTCATATATCTCAAACATATAGCAGGTCCTACATGCCTTTTAAAATCCAACAGGAGCCCAAAAACTATGGGGAACAGCTCATGAAAATGGCAATAAACACGAAAACGACGAGTTTTTGGTCACAACTCTCCAACATGTATCGGGTCTTAAGGTCAGTGTAAATCGCCCTAAAACCCCAAACCTGTGGGCAATAGCTCATGAAAACGGCCATAAAACGCAAAAACAACAAGTTTTTGGTCATATCTCTCAAACAAGTAAGTGTTCTTACGAGGCATGCAAATCCACCTGGAACCCAAAAACTGTGGGCACTAACTCAACAAAACGACCATAAAAAACGAAAACGACGATATTTTGGTCATAACTCTCAAACATGTATCGGGTCTTATGGTTGATGTAAATTGCCCTGAATCCATAAAAATGTGGGCACCAACTCATGAAAACGGCCATAAAACACAAAAGCGACGAGTTTTTGGTCATATCTCTCGAACATGTATCGGGTCTTAAGGTTGCTGTAAATCGCCCTGGAACCACAAAACTATGGGCGATAGCTCATGAAAATTGCCTAAAATGCGAAAACGATGATTTTCTAGTCATATCTCACAAAGATGTAAGGGCTCTTACGAGGCATGCAAATCCACCTGGAACCCAAAACTGTGGGAAATAGCTCATAAAAAGGACCATAAAACACGAAAACGATGAGTTTTTGGTCATAACTCTCAAACATGTATCAGGTCTTAAGGTCATTGTAAATCGCCCTGGAACCCCAAAACAGTGGGCAATAGCTCATGAAAACGGCCATAAAAAGCGAAAACTATGAGTTTTTAGTCATATATCTCAAACATGTAGAAAATCCAACCGGAACCCAAAAATTATGGCAACAACTCATGAAAATGGCAATAAACACGAAAACAACGAGTTTTTGGTCATAACTCTCAAACAAGTAACACATGTTAAGGTCATTGTAAATCGCCCTTGAACCCCAAAATTGTGGGCAATAGCTCATGAAACAACAAGGTTTTGGTCATATCTCTAAAACAAGTAAGTGTTCATTAAAGGCATGCGAATCCACCTGGAACCCAAAACCTGTGGGCACTAACTCACGAAAACAGCCATAAAACATGAAAACGACGATTTTTTGTTCATAACTCTCTAACATGTATCGTGTCTTAAGGTTGATGTAAATCACCCTAAAACCATAAAATTGTGGGCAATAACTCATGAAAACGGCCACCTATCACAAAAGAGACAAGTTTTTGGTCATATCTCTCCAACATGTATGAGGTCTCAAGGCTGCTGTAAATCGCCCTGGAACCACAAAACTATGGGCGATATCTCATGAAAACGGCCATAAAACGCGAAAACGACGACTTTTCTGGTCATATTTCTCAAACATGTAAGGGCTCTTGCGAGGCTTGCAAATCCACCTGGAACCCAAAAAGTGTGGGCAGTAACTCATGAAAACGACCATAACACACGAAAACGACGAGTTTTAGGTCATATCTCTCAAACATGTATCAGGTGTTAAGGTCGTTGTAAATCGCCCTGGAACCCCAAAATAGTGGGCAATAGCTCATAAAAACAGCCATAAAACGCAGAAACTACTAGTTTTTAGTCATATATCTCAAACATGTAGCAGGTCCTATAAGCGTTGCAAATCTAACTGGAACACACAAACTATGGGCAACAGCTCATGAAAATGGCAATAAACACGAAAACAACGAGTTTTTGGTCATAACTCTCAAACAAGTAACACATCTTAAGGTCATTGTAAATCGCCCTGGAACCCCAAAATTGTGGGCAATAGCTCATGAAAACAGCCATAAAACGCAAAAACAACAAGTTTTTGGTCATATCTCTAAAACAAGTAAGTGTTCATTAAAGGCATGCGAATCCACCTAGAACCCAAAAACTGTGGGCACTAACTCACGAAAACAGCCATAAAACATGAAAACGACGATTTTTTGTACATAACTCTCTAACATTTATCGCGTCTTAAGGTTGATGTAAATTGCCCTAAAACCATAAAATTGTGGGCAATAACTCATGAAAACGGCCACCTATCACAAAAGAGACAAGTTTTTGGTCATATCTCTCCAACATGTATGAGGTCTCAAGGCTGCTGTAAATCGCCCTGGAACCACAAAACTATGGGCGATATCTCATGAAAACGGCCATAAAACGCGAAAACGACGACTTTCTGGTCATATTTCTCAAACATGTAAGGGCTCTTGCGAGGCTTGCAAATCCACCTGGAACCCAAAAACTGTGGGCAGTAACTCATGAAAACGACCATAACACACAAAACCGACGAGTTTTAGGTCATATCTCTCAAACATGTATCAGGTGTTAAGGTCGTTGTAAATCGCCCTAGAACCCCAAAATAGAGGGCAATAGCTCATAAAAACAGCCATAAAACGCAGAAACTACTAGTTTTTAGTCATATATCACAAACATGTAGCAGGTCCTAGAAGCGTTGCAAATCCAACTGGAACACACAAACTGTGGGCAACAGCTCATGAAAATGGCAATAAACACGAAAACAACGAGTTTTTGGTCAAAACTCTTCAACATGTATCGGGTCTTAAGGTTGATGTAAATCGCCCTAAAACCATAAAACTATGGGCAATAACTCATGAAAACGGCCACCAATCACAAAAGTGACTAGATTTTGGTCATATCTCTCCAACATGTATCGGGTCTCAAGTTTGCTGTAAATCGCCCTGGATCCACAAAACAGTGGGCAATGGCTCATGAAAACGGCCATAAAACGCGAAAACGATCATTTTTTGGTCATTTTTCTCAAACATGGAAGGGCTCTTACGAGGCATGTAAATCCTCCCGGAACCAAAAATTTGTGGGCAGTAACTCATGAAAACGACCATAAAACATAGAAACGACGAGTTTTAGATCATATTTCTCAAACATGTATCAGGTCTTAAGGTCGTTGTAAATCACCCTAGAACCCCCAAACATTGGGCAATAGCTCATGAAAACGACCATAAAACGTAGAAACTACTAGTTTTTAGTCATAACTCTCCAACATGTATCGGATCTTAAGGTCGTTGTAAATCGCCCTGAAATCCCAAACATGTGGGCAATAGCTCATGAAAACGGCCATAAAACGCAAAACAACAAGTTTTTGGTCATATCTCTCAAACAAGTACATGTTATTATGAGGCATACAAATCCACCTGGAACCGAAAAACTATGGGCACTAACTCATGAAAACGACCATAAAACACGAAAACGACGATATTTTGGTCATAACTCTCAAACATGTATCGGGCCTTATGGTTGATGTAAATCGCCCTGAAATCATAAAACTGTGGCCGCCAACTCATGAAAACGGCCATAAAACACAAAAGCGACGAGTTTTTGGTCATATCTCTCCAACATGTATAGGGTCTTAAGGTTGCTGTAAATCGCCTGGAACCAAAAAAAGTTGTGGACGATAGCTCATGAAAACTGCCTAAAGTGCGAAAACAATGATTTTCTGGTCATATCTCTCAAACATGTAAGGGCTCTTACGAGGCATGCAAATCCACCTGGAACCCAAAAACTGTGGGAAAAAGGTCATGAAAACAACCATAAAACACGAAAACGATGAGTTTTTGGTCATAACTCTCAAACATGTGTCGGGTCTTAAGGTCGCTGTAAATCATCCTGGAACCCCAAAACAGTGGGCAATAGCTCATAAAAACGGCCATAAAACGTGAAAACTATGAGTTTTTCGTCATATATCTCAAACATGTAACAGGTCCTACAGGCCTTGCAAATCGAACCGGAACCCAAAAACTATTTGCAACAGCTCATGAAATGGCAATAAACACGAAAACAACGAGTTTTTGGTCATAATTCTCAAAAATGTAACACGTCTTCAGGTCATTGTAAATCGCCCTGGAACCCCAAACCTGTGGGCAATAGCTCATGAAAACGGCCATAAAACGCAAAAACAACAAGTTTTTGGTCATATCTCTCAAACAAGTAAGTCTTCATAAAAGGCATGCAAATCCACCTGGAACCCAAAAATTGTGGGCACTAACTCATGAAAACGGCCATAAAACACGAAAACGACGAGTTTTTGTTCATAACTCTCAAACATGTATCGGGTCTTAAGGTTGATGTAAATCGCCCTAAAACCATAAAATTGTGGGCAATAAGTCATGAAAACGGCCACCTATCACAAAAGAGACGAGTTTTTGGTCATATCTCTCAAACATATATCAGGTCTTAAGGCTGCTGTAAATCGCCCTGGAACCACAAAACAGTGGGCGATATCTAATGAAAACGGCCATAAAACGCGAAAACAATAATTTTTTGGTCATTTCTCTCAAACATGTAAGGTCTCTTACGAGGCTTACAAATCCACCTGGAACCCAAAAACTGTGGGCAGTAACTCATGAAAACGACCATAAAACACGAAAACTACGAGTTTTAGATCATATCTCTCAAACATGTATCAGGTCTTAAGGTCGTTGTAAATCGCCCCTGGAACCCCAAAACAGTGGGCAATAGCTCATGAAAACGGCCATAAAACATTGAAACTACTAGTTTTTAGTCATATATCTCAAACATGTAGCAGGTCCTACAGGCCTTGCAAATCCAAATGGAACCAAAAAACTATGGCAACAACTCATGAAAATGGCAATAAACACGAAAACAACGAGTTTTTGGTCATAAATCTCAAACATGTAGCGCGTCTTAAGGTCGTTGTAAATCGCCCTGGAACCCCAAACCTATGGGCCATAGATCATGAAAACGGCCATAAAACACAAAAACAACAAGTTTTTGGTCATATCTCTCAAACAAGTAAGTGTTCTTACGAGGCATGCAAATCCACCTGGAACCCAAAAACTCTAGGCACTAACTCATGAAAACGTCCATAAATCACGAAAACGATGAGTTTTTGTTCATAACTCTCAAACATGTATCAGGTCTTAAGGTTGATGTAAATCGCCCTAAAACTATAAAACTGTGGGCAATAACTCATGAAAACGGCCACCAATCACAAAAGTGACGAGATTTTGGTTATATCTCTCCAACATGTATCGGGTCTCAAGTTTGCTGTAAATCGCCCTGGATCCACAAAACAGTGAGCAATAGCTCATGAAAAAGGCCATAAAACGCGAAAACGATGATTTTTTTGGTCATTTATCTCAAACATGGAAGGGCTCTTACGAGGCATGCATATCCTCCTGGAACCAAAAACTATGGGCAGTAACTCATGAAAACGACCATAAAACACGAAAACTACGAGTTTTAGGTCATATCTCTCAAACATGTATCAGGTCTTAAGGTCGTTGTAAATCGCCGTGGAACCCCAAAACAGTGGGCAACAGCTCATGAAAACGGCCATAAAACATTGAAACTACTAGTTTTTAGTCATATATCTCAAACATGTAGCAGGTCCTATAGGCCTTGCAAATCCAACTGGAACCCAAAAACTTTGTGGCAACAGCTCATGAAAATGGCAATAAACACGAAAACGACGAGTTTTTGTTCATAGCTCTCCAACATGTATCGGTTCTTAAGGTCATTGTAAATCGCCCTAGAACCCCAAACCTATGGGCAATATCTCCTGAAAACGGCCATAAAACGCAAAAACAACAAGTTTTTGGTCATATCTCTCAAACAAGTAAGTGTTCTTACGAGGCATGCAAATCCACCTGGAACCCAAAAAGTGTGGGCACTAACTCATGAAAACAGCCATAAAACACGAAAACGATGAGTTTTTGTTCATAACTCTCAAACATGTATCAGGTCTTAAGGTTGATGTAAATCGCCCTAAAACTATAAAAATGTGGGCAATAACTCATGAAAACGGCCACCAATAACAAAAGTGACGAGATTTTGGTCATATCTCTCTAACTTGTATCGGGTCTCAAGTTTGCTGTAAATCGCCCTGGATCCACAAAACAGTGAGCAATAGCTCATGAAAAAGGCCATAAAATGCGAAAACGATGATTTTTTTGGTCATTTATCTCAAACATGAAAGGGCTCTTACGAGGCATGCATATCCTCCTGGAACTAAAAACTATAGGCAGTAACTCATGAAAACGACCATAAAACACGAAAACTACGAGTTTTAGGTCATATCTCTCAAACATGTATCAGGTCTTAAGGTCGTTGTAAATCGCCGTGGAACCCCAAAACAGTGGGCAATAGCTCATGAAAACGGCCATAAAACATTGAAACTACTAGTTTTTAGTCATATATCTCAAACATGTAGCAGGTCCTATAGGCCTTGCAAATCCAACTGGAACCCAAAAACTTTGTGGCAACAGCTCATGAAAATGGCAATAAACACGAAAACGACGAGTTTTTGTTCATAGCTCTCCAACATGTATCGGGTCTTAAGGTCATTGTAAATCGCCCTAGAACCCCAAACCAATGGGCAATATCTCCTGAAAACGGCCATAAAACGCAAAAACAACAAGTTTTTGGTCATATCTCTCAAACAAGTAAGTGTTCTTACGAGGCATGCAAATCCACCTGGAACCCAAAAAGTGTGGGCACTAACTCATGAAAACGGACATAAAACACGAAAACGATGAGTTTTTGTTCATAACTCTCAAACATGTATCAGGTCTTAAGGTTGATGTAAATCGCCCTAAAACTATAAAACTGTGCGCAATAACTCATGAAAACGGCCACCAATAACAAAAGTGACGAGATTTTGGTCATATCTCTCTAACATGTATCGGGTCTCAAGTTTGCTGTAAATCGCCCTGGATCCACAAAACAGTGAGCAATAGCTCATGAAAAAGGCCATAAAACGCGAAAACGATGATTTTTTTGGTCATTTATCTCAAACATGGAAGGGCTCTTACGAGGCATGCATATCCTCCTGGAACTAAAAACTATGGGCATTAACTCATGAAAACGACCATAAAACACGAAAACTACGAGTTTTAGGTCATATCTCTCAAACATGTATCAGGTCTTAAGGTCGTTGTAAATCGCCGTGGAACCCCAAAACAGTGGGCAATAGCTCATGAAAACGGCCATAAAACATTGAAACTACTAGTTTTTAGTCATATATCTCAAACATGTAGCAGGTCCTATAGGCCTTGCAAATCCAACTGGAACCCAAAAACTTTGTGGCAACAGCTCATGAAAATGGCAATAAACACGAAAACGACGAGTTTTTGTTCATAGCTCTCCAACATGTATCGGGTCTTAAGGTCATTGTAAATCGCCCTAGAACCCCAAATAGCTCATGAAAACGGCCATAAAACGCAAAAACAACAAGTTTTTGGTCATATCTCTCAAACAAGTAAGTGTTCTTACGAGGCATGCAAATCCACCTGGAACCCAAAAAGTGTGGGCACTAACTCATGAAAACGACCATAAAAAACGAAAACGATGAGTTTTTGTTCATAACTCTCAAACATGTATCAGGTCTTAAGGTTGATGTAAATCGCCCTAAAACTATAAAACTGTGGGCACCAACTCATGAAAACAGCGATAAAACACAAAAGCGACGATTTTTTGGTCATATCTCTCCAACATGTATCGGGTCTTAAGGTTGCTGTAAATCGCCCTGGAACTATAAAACTGTGGGCGATAGCTCATGAAAATTGCCTAAAATGCGAAAACAACGTTTTTCTGGTCATATTTCTCAAACATGTAAGGGCTCTTACGAGGCATTCAAATCCACCTGGTACCCATAACGTTGGGAAAAAGCTCATGAAAACAACCATAAACCACAAAAACGATGAGTTTTTGGTCATAACTCTCAAACATGTATCAGGTCTTAAGGTCGTTGTGAATCGCCCTGGAACCCCAAAACAGTGGGCAATAGCTCATGAAAACAGCCATAAAACGCGAAAACTATGAGTTTTTGTCATATCTCAAACATGTAGCAGGACCAACAGGCCTTGCAAATCCAACCGGAACCCAAAAATTATGGGCAACAGCTCATGAAAATGGCAATAAACACGAAAACAACGAGTTTTTGGTCATAACTCTCAGACAAGTAACACATCTTAAGGTCAATGTAAATCGCCCTGGAACCTCAAAATTGTGGGCAATAGCTCATGAAAACGGCCATAAAACGCAAGAACAACAAGATTTTGGTCATATCTCTCAAACAAGTAAGTGTTCATAAAAGGCATGCAAATCCACCTGGAACCCAAAAACTGTGGGCACTAACTCATGAAAACGGCCAAAAAACATGAAAACGACGATTTTTTGTTCATAACTCTCAAACATGTATCGGGTCTTAAGGTTGATGTAAATCGCCCGAAAACCATAAAATTGTGGGCAATAACTCATGAAAACGGCCACCTATCACAAAAGAGACGAGTTTTTGGTCATATCTCTCCAACATGTATCGGGTCTCAAGGCTGCTGTAAATCGCCCTGGAACCACAAAACTGTGGGCGATGTCTAATGAAAACGGCCATAAAACGCGAAAACGACGACTTTCTGGTCATATTTTTCAAACATGTAAGGGCTCTTATGGGGCTTGCAAATCCACCTGGAACCCAAAAACTGTGGGCAGTAACTCATGAAAACGACCATAAAACACGAAAACGACGAGTTTTAGGTCAGATCTCTCAAACATGTATCAGGTGTTAAGGTCGTTGTAAAGCGCCCTAGAACCCCAAAAAAGTGGGCAATAGCTCATAAAAACAGCCATAAAACGCAGAAACTACTAGTTTTTAGTCATATATCTCAAACATGTAGCAGGTCCTACAGGCGTTGCAAATCCAACTGGAACACAAAAACTGTGGGCAACAGCTAATGAAAATGGCAATAAACACGAAAACGACGAGTTTTTGGTCATAACTCTTCAGCATGTATCGGGTCTTAAGGTCGTTGTAAATCGCCCTGAAACGCCATACCTGTGGGCAATAGCTCATGAAAACAGCCATAAAAGGAAAAACAATAAGTTTTTGGTCATATCTCTCAAACAAGTAAGTGTTATTACGAGGCATGCAAATCCACCTGGAACCCAAAAACCCTGGACATGAAAACGACGAGTTTTTGTTCATAACTCTCAAACATGTATCGGGTCTTAAGGCTGATGTAAATCGCCCTAAAACTATAAAACTGTGGGCAATAACTCATGAAAACAGCCACCAATCGCAAACGTGATGAGATTTTGGTCATATCTCTCCAACATGTATCGGGTCTCAAGTTTGCTGTAAATCGCCCTGGATCCACAAAACAATGAGCAATAGCTCATGAAAAAGGCCATAAAACGCGAAAACGATGATTTTTTGGTCATTTCTCTCAAACATGGAAGGGCTCTTACGAGGCATGCAAATCCTCCTGGAACCAAAAACTGTGGGCAGTAACTCATGAAAACGACCATAAAACACGAAAACTACGAGTGTTAGATCATATCTCTCAAACATGCAGATCGCCCTGGAACCCCAAAACAGTGGGCAATAGCTCATGATAACGGCCATAAAACATTGAAACTACTAGTTTTTAGTCATATATCTCAAACTGTAGCAGGTCCTACAGGCCTTGCAAATCCAACTGGAACCCAAAAACTATGGGCAATAGCTCATGAAAATTGCAATAAACACGAAAACGACGAGTTTTTGGTCATAACTCTCCAACATGTATCGGGTCTTAAGGCCATTGTAAATCGCGCTAAAACCCCAAAACTGTGGGCAATAGCTCATGAAAACGGCCATAAAACACAAAAACAACAAGTTTTTGGTGATATCTCTCAAACAAGTAAGTGTACTTACGAGGCATGCAAATCCACCTGGAACCCAAAAAGTGTGGGCACTAACTCATGAAAACGACCATTACACACAAAAACAGCCATATTTTGGTCATAACTCTCAAACATGTATCGGGTCTTATGGTTGATGTAAATTGACCTGAAACCATAAAACTGTGGGCACCAACTCATGAAAACGGCCATAAAACACAAAAGCGACGAGTTTTTGGTCATATCTCTCCAACATGTATCGGGTCTTAAGGTTGCTGTACATCGCCCTGGAACCACAAAACTGTGGGCGATAGCTCATGAAAATTGCCTAAAATGCGAAAACGACGATTTTCTGGTCATATCTCTCAAACATATAAGGGCTCTTACGAGGCATGCAAATCCACCTGGAACCCAAAACTATGGGAAAAAGCTCATGAAAATGACCATGAAACACGAAAACGATGAGTTTTTGGTCATAACTCTCAAACATGTATCAGGTCTTAAGGTCGTTGTAAATCGCCCTAGAACCCCAAAACAGTGGGCAATAGCTCATGAAAACGGCCATAAAACGCGAAAACTATGAGTTTTTAGTCATATATCTCAAACATGTAGCAGGACCTACAGGCCTTGCAAATCCAACCGGAACCCAAAAATTATGGGCAACAGCTCATGAAAATGGCAATAAACACGAAAACGGCGAGTTTTTGGTCATAACTCTCAAACAAGTAACACATCTTAAGGTCATTGTAAATCTCCCTGGAACCGCAAAATTATGGGCAATAGCTCATGAAAACGGCCATAAAACACAAAGACAACAAGTTTTTGGTCATATCTCTCAAACAAGTAAGTGTTCATAAAATGCATGCAAATCCACCTGGAACCCAAAAACTATGGGCACTAACTCATGAAAACGGCCATAAAACATGAAAACGACGATTTTTTGTTCATAACTCTCAAACATGTATCGGGTCTTAAGGTTGATGTAAATCGCCCTAAAACCATAAAATTGTGGGAAATAACTCAAGGTCTTAAGGTTTTGGTCATATCTCTCCAACATGTATCGGGTCTCAACTGCTGTAAATCGCCCTGGAACCACAAAACTGTGGGCGATATCTCATGAAAACGGCCATAAAACGCGAAAACGACGACTTTCTAGTCATATTTCTCAAACATGTAAGGGCTCTTACGAGGCTTGCAAATCCACCTCGAACCCAAAAACTGTGGGCAGTAACTCATGAAAGCGACCATAAAAAATGAGAACGACGAGTTTGTGGTCATATCTCTCAAACATGTATCAAGTGTTAAGGTCGTTGTAAAGCGCCCTGGAACCCAAAAACAATGGGCAATAGCTCATAAAAACAGCCATAAAACGCAGAAACTACTAGTTTTTAGTCATATATCTCAAACATGTAGCAGGTCCTACAGGCCATGCAAATCCAACTGGAACACAAAAACTGTGGGCAACAGCTCATGAAAATGGCAATAAACACGAAAACGACAAGTTTTTGGTCATAACTATTCAACATGTATCAGGTCTTAAGGTTGATGTAAATCGCCCTAAAACAATAAAACTATGGGCAATAACTCATGAAAATGGCCACCAATCACAAAAGTGACTAGTTTTTGGTCATAACTCTCAAACATGTATCAGGTCTTAAGGTTGCTGTAAATCGCCCTGGAACCATAAATGTGTGGGCAATAACTGATGAAAACGGCCATAAAACGTGAAAATGATGATTTTCTGGTCATATCCCTCAAACATGGAAGGGCTCTTATGAGGCATGCAAATCCTCCTAGAACCAAAAACGATAGGTAGTAACTCATGAAAACGACCATAAAACACAGAAACGACGATTTTTAGATCATATCTCTCAAACATGTATTAGGTCTTAAGGTCATTATAAATCGCTCTGGAACCCCCAAACAGTGGGCAATAGCTCATGAAAACGGCCATAAAACATAGAAAATACTAGTTTTTAGTCATATATCTCAAACATGTAGCAGTTCCTACAGGCCTTGCAAATCCAACTGGAACCCAAAAACTGTGGGCAACAGCTCGTGAAAATGGCAATAAAAACGAAAACGACGAGTTTTTGGTCATAACTCTCGAACATGTATCGGATCTTAAGGTCATTGTAAATCGCCCTGAAACCCCAAACCTGTGGGCAATAGCTCAAGAAAACGGCCATAAATCAAAAAAACAACAAGTTTTTGGTCATATCTCTCAAACAAGTAAGTGTTATTACGAGGCATGCAAATCCACCTGGTACCCAAAAACTGTGGGCACTAACTCATGAAAACGGCCATAAAACACGAAAACGAAAAGTTTTTGTTCATAACTCTCAAACATGTATCGGGTCTTAAGGTTGATGTAAATTGCCCTAAAACTATAAAATTGTGGGCATTAACTCATGAAAACGGCCACCTATCACCAAAGAGACGAGTTTTTGGTCATATCTCTCCAACATGTATCGGTTCTCAAGGCTGCTGTAATTCGCCCTTGAGCCACAAAACTGTGGGCGATATCTCATGAAAACGGCCATAAAACGCGAACACGACGAATTTCTGGTCATATTTCCCAAACATGTAGGGGCTCTTACGAGGCTTGCAAATCCACCTGGAACCCAAAAACTATGGGCAGTAACTCATGAAAACGACCATAAAACACGAAAACGACGAGTTTTAGGTCATATCTCTCAAACAGGTATCAGGTCTTAAGGTCGTTGTAAATCGCCCTAGAACCCCAAAACAGTGGGCAATAGCTCATAAAAACGGCCATAAATCACAGAAACTACTAGTTTTTAGTCATAAATCTCAAACATGTATCGCGTCTTAAGTTCGTTGTAAATCGCCCTGGAACCCCAAACATGTGGGCCATAGCTCATCAAAACGCCAATAAAATGCAAAAACAACAAGTTTTTGGTCATATCTCTCAAACAAGTAAGTGTTCTTACGAGGCATGCAAATCCACCTGGAACCCAAAAACTCTAGGCACTAACTCATGAAAACGTCCATAAAACACGAAAACGATGAGTTTTTGTTCATAACTCTCAAACATGTATCGGGTCTTAAGGTTGATGTAAATCTCCCTAAAACCATAAAACTACGGGCAATAACTCATGAAAACGGCCACCAATCACAAAGGTGACGAGATTTTGGTCATATCTCTCCAACATGTATCAGGTCTCAAGTTTGCTGTAAATCGCCCTAGATCCACAAAACAGTGGGCAATGGCTCATGAAAACGGCCATAAAACGCGAAAACGATAATTTTTTGGTCATTTCTCTCAGACATGGAAGGGCTCTTACGAGGCATGCAAATCCTCCTGGAACCAAAACCTGTGGGCAGTAACTCATGAAAACGACCATAAAACACCGAAACGACGAGTTTTAGATCATATCTCTCAAACATGTATCAGCTCTTAAGGTCGTTGTAAATCGCCCTAGAACCCCCAAACAGTGGGCAATAGCTCATGAAAACGGCCATAAAACATAGAAACTACTAGTTTATAGTCATATATCTCAAACATGTAGCAGGTCCTACAGGCCTTACAAATCCAACTGAAACCCAAAAACTGTGGGCAAAAGCTCATGAAAATGGCAATAAACACGAAAACGACGAGTTTTTGGTCATAACTCTCCAACATGTATCGGATCTCAAGGTCGTTGTAAATCGCGCCGAAACCCCAAACCTATGGGCAATAGCTCATGAAAACGGCCATAAAACGCAAAAATAACATGTTTTTGGTCATATCTCTCAAACAAGTAAGTGTTTACGAGGCATGCAAATCCACCTGGAACCCAAAAAGAGTGGGCACTAACTCATGAAAACGACCATGAAACACGAAAACAGCGATATTTTGGTCATAACTCTCAAACATGTATCGGGTCTTATGGTTGATGTAAATCGCCCTGGAACCACAAAGTTGTGGGCGATAGCTCATGAAAACTTCCTAAAGTGCGAAAATGATGATTTTCTGGTCATATCTTTGGTCATAACTCTCAAACATGTGTCGTATCTTAAGGTCGTTGTAAATCGCCCTGGAACCCCAAACCTATGGGCAATAGCTCATGAAAATATCCATAAAACGCAAAAACAACAATTTTTTGTCATATCTCTCAAACAAGTAAGTGTTCTTACGAGGCATGCAAATTAAATCCACCTGGAACCAAAAAATGGTGGTAGTAACTCATGAAAACGACCATAAAATAGGAAAACGATGATATTTTGGTCATAACTCTCAAACGTATCGGGTCTTAACGTTGATGTAAATCGTCCTGAAACCCTAAAACTGTGGGCAATAACTCATGAAAACGTCCATCAAACACAAAAGCGATGAGTATTTGGTCATAACTCTCAAACATGTATCAGGTGTTAAGGTCGTTGTAAATTGCCCTGGAACCCCAAAACAGTGGGCAATACCTCATGAAAACGTCCACAAAACATGAAAAATACGTGTTTTAGTCATATATCTCAAACATGTAACGAGTCCTACAGGCCTTGGAAATCCAACTGGAACCCAGAAATTGTGGGTAACAACTCATGAAAATGGCCATAAACACGAAAATGATGAGTTTTTGTCCATAACTCTCAAACATGTATATGATCTTAAGGTCGTTGTAAATCGCCCTGGAACCCCAAACTTGTGGGCAATAGCTCATGAAAACAGCCATAAACGTGAAAACGACAAGTTTCTGGTCATATCTCTCAAACAACTAAGTGTTCTTACAAGGCATGCAAATCCACATGGAACCCAAAAACTGTGGGCACTAACTCATAAAAATGACCATAAAACACGAAAACGACGAGTTTTTAGTCATAACTCTCAAACATGTATCGGGTCTTAAGGTTGATGTAAATCGCCCTGAAACCATAAAACTATGGGCAATAACTGATCAAAACGACCATCAAACGTGAAAATGACGATTTTCTGGTCATATCTCTCAAATATGGAAGGGCTCTTACGAGGCATGCAAATCCTCCTAGAACCAAAAACAGTGGGTAGTAACTCATGAAAACGACCATAAAACACGAAAACGACGAGTTTTAGTCATATCTCTCAAACATGTATCAGGACTTAAGGTCATTGTAAATCGCCCTGGAACCCCAAAATAGTGGGCAATAGCTCATGAAAACGGCCATAAACCATAGAAACTACGAGTTTTTAGTCATATATCTCAAACATGTAGCAGGTCCTACAGGCCTTGCAAATCCAACTAGCACACTACAAGAGGACCCGTCCTACAACAACGCATTTATCTGTATCTAAGTGTCCATATAGGCGTTGCTAACGCATGTACCAACGGAACAAAATGTGTTGCATTTTTGGACGTTGCAAGGTTACAATGCAACGCATACAAATCAGTTGGTAACCAATGAATTATGTGTTGCAAAACAGCAACAAAGTGCAATCAACGGTTGTATGCGTTGGCAGTCTATATAGAAGGATTAGACCTTTTAGGTGAAAATAAATATGATTTTGTTATGAAAATTATTTTATGGATTGCATTATTTCTGCGTTTCAATCTTTTTTTTTCTCGTCAAGAGAATATAATTTGGAAGAGACATAACATGGCACATCACATTCATATGTAAAGAAACAAGTCAATGTATATTATTTGAGTAACTATCAGAATACATGTTTTATTGGGGGTACATAGCGTACAATCTTGATCCAAAATATGATAATTTAACTACTACTAGATACATTCCTACTAATATTCTGCCTTCAGATATGTTCACAGCTCCTATCCGATATAGCAAGTCCTTGCTGATCTGAGGATCCTGCAATAAAAAAATCCTATTTCATTATCAAAGTGGGAAAAGCTAGAAGGGTAAGTGAATCCAATTACTACCTGCACAATGAAAAGGAGGAACGGAGACAAATGATCAATACTCTCGTATCAACTTCATCAACTAAACACTTATTAGAAATTCATATGTGAGACTGATCGTTTTCAGCATCTGTTTCTCCTTAGCAGCCATAGGATGTCTTGAAGATATAGAGCTGCGCTGGGAACAATGAACCATTAGCACCAGAATTAAAAGTCTATTAGTATACGCCTAACCAGCTAGACTATCCATGACAAAGTTCTATATGAAACTTATGTTTGACTGTAACTCGCAATGTGCTTATTATTAACTGTTGCAACATTTAAATAACCAGATTGAGTGTTGAATAAATATCAAGGAAAAATAAAAAATCTTAACAACTAGGAAACAATTATTCTTTGATAAACATGATAAACTACAACTAACAAATTTATTATCAACCTAGTATGTGACTAGATACCTAGAAAGTGTGTCCGAAATCAGGAGAAAACGGCTGCTGTTAAACAATAATATTTTACTTCTCATAAACGCATAGTCAATATGAAGCAACGGTGAAACTAAACCAAGATAGATGAAAAAAGATTTACGTCAGCCTATTGCAACGAATTCTTTCCTAAGGGGTTGTTCGGTTTGCAATGGATTAAGGTGAATTGACATGGATTGGGAGGGATTAAATTCCATCTAAATCAAAATCCAAGCAAATACCATTCATTCCAGTCCAATCCAACCATAGGATGGATTAACCGAACATGCCCTAAAGTATGTTGTGTGATGCCTTGAGTATGCGTGTACCTTCAATATCATCAGATCTCTATCTCCAGTTCCCTTCCGTAGAGATGCACGATCTGTCCAAGTTCTTATTGGTGACATGGACGACCTGCAGAAAAAGCAGACTAATAATTGCATGTCTTCCAGGGGTTAGTGACTACTGACTAAACATAAAAAACCTAGGAGAAATTAGATATTGCACCTGGAATCTGAAGCTCTATCCTTCCATTACTCCACTGCATGTGACGAGGTTTAATCTCGTCAATGCCCATTGTTATGGACTTGGGTTTTGGACAAGATGGGGATGCTGGAGATCGTGGCACGGTTAACAGACAAGCAACCAGGGGACACGAGATTTACCCAGGTTCAGGCCCCCGGAGGGAAAACCCTACTCCTGCTTGTCTGCTCTTTTATTGCGGCGGAACCGAAAGTTACAGGGTGCGCAGATTCGATCTGGCGTGGAGGTGTGTATGTCGTAATCGCAGGGTGTAATTGTTGTTGGGTGTAATCGTTGTTGGGTGTCCTCCTCGTTGGACTCTCCTAGACTTTATATATGGGGAGGCTAGGTCTCGGGTACCGATACGAGTAGGTTACAAGTTGTATTGAAACTCTAGTCTTGTTCTTCAAGGATCCGAAGGCGTCATGGGCCTGGGCCACCCGAAAATCTTCATGGGCTGGCGTATATTTGCCGTGGGACTTCCTTGGGATGGACCAGGTATGCTGAAGTTACGTACCCGTAGGGTATAACCATGTCAGTAGCCCCCGAGTGTTCAGTCGAATCGTAGATTCGGCTGAGGACTCTTCAATCCTTCGGGTGTAACTCTGTCTTTCAAGAGAATGTGTAGGGATTGTTGATGCGTGTGCCTGACTCACCCGACGGATCAGGGTCAGTTAATCGTCTTAGGACAAAACAACACGATCTTCTTCAGTGCAGTCCTCGACTCAACCCGGAACATATCTGGCGCGTAATTCGACTCAGCCGGAGGACTTACGGAGTGGAATTCAGTGTTTTTAAATGATGTACCCAACGCGTCCATCGGGATTTTTCATCGCACTGATGCACGGATTCATACTAGCAGAGCGATGCGTTGTTGTGCCATCGATGATATCTCAGGTCTTATCTTTGCGTCAGACGCAGCATCCGAATGTTTATCACCGCGGAGGTGTTTGGTGGCCAAGGAGGATGTTACTCACTTAGCATTAATTGGGGCAGAGTTGCGAAAAAGTTTTTGCATGCGGATCCGGAAGATCGCCGAAGATTTCATAGGGTGCGCGACCAGCATCCCTATGGGAGTAGCCCGAGTGTCTGCTCGAGTCAGACTCGGCGAGACTTTAGTGCAAGCATTGCTCAGCTTGTTTAGTCCAGGGACTCAAAATTGTCGAATGCTTGAATCCTTCATCCCTATGGGAGTAGCCCCGAGTCCGTGTGGGTCGTGGACTCGACGAGGACTCAAGCTCTTGTGTGTGAACGGCCATCGCCCAGTTTGAGTAGCCGCGAGTGTCTGGCGGAGTCGAGACTCGCAGAGACTCAAGTCTTGTATCATGCAACGGTAGTAGGAAAATCTCGTGGGCGTACCGCTGACCCGGAAGTACATCGGGTGCGCGACCAGCGCTCCTGATAGGAGTAGCCCCCAAGTATTTAGTCGAATCGTAGATTCGAGTGAGTACTTTTAGCTGTGGAGCCGAAGTTATTGCTAGTATAGTTGTTGATGACGTCAGTGCTAACGATCAATAACCTCAAGCGTCTGCTGCGCCAGAGATGACTTGACTGGACGATGCGTGGGTCCCACTTCCTGACTTTGAATTGACCGGTCACGCGCGGCGTGGAGATGATTACGGCGTTTCCTCGATTTCCGCACGTAGTGGACGTCGTGGGAGCGACGGTTTGTTTTGGTGCTGACACGTGTACGGCCAGATCTGCCGTTGGCGTTAGGTCTTCTAGATGGACGGTCAGCGTGCGTCGTCTTTGCTGTTATAATCCATGGTGAAAATCGTGGTTTGTTTTCACCGCACCAGTTCTTGCGTTTTCCTGCCTCCTTGCGCTCGAGCGATTCTTGCTGCGTGCTGAGAGTTCCTTTTGCATTTCCTTTGTCTTCGTCGTTGGCAACAACACTACCGCCGTAGTGCCATGGGGAAGCCAAAGAAGTCTTCGCCTGCAGTGGGGACCAGCGCCGCCGGAGGCAAGAAGGGCGCCGCCGCTGCTCGTGTCACCGATGGTGGCTGGCGGCGATCAGAGACGCGGGAGAGCGATCTCCGCAAGCTGCGCGAGCGGAGCCTGATTCCGCAGGACACGACGGCCGTGAGACTCCCCGGTAGTGAGGTAATCCCCCGTCCCCCATCTGGGTATCGGGTTATGTTTGTCGCTTTCGTTTTGCGTGGGTTTGCGTATCCAGTCCATGACTTCCTTCGTGGACTGCTCTTTTTCTATGGGGTTCAACTCCATCATCTGTCTCCCAACTCCCTTCTCCACATTGCGTGTTTTATCACGCTTTGCGAGTGTTGGCTTGGCATTGAGCCGCACTTTGGCCTATTCCGGAAGCTGTATTCCATGAGGAGGCAGTCTGGTTCGGATGGTGTGTATCCCATTGGGGGTTTCATCATCTCTCTTAGTCCCGATGTCCAATTCTTTTCCTTCTCCATGTCCGAATCTGTCCGATCTTGGAGGAAATGGTTCTACATCCGTGACTCCGTCTTTGCCTGGGCAAGATTTTGGTCTGCCTTTGACCCTCCCGCTTAATTGTGAAGAAGAGGTCTGGAAAAATCAGATCTTAGGCGGTGAGGTGGCGGAGATAGAGGCCTTGTACCGCTGGGTGGAGGAGCTCCAATTGATTCTGAGAAGGAGGTGAACAGTGTCGACATTATCCGGTGTTTCTTGAGCGCCGGGTGCCGCTCCAGGCTAGAGCACACCCGATGTTCCTGTACTCTGGGCGCCGTGATCCGACGAGGGTTTCGAGTGAGAAGGTCTCCGAGGTGGACCTTGACAAGGATCTTCGCGTGCTGTTGAAGTTCAAGGCCGACGAAAAAATCCCGGGGAAGTCGCTGACTCCTCCCTTTTCGTCGACGTTGGCCGTGCCAAAGGTGTAGATTTGCGCACGTAGTGCTTCCCTTATGTTTTTGTCAGTTGTGTACTTGTGTCCTTTGTTTGCTAACAAAGTTTCTTCTCATCTTGTAGAGCTTCAAAGTGCCAGGCATGGCGCCACCATTGCCCGAAAGGTATCCGAATGCCCCGGATAATGAAGTGGTGGATTCCGTGTCCGAGCTTCCTTCGGCGCGATCTCCGGCGGAGGATGCCGACGAATCGAGTGAAGACCATTCGAGTAAGCGATCACGGAGCTCGAGCGAGTCTTCGGATGCCTCGACTCCTCCGACTCCCAGGAATCCTCGGGGTCTTGAGCGTCATGATGATGTTCAGGGGGGTTCGTCTTCTCCTATTCCTGCCGTTCCTGTGCGAGCTGTTGCTCCGCACCCGCCAGCAAAGCGGAAGAAGGAAGAGAAGAAGGAGGAGAAGAAGGAGGAGAAGAGGGCCCGGAGGGCTTCTCCTATCTTTGACCTGAGCGCGTTGGGCTCGTAAGTGTGCTTGTTGCCACTGTTGTCTGTTGCTCACTTGTTATTTTTGCGCCTGTGTTGATTGATTCGTATGTAGGCAATCCTCCGACGGCTCTAGTGATGGAGCACGCGAGATGATGGGGGAGTCGAACATTGCGTCGCCGCCTCCGCAGACGGTGGCGACTTCGGGTGGTGCTCACCAGTTTCTCTTGTGCAGGAGAGGCTGGTGGTTGCGCCTCAAAATTTCGCAGGCGGGCCTGCGGGTTCGCCTTCGGAGCACGTAAGTTTTTCTGCTTCATGTCATGGGGGGAGCCCCCGGGCGTCTTCGTGTGCTGATGTTGTGTTTGCTTCATTGTTTTGGGCGGAGCCCCCAAGTCATGCTCTTACTGCTATTGCTTTTTCCTGCAGCCTTGTGTTCGAGAGGCCAAGCGGCTGGTGGAGGAGCACCTGACGCTGGAGGTGAAACTGCAGCAGCTGCAAGGTATTCGTCTGCCTTGTAGTACTTTTTTGTTTATCCTTGTCCTGTTTGTTGACGCTGGCTTGTTGTGAATGCAGAGGAGCATAATGACTCTCTTCGTGAGGTTGATGCTCTGAAGAAGAGCCTTGGACAATTGGAGCAGAAGGCCGAAGCTGCCGCTGAGGCGAAAGAGCCCCTTGAGCTGGAGCTGTCAAAGGCAGCCGAAGCGAAAGAGCGTCTGCAGCAGGAAGCCGCAGGTCGTGAGGTAGGAGTAGCGGAGAAGCTCATGGCTGCTGTCAAGGCTATTTCGGGTGAGTGCTAGCTTTTGTACTTGCTTCTTTTTCTTCGGGTCCTCTTCTATGTTGCTTTTCTTCATGTTTTCTTCTGTTTTGTCTCAGATGCCGCAGGCATCGAGTTTGACCGTGGTGCTCTGGAGCACGGGAGTGCTCTGGATGATGCCACTGTGGCGGTCGAAGACCGCTGCAGCATCGTCGTCAACTCCCTTGCCAAGGCAAATGAGGTCCTTGGTCGCTTCTACCAGGAGCTCTTCCCGAAGGGCGCAACCCTTGAAGATGTGGGTGCTCTGGCAGAGGCTCTATCAGCCAAAGCGCCTGCAGCGTACAAGCGTAAGCAGAAGGGCATCGGCGCGTCCGTCGGGCTAGCGATGGCCATGGCGGCTGGGGCGGAGCTGGACTTGCCCCAGATCACTTCTCGGATGCCGACGGCTGCGGATGGATCAGAGTAGCCTTCGCTGCTTACTCCGCTCGCTGCAGACGATATGGGCCCAAGCTCATTGACTTGTTGTCTGAGTACGCGCTGCGGCAGCAGGGCGAGGCCAAAGCTAGGCCCGGCTCGAGGCGACTTCGGTGTCCTACGCCTTAGGCATAGGAGATGTAGGGTAGTATGTAGTTTACTTTTGCTGTAAATATCTTTTGTAGCACCATTCTTGAACCACGCAGTGGCCTTATTTAATGAATTCCTCCGAGTTGGGCTTTATCTTTGGCTGAGTGTCTGTGTGCCTTCTTTTTCTTCTGCTTTAGGTTCCTTCGGGTGTTGACCCAGTTGTTACTTCATCCGAAAGGCCCTTGCGAGCATCGTTGGATGATTCCTCGCAGCTCGCTTTTCTGCGGGATCGCGTGCGCAGCTTGGAGAGGGATTTGCTTGGGCTACGCGGTCGTGCTGACGTTTGGAAGTCCAAAGCAGACCGTAGTGCAGCCAGAGAGGAATACTTGATGGCGGAGCTGGGTCGGCTGTCCGAGCAGCCGCATGTAAGTTGATCCTTCTTCGGCCGTAGCTTAGTTCTTCGGGTGAGCTCGCCGCCTTACTCTTGTTCTGTGCTGTTGTCGCAGGTGCGAATCTCGCTCCGATGGAAGAAAAGGAGCGCATTGCTGTTCGAGTCAATTGCTTGACTCAACAGGACATGGAAGCCGGTGGCTTCTTTTGGATGGATCGCGATCGTGCCATGGTTCTAGCGACGGTGCAGGATCGCGTCTTCCAGGTTTCGCGGGTGCTCCGCCAGGTGCAGACATCGCTGTCCTCGGTGTTGCACGTCATGTTTCCGTTGGATGGCGCGCCGACGACCCTTGCAGGTCTTCTGGCGAAGTTTCGGAGTGCCAGCAATGTCAAGGAGCTGGTGCGGCAGCAGCTTGTCGCAGGGGTGAAGGCTGCCTTGTCTCTTGTGAGGGTGCATCGCCCTGATGTAGATTTGGCTGCTGTGGCGACTGGGCCACCTCCTCGGCCAGATGGTGGCGAGTGGAATATGCGTCCGCATTACGCGGCTGTAAGGCAGTATGCCGAACAGATTGTAGATTTGTTTGAGCAGCGTGCTCAGGCTATTCTGCAGAATAGGTAGAACCTGAAAATAAACAGATAGATGTAAAATTTGTATATTGCGGCTGGGCGTGTATGTGCCCTTTGTTGTAAAGGTTTGCTTGTTAGCGAGCACGCAGTGCTTTGATTTAGTACGTGTCCTTTTCGTTAGCCTGACGTGGTCAGCTACTCAGGTGTACACGTGTTGTCCTCAGTCGATGAAATCGTGAGGTGGGGGGAGCCCCCGAGTGCTTTGATGTGGTACGTGCCCTTTTCGTTAGCCTGACGTGGTCAGCTACTCAGGTGTACACGTTTTGTCCTCAGTCGATGAAATCGTGAGGTGGGGGGAGCCCCCGAGTGCGTATGAAGCATGTAGTAAAGTTGCAGAGAAATAATCAACCGAAGGTTGGGGACGAGGCACTTAGCTTTATTTGTATTGTGATGGAGGAGGTACATGGTTTGGCTGAGTAGCCTTGGCTGTAAGCCTTATTGAGAGTAAAAGGGGGTATATTGCCCATTGCTATGGGTAGAATCGTCGCAGGTGCGAGATGTTCCATGGGTTGGAGTATGCGACTCCAGACTCCACGTGCTTGAGGCGATAGGCGCCACCTGGGATGACTTCGGTGATGACATAGGGTCCTTCCCATGGCGAATCGAGTTTGTTCGGTCGCTTTTGCTTGAGTCGCAAGACGAGGTCTCCTTCGACGAAGGACCTGGCAGCGTGGCGCTGTGATAGTTGCGGAGACTTTGCTGGTACACCGCGGATCTAGCTGCTGCTATATCCCGTGCTTCGTCGAGTGTGTCGACGGCGTCTTCGAGTGCAGCCGTGGATTCGGCTTTGCTGTAAGCGACGACTCGTGGAGCCTGGTGACGTACTTCGGCTGGTAGCACAGCCTCAGCTCCGTGTACCATGAAGAACGTTGTGTAGCCGGTGGAGTTGTTTGGCGTAGTTCGTAAGCTCCACAGGACAGACGGTAGCTCTTTCGTCCAGTTGCCAGCTTTGTGCTCGAGTGAGCTCATGAGGCGTTTCTTGATGCCAGCGCCGATTAGGCCGTTGGCCTTTCCACTGCCCGTTTGTTTGCGGGTGCGCCCTCGAGGCGACGTGATATTGATCCCGAGGCCTTCGCAGAAGTCCTGTAGACTATGGATTCGAAGAACTTGACGGCGGTTTTGCCCTTCTGGTTGGTGACTGGCATGGCCTCGATCCACTTGGTCAATTTGTCGACTGCGACCAAGAGGAAGACGTGTCCTCCCTTCGAGGATTTTGGCAGTTTGCCGATCATGTCAAGGCCCCATTGAGCAAAAGGCCAAGCTATGGGTATGGGTCGAAGTTCGGACCCAGGTGCGTGCGGTTTGTCGGCAAACCGTTGGCACCCGTTGCATCTTCGGACGATGTCCTTTATGCGCTCATGGCCGTTGGCCAATAGAATCCTGCTCAGAGAGCTTTGGCGACAAGGAGCGGGCTCGCGTGGTGGCCGCAGATGCCCTCGTGGATATCTTGGAGTATGGTCTTGCCATCGCTGATGGTGACGCACCGTTGTAGGACGCCTGTAATGCTGCATTTGTACAGTTCGCCGTTGATGATGGTGAAGGCTTTTGACCGACGAGATATGCGCCGGGCATCTGTCGGGTTGTCTGGTAAGTTTCCGTTTAGCAGGAACTGGAGGTATGGACGTGTCTGGTTTCTTCGACTCCATGACCTACATCAGGTTGACCATGGAGACTTCGGTATCCAACTTTCGGTCCTTCGACCTTCGGTAGTGTAGCCCCGAGTGTTCTCGCTTCGGTGATCCCTTGGGGAATTTCCGCTGATGGATGGCACGCAGATCTGTTCGAGGAACACACCGGTGGTACTTTTGCACAAGTGGAGCCGATGTTGGCGAGTCTATCGGCCTCCTCGTTGCTCTCTCTTCCGACGTGCGAAGTTCGCAGCCGAATTCTCCTTCGAGTCGTTGTATAGTGTGCGACGCGATCATGTTTTCGGCGTGTGCGTCGCACTCATTCATCGTCTGGGCGACAAGGTTGGAGTCACCAGATGACCAGCGCTGCGGCGCCGCATATTTTTGCCATCCGCATGCCATGGATGAGGGCCTCGATTCGACCTCGTTGTTGGAGGCTCGAATTTCATCCGAAGGGCGTACTTCATCTTGTCACCTTGCGGAGGTCAAGATGACTCCTGCCCGCTCCCCGCTTCGCTTGGAGCCGTCAAAATGCATTGTCCAGGACTGCGACATGTGCGGGTGTCGCAGCTGCAGCTCCATCCGATGCACCGTGAAGTCCGGAAGGACTTGAGATTTGATGCGTGTCGCTTCCGTAGATGATGTCCGTGGTGATAGTTCGATGCCCCACGAGGCCACGCGTGGCCTCGGATTGTTCAGGATGTTGTTTAGGGTGCCTCGTTGACGACCATCACCGATGCTCCCGGAAGTAGTGGCTCACCGCCGAGTCGTCATGAACACGCCCGTAGGCCAGCTTCCGTAGTGTGGGTACCGCTGTTTTGTTGGAGTGAGAACCTCCGAGGTAGTAAATTAGGCGTTGTACCCCATGGGTCTTGCCTTCTTGGTCGTTCGACCACAAGCATCTGGTCTTGACCACGGTGTGTGGCTGCTATGTACTGAACAGGGGGCTCGCGCTTTTGGCGTGACCAAACGGGCGAGGTGGAGAGGAGCCGCTTGAGGTTTTGAATGCGTCATTGGCTTCGGTGTCCACTGAACTTGTCGCTTTGGCGCAGATTGGTAAAATGGTAGGGCCTTCGCCCATGCGGCCGATGAACTCGCTTAGTGCCGCTATCGCCTCGCGAGCTGCTGAACGCCTCTTGAGGTTTTTCGCTTCTCCATTGTCATGATAGCTTTGATTTTCTTGGGTTCGCCGATCCTCGTTGAGAGATGAAGTATCCGAGCAGCTGACCTGAGGGGACGCCGAAGGCGCGCTTTTCTGGATTGAGCTTGATCCTGTAGCGATCAAGGTTGTCGAACATCTCGCGGAGATCGTCGATAAGTATTCTTGCCTCCTTGGTTTTGATGACTATGTCGTCGACATAGACTTGGACGTTGCGACCGATCTGGTCCTTGAGGCAGGCCTGCATGCATCGCTGGTACGTGGCACCCGCGTTCTTTAGCCCAAAGGGCATTGTGTTGTAGCAAGATATACTCAAGATTGTGATGAACGCCGTTTTCTCTTGATCTTCGACCTTGAGTCGAATCTGGTTATAGCCTGAGTAGGCGTCGAGGAAGGAGAGTTTCTCACAACCTGCAGTTGAATCGATGATCTGGTCGATCCGAGGGAGAGGGAAGTGGTCCTTAGGGCAGTGTTTGTTCAGTGACGTGAAGTCTACGCACATCCGCAGGATGTCCGTGTCCTTCTTCGGGACCATCACTGTGTTTGCCAGCCACTCGCTTTCCTTGATTTCCGGATGAAGTCTGCAAGTAACTGTTGATCTCTTTGCCGATAGCTTCGCTCGTGGCTCCGGTCTTCGGATGGACTGTTGATCGCTTGGTGTGCGAAGACATTGAGTGCGTGCTCGAGAATTTCACAGGAACTCCTGGCATGTCCGCAGGACACCAGGCGAAGATTCCCCAGTGCTCACGGAGGAATTCGACGAGCGCGCTTTCCTATGCGGTGTTGAGGTCGTTGGCGATTAGCGCCGTCTTGGAGGCATCCGTTGGATAGACCTGTACTTTTTTGGTGTTGATGGTGGAGTCGAAAGACATATCAGGTGCGTTCTGCTTGGTGACTGGGGTAGCCCATTGTCCGCGCCGCGAGCCTTACAAGCTCGTCTTGCATGCCGAAGGATCGGGAGATTTTGTTGAAATCCCGCCGCATTGGTCCGATCGGGTGAAGCTCCGTGGATCGTGATGACGCCTTGGTCCTGGCATCTTGAGTAGGTATGCGAGTGTGGGACGGCCAGAACCTTGCGAATGCTACGCCCCAGGATGGCGTGGTATTGCGACGCCAGTCCACCACTTTGAATTCTAGGCGCTCGCCGAAAGTTGTCCGGTCCGAAGATGATGTCGAGCCCTATTTTGCCTGTGGGGAAGATGCCTTCCACAGGACAATGCCGTGGAACGTTGTGTCTGATTGTTCCAGGTTGCATTGCGGGATCCGCATAGCTGCTAGAGTGCTTGCGAATATTAGGTTGATGCCGCTGCCGCCGTCCATGAAGACGCGACTCATCTCGAAGCCTCCGATCTGCGCCTCCAGCACCAGGGCAGCATGACCTGGGCGAGGGATCTGGCAAGGGTGATCCGCGCGGGTGAATGTGATGCAGGACTCCGATCCGCTGAGGTACTCAGGGATTGCAGGCGGAGTTGTCACGGCCATGTTGATTTGTCGGGTGATTTTCTTACGCACTCGATTGTGGGAAGTCCTTCAGATCATATTGAGTGCTCTTTGGTGGGGGTAGCGACCGGCGTTGTTTCTTGATACGTGCGCGGTTGATGTGGGCCTCCAATAGGCGGTGGAGGAGCTCCGTGTGCTATTTCGCCTGGCGCAAGTGCGTTTCCGAACGCAAGAATTGGATCTTGTTGCCTCATCTGTACCATGCTTTCGCTGAGTTTCTGGAACTCGCGACAGTCCTTGAGCATGTAGCTAGCTTTCTTTTTGCCATCTTGTTTGTCGATGTAAAAGTGGATGGTGCATGGACCCGAAAGTTTGTCGAGTGCTGAAGGTCCGTTGTCGCGGTCGCGGCGTTGCTACACATCGCGTTGGTCGTCGTTGTCGCGAAGTTTCCGCTGCGATATCCTCCACTGCTGCGGCTGTTGTTGTTACGGCGGTCGGCGTAGCCGGCTGCGACCATGTCGGGTCCGTCGCGGTCCTCGTAGACGCGCGGTCTCCTCTTGCTGCGGCGTTCGCGTCTTCGGCCGTAATCGTCTTCTTCATCTGATTGCGCCCGCTGGATGCAATCTTCGCCATCTGCCCAACTGTTGGCGATTTCCATGAGCTGGTCGAGTGTCTTGGGCTTTACGCGTCCAAGTTTCTCCTTGAAGTCTGGGCGTTTGACGCCGCCCCAAGGCGTCGATGGCCCGCTTCGAGAGATGTGTCTGGAGTTCTTGGTCGTAGACCAGCGTAGTATGTACGAGCCGAATAGATTCACCCGTTCTCCGAGTGCAGGCTCGCAGCTCTTGATTGAGGCGGCCTTTGCTGGTGCCTTTGAAGTTTGGATGAAGCTATGAGCTCCTCCCAGCCGGATGGATCGATGATAGGCTGCTGAGCGGACTCGCGGCCGCTGTCACCGCGGTGAAGGCATTGCATGGCGGTTTCTTTGTTGCCTCCGTGAAGCAGCGGATGAGATGGTCGCTGAGCCAGGACTTTGGATCTTGCGTGCGTTGAACGGAGTATCGAAGGAAGCTTGATGTTGCGTGGCATCCGTGTTCGCCGGATGGATCTGCTGAAGCATCGAGCCCCGAGTTCTCGCCGTCTTCATCCATCTGATTCGGATGAGCATGCGCGTTTGCGCGTGCTTTGTCGATCTTGCTGTGTAAGCTTGTCTCTGGTGTCGTAGTCGTGTTTGTGGCGGTGCAAGCTCTTCTTCCTTCGAGGAAGGTCGTGTTCTTCTTCATCTTCGGATGAGGGAGTGGGGCTCCGGTCGTGCCTGGCCGGAGCTTTCTTCTTCGGCTCCGTAGGAGCATCTTCGTGGAGCGCAGCTCCGATTAGCCCTAGGCCGGTGAGTGCGGACTTATGCATGGCCCTTTTTGGGTCCCCCTCCGGAGGTGGGTGAGCCGCAAGATACGCAGTGGCTGCCATGATCGCGGCTTGTGGCGTCTTCGGGGTGATGTTGCCGTCGGCGTCCATATCCATGAACGATGTGTGGAGGGTTCGGGTCACGTCACGCCGCTCCTTGGTCCATGTTTTCCACCGAGTGGTGCTTGTTTCCCTGATTTCCGTTTGTGGAGCCAGGTCCCATGGCGGAGGCGCGCTCGTCGCGCCTTGGACTCAGAGGCTGCTTTCTTGCATTTATCGAGCGTCTCCTGCATCTTGACTTGCTTCTTGTGCTCCTCGATGAGGAGGTAGTGGTATTCCATCAGCAGATCACGTGGGGAGTCCAGAGGTAGGACTATTTCGCCTGCGACGGCGCGGCGTGCTTCGGCCCATCCTTCTTTGCTAAGTTGGATGAGGTGGCCCCTGTTTTCCCTGTTTTCGCCGTTTCCGCCCTGCGGGTTGGGGTTGGGCGGCGGGTTAGGCGTGTCTTCGTCGGTTTGGATGATTGCGGCGCATGATAGCGCTGCAGATTGGTTAGCTGCTGCAGCTTTCGGATTCGAACCGTAGGTCCCTTCATCCGAAGGTGGGTCGCCTGATTGGAGTTGCAGCATGCTGCTGTAGAACTCATCTGTTGATGGTGACGTCGTAGCACGGGTGTGGAAACCCAAGCGGGCCTGATCGGTGCACGGGCATCCGCCGAGGCGGAGGGTGCCGGTTGTCCCACACAGGCGAAGCTCCGAACAGAATTTGAGTCCGTCGCCACGGGCTCCAAATCCTTCATGGTGGCCGGAGTGGGCGGTGAAGTCAAAGCCGAAGGAGGTGATTCTCCATCAGCCCGAGTTGTAGATCGATCGGTCGGAACCGTCACGACCGCTGTCAAGCCCCAATTCCCACAGACGGCGCCAATTGACGAGGTTTAATCTCGTCAATGCCCATTGTTGTGGACTTGGGTTTTGGAGAAGATGGGGATGCTGGAGATCGTGGCACGGTTAACAGACAAGCAACCAGGGGACACGAGATTTACCTAGGTTCAGGCCCCCGGAGGGAAAACCCTACTCCTGCTTATCTGCTCTTTTATTGCGACGGAACCGAAAGTTATAGGGTGTGCAGATTCGATCTGGCGTGGAGGTGTGTATGTCGTAATCGCAGGGTGTAATTGTTGTTGGGTGTAATCGTTGTTGGGTGTCCTCCTCGTTGGACCCTCCTAGCCTTTATATATGGGGAGGCTAGGTCTCGGGTACCGATACGAGTAGGTTACAAGTTGTATTGAAACTCTAGTCTTGTTCTTCAAGGATCCGAAGGCGTCATGGGCCTGGGCCACCCGAAAATCTTCATGGGCTGGTGTATATTTGCCGTGGGCCTTCCTTGGGCTGGACCAGGTATGCTGAAGTTACATACCCGTAGGGTATAACCATGTCAGCATGCGCCTGCCTATTCCAACTCGCCGCTGTAGTTTTTGAGAGATCTCTGAGTAGGACGAATCCATCTAGGCTCAGACCAAATCTGATACGAATCTCAGGATACGTGAATGCAAAACCATGGTAGAATCAACCCTTCCACACATCCTCGCTCCTCATCCTGACATTAGAAGGGGATGAATGGTTAGCGCAAGCGGCATCACCAGCGAGGGAACAGCCGAGTGATGCTCTGGGAAGAGAAGGGAGGCGGCTAGGTTTGCGAAGGAGGCGAGAGTATTATGGTTGGGGGCGTTCCATCGTGACCGGATTGCATGTGGTGGTGGGACTAATGTATACTTAAAGGAGCTTAGTGGGCTGGGCTCATAAGATTTTTTCGCGGCAATCTATTAATTGACAACAGAGTAGATTGCAACAAATACATCTGTATCTAGGATAAAATTTTGCAACAGGTATGTAAGTCGTTGCTAGGTATGTATTGCTATACGGGGGTTCTTGTTGTAGTGGCACCAACAAACTGTGGGCAACAGCTCATGAAAATGGCAATAAACACGAAAACGGCGAGTTTTTGGTCATAACTCTCAAACATGTATTGGGTCTCAAGGTCGTTATAAATCGCCCTGGAACCCCAAACTTGTGGGCACTAGCTCATGAAAATAGTCATAAAACGCGAAAACGACAAGTTTCTGGTCATATCTCTCAAACAACTGAATGTTCTTACAAGGCATGCAATCCACCTGGAACCCAAAAACTATGGGCACTAACTCATGAAAACAACCTTAAAACATGAAAATGACTAGTTTTTGGTCATAACTCTCAAACATGTATCAGGTCTTAAGATTGCTGTAAATCGCCCTGAAACCATAAAACTATGGGCAATAACTCATGAAAACGGCCATCAAACACAAAAGCGACAAGTTTTTGGTCATATCTCTCCAACACGTATCGGGTCTTAAAGTTGCTGTAAATCGCCCTGGAACCACAAAACTGTGGGCAATAGCTCATGAAAACGGCCATAAAACACGAAAACGATGATTTTATGGTCATATCCCTCAAACATGGAATGGCTCTTACGAGGCATGCAAATCCTCCTGGAGCCAAAACTGTCGGCAGTAACTCATGAAAACAACCATAAATGTAAGGTTCCCAACCTTTAATAAGGTAGAGATCCCTGTGTTTACAATGCTAGTACCTAGATCAATAGCTAGCATCCACAGTTAAGATGTAATATCAAGAAACAAAGGTCATGATACAACTTTATAACCAGGATTAAAATAATTCATTACATCTTACATGGCTCATTTGGCTATCTCATTACATTGCAGCAGAATATCTATAAAGCATGGAGTCCTTCATCTTCAAAGTGCCACAGGCAGTCATGTTGGTTGTAGACTTGTAATCCTATTCAACAAACTTTACTAACATCAAACAAACCTGCAACATGATAAGTTGCAGCCACAAGGGTCAATACATTTGAATTGTATTGGCAAGTTTCACTACTATGTAGAAATAAGTGGATCCTATCATTACATGCATATTTTGCTAAGTGGGGTTAGGCTCATTTGCAAAAAGCAATATAGTTTTATCCTATATTTTCAAAATAGTTTTGATCTTTGTCAAATCTTTCTGAACTCCTTGGAAAACTCCAAGTGCTTATAATCCCTTGTTGTCACCATCAAGTTTTAACTTTGAGAAATTGGAATGTCGAGATCTTCCATAGCTTCAGGCCTTAGTTGCTCAGAGTTGTCCATAACCGGGGACACAGCTAAGTACTTAGAATTTGATCTTCTGCAGAAGTTGTACACTTTACCCACATGACACAATCTCGTCTTGATGCCACCAGTGGCCGCTGGATAGGTACTCACCAAAATGGGGTACTGGCAGATCGTGAATGTGACAAAGTCTTTCCATAGGAGTCCTCCCAATACACAATGCTAGCTTGTCAACCAGGCACCAATGTAGGGATAAATTTCCTTACACAATTCTAGTTAACATGAAGATGCCAATGCATGGGTCTTCCACTATGTAGTTGACTAAGCCAGAGCCCATTTAGCATGTGGCTATACACGGAAGCCACTATACGAGAAACATGTTCAATCTCTAAGTCCCTGGGTGGTTTTCTTCTAGTGCACATACAAAAAGAGATAGCCATATAAACATGGTTCCTTTTGTTGCCACCTTGTCCAATCTTGAGTATCCTTGTCCACCCAGGTGGTTCATTGAGTACTTGTTTTATTATATAAAACTTATATCTTTTCAACTCTTCATATAATCATAACATGTATCCCATCCCAAATATATAGCAGGGCTAAGCATACTACAACTACAATGTTTTCACTAAGGAATATATAAGGGTATCCTATTAGAATTTAGCATAGCATAAAATATAGTAGTCCTTATCATGCATGTTTCAAAAATCCACTAAGTGTAATGAAAATAGTAGGACTTGGATGATAGTGTCACTTTCCTTTTTAGTAGAGAATGTTGGTTCACTTCTTGATCTTGCAAATATCACACTCTTCTAACTTCACTACAATTCAATCAAACAAACACAATTTCAACTAGCATTCAAACCATTTCTCACACATAAAATAACAAAAACAAGGTCATGCATGCAAGCATGCAAAAGATAGTTTTATTTGCAAAAGTGGTTTCCACTAGGCTCTAAATATTATAAAGTTCAAAGTGGTCCTTTACTAAAGTGGTAAAACCATTTGCAAAAGGTTTCATCTCATAAACCAAATATTATGATAAGGTGATATTTTATGTAGTTGAAAATATCTTTTAGCAAAGTAATGATTTTATATGGTTCATCAAATAAGTTGTTAATTCAAAAAACTTGGTGTTCAGGGTCAGAAGCTTTGAATCAAATCATTTCCCAAAGGTTTCACTCAAAAATCATTTCTAAATCATAATCAATATTTTTATTTGACAGGAAATGAGCTAATTCAATTATTTATTCCTTATCTTCACAAAATACATTTTTAAATCCATAAGTTGGTTCCTATGGTCAGTAGGTTCAAAACAAACCATTTTGCAAAGATTTCACCTTGAAATTATATCTAGAACAATTTTTATATTCAAAATAAGCTTACACAAGTTTCTGCAAATTCAACCAATTTTCCAGAATCAAAACATTAAACAAAAAGCATGGTTACAAAGTACTTGTTTTGTTGATTCCATTGATATAAAATTTGCAAAATTTGGACGAATAGAACTAAAGTTATGAATTTTACAATTTTGTATATCTAATAGATTCTATTTTCTGTTTTTAAACCAAACCATGTCCACGTGGCGTGTTTCTATTGGACGGTACCGCTTCGTGCGGATCAGCCTCTCTGGACGCAGGATTTCACTTAAATCGCACGGCGCAGATCGAGTGATACCCCTTCGTCTAGATCTAATCTTAGCCAGACGATCGAGATCCAACGGGCATAGAGCGTTGGACCAAGGGCTGGCGGCGCATGCTCTGGCTACGGCGGAGCCGGCGATTCATGACGCAAGGGAGACAGGGGAGTAGCTTACAGCGTTCGCGTGGTCGATGTGAAGCTCGTTGTGCTGTCTGCTAGTCGAGGGGCGCACCGGAGAGGCGACGATTGCTCGCCGGAGTGTGCAGCGTTGTCGGGTGTCTCTGGAGGACGTCGGGGGCAAGGTTTGAGGGCGAGCTAAGACAAACGGAGCACATGATTAGACGCGCACTATCCTGGGGATCTTGGTAGCATCAACAGGAGGTGCTGGGGCAGTCTTGAGCTTACCAGGGGTTCGTCAGAGCGATGGCAGACGGCGGCGCACGCTCAGGTGATGACGAAGCCGAGGCTACGGTGCTCGCGTAGGCTAACCAGCGGCACTGGGAGATGCGCCAGGAGGTTGGAAGCAAGGCTGCGTGCATTGGGAGGCGAGGGCGGCGAGGTTTGGCCGGAATCGGTTGCAAAGCTCGTCGGGGCAGTGGCGTTGCCGGCAGAAATCCAGGCAGCTTGGGGCAGAGATGGTGGGCTGAGCGAGGGGAATGAGAGAGGAGAGGCAGGCGCTTAAGTATGCATGGTCGGGGGCGAGAATAACGTAGGCAATAACTCGAATTCATCGCCGGAGTTAATGGCAGAAACGGCGAGGGGACATGGTCGCGAGGGAGACGATGATGAGGTGGCCAGTGGGGTCCGTTGTCAGCGAGAGTGAGGGAGGGAAAGATGGGGCCAGCGGTCAGCGACTCAGCGGGTGCGCGCGTGGGTGAAAAACGATTCGCTGGGGGGGAAGATGGGCTGCGAGTGGGCTTGCTAGGCCTGTTAGCTGGGCTGTTTTGTTTCAATTTTTTTTATACTGAAAGCTTTTTCTTTTTCTATTTGGAATTTCTATTTTGATTTTTCAAACAAATAATTCAAACTCCAATTCAAATCAAACCACCACCAAACTTTCAATTGATTTTAATTCTGTTTAACAACATAATCCAAAGTCCAAAAAAATAAAAAAAATTCTTTTATTCTTTTAGGATCTATTAATAACTAAATAAATAGACCTTAGTCTTTATTTAAAATAGGGTTTAATTTATTTTAAATCTCTATTTGAAATCTAAAATAATACCAAAACCATTTCAGTAGGTTTTATTTGGTAATATAAAACACTTGGAATTCTTATTTAAAATACTTTAACAAGTTTTAGTGTTTATTTAAAAATGGGAAAAGCCTTTACTTAAATAAAATTGGATATTAATAAATCCTTATTATTTTATTCAAATAAACCTTTACTCTTTTTATCAATAGAAATATTTTATTTCAAAAGCTTGGCCAAGATTTAATTTGCCTCTATAAAATAATACTTATTTATATTTCTACCTTTGCTTTTGAAAACCATATCTTTTTATTAAAAGATCCAAAAATAGTGATTCCAACTATTATAATTTTTATTTATTAATTGTTTATCTTTTTAAATCCCTTTAGGATTTTATTTGATCAAAATAGGTTTTGATGTTTCCAATTGGAATCAAAAAGTTTCTTCTCACCCTAAATTTCAACAAAATTTTATTTTGTTTATTTATTTTTCACATTTCAAAATTTGGAAAATTTTGGGATGTGACAGGCTACCACCCTTAAAAGAAATCTCGTCCCGAGATTTGGGAAGTCTAGGGTTACAAGTTGGCTTAAAGATAACTAGGGTACTACCACCCTTAAAAGAAAGTCTCATAGGGTTACATTGATGGTTCACTTGAGTATGAGTTCAACACTTGATATCCTGACAAGGAATCCTTATTTGACTCAATGAGTTAACTAGTTCCTGATATCCGCTTCTTCTATCTCTTCAAAGTTCCATCCATATCAATGTGGTTCACATGTCCTTTTTGGGTCACATTGGAGTCATTTCCATTGGCTCTTCTAGCATCCTTTTTCTTTTTCTTCTCAGGACAGTCTGATGCATAGTGTCCATGTAGAGGGAGTGTCCCAACCTTTATTAATATAAGGTGGTGTCCCCTGTGTTTACAATGCTAGTCCCTGGATCAATAGATAGCATCCACAGTTTAGATGTAATATCAAGAAACAAAGGTCATAATATAACTTTATAACCAGGAATAACATATGTTTATTACATCTTTACATAGCTTATTTGGCTATTACATTACATTGCAGCGGAATAACTATAGTCATGGGTCCTTCATCTTCAAAAGTGCCACAGGCAAATGTTGGTTGTAGACTTTGTAATCCTAATCAATCAATCTTCACTAAAAATCAATCAAACCTGCAACATTACAAATTACAGCCACAAGGGTCAATACATTTGAATTGTATTGGCAAGTTTCACTGTTATGTATAATATGAGTGGATCCTATCAATACATGCAATTTTGGCTAAGTAGAGTTTAAGGCTTTTTGCACAAAGCAATATTTTATCCTATCTTTTCAAAATGGTTTTGGTTCTTTGTCAAATCTCTTTTCCAAGAATCCCTTGAACTTCTTGGAAGACACTCAAGTGTTCAAGTCCTTGTCAAAATCCCTTGAGCTCCTTGGTAACCCCAAGTGCATCAAGTTTTATAAAATCTCATGAGTTCTTGGTAACCCCAAGTGTTCATGTTTTCATCAAAATCTCTTGAGTTCCTTGGTAAACCCAACTACATCAAGCTTAACACAATCTCTTTGAATTCCTTGGTAGACACTCAAGTGCATCAAGTTTTTATTTTAGAAGTTAGAATGTCGAGATCTCCCATAGTTCAAACTTTAGTTGCTCAGTATTGTCCATAACCGGGGACATGGCTAAGTACTTAGATTTTATTATCTTCTGCAGAAGGAGTACACTTTACCCACATGTCACAATCCCATCCTTTTGCCACCAAAGGGCTCACTGGATTAGTGCTCACCAAGATGGAGTACTGGCAGATTGAGAATGTGACGAAGTCTTTCCAAAGGGTCCTCCCATACACCATTGCTAGCTTGTCTTCAGCACCCATGAAGCATTTCAGATCCCCATGTCTAGTAAACTGAAGACAATGCATGGGTCTTCCCAATGTAGTTGACTAAGCTAGAGCCATAATAGCATGTGGTTGCACACGAAAGCCACAATTGGAGCAACATGTTCAATCTCTAAGTTTCCTAGGTGGTTTTCTTTTGGAGCACAACACAAAGTGATTCCCATAGACATGGTTCCTTTTGTTGCCACCTTCTCCAAAACTTAGAGTAGCATCCACCTAGGTGGTTCATTGAGTCCTTGTTTTATTATGTAAAACACAAGTCCTTTTCTCAACCTTTGTAAAAATCTCAACATGTGTCTCTTTTAAAAATATAGCATGGCTAAGCATGTGACAACTACATTGTTTTCTCTAAGGAATGTATAGGGTATCCTATTAGGATTTAGCATAGCATAAGTATAAAATTTGTTTTCATGCATGTTTCAAAATCCACAAAGTATAATGAAAATAGTAGGACTTTGGATGATAGTGTAACTTGCCTTTCTTTTGGTAGGGAATGATGGTTTACTCCTTGATCTTTCTAGTCTCACACTTTTCTAATTTCACTACAATCAATCAAGCAAGCATAGTATCAAGTATCATTCCAAACCAATAATCATTCAACAATTCACACACACAAAACAATGGGATCTAAGTCATGCATGTAAGCATGCAAGAGATGGTTCTATTTGAAAATATGGTCTCCACTAGGCTTCTAAACTTTGTAAGTTCCAAATTGGTCATTTTCCAAAGTGGTAAAGTCATTTGTAAAAAGGGTTTTGTTCAAAATCCATTTTTAAATCCAATCATCATTTTATGTGGTGGAAAATATTTTTATCAAGGTAACACTTTTAAGTTGTTCACCAAATAAGTTGCTATTGCAAAACTTGGTGTTTTTGGTCAGTAGGTTTGGTCCAAACATTTTCCCAAAGTTTTTACTCCAAAAACATTTTTTTTATAATAAAACCATTATTTTTATTTGGCTCGGAATGGCTAAGTCAAATAATCCATCCTAAATTTTATCAAATCTATTTCCAAGACCATGGGTTGGTTCCTAGGGTCATTAAGTTCACAACAAATCATTTTGCAAAAGGTTTTAAACTCAAAAACAATTTTGAATCATTTTTCTAGTCTTAACAAGCATTCAAAAGTTTCTGCAAAAACCAACAAGCTAACAGATATTATTTGCTAAACCAAAGGCATGGTTGGCTAGGGTTTGTTCCACTGATTCCAACGGTACCAAATTTGCAAATTTTGGACGTGTGGATCGAAAGTTACAAAGGTTTGAAATTGCAACTTAAATCTGATTTCCAAATTCTGTTTTAAACAGACTGGCGACACGCGTCGCAATCTCATTGGACGGTACCGGTTCGGCCGGATCGGCGTTGCGGTGCGTTGGATCTAATTAGATCGTGCGGTCCAGAGGGCGTACCCTTTCGCGGTTAAATGATTCTATCGTGCTCGCCCGATCTAGATCGAACGGCTCTAACTGCCTTGCCAAAAGCTGGCGGCGCTAAGACAACGGCGGCCGTAGTGGCGGCGGCAGTAAAAGGTAGGGAGTAAGCTCACCAGATTCGCAGGAGGCTAGGGAAGTTCTTCGTGTGGTCGTCGGGCAAAGGCGCTCGACATACCGCGATTGCCGGAGTAGAGAACCACGTCGGTGGTTCTACATCCTGGAGTCGGTCTTTGGTTCACGAGATGACAAGCAGAGGACTTGTTAGGCGCAAGACCAAGACAAAGATGCTTGCGTGATCGAGAAGGCGCGGGGCGGTCAGTGTTTACCGGGGGAGGTCGTCAGAGAGGTTGCAGACGCGATGGCGTTCGGAAGCTTGTCATAGCCGACGCTCTGGGGCGCCCGCGGTCGAACGAAGAGTACTGGGAGATGCGCTAAGGAGTGGTGAGTCTCCTAGTGTGCTCAGGGAGGCACGAGGCGGTGTCGAGTCGCCGGAATCGGCACCGGACCTCTTCGAACAGAGGTGGTCTGGCGAAATTTGGCAGCCGAGGCGAAGTCGAGGTGGGGGCGACGGAGGAAAGGAGGAGGAGGCTGGCGATTAATAGCGTGCGATCACGACGAGGTTAAGGCGTCATTACTGCGAATTGAAGCCGCGACATCAACGGAAGAAGCTTGGGCGTGGTCGCCATGAGGAAGAAGGAGGAGTGGAAAAGTGGGGTCCGCTGGTGGTTGGAAAGGAGCGAGGGAGGTCCACTTTGGTCATTGGTTCAAGGGTCGAGCATCTTTGTGGTAATCGCTTTTTCTTCGGGAGGAATAGCTGGGCTGGTTACGGGCCTTAGTGGGCTGCTTGGGTTGGTCAGGTCCAAATCCATTTTTTTTTCTGCTGGCTTTTTTTTTCTATAACTATTTCTGTTTTGAAATTCAAACCAAACATCATTCAAATTGGTTCAAACAATTTCCAAGCTTTGTGACTTTGAATTTGGTTACATTCGATAGTATAAACCAAATTCCACAGCCAAAATTAATAATTTTTATTTTAGGTTCATTATTAATTAATAAACAGACCATTGCTATTCAATCAAAATATAATTTGATGTTTATTTTAAAACTCCATTTTGAAATCTAATTATTTCCAAAACCAAATCAGTAGGTTTTATTTGGGAATAAAATACTTAGAAAACTTATCTTTAAATAAATAAGTTTTGTTATTTTGGAAATAGTAAAACCTTTATTAATAAAACTTGGATTATTAAATCCTTATTGATTTTATTAAATAAACTCTTACTATTTTATCAAAACAAAATGTTTTATTTCCAAACCTTGGTTAAGTCTTAATTTGGCTTTGTGAAATAATTTCTTATTTTAAAATACTTCCTTTTCTTTTGGAAGTTAAATCCTTTTATCTAAATGATTCAAAATAGTAATTCCAAATATTTTATTTTCCTTTTATAAATGTTTAACCTTTTAAATCCCAAATAGGTTTGAAGTTCCATTTAAATTCAAAAAGTTTCTTCTGGCCCTGAAAATCAAACAAAGTTTTATTTTATTCATTTATTTTCACATTACAAGATTTGGAAAATCTTGGGATGTGACAGGCTACCACCCTTAAAATAAATCTCGTCCCGAGATTTGGGAAGGTTAGGGTTACAAGCAGGCTCAAAACAACTAGGGTACTACCACCCTTAAAAATTTTCAAACAAAAATTACATATTGTCCTTCTTGGGATCCTGGGAAAACTTTCTCTAAGCAAACAGTTGCATTTGTGTCCTTAGTTTCCATGCTTGACTCATGGGCCAAGGTTGAGTTTCTCCATAGGCTTGGTGATCTTGTTCTTCATCTTTTCTGGACAGTTGCTTGCATAATGTCCTGGGTTTTCTTGATTGAAGCGTTGGATTTCTTGGAGTTCTTTACGTGGCTCTTGTGGACAAGTTGCTACATAGTGGCCTAGCTCTTTGCAATTGTTGCACATCACTTGGCCAATCTCTTTATTCTTCTTGTTCTCTGGGCATCCACTGGAGTAGTGTCCCATTTCCTTACATTTACGACATTGCACAAGGCTCATGTCCTGCTTTTGTTTCTTGGGTTTCTTTAATCCTTTGAATTGGGTTGTCTTGTTTGGAGGTATAAGTGGTCCTTTTCCTTTCTTGGTAGAATTGGATCCTTCTTGTTTCCTTTGTTCCACCATGGAGTAGATGGGGCATTGGATAGGTACATGGTCGTTTCCTTCACAAAGGTAGCAAGTAGCTTGAGAGATGGGACATTGTCCAACAGGATGTTCTTCTTCACAATTGGGGCATTGACCTTCATGCTCCTGGGAAGTATGATCCTTGTCTCCACAAATAATGCAAGATGGGGCTCCATCTAGAATAACATTATTGTCATCCTTGTTGTCATAAGCTCTGTTGGGATAGTTTTCTTCCATGTTGATCATTTGGTTAGTCACCTTAAGCATCAGTTGGGTTTGTTCCACTAAAAACTTTTGCAGTGCTGGATCTTTATCACTAGTGTTGGCTATGAACTGAGCTGTCAGTTGGTTTAACTGGTGTTGAGTTGCTTTGAGCTCTTTCATGCTATCTTCTTGGTTGGTGTTGGTGTCATCAACCTTGATGTTGGAGTCTCTTGGAGTAGTCATTTGTTTGGGTTGAAGGAAAATTAGAATAGGCAAAAGGTTTTTCTAAGGAATCAATTCTAATCACACACACCACAATTCACTCAAGAAATGTTGCAAGTATTCACAAACCACTTTTCACTCAAACAACAAAGTTCAAGCACACACTTAGGCAACAAAATATTTTTGTTACACCACATAAGTTGGTATGTTTGACTTAACTAAAATATGGTGGTCCATCTATATGGTTCACTTGTGATCTTTCCATCCTTCTTTGGTTGATTCTTCTTTACATGAGATCATGGTTCCTTGAGAAAAACTCCTTGGTCACAAACCTTCATGTGATATGAGCTCTTTCTAACTTTTGCATTCCCTTGGTCTCTAAATCTTGAGCAAGATTTCCTTGTCTGACTTGTAGTCCTTAGTGGTATCCAAGTTGGAAGTCCTTTGTGATCTTGCTGAAGATGTTGAAGTTATTAGAGTTGAAAAAGTTGAAGTCATTAGAGTTGAAAAGGTTGAAGAAGTCCATTGCACATGGTGTAGTCTTTGGCCATGGGTAGGTTTTTCCATCATGTTGAAAATAGAGGAGATGTAGAGTTGAAACCAAAAATGGTTAAGGAAAGAGTTTACAAGTTTGTTTTGTAAATAGGTTTTGGAACAAGTACAACTCCTATTTTCTAAGGGTTTTTGTCCAATCCTAGGTTTACAAATCCTACAGGCAACACAATGCTCTGATACCATCTGTAGAGGGAGTGTCCCAACCTTTATTAATATAAGGTGGTGTCCCCTGTGTTTACAATGCTAGTCCATGGATCAATAGATAGCATCCACAGTTTAGATGTAATATCAAGAAACAAAGGTCATAATATAACTTTATAACCAGGAATAACATATGTTTATTACATCTTTACATTGCTTATTTGGCTATTACATTACATTGCAGCAGAATAACTATAGTCATGGGTCCTTCATCTTCAAAAGTGCCACAGGGAAATGTTGGTTGTAGACTTTGTAATCCTAATCAATCAATCTTCACTAAAAATCAATCAAACCTGCAACATTACAAATTACAGCCACAGGGGTCAATACATTTGAATTGTATTGGCAAGTTTCACTGTTATGTATAATATGAGTGGATCCTATCAATACATGCAATTTTGGCTAAGTAGAGTTTAAGGCTTTTTGCACAAAGCAATATTTTATCCTATATTTTCAAAATGGTTTTGGTTCTTTGTCAAATCTCTTTTCCAAGAATCCCTTGAACTTCTTGGTAGACACTCAAGTGTTCAAGTCCTTGTCAAAATCCCTTGAGCTCCTTGGTAACCCCAAGTGCATCAAGTTTTATAAAATCTCATGAGTTCTTGGTAACCCCAAGTGTTCATGTTTTCATCAAAATCTCTTGAGTTCCTTGGTAAACCCAAGTACATCAAGCTTAACAAAATCTCTTTGAATTCCTTGGTAGACACTCAAGTGCATCAAGTTTTATTTTAGAAGTTAGAATGTCGAGATCTCCCATAGTTCAAACTTTAGTTGCTCAGTATTGTCCATAACCGGGGACACGGCTAAGTACTTAGATTTTATTATCTTCTGCAGAAGGAGTACACTTTACCCACATGTCACAATCCCATCCTTTTGCCACCAGTGGCCTACTGGATTAGTGCTCACCAAGATGGAGTACTGGCAGATTGAGAATGTGTGAAGTCTTTCAAAGGGTCCTCCCATACACCATTGCTAGCTTGTCTTCAGCACCCATGAAGCATTCCAGATCCCCATGTCCAGTAAACTGAAGACAATGCATGGGTCTTCCCAATGTAGTTGACTAAGCCAGAGCCATAATAGCATGTGGTTGCACACGAAAGCCACAATTGGAGAAACATGTTCAATCTCTAAGTTTCCTAGGTGGTTTTCTTTTGGAGCACAACACAAAGTGATTCCCATAGACATGGTTCCTTTTGTTGCCACCTTCTCCAAAACTTAGAGTAGCCTACACCTAGGTGGTTCATTGAGTCCTTGTTTTATTATGTAAAACACAAGTCCTTTTCTCAACCTTTGTAAAAATCTCAACATGTATCTCTTTTCAAAATATAGCATGGCTAAGCATGTGACAACTACATTGTTTTCTCTAAGGAATGTATAGGGTATCCTATTAGGATTTAGCATAGCATAAGTATAAAATTTGTTTTCATGCATGTTTCAAAATCCACTAAGTATAATGAAAATAGTAGGACTTTGGATGATAGTGTAACTTGCCTTTCTTTTGGTAGGGAATGATGGTTTACTCCTTGATCTTTCTAGTCTCACACTTTTCTAATTTCACTACAATCAATCAAGCAAGCATAGTACCAAGTATCATTCCAAACCAATAATCATTCAACAATTCACGCACACAAAACAATGGGATCTAAGTCATGCATGTAAGCATGCAAGAGATGGTTCTATTTGCAAATATGGTCTCCACTAGGCTTCTAAACTTTGTAAGTTCCAAATTGGTCATTTTCCAAAGTGGTAAAGTCATTTGCAAAAAGGGTTTTGTTCAAAATCCATTTTTAAATCCAATCATCATTTTATGTGGTGGAAAATATTTTTATCAAGGTAACACTTTTAAGTTGTTCACCAAATAAGTTGCTATTGCAAAACTTGGTGTTTTTGGTCAGTAGGTTTGGTCCAAACATTTTCCCAAAGTTTTTACTCCAAAAACATTTTTTTTATAATAAAACCATTATTTTTATTTGGCTAGGAATGGCTAAGTCAAATAATCCATCCTAAATTTTATCAAATCTATTTCCAAGACCATGGGTTGGTTCCTAGGGTCATTAACTTCACAACAAATCATTTTGCAAAAGGTTTTAAAATCAAAAACAATTTTGAATCATTTTTCTAGTCTTAACAAGCATTCAAAAGTTTCTGCAAAAACCAACAAGCTAACAGATACTATTTGCTAAACCAAAGGCATGATTGGCTAGGGTTTGTTCCAATGATTCCAACGGTACAAAATTTGCAAATTTTGGACGTGTGGATCGAAAGTTACAAAGGTTTGAAATTGCAACTTAAATCTGATTTCCAAATTCTGTTTTAAACAAACTGGCGACACGCGTCGCAATCTCATTGGACGGTACCGGTTCGGCCGGATCGGCGTTGCGGTGCGTTGGATCTAATTAGATCGTGCGGTCCAGAGGGCGTACCCTTTCGCGGTTAAGTGATTCTATCGTGCTCGCCCGATCTAGATCGAACGGCTCTAACTGCCTTGCCAAAAGCTGGCGGCGCTAAGACAACGGCGAGCGGCGGAGCGGCCAGGTAGTGGCGGCACTGGCGTTGCAGGAAGCGAAAAAGGGAGGGAGTAAGCTCACCAGATTCGCAGGAGGCTGGGGAAGTTCTTCGTGTGGTCGTCAGGGCAAGGGGCGCTCTGATACATCTGCGATTGCTCGCCGGAGTAGAGAACCACGTCAGGTGGTTACATCCCACGGTCGGTCTTTGTGGTTCACGAGATGACAAACAGAGGACTTGGTTAGTTGCGCAAGACCAAGACAAAGATGCTTGCGTGATCGAGAAGGCGCGGGGCGGTCAGTGTTTACCGGGGGAGGTCGTCGGAGAGGTTGCAGACGCGACGGCGTTCGGAAGCTTGTCATAGCCGACGCTCTGGGCGCCTGCGTCGAAAATCTTGGGAGATGCGCTAAGGAGTGGTGAGTCTCCTAGTGTGCTCAGGGAGGCACGAGGCGGTGTCGAGTCGCCGGAATCGGCACCGGACCTCTTCGGAACAGAGGGTGGTCTCTGGCGAAATTTGGCAGCCTGAGGGCGAGTCGAGGTGGGGCGACAGAGGGGAAAGGAGGAGGAGGCGCTGGCGATTAATAGCGTGCAGTCACGACGAGGTTAAGGCGCGTCATTACTGCGAATTGAAGCCGCGACATCAACGGCAGAAACGGCCGGCGTGGTCGCCGCGAGGAAGAAGGAGGAGTGGAAAAGTGGGGTCCGCTGGTCAGTGGGAAAGGAGCGAGGGGAGGGTCCACTGGTCATTGGTTCTGAATTCGAATCTTTGGGTGCGAATCGTTTTTCTTCCGGGAGGAATAGCTGGGCTGGTTCTGGGCCTTAGTGGGCTGCTGGGTTAGGTCAGGTCCAAATCCATTTTTTTTTCTGTCTGCTGGCTTTTCTTTTTCTATAACTATTTCCTGTTTTGAAATTCAAACAACCAAACATCATTCAAATTGGTTCAAACAATTTCCAAGCTTTGTGACTTTGAATTTGGTTACATTCGAGTATAAACCAAATTCCACAGCCAAAATTAATAATTTTATTTTAGGTCCATTATTAATTAATAAACAGACCATTGCTATTCAATCAAAATATAATTTGATGTTTATTTGAAAACTCCATTTTGAAATCTAATTATTTCCAAAACCAAATCAGTAGGTTTTATTTGGGAATAAAATACTTAGAAAACTTATCTTTAAATAAATAAGTTTTGTTATTTTGGAAATAGTAAAACCTTTATTAATAAAACTTGGATTATTAAATCCTTATTGATTTTATTAAATAAACTCTTACTATTTTATCAAAACAAAATGTTTTATTTCCAAACCTTGGTTAAGTCTTAATTTGGCTTTGTGAAATAATTTCTTATTTTAAAATACTTCCTTTTCTTTTGGAAGTTAAATCCTTTTATCTAAATGATTCAAAATAGTAATTCCAAATATTTTATTTTCCTTTTATAAATGTTTAACCTTTTAAATCCCAAATAGGTTTGAAGTTCCATTTAAATTCAAAAAGTTTCTTCTGGCCCTGAAAATCAAACAAAGTTTTATTTTATTCATTTATTTTCACATTACAAGATTTGGAAAATCTTGGGATGTGACATTAATAAACAGACCATTGCTATTCAATCAAAATATAATTTGATGTTTATTTTAAAACTCCATTTTGAAATCTAATTATTTCCAAAACCAAATCAGTAGGTTTTATTTGGGAATAAAATACTTAGAAAACTTATCTTTAAATAAATAAGTTTTGTTATTTTGGAAATAGTAAAACCTTTATTAATAAAACTTGGATTATTAAATCCTTATTGATTTTATTAAATAAACTCTTACTATTTTATCAAAACAAAATGTTTTATTTCCAAAGCTTGGTTAAGTCTTAATTTGGCTTTGTGAAATAATTTCTTATTTTAAAATCCTTCCTTTTCTTTTGGAAGTTAAATCCTTTTATCTAAATGATTCAAAATAGTAATTCCAAATATTTTATTTTCCTTTTATAAATGTTTAACCTTTTAAATCCCAAATAGGTTTGAAGTTCCATTTAAATTCAAAAAGTTTCTTCTGGCCCTGAAAATCAAACAAAGTTTTATTTTATTCATTTATTTTCACATTACAAGATTTGGAAAATCTTGGGATGTGACAGTCCAAGTTCCTTGCAATTATAGCATTCCAACTGGCTAATATCTTTCTTCCTGAAAGTGTCATGTTGGTTCTGACCAAGGTCATCTCCGTTGTCAGTATCATTTCCATTATTATCACTTCCATTGTTATTGTGGTGATACTGATGTGGTTCAGAATCTTCCTTGCTCTTTTTGAATGAACGCTTCTTTTGTGATGATCTTGAGTGATTCTTGAGTTTATGCTTCCTCTTTCTGTTCTCAACTTGATTCATCTTGGTTTCCAAAATGGTGTCTTTGTCACAGAGTGATTGATAAGTTGGGACATAGGCAACAGCTAGCTGCAGGTTCAACTCATCATTAAGTCCTTCAAGAAATTTCTCCTTTCTCTTAGCATCTGTGTCAACTTCATCCGGTGCATATCATGCCAGATTGTTGAATTCTTCAATATACACAACCACACTGAGGTGACGCTGTTTAAGATTGTGAAACTCCTTTTTCTTCAAGTACATCACTCCAGGTGAGATGTGAGTTGTACGGAAACCATCCTCAAAAATAGCCCAAGTCACATCCTCAAGGGAAGTGGTGATCTGAAAGTTGTCCCACCATGTTACTGCTGGTCCTTCAAGTAGAAATGCTGCAAACCTTACTTTTTCCTCGTCGGTGCAGCCAACAGTCACTAAGTCCTTATTCACCGAACGTAACCAGTCATTGGCTTCCATTGGATCAGTTGTTCCAGAGAATCTTGCAGGCCTAAGTTTCAGAAACTTGGTGAGCATATCATGTGCTGGAGGATTATTCTGATTGTTGTTGTTGTTGTTGTTGTTCTGATTCTGTATGAATGTGGTCATCTCCTGCATCAGTTGTGTCTGAGCTGTCATCATCTGCTGCATCTCAGGGGTGATATTGTTGTTTTGGTTGGGGTTGGCACGATGGGGAGGCATCTGTTGGTTTGATAGGGATAAGTGATTATGGATAGGTCTAAAGAAGTTTTAACACACAATTCAAAACAACCAAGTTCAATCAAACCATCAATCAATCAACAAGCAACTATTCACTTAACAACTTATGAGCTTAACTCATGAGTTGAAGGAACAACATTTTTTGTTGAAATAATTAAATTAGTGTAGTCATACCTCATAGGTCAATATGATCCATACACTAACATGATATCAATGTTTTGGTAGGCAATCTAATGTCTCTTGGTTTTCACTTGTAGTACTTAGTGATGTCTAAGTTGAAGTCCTTGGTGGAACTAAAGTTGAAGTCATTGGTCATGGTGAAGGCTTTGTCCATCAAGATGAAAAGGAAGGATTGTAGAATCAAAACCAAAATGGTTGAGGAAAGAGTTTACAAGATTGTGTGTAAATAAGTTTGAACAAATACAACTCCTATTTTTCTAAGGGGTTTTGTCCAATCCTAGGGTTACAATCCTACAGGCAACACAGTGCTCTGATACTATTTGTAAGGTTCCCAACCTTTAATAAGGTAGAGATCCCTGTGTTTACAATGCTAGTCCCTGGATCAATAGCTAGCATCCACAGTTAAGATGTAATATCAAGAAACAAAGGTCATAATACAACTTTATAACCAGGATTAAAATAATTCATTACATCTTACATAGCTCATTTGGCTATCTCATTACATTGCAGCAGAATATTTATAAAGCATGGAGTCCTTCATCTTCAAAGTGCCACAGGCAGTCATGTTGGTTGTAGACTTGTAATCCTATTCAACAAACTTTACTAACATCAAACAAACCTGCAACATGATAAGTTGCAGCCACAAGGGTCAATACATTTGAATTGTATTGGCAAGTTTCACTACTATGTAGAAATAAGTGGATCCTATCATTACATGCATATTTTGCTAAGTGGGGTTAGGCTCATTTGCAGAAAGCAATATAGTTTTATCCTATATTTTCAAAATAGTTTTGATCTTTGTCAAATCTTTCTGAACTCCTTGGAAAACTCCAAGTGCTTCTAATCCCTTGTTATCACCATCAAGTTTTAACTTTGAGAAATTGGAATGTCGAGATCTTCCATAGCTTCAGGCCTTAGTTGCTCAGAGTTGTCCATAACCGGGGACACGGCTAAGTACTTAGAATTTGATCTTTTGCAGAAGTTGTACACTTTACCCACATGACACAATCTCGTCTTGATGCCACCAGTGGCCGCTGGATAGGTACTCACCAAAATGGGGTACTGGCAGATCGTGAATGTGACAAAGTCTTTCCATAGGAGTCCTCCCAATACACAATGCTAGCTTGTCAACCAGGCACCAATGTAGGGATAAATTTCCTTACACAATTCTAGTTAACCTGAAGATGCCAATGCATGTGTCTTCCACTATGTAGTTGACTAAGCCAGAGCCCATTTAGCATGTGGCTGTACACGGAAGCCACTATACGAGAAACATGTTCAATCTCTAATTCCATGTTTGGTTTTCTTATAGTGCACATACAAAAGAGATAGCCATATAAACATGGTTCCTTTTATTTGCCACCTTGTCCAATCTTGAGTATCCTTGTCCACCCAGGTGGTTCATTGAGTACTTGTTTTATTATATAAAACTTATATCTTTTCAACTCTTCATATAATCATAACATGTATCCCATCCCAAATATATAACAGGGCTAAGCATACTACAACTACAATGTTTTCACTAAGGAATATATAAGGGTATCCTATTAGGATTTAGCATAGCATAAAATATAGTAGTCCTTATCATGCATGTTTCAAAAATCCACTAAGTGTAATGAAAATAGTAGGACTTGGATGATAGTGTCACTTTCCTTTTTAGTAGAGAATGTTGGTTCACTTCTTGATCTTGCAAATATCACACTCTTCTAACTTCACTACAATTCAATCAAACAAACACAATTTCAACTAGCATTCAAACCATTTCTCACACATAAAATAACAAAAACAAGGTCATGCATGCAAGCATGCAAAAGATAGTTTTATTTGCAAAAGTGGTTTCCACTAGGCTCTAAATATTATAAAGTTCAAAGTGGTCCTTTACTAAAGTGGTAAAACCATTTGCAAAAGGTTTCATCTCATAAACCAAATATTATGATAAGGTGATATTTTATGTAGTTGAAAATATCTTTTAGCAAAGTAATGATTTTATATGGTTCATCAAATAAGTTGTTAATTCACAAAACTTGGTGTTTAGGGTCAGAAGGTTTGAATCAAATCATTTCCCAAAGGTTTCACTCAAAAATCATTTCTAAATCATAATCAATATTTTTATTTGACAAGAAATGAGCTAATTCAATTATTTATTCCTTATCTTCACAAAATACATTTTTAAATCCATAAGTTGGTTCCTATGGTCAGTAGGTTCAAAACAAACCATTTTGCAAAGATTTCACCTTAAAATTATATCTAGAACAATTTTTATATTCAAAATAAGCTTACACAAGTTTCTGCAAATTCAACCAATTTTCCGGAAGGAAAACATTAAACAAAAATAATGGTTGCAAAGTACTTGTTCTGCTGATTCCATTGATATAAAATTTGCAAAATTTGGACGTGTAGAACTAAAGTTATGAATTTTACAAGTTTGCATATCTAATAGATTCTATTTTCTGTTTTTAAACCAAACCATGTCCACGTGGCGTGTTTCTATTGGACGGTACCGCTTCGTGCGGATCAGCCTCTCTGGACCACAGGACTTCACTTAAATCGCACGGCGCAGATCGAGTGATACCCCTTCGTCTAGATCTAATCTTAGCCAGACGATCGAGATCCAACGGGCACAGAGCGTTGGACCAAGGATAAGGGCGGCGCGGTGGCGGCGTGGCGCTCAGCTACGGCGGAGCCAGCGTCTGAGACGCAAGTGAGACAGGGGAGTAGCTTACAGCGTTCGCGTGGTCGAGGTGAAGCTCGAGGTGCTGTCTGCTAGTCGAGGGGCGCACCGAAGAGGCGACGATTGCTCGCCGGAGTGTGCAGCGGTGTCGGGTGTCTCTGGAGGTCGTTGGGGGCGAGGTTTGAGGGCGAGCTAAGACAAACGGAGCACATGATTAGACGCGCACTGTCCTGGGTATCTTGGGAGCATCAACAGGAGGTGCTGGGGCAGTCTTGAGCTTACCAGGGGTTCGTCGGAGCGATGGAAGACGGCGGTGCACGCTCAGGTGATGACGAAGCCGAGCCTACGGTGCTTGCGCAGGCTAACCAGCAGCACTGGGAGATGCGCCAGGAGGTGGGGAGCAAGGCTGCGTGCAGTGGGAGGCGAGGGGCGGCGAGGTTTGGCCGGAATCGGTTGCGAAGCTCGTCGGGGAAGTGGCGTTGCCGGCAGAAATCCAGGCAGCCTGGGGGCAGAGATGGTGGGGTGAGCGAGGGGAATGAGAGAGGAGAGGCAGGCGCATAAGTATGCGTGGTCGGGGGCGAGAATAACGCAGGCAATAACTCGAATACATCGCCAGAGTTAATGGCAGAAACGGCGAGGGGACGTGGTCGCGAGGGAGACGATGATGAGGTGGCCAGTGGGGTCCGTTGTCAGCGAGAGTGAGGGAGGGAAAGATGGGGCCAGTGTCGTGACTCAGCCAGTGCGGCAGAAAAAAACGATTTGGGGAAGATGGGCTACGAGTGGGCTTGCTGGGCCTATTAGCTGGGCTGTTTTGTTTCACTTTTTTATACTGAAAGCTTTTTCTTTTTCTATTTGGAATTTCTGTTTTGATTTTTCAAACAAATAATTCAAACTCCAATTCATATCAAACCACCACGAAACTTTGTATTGATTTTAATTCTGTTTAACAACATAATCCAAAGTCCAAAAAAATAAAAATAATTCTTTTATTCTTTTAGGATCTATTAATAACTAAATAAATAGACCTTAGTCTTTATTTCAAATAGGGTTTAATTTGTTTTAAATCTCTATTTGAAATCTAAAATAATACCAAAACCATTTCAGTAGGTTTTATTTGGTAATATAAAACACATGGAATTCTTATTTAAAATACTTTAACAAGTTTTAGTGTTTATTTAAAAATGGGAAAAGCCTTTACTGAAATAAAATTGGATATTAATAAATCCTTATTATTTTATTTAAATAAACCTTTACTCTTTTTATCAATAGAAATATTTTATTTCAAAAGCTTGGCCAAGATTTAATTTGCCTCTATAAAATAATCCTTATTTATATTTCTACCTTTGCTTTTGAAAACCATATCTTTTTATTAAAAGATCCAAAAATAGTGATTCCAACTATTATAATTTTTATTTATTAATTGTTTATATTTTTAAATCCCTTTAGGATTTTATTTGATCAAAATAGGTTTTGATGTTTCCAATTGGAATCAAAATCTTTCTTCTCACCCTAAATTTCAACAAAATTTTATTTTGTTTATTTATTTTTCACATTTCAAAATTTGGAAAATTTTGGGATGTGACAGGCTACCACCCTTAAAAGAAATGTCGTCCCGAGATTTGGGAAGGCTAGGGTTACAAGTTGTCTTGAAGACAACTAGGGTACTACCACCCTTAAAAGAAAGTCTCACAGGGTTACATTGATGGTTCACTTGACTATGAGTTCAACACTTGATATCCTAACAAGGAATCCTTATTTGACTCAATGAGTTAACTAGTTCCTGATATCCGCTTCTTCTATCTCTTCAAAGTTCCATCCATATCAATGTGGTTCACATGTCCTTTTTGGGTCACATTGGAGTCATTTCCATTGGCTCTTCTAGCATCCTTTTTCTTTTTCTTCTTAGGACAGTCTGATGCATAGTGTCCAAGTTCCTTGCAATTATAGCATTGCAACTGGCTAATATCTTTCTTCCTGAAAGTGTCATGTTGGTTCTAACCAAGGTCATCTCTGTTGTCAGTATCATTTCCATTATTATCACTTCCATTGTTATTGTGGTGATACTGATGTGGTTCAGAATCTTCCTTGTTCTTTTTGAATGAACGCTTCTTTTGTGATGATCCTGAGTGATTCTTGAGTTTATGCTTCCTCTTTCTGTTCTGAACTTGATTCATCTTGTTTTCCAAAATGGTGGCTTTGTCACAGAGTGATTGATAAGTTGGGACATAGGCAACAGCTAGCTGCAGGTTCAACTCATCATTAAGTCCTTCAAGAAATTTCTCCTTTCTCTTAGCATCTGTGTCAACTTCATCCGGTGCATATCATGCCAGATTGTTGAATTCTTCAATATACTCAGCCACACTGAGGTGACGCTGTTTCAGATTGTGAAACTCCTTTTTCTTCAAGTACATCACTCCAGGTGAGATGTGAGTTTGTACGGAAACCATCCTCAAAAATAGCCCAAGTCACATCCTCGAGGGAAGTGGTGATCTGAAAGTTGTCCCACCATGTTGCTGCTGGTCCTTCAAGAAGAAATGCTGCAAACCTTACTTTTTCCTCGTCGGTGCAGCCAACAGTCACTAAGTCCTTATTCACCAAACGTAACCAGTCATTGGCTTCCATTGGATCAGTTGTTCCAGAGAATCTTGCAGGCCTAAGTTTCAGAAACTTGGTGAGCATATCATGTGTTGGAGGATTATTCTGATTGTTGTTGTTGTTGTTGTTGTTGTTGTTCTGATTCTGTATGAATGTGGTCATCTCCTGCATCAGTTGTGTCTGAGCTGTCATCATCTGCTGCATCTCAGGGGTGATATTGTTGTTTTGGTTGGGGTTGGCACGACGGGGAGGCATTTGTTGGTTTGATAGGGATAAGTGATGATGGATAGGTCTAAAGAAGTTTTAACACACAATTCAAAGCAACCAAGTTCAATCAAGCCATCAATCAATCAACAAGCAACTATTCACTTAACAACTTATGAGCTTAACTCATGAGTTGAAGGAACAACAAGTTTTCTTGAAATAATTAACTTAGTGTAGTCATACCTCATAGGTCAATATGATCCATACACTAACATGATATCAATGTTTTGGTAGGCAATCTAATGTCTCTTGGTTTTCACTTGTAGTCCTTAGTGATGTATAAGTTGAAGTCGTTGGTGGAACTAAAGTTGAAGTCATTGGTCATGGTGAAGGCTTTGTCCATCAAGTTGAAAAGGAAGAGATGTAGAATCAAAACCAAAATGGTTGAGGAAAGAGTTTACAAGATTGTTTGTAAATAAGTTTAAACAAATACAACTCCTATTTTTCTAAGGGGTTTTGTCCAATCCTAGGGTTACAATCCTACAGGCAACAAAGTGCTATGATACCATCTGTAAGGTTCCCAACCTTTAATAAGGTAGAGATCCTTGTGTTTACAATGCTAGTCCCTGGATCAATAGCTAGCATCCACAGTTAAGATGTAATATCAAGAAACAAAGGTCATAATACAACATTATAACCAGGATTAAAATAATTCATTACATCTTACATAGCTCATTTGGCTATCTCATTACATTGCAGCAGAATATCTATAAAGCATGGAGTCCTTCATCTTCAAAGTGCCACAGTCAGTCATGTTGGTTGTAAACTTGTAATCCTATTCAACAAACTTTACTAACATCAAACAAACCTGCAACATGATAAGTTGCAGCCACAAGGGTCAATACATTTGAATTGTATTGGCAAGTTTCACTACTATGTAGAAATAAGTGGATCCTATCATTACATGCATATTTGGCTAAGTGGGGTTAGGCTCATTTGCAGAGAGCAATATAGTTTTATCCTATCTTTTCAAAATAGTTTTGATCTTTTCAAATCTTTCTGAACTCCTTGGAAAACTCCAAGTGCTTCTAATCCCTTATTGTCACCATCAAGTTTTAACTTTGAGAAATTGGAATGTCGAGACCTTCCATAGCTTCAGGCCTTAGTTGCTCAGAGTTGTCCATAACCGGGGACACGGCTAAGTACTTAGAATTTGATCTTATGCAGAAGTTGTACACTTTACCCACATGACACAATCTCGTCTTGATGCCACCAGTGGCCGCTGGATAAGTACTCACCAAAATGGAGTACTGGCAGATCGTGAATGTGACAAAGTCTTTCCATAGGAGTCCTCCCAATACACAATGCTAGCTTGTCAACCAGGCACCTATGTAGGGATAAATTTCCTTACACAATTCTAGTTAACCCGAAGATGCCAATGCATGGGTCTTCCACTATGTAGTTGACTAAGCCAGAGCCCATTTAGCATGTGGCTGTACACGGAAGCCACTATACGAGAAACATGTTCAATCTCTAAGTCCATGGGTGGTTTTCTTCTAGTGCACATACAAAAAGAGATAGCCATGTAAACATGGTTCCATTTATTCCCACCTTGTCCAATCTTGAGTATCCTTGTCCACCCAGGTGTTTCATTGAGTACTTGTTTTATTATATAAAACTTATATCTTTTCAACTCTTCATATAATCATAACATGTATCCCATCCCAAATATATAGCAGGGCAAAGCATACTACAACTACAATGTTTTCACTAAGGAATATATAAGGGTATCCTATTAGGATTTAGCATAGCATAAAATATAGTATCCTTATCATGCATTTTTCAAAAATCCACTAAGTGTAATGCAAATAGTACGACTTGGATGATAGTGTCACTTGCCTTTTTAGTAGAGAATGTTGGTTCACTTCTTGATCTTGCAAATATTACACTCTTCTAACTTCACTATAATTCAATCAAAGAAACACAATTTCAACTAGCATTCAAACCATTTCTCACACATTAAGTAACAAAAACAAGGTCATGCATGCAAGCATGCAAAAGATAGTTTTATTTGCAAAAGTGGTTTCCACTAGGCTCTAAATATTATAAAGTTGAAAGTGGTCCTTTACTAAAGTGGTAAAACCATTTGCAAAAGGTTTCATCTCATAAACCAAATATTATGATAAGGTGATATTTTATGTAGTTGAAAATATCTTTTAGCAAATTAATGATTTTATATGGTTCATCAAATAAGTTGTTAATTCACAAAACTTGGTGTTTAGGGTCAGAAGGTTTGAATCAAATAATTTCCCAAAGGTTTCACTCAAAAATCATTTCTAAATCATAATCAATATTTTTATTTGACAAGAAATGAGCTAATTCAATTATTTATTCCTTATCTTCACAAAATAATTTTTTAAATCCATAAGTTGGTTCCTATGGTCAGTAGGTTCAAAACAAACCATTTTGCAAAGATTTCATTGTAAAATTATATCTAGAACAATTTTTATATTCAAAATAAGCTTACACAAGTTTCTACAAATTCAACCAATTTTCCAGAAGCAAAACATTAAAAAAAAGCATGGTTGCAAAGTACTTGTTCTTCTGATTCCATTGATATAAAATTTGCAAAATTTGGACGTGTAGAACTAAAGTTATGAATTTTACAAGTTTGCATATCTAATAGATTCTATTTTCTATTTTTAAACCAAACCATGTCCACGTGGCGTGTTTACATTGGATTGCATCGTGCATGCGGATCAGCCTCTCTGGACCGCAGGATTTCACTTAAATCGCCGGTGCAGATCGGTGATACCCTTCGTCTAGATCTAATCTTAGCGACGTTCGAGATCCAAGCACGCAGGCGTTGGACCAAGGATCTGGCGGCGCCGCTGCTCACGCTCTGGAGCCAGCGTCTGAGGCAAGGAGGAGGAGTAGCTTACAGCGTTCGCGTGGTCGAGGTGAAGCTCGAGGTGCTGTCTGCTAGTCGAGGGGAGCACCGGAGAGGCGACGATTGCTCGCCGGAGTGTGCAACGGCGTCGGGTGTCTCTGGAGGTCGTCGGGGGCGAGGTTTGAGGGCGACCTAAGACAAACGGAGCACATGATTAGACGCGCACTGTCCTGGGGATCTTGGGAGCATCAACAGGAGGTGCTGGGGCAGTCTTGAGCTTACCAGGGGTTCGTCGGAGCGATGGCAGACGGCTACGCACGCTCAGGTGATGACGAAGTCGAGGCTACGGTGCTCGCGCAGGCTAACCAGCGGCACTGGGAGATGCGCCAGGAGGTGGGGAGCAAGGCTGCGTGTAGTGGGAGGCGAGGGGCGGCGAGGTTTGGCCATAATTGGTTGCGAAGCTCGTCGGGGCAGTGGCGTTGCCGGCAGAAATCCAAGCATCCTGGGGGCAGAGATGGTGGGGTGAGCGAGGGGAATGAGAGAGGAGAGGCAGGCGCTTAAGTATGCATGGTCGGGGGCGAGAATAACACAGGCAATAACTCGAATTCATCACCGGAGTTAATGGCGGAAACATCGAGGGGACGTGGTCGTGAGGGAGACGATGATGAGGTGGCCAGTGGGGTCCGTTGTCAGCGAGAGTGAGGGAGGGAAAGATGGGGCCAGTGTATCGTGACTCGTGTCTTTGGTGAAAACGATTATTGGGGAAGATGGGCTACGAGTGCGCTTGCTGGGCCTATTAGCTGGGCTGTTTTGTTTCACTTTTTTTATACTGAAAGCTTTTTCTTTTTCTATTTGGAATTTCTGTTTTGATTTTTCAAACAAATAATTCAAACTCCAATTCATATCAAACCACCACGAAACTTTGTATTGATTTTAATTCTGTTTAACAACATAATCCAAAGTCCAAAAAAATAAAAATAATTCTTTTATTCTTTTAGGATCTATTAATAACTAAATAAATAGACCTTAGTCTTTATTTCAAATAGGGTTTAATTTGTTTTAAATCTCTATTTGAAATCTAAAATAATACCAAAACCATTTCAGTAGGTTTTATTTGGTAATATAAAACACATGGAATTCTTATTTAAAATACTTTAACAAGTTTTAGTGTTTATTTAAAAATGGGAAAAGCCTTTACTGAAATAAAATTGGATATTAATAAATCCTTATTATTTTATTTAAATAAACCTTTACTCTTTTTATCAATAGAAATATTTTATTTCAAAAGCTTGGCCAAGATTTAATTTGGCTCTATAAAATAATCCTTATTTATATTTCTACCTTTGCTTTTGAAAACCATATCTTTTTATTAAAAGATCCAAAAATAGTGATTCCAACTATTATAATTTTTATTTATTAATTGTTTACCTTTTTAAATCCCTTTAGGATTTTATTTTATCAAAATAGGTTTTGATGTTTCCAATTGGAATCAAAAAGTTTCTTCTCACCCTAAATTTCAACAAAATTTTATTTTGTTTATTTATTTTTCACATTTAAAAATTTTGGAAAATTTTGGGATGTGACAATAAAACACGAAAAGGATGAGTTTTAGGTCATATCTCTCAAGCATGTATCAGGTCTTAAGGTCATTGTAAATCGCCCTAGAATCCCAAAACAATGGGCAATAGCTCATTAAAACGACCATAAAACATAGAAACTACGAGTTTTTAGTCATATATCTCAAACATGTAGCAGGTCCAACAGGCCTTGCAAATCCAACTGGAACCCAAAAACTGTGGGCAACAGCTCAAGAAAATGGCAATAAACACGAAAACGACGAGTTTTTGTCATAACTCTCAAACATGTATCGTGTCTTAAGGTCATTGAAAATCGTCCTAGAACCCCAAACCTGTGGTCAATAGCTCATGAAAATTGCCATAAAACACAAAAACAACAAGTTTTTGGTTATATCTCTCAAACAAGTAAGTGTTATTACGAGGCATGCAAATTAAATCCACTTGCAACCAAACAACTGTGGGCACTAACTCATGAAAATGACCATAAAACACGAAAACGGTGATATTTTGGTCATAACTCTCAAACTTGTATCGGGTCTTAAGGTTGATGTAAATCGCCCTAAAACCATAAAACTGTGGGCAATAACTCATGAAAACGGCCATCAAACATAAAAGCGATGAGTATTTGGTCATAACTCTCAAACATGTATCAGGTGCTAAGGTCGTTGTAAATTGCCCTGGAACCCCAAAACAGTGGGCAATGCCTCATGAAAACGGCCATAAAATGCGAAAACTACGAGTTTTTAGTCATATATCTTAAACATGTAATGAGTCCTACATGCCTTGCAAATCCAACTGGAACCCAAAAATTGTGGGTAACAACTCATGAAAATGGCCATCAACACGAAAATGACGAGTTTTTGTCCATAACTCTCAAACATGTATCGGGTCTTAAGGTTGTTGTAAATCGCCCTGGAATCCCAAACTTGTGGGCAATAGCTCATGAAAACAGCCATAAAACGCGAAAACGACAAGTTTCTGGTCATATCTCTCAAATAAATAAATGTTCTTACAAGGCATGCAAATCGACCTGGAACCCAAAAACTATGGGCACTAACTCATGAAAACGACCATAAAACACGAAAAAGACGAGTTTTTGGTCATAACTCTCAAACATGTATTGGGTCTTAAGGTTGCTGTAAATCGCCCTAAAACCATAAAACTGTTGGAGATATGCCCTAGAGGCAATAATAAATGTAGTTATTATTATATCTTTGTGTTTATGATAAATGTTTACATTCATGCTATAATAGTATTGACGAGGAAACATTAATACTTGTGTGATTTGTAAACTAAATTAGAGTCCCTAGTAAAGCCTCTTCATAATACTAGCTTGTTGGTTAATAGATGATTGTGGTTTCCCTATCATGAACATTGAGATGTTATTAACAAGAAGATCATATCATTAGGAGAATGGTATGATGGACATACTCCTATAGGTAAACGTAGCATAAAGATCAAGTCATTTTAATAGTTCAATTGCTATAAGCTTTCTGATACATAGTAACCTAATTCCTTCGACCATGAGATCATGCTTATCACCATCACCGGAAGGATGCTTTGATGACATCAAACACCACACTGTAACTAGGTGGATATAAAGGTGGCATTGAGTGTTCGGAAAGTATGGGTTGAGACACATGGATCAAGAGTGGGATTTGTCCATCCATATGACGGATAGATATACTCTGGACCCTTTCGCTGGAATGCCATCCAATTAGCTTGCAAGCATGTGACTGGCTCACAAGGGATCACATACCACGGGAACGAGAAAAGAGTACTTATCGGTAACAAGGTTGAACTAGGTATGCCGAGATGCCGACGATCAAAATCTCGGATAATTAAACTATCGTGAGACAAAGGGAAATTGGTATCGTATGTAAGTGGTTCATTCGATCGCAAAGTAACCGTAGAAATATGTGGGAGCCATATGAATTTCCAGATTCCTCTATTGGTTATTGTTCGGATAAGTGTCTCGATCATGTTCGCATAATTCACGAGCCGTAGGGAGACACACTTAAGGATTCGATGTTGTTGAGTAGTTATGGAATGATGAGTAAGAGACTGGATGTTGTTCAGAGTCTCGGATGGGATCCGGGATATCACGAGGAGATCCGGAATGGTCCGGAGAATAAGATTCATATAAGGAATGTCATGTTTCGGAGTTGGGGAATAATTCCGGTGATATCATCGGGAATGTTCTAGAAGGTTCCGGAAGGTCCGGCACTCTGGAGGGGAAGGGTACATGAATGTGTCATGACAATGTGGAATGGTTGCATCATGTACTAGGTCACATGGCTGGGCAAAATAAAGGGAGAAATCAAATCCTAGTTTAAAAGTCAAATGCCAATTTGAAAAGTCAAGCAACAAGTTTGCTTGGTGGAGGGAGAGTAGGAAACCTACTTGGGGAGGAGTTCCTCTCCCTCCACCCGCCGGCCAAGGAGGCCGACTTGGGGGAGGACTCCCTCCTCCCAAGCCGCGCCCTCCCACCTATAAAAGGAGGGGCAGGTCTGCCCCTCTTCCCTACACCTCTCACACCCCAAAACCCTAACCCTAAGCCGCCGGCGCCACCACCCCTGTTGCTGCCGCCACCTAGGGCACCATCAACTCGCGAGTTGGGGTGATCCCAAACCCTAGCCGCCGGCTACACTCTCCCCTTGGTGCCCCCTAAACCCTAGATCTCCAAGGCCTCTCTCATAGTCCACCATACTCGCTCCGGCTTAAGGCTAAGCCCTGCGAGATCTCCCCTCTACTTTCGGTACCACGCCGTCGTGCTGCCGGAATCGCGTGGAGAGTGCTACAACCTCATTTTCTTTGGAACAAGGAGAGGAAGGTCTTCATCGAAAATCGAACGTGTGACCAAGCTGAAGCCGCCTTGGGATCGCTTGTGGAAGGATCGTCTACGCGATCTTGAGATCGGCAAGAGTATGACTACATCACCCACGAGAATCTGCTCTCGTTAACCGCTTTGGAATCTTCGAGGGTGAGTCCTCTATCGACTCGTTGCTACAATCTAGTAGATAGATCTTGGCTTGTTTGTTTGCATGCGGTAGAAATTTTTTGTTTTCCATGCTATGAACCCCTACAAAAACTGTGGGCAATAACTAATGAAAACGGCCATAAAACGTGAAAATGACGATTTTCTGGTCATATCTCTCAAACATGGAAGGGCTCTTACGAGGCATGCAAATCCTCCTGGAACCAAAAACGGTAGGTAGTAACTCATGAAAACGGCCATAAAACACGAAAAAGACGAGTTTTAGTCATATCTCTCAAACATGTATCAGGTCTTAAGGTCATTGTAAATCGCCCTGGAACCCCAAAATAGTGGGCAATAGCTCATGAAAACAGCCATAAAACATAGAAACTACGAGTTTTTAGTCATATATCTCAAACATGTAGCAGGTCCTATAGGCCTTGCAAATCCAACTAGAACCCAAAAACTATAGGCAACTACTCATGAAAATGGCAATAAAGACAAAAACGACGAGTTTTTGGTCATAACTCTCAAACATGTATCACTTCTTAAGGTTGTTGTAAATCGCCCCGGAACCCCAAACCTGTGGGCAATAGCTCATGAAAACGGCCATAAAACACAAAAACAACAAGTTTTTGTCATATCTTTCAAACAACTAAGTATTCTTACGAGGCAGGCAAATCCACCAGGAACCCAAAAACTGTGGGCACTAAGTCATGAAAACAACCATAAAACACGAAAACGATGAGTTTTTGGTCATAACTTCCAGACTTGTATCGGTTCTTAAGGTTGCTGTAAATATCCCTTAAACCATAAAACTATGAGCAATAACTCATGAAAACGGCCATAAAACGCAAAAACGATGAGTTTCTGGTCATATCTCTCAAACATGTAAGGGCTCTTACGAGGCATGCAAATCCTCCTCGAACCAAAAACGATGGGTAGTAACTCATGAAAACGACCATGAAACACGAAAACGTCGAGCTTTAGTCATATCTCTCAAACATGTATCAGATCTTAAGGTCGATGTAAATCGCCCTGGAACCCCAAAACAGTGGGCAATACCTCATGAAAATGGCCATAAAAGGCAGAAACTACGAGTTTTTAGTCATATATCTCAAACATGTAGCAGGTCCTACAGGCCTTGCAAATCCAACTGGAACCCAAAAACTATGGGCAAGAGCTCATGAAAATGGCAATAAACACGAATGACGAGTTTTTGGTCATAACTCTCAAACATGTATCGGGTCTTAAGGTCGTTGAAAATCGCCCTAGAACCCCAAACTTGTGGGCAATATCTCATGAAAACAACCATAAAACACGAAAACGACAAGTTTCTGGTCATATCTCTCAAACAACTAAATGTTCTTACAAGGCATGCAAATCCACCTGGAGCCCAAAAACTGTGGGCACTAACTCATGAAAACGACCATAAAACACGAAAACAACAAGTTTTTAGTCATAACTCTCAAACATGCATCGGGTCTTAAGGTTGATATAAATCGCCCTAAAACCATAAAACTATGGGCAATAACTCATGAAAACGGCCATCAAACGTGAAAGCGATGAGTTTTTGGTCATATCTCTCCAACATGTATCGGATCTTAAAGTTGCTGTAAATCGCCCTGAAACCACAAAATTGTGGGCAATAGCTCATGAAAACGGCCATAAAACATGAAAACGATGATTTTCTGGTCATATCCCTCAAACATGGAAGGGCTCTTACGAGGCATGCAAATCCTCCTAGAATAAAAAACTAGGGGCAGTAACTCATGAAAACGACCATAAAACACGAAAACGACGAGTTTTTTGTCATAACTCTCAAACATATATCAGGTTTTAAGGTCGTTGCAAATCGCCCTGGAACCCCAAAATAGTGGGCAATAGCTCATGAAAACGGCCATAAAACGTAGAAACTACGAGTTTTTATTCATATATCTCAAACATGTAGCAGGTCCTACATGCCTTGCAAATCCAACTGGAACCCAAAAACTGTGAGCAACAGCTCATGAAAATGGCAATAAACACGAAAACGACGAGTTTTTGGTAATAACTCTCAAACATGTATCCCGTCTTAAGGTCGTTGTAAATCATCCTGGAACCCCAAACCTGTGGGCAATATCTCATGAAAACGGCCATAAAAAGCGAAAACAACATGTTTTTGGTCATATCTCTCAAACAAGTAAGTGTTCTTACGACGCATGCAAATCCACCTGGAACCCAAAAACTGTGGGCACTAACTCATGAAAACGAGCATAAAACACGAAAACGACTATATTTTGGTCATAACTCTCAAACATGTATCGGTTCTTAAGGTTGATGTAAATCGCCCTAAAACCATAAAACTGTGGGCAATAACTCGTGAAAACGGCCATCAAACACAAAAGCGACGAGTTTTTGGTCATATCTCTCCAACATGTATCAGGTCTTAAGTTTGTTGTAAATCGCCCTGGACCATAAAACTGTGGGCAATAGCTCTTGAAAACGGCCATAAAACGCAAAAACAACAAGTTTTTGGTCATATCTCTCAAACAAGTAAGTGTTCTTACGACGCATGCAAATCCACCAGGAACCAAAAAACTGTGGGCACTAACTCATGAAAACGACCATAAAACATGAAAACAATGATATTTTGGTCATAACTCTCAAACATGTATCGGGTCTTAAGGTTGATGTAAATTGCCCTGAAACCATAAAATTGTGGGCAATAACTCATGAAAACAGCCATCAAACACAAAAGCGATGAGTATTTGGTCATAACTCTCAAACATGTATCAGGTGTTAAGATCGTCGTAAATTGCCCTAGAACCCCAAAACAGTGGGCAATACCTCATGAAAACGGCCATAAAACGCGAAAACTACGAGTTTTTAGTCATATATCTCAAACATGTAAAGAGTCCTACGGGCCTTGCAAATCCAACTAGAACCCAAAAACGGTGGGCAATAGCTCATGAAAATGGCAATAAACACGAAAACGACGATTTTTTGGTCATAACTCTCAAACATGTATCACTTCTTAAGGTCGTTGTAAATCGTCCTGGAACCCCAAAACTGTGGGCAAAAGCTCATGAAAACGGCCATAAAACGCAAAAACAACAAGTTCTTGGTCATATCTTTCAAACAACTAAGTATTCTTACGAGGCAGGCAAATCCACCTAGAACCCAAAAACTGTGGGCACTAAGTCATGAAAAGGACCATAAACACGAAAACGACGAGTTTTTGTTCATAACTCCCAAAGATGTATCGGGTCTTGAGGTTGTTGTAAATCGCCCTAAAACCATCGAACTGTGGGCAATAACTCATGAAAACGGCCATAAAACCCGAAAACGACGAGTTTCTGGTCATATCTCTCAAACATCGAAGGGCTCTTACGAGGCATGCAAATCCTCCTGGAACCAAAAACGGTGGGTAGTAACTCATGAAAACGACAATATAACACAAAAATGACGAGTTTTAGTCATATCTCTCAAACATGTATAAGGTCTTAAGGTCGATGTAAATTGTCCTGGAACCCCAAAATAGTGGGCAATAGCTCATGAAAACAGCCATAAAACGCGAAAACGACAAGTTTTTGGTCATATCTCTCAAACAAGTAAGTGTTCTTACGGGGCATGCAAATCGCCCTGGAACCCAAAAACTGTGGGCACTAACTCATGAAAACGACCATAAAACACGAAAACGACGAGTTTTTGGTGATAACTCTCAAACATGAATCAGGTCTTAAGGTTGCTGTAAATCGCCCTGAAACCATAAAACTGTGTGCAATAACTCATGAAAACGGCCATCAAACACAAAAGCGACGAGTTTTTTGTCAAATCTCTCCAACATGTATTGGGTCTTAAAGTTGCTGTAAATCGCCCTGGAACCACAAAACTGTGGGCAATAAGTCATGAAAACAACCATAAAACACGAAAACGATGAGTTTTAGGTCATATCTCTCAAGCATGTATCAGTTCTTAAGGTCGTTGTAAATCGCCCTAGAACCCCAAAACAGTGGGCAATAGCTCATGAAAACGGCCATAAAACATAGAAACTATGAGTTTTTAGTCATATATGTCGAACATGTAGCAGGTCCTACAGGCCATGCAAATCCAACTGGACCCCAAAAACGGTGGGCAACAGCTCAACAAAATGGCAATAAACACGAAAACGACGAGTTTTTGGTCATAAATCTCAAACATGTATCATGTCTTAAGGTCGTTGTAAATCGTCCTGGAATCCCAAACCTGTGGGCAAAAGCTCATGAAAATAGCCAAAAACGCAAAAACAACAAATTTTTGGTCATAATTCTCAAACAAGTGTTCTTACGAGGCATGCAAATTAAATCCACCAGGAACCAAAAAACTGTGGGCACTAACTCACGAAAACGACCATAAAACACGAAAACAATGATATTTTGGTCATAACTCTCAAACATGTATCGGGTCTTAAGCTTGATGTAAATTGCCCTAAAACCATAAAATTGTGGGCAATAACTCATTAAAACGGCCATAAAACACGAGTTTTTATTCATATATCTCAAACATGTAGCAGGTCCTACATGCCTTGCAAATCCAACTGGAACCCAAAAACTGTGAGCAACAGCTCATGAAAATGGCAATAAAGACGAAAACGACGAGTTTTTGGTCATAACTCTCAAACATGTATCACTTCTTAAGGTTGTTGTAAATCGCCCCGAAACCCCAAACCTGTGGGCAATAGCTCATGAAAACGGCCATAAAACGCAAAAACAACAAGTTTTTGGTCATATATCTCAAACATGTAGCAGGTCCTATAGGCCTTGCAAATCCAACTAGAACCCAAAAACTATAGGCAACTACTCATGAAAATGGCAATAAAGACGAAAACGACGAGTTTTTGGTCATAACTCTCAAACATGTATCACTTCTTAAGTTTGGTGTAAATCGCCCTAAAACTATAAAACTGTGGGCACTAACTCGTGAAAACGGCCATCAAACACAAAAGCAACGAGTTTTTGGTCATATCTCTCCAACATGTATCAGGTCTTAAGTTTGTTGTAAATCGCCCTAGACCATAAAACTGTGGGCAATAGCTCTTAAAAACGGCCATAAAACGCGAAAATGATGATTTTCTGGTCATATCCCTCAAACATGGAAGGGCTCTTATGAGGCATGCAAATCCTCCTGGAGCCAAAAATTGTGGGCAGTAACTCATGAAAACAACCATAAAACACGAAAACGATGAGTTTTAGGTCATATCTCTCAAGCATGTATCAGTTCGTAAGGTCGTTGTAAATCGCCCTAGAACCCCAAAACAGTGGGCAATAGCTCATGAGAACGGCCATAAAACATAGAAACTACGAGTTTTTAGTCATATATCTCAAACATGTAGCAGGTCCTACAGGCCTTGCAAATCCAATTAGAACCCAAAAACGGTGGGCAATAGCTCAAGAAAATGGCAATAAACACGAAAACGACGATTTTTTGGTCATAACTCTCAAACATGTATCGTGTCTTAAGGTCGTTGTAAATCGTCCTGGAACCCTAAACCTGTGGGCAAAAGGTCATGAAAATAGCCATAAACGCAAAAACAACAAGTTTTTGGTCATATATCTCAAACAAGTAAGTGTTCTTACGAGGCATGCAAATTAAATCCACCAGGAACCAAAAAACTATGGGCACTAACTCATTAAAACGACCATAAAACACGAAAACAATGATATTTTGGTCATAACTCTCAAACATGTATCGGGTCTTAAGGTTGATGTAAATTGCCCTGAAACCATAAAATTCTGGGCAATAACTCATGAAAACGGCCATCAAACACAAAAGTGATGAGTATTTGGTCATAACTCTCAAACATGTATCAGGTGTTAAGGTCGTCGTAAATTGCCCTAGAACCCGAAAACAGTAGGCAATACCTCATGAAAACGGCCATAAAACGCGAAAACTACGAGTTTTTAGTCATATATCTCAAACTGTAACGAGTCCTACGGGCCTTGCAAATCCAACTCGAACCCAAAAATTGTGGGTAACAACTCATGAAAATGGCCATAAACACGAAAATGACGAGTTTTTGTCCATAACACTCAAACATGTATCGGGTCTTAAGGTCGTTATAAATCGCCCTGGAACCCCAAACTTCTGGGCAATAGCTCATGAAAACAGCCATAAAACGCGAAAACGACAAGTTTCTGGTCATATCTGTCAAACAACTAAGTGTTCTTACAAGGCATGCAAATCCATCTAGAACCCAAAAAATGTGGGCACTAACTCATGAAAACGACCATAAAACACGAAAACGACGAGTTTTTAGTCATAACTCTCAAACATGTATCAGGTCTTAAGGTTGTTGTAAATCGCCCTGGAACCATAATTGTGTGGGCAATAACTCATGAAAACGGCCATAAAACGTGAAAATGACGATTTTCTGGTCATATCTCTCAAACATGCAAGGGCTCTTACGAGCCATGCAAATCCTCCTGGAACCAAAAACGGTGGGTATTAACTCATGAAAACATCCATAAAACACGAAAACGACGAGTTTTAGTCAATCTCTCAAACATGTATGAGGTCTTAAGGTCATTGTAAATCGCCCTGGAACCCCAAAATAGTGGGCAATAGCTCATGAAAACGGCCATGAAACGTAGAAACTACGAGTTTTGAGTCATATATCTCAAACATGTAGCAGGTCCTACAGGCCTTGCAAATCCAACTAGAACCCAAAAACGGTGGGCAATAGCTCAAGAAAATGGCAATAAACACGAAAACGACGATTGTTTGGTCATAACTCTCAAACATGTATCGTGTCTTAAGGTCGTTGTAAATCGTCCTGGAACCCCAAAACTGTGGGCAAAAGCTCATGAAAACGGCCATAAAACGCAAAAACAACAAGTTTTTGGTCATATATCTCAAACAAGTAAGTGTTCTTACGAGGCATGCAAATTAAATCCACCAGGAACCAAAAAACTGTGGGCACTAACTCATGACAACGACCATAAAACATGAAAACAATGATATTTTGGTCATAACTCTCAAACATGTATCGGGTCTTAAGGTTGATGTAAATTGCCCTGAAACCATAAAATTGTGGGCAATAACTCATGAAAACAACCATCAAACACAAAAGCGATGAGTATTTGGTCTTAACTCTCAAACATGTATCAGGTGTTAAGATCGTCGTAAATTGCCCTAGAACCCCAAAACAGTGGGCAATACCTCATGAAAACGGCCATAAAACGCGAAAACTACGAGTTTTTAGTCATATATCTCAAACATGTAAAGAGTCCTACGGGCCTTGCAAATCCAACTACAACCCAAAAACGGTGGGCAATAGCTCTCAAACAACTAAGTGTTCTTACAAGGCATGCAAATCCACCTAGAACCCAAAAAATGTGGGCACTAACTCATGAAAACGACCATAAAACACGAAAACGACAAGTTTTTGGTCATAACTCTCAAACATGTATCAGGTCTTAAGGTTGTTGTAAATCGCCCTAGAACCATAATTGTGTGGGCAATAACTCATGAAAACGGCCATAAAACGTGAAAATGACGATTTTCTGGTCATATCTCTCAAACATGGAAGGGCTCTTACGAGCCATGCAAATCCGCCTGGAACCGAAAACGGTGGGTATTAACTCATGAAAACGACCATAAAACACGAAAAAGACGAGTTTTAGTCATATCTCTCAAACATGTATGAGGTCTTAAGGTCATTGTAAATCGCCCTGGAACCCCAAAATAGTGGGCAATAGCTCATGAAAACGGCCATGAAACATAGAAACTACGAGTTTTTAGTCATATATCTCAAACATGTAGCAGGTCCTACAGGCCTTGCAAATCCAACTAGAACCCAAAAACTATGGGCAACTACTCATGAAAATGGCAATAAACACGAAAACGACGAGTTTTTGGTCATAACTCTCAAACATGTATCACTTCTTAAGGTCGTTGTAAATCGCCCTGGAACCCCAAACCTGTGGGCAATAGCTCATGAAAACAGCCATAAAATGCAAAAACAACAAGTTCTTGGTCATATCTTTCAAACAACTAAGTATTCTTACGAGGCAGGCAAATCCACCTGGAACCCAAAAACTGTGGGCACTAAGTCACGAAAAGGACCATAAACACGAAAACGACGAGTTTTTGGTCATAACTCCCAAAGATGTATCGGGTCTTAAGGTTGCTGTAAATCGCCCTGAAACCATCAAACTGTGGGCAATAACTCATGAAAACGGCCATAAAACGCGAAAACGACGAGTTTCTGGTCATATCTCTCAAACATCGAAGGGCTCTTACGAGGCATGCAAATCCTCCTGGAACCAAAAACGGTGGGTACTAACTCGTGAAAACGACAATATAACACAAAAATGACGAGTTTTCTTCATATCTCTCAAACATGTATAAGGTCTTAAGGTCGATGTAAATCGCCCTGGAACCCCAAAATAGTGGGCAATAGCTCATGAAAACAGCCATAAAACGCGAAAACGACAAGTTTTTGGTCATATCTCTCAAAAAAGTAAGTGTTCTTACGGGGCATGCAAATCGCCCTGGAACCCAAAAATTGTGGGCACTAACTCATGAAAACGACCATAAAACATGAAAACGACGAGTTTTTGGTGATAACTCTCAAACATGAATCAGGTCTTAAGGTTGCTGTAAATGCATACGAAACCATAAAACTGTGTGCAATAACTCATGAAAACGGCCATCAAACACAAAAGCGACGAGTTTTTTGTCATATCTCTCCAACATGTATCGGGTCTTAAAGTTGCTGTAAATCGCCCTGGAACCACAAAACTGTGGGCACTAAGTCATGAAAACAACCATAAAACACGAAAACGATGAGTTTTAGGTCATATCTCTCCAGCATGTATCAGTTCTTAAGGTCGTTGTAAATCGCCCTAGAACCCCAAAATAGTGGGCAATAGCTCATGAAAACTGCCATAAAACATAGAAACTATGAGTTTTTAGTCATATATCTCGAACATGTAGCAGGTCCTACAGGCCATGCAAATCCAACTGGAACCCAAAAACGGTGGGCAACAGCTCAAGAAAATGGCAATAAACACGAAAACGACGAGTTTTTGGTTATAACTCTCAAACATGTATCGTGTCTTAAGGTCGATGTAAATTGCCCTGAAACCATAAAATTGTGGGGAATAACTCATGAAAACGGCCATAAAACATAGAAACTATGAGTTTTTATTCATATATCTCAAACATGTAGCAGGTCCTACATGCCTTGCAAATCCAACTGGAACCCAAAAACTGTGAGCAACAGCTCATGAAAATGGCAATAAAGACGAAAACGACGAGTTTTTGGTCATAACTCTCAAACATGTATCACTTCTTAAGGTTGCTGTAAATCGCCCCGGAACCCCAAACCTGTGGGCAATAGCTCATGAAAACGGCCATAAAACGCAAAAACAACAAGTTTTTTGTCATATCTTTCAAACAACTAAGTATTATTACGAGGCAGGCAAATCCACCAGGAACCCAAAAACTGTGGGCACTAAGTCATGAAAACGACCATAAAACACGAAACCGATGAGTTTTTTGTCATAACTCCCAAACTTGTATCGGTTCTTAAGGTTGCTGTAAATTGCCCTCAAACCATAAAACTATGAGCCATAACTCATGAAAACAGCCATAAAACGCAAAAACGATGAGTTTATGGTCATATCTCTCAAACATGTAAGGGCTCTTACGAGGCATGCAAATCCTCCTCGAACCAAAAATGATGGGTAGTAACTCATGAAAACGACCATGAAACACGAAAACGTCGAGCTTTAGTCATATCTCTCAAACATGTATCAGGTCTTAAGGTCTATGTAAATCGCCCTGGAACCCCAAAAGAGTGGGCAATAGCTCATGAAAATGGCCATAAAAGGCAGAAACTACGAGTTTTTAGTCATATATCTCAAACATGTAGCAGGTCGTATAGGCCATGCAAATCCAACTGGAACCCAAAAACTATGGGAAACAGCTCATGAAAATGGCAATAAACACGAAAATGACAAGTTTTTGGTCATAACTCTCAAACATGTATCGGGTCTTAAGGTCGTTGAAAATCGCCCTAGAACCCCAAACTTGTCGGCAATATCTCGTGAAAACAACCATAAAACACGAAAACGACAAGTTTCTGGTCATATCTCTCAAACAACTAAATGTTCTTACAAGGCATGCAAATCCACCTGGAACCCAAAAACTGTGGGCTCTAACTCATGAAAACGACCATAAAACACGAAAACGACGAGTTTTTAGTCATAACTCTCAAACATGTATCGAGTCTTAAGGTTGATGTAAATCGCCCTAAAACCATAAAACTGTGGGCAATAACTCATGAAAACGGCCATCAAACGTAAAAGCGACGAGTTTTTGGTCATATCTCTCGAACATGTATCGGGTCTTAAAGTTGCTGTAAATCGCCCTGGAACCACAAAACTGTGGGCAATAGCTCATGAAAACGGTCATAAAACATGAAAACGATAATTTTTTAGTCATATCCCTCAAACATGGAAGGGCTCTTACGAGGCATGCAAATCCTCCTAGAATAAAAAAACTATGGGCAGTAACTCAAGAAAACGACCATAAAACACGAAAACGACGAGTTTTTGGTCATAACTCTCAAACATGTATCAGGTTTTAAGGTCGTTGCAAATCGCCCTGGAACCCCAAAATAGTGGGAAATAGCTCATGAAAATGGCCATAAAACGCAGAAACTACGAGTTTTTATTCATATATCTCAAACATGTAGCAGGTCCTACATGCCTTGCAAATCCAACTGGAACCCAAAAACTGTGAGCAACAACTCATGAAATGGCAATAAACACGAAAATGACGAGTTTTTGGAAATAACTCTCAAACATGTATCCCGTCTTAAGGTCGTTGTAAATCGTCCTGGAACCCCAAAACTGTGGGCAATATCTCATGAAAACGGCCATAAAAAGCGAAAACAACAAGTTTTTGGTCATATCTCTCAAACAAGTAAGTGTTCTTACGACGCATGCAAATCCACCTGGAACCCAAAAACTGTGGGCACTAACTCATGAAAACGAGCATAAAAAACGAAAACGGCTATATTTTGGTCATAACTCTCAAACATGTATCGGTTTTTAAGGTTGATGTAAATCGCCCTAAAACCATAAAACTGTGGGCAATAACTCGTGAAAACGGCCATCAAACACAAAAGCGACGAGTTTTTGGTCATATCTCTCCAACATGTATCAGGTCTTAAGTTTGGTGTAAATCGCCCTAGACCATAAAACTGTGGGCAATAGGTCTTGAAAACGGCCATAAAACGCGAAAATGATGATTTTCTGGTCATATCCCTCAAACATGGAAGGGCTCTTATGAGGCATGCAAATCCTCCTGTAGCCAAAAACTGTGGGCAGTAACTCATGAAAACAACCATAAAACACGAAAACGATGAGTTTTAGGTCATATCTCTCAAGCATGTATCAGTTCTTAAGGTCGTTGTAAATCGCCCTAGAACCCCAAAACAGTAGGCAATACCTCATGAAAACAGCCATAAAACATAGAAACTACGAGTTTTTAGTCATATATCTCAAACATGTAGCAGGTCCTACCGGCCTTGCAAATCCAACTAGAACCCAAAAACGGTGGGCAATAGCTCAAGAAAATGGCAATAAACACGAAAACGACGATTTTTTGGTCATAACTCTCAAACATGTATCGTGTCTTAAGGTCGTTGTAAATCGTCCTGGAACCCCAAACATGTGGGCAAAAGCTCATGAAAATAGCCATAAACGCAAAAACAACAAGTTTTTGGTCATATATCTCAAACAAGTAAGTGTTCTTACGAGGCATGCAAATTAAATCCACCAGGAACCAAAAAACTGTGGGCACTAACTCATGAAAACGACCATAAAACACGAAAACAATGATATTTTGGTCATAACTCTCAAACATGTATCGGGTCTTATGGTTGATGTAAATTGCCCTGAAACCATAAAATTGTGGGCAATAACTCATGAAAACGGCCATCAAACACAAAAGCGATGAGTATTTGGTCATAACTCTCAAACATGTATCAGGTGTTAAGGTCGTCGTAAATTGCCCTAGAACCCCAAAACAGTGGGCAATACCTCATGAAAACGGCCATAAAACGCGAAAACTACGAGTTTTTAGTCATATATCTCAAACATGTAACGAGTCCTATGGGCCTTGCAAATCCAACTCGAACCCAAAAATTGTGGGTAAGAACTCATGAAAATGGCCATAAACACGAAAATGACGAGTTTTGTTTTCATAACACTCAAGCATGTATCGGGTCTTAAGGTCGTTGTAAATCGTCCTGGAACACCAAACTTGTGGGCAATAGCTCATGAAAACTGCCATAAGACGCGAAAACGACAAGTTTCTGGTCATATCTGTCAAACAACTAAGTGTTCTTACAAGGCATGCAAATCCACCTAGAACCCAAAAAATGTGGGCACTAACTCATGAAAACGACCATAAAACACGAAAATGACGAGTTTTTGGTCATAACTCTCAAACATGTATCAGGTCTTAAGGTTGCTGTAAATCGCCCTGGAACCATAATTGTGTGGGCAATAACTCATGAAAACGGCCATAAAACGTGAAAATGGTTGGGCTCTTACGAGGCATGCAAATCCTCCTGGAACCAAAAACGGTGGGTATTAACTCATGAAAACGACCATAAAACACGAAAACGACGAGTTTTAGTCATATCTCTCAAACATGTATGAGGTCTTAAGTTCATTGTAAATCGCCCTAGAACCCCAAAATAGTGGGCAATACCTCATGAAAACGGCCATGAAACATAGAAACTACGAGTTTTTAGTCATATATCTCAAACATGTAGCAGGTCCTACAGGCCTTGCAAATCCAACTAGAACCCAAAAACTATGGGCAACTACTCATGAAAATGGCAATAAACACGAAAACGACGAGTTTTTGGTCATAACTCTCAAACATGTATCACTTCTTAAGGTTGTTGTAAATCGCCCTGGAACCCCAAACCCGTGGGCAATAGCTCATGAAAACGGCCATAAAAAGCGAAAACAACAAGTTTTTGGTTATATCTCTCAAACAAGTAAGTGTTATTACGAGGCATGCAAATTAAATCCACTTGCAACCAAACAAATGTGGGCACTAACTCATGAAAATGACCATAAAACACGAAAACGGTGATATTTTGGTCATAACCCTCAAACTTGTATCGGGTCTTAAGGTTGATGTAAATCGCCCTAAAACCATAAAACTGTGGGCAATAACTCATGAAAACGGCCATCAAACATAAAAGCGATGAGTATTTGGTCATAACTCTCAAACATGTATCAGGTGCTAAGGTCGTTGTAAATTGCCCTGGAACCCCAAAACAGTGGGCAATACCTCATGAAAACGGCCATAAAATGCGAAAACTACGAGTTTTTAGTCATATATCTTAAACATGTAATGAGTCCTACATGCCTTGCAAATCCAACTGGAACCCAAAAATTGTGGGTAACAACTCATGAAAATGACCATCAACACGAAAATGACGAGTTTTTGTCCATAACTCTCAAACATGTATCGGGTCTTAAGGTTGTTGTAAATCGCCCTGGAACCCCAAACTTGTGGGCAATAGCTCATGAAAACAGCCATAAAACGTGAAAACGACAAGTTTCTGGTCATATCTCTTAGACAACTAAATGTTCTTACAAGGCATGCAAATCGACCTGGAACCCAAAAACTATGGGCACTAACTCATGAAAACGACCATAAAACACGAAAACGATGAGTTTTTGGTCATAACTCTAAAACATGTATTGGGTCTTAAGGTTGCTGTAAATCGCCCTGAAACCATAAAACTGTTGGAGATATGCCCTAGAGGCAATAATAAATGTAGTTATTATTATATTTTTGTGTTTATGATAAATGTTTACATTCATGCTATAATAGTATTGACCAGGAAACATTAATACTTGTGTGATTTGTAAACTAAATTAGAGTCCCTAGTAAAGCCTCTTAATAATACTAGCTTGTTGGTTAATAGATGATTGTGGTTTCCCTATCATGAACATTGAGATGTTATTAACAAGAAGATCATATCAATAGGAGAATGGTATGATGGACATACTCCTATAGATAAACGTAGCATAAAGATCAAGTCATTTTAATAGTTCAATTGCTATAAGCTTTCTGATACATAGTAACCTAATTCCTTCGACCATGAGATCATGCTTATCACCATCACTGGAAGGATGCTTTGATGACATCAAACACCACACTATAACTGGGTGGCTATAAAGGTGGCATTGAGTGTTCGGAAAGTATGGGTTGAGACACATGGATCAAGAGTGGGATTTGTCCATCCATATGACCGATAGATATACTCTGGACTCTCTCGGTGGAATGTCATCCAATTAGCTTGCAAGCATGTGACTGGCTCACAAGGGATCACATACCACGGGAACGAGAAAAGAGTACTTATCGGTAACAAGGTTGAACTAGGTATGCAGAGATACCGACGATCAAAATCTCGTATAAGTAAACTATCGTGAGACAAAGGGAAATTGGTATCGTATGTAAGTGGTTCATTCGATCGCAAAGTAATCGTAGAAATATGTGGGAGCCATATGAATTTCCAGATTCCTCTATTGGTTATTGTTCGGAGAAGTGTCTCGATCATGTTCGCATAATTCACGAACCGTAGGGAGACACACTTAAGGATTCGATGTTGTTGAGTAGTTATGGAATGATGAGTAAGAGACTGGATGTTGTTCAGAGTCTCGAATGGGATCCGGGATATCACGAGGAGATCCGGAATGGTCCGAAGAATATGATTCATATAAGGAAAGTCCTGTTTCGAAATTGGGGAATAATTCCGGTGATATCATCGGGAATGTTCTAGAAGGTTCCGGAAGGTCCGGCACTCTGGAGGGGAAGGGTACATGAATGTGTCATGACAATGTGGAATGGTTGCATCATGTACTAGGTCACATGGCTGGGCAAAATAAAGGGAGAAATCAAATCCTAGTTTGAAAGTCAAATGCCAATTTGAAAAAGTCAAACGGCAAGTTTGCTTGGTGGAGGGAGAGTAGGAAACCTACTTGGGGAGGAGTTCCTCTCCCTCCACCCGCCGGCCAAGGAGGCGACTTGGGGGAGGACTCCCTCCTCCCAAGCCACGCCCTCCCACCTATAAAAGGAGGGGCAGGGCTGCCCCTCTTCCCTACACCTCTCACACCCCAAAACCCTAACCCTAAGCCGCCGGCGCCACCACCCCTGCTGCTGCCGCCGCTGCCACCTAGGGCACCATCAACTCGCCGAGTTGGGGTGATCCCAAACCCTAGTCGCCGGCTACACTCTCCCCTTGGTGACCTCTAAACCCTAGATCGCTAAGGCCTCTCTCATAGTCCACCATACTCGCTCCGTCTTAAGGCTAAGCCCTGCGAGATCTCCCCTCTACTTTCGGTACCACGTCGTTGTGCTGCCGGAATCAAGAGGAGAGTGCTACAACCTCACATTTTCTTTGGAACAAGAGAGGAAGGTCTTCATCGAGCGAAACGTGTGACCGGCTGCTTTGAGCACTGCTGGAGCCTTGGAAGATCGTCTACGCGATCTTGAGATCGGCAAGAGTACGACTACATCACCCACGAGAATCTGCTCTCGTTAACCGCTTTGGAATCTTTGAAGGTGAGTTCCTCTATCGACTCGTTGCTACAATCTAGTAGATACATCTTGGCTTGTTTGTTTGCATGCGGTAGAAAATTTTTGTTTTCCATGCTACGAACCCCTACAAAAAATGTGGGCAATAACTAATGAAAATGGCCATAAAACGTGAAAATGACAATTTTCTGGTCATATCTCTCAAACATGGAAGGGCTCTTACGTGGCATGCAAATCCTCCTGGAACCAAAAACGGTAGGTAGTAACTCATCAAAACGGCCATAAAACATAGATACTACGAGTTTTTAGTCATATATCTCAAACATGTAGCAGGTCCTATAGGCCTTGCAAATCCAACTAGAACCCAAAAACTATAGGCAACTACTCATGAAAATGGCAATAAAGACGAAAACGACGAGTTTTTGGTCATAACTCTCAAACATGTATCACTTCTTAAGGTTGTTGTAAATCGCCCCGGAACCCCAAACCTGTGGGCAATAGCTCATGAAAACGGCCATAAAATGCAAAAACAACAAGTTTTTTGTCATATCTTTCAAACAACTAAGTATTCTTACGAGGCAGGCAAATCCACCAGGAACCCAAAAACTGTGGGCACTAAGTCATGAAAACAACCATAAAACACGAAAAATATGAGTTTTGGTCATAACTCCCAAACTTGTGTCGGTTCTTAAGGTTGCTGTAAATATCCCTTAAACCATAAAACTATGAGCAATAACTCATGAAAACGGCCATAAAACGCAAAAACGATGAGTTTCTGGTCATATCTCTCAAACATGTAAGGGCTCTTACGAGGCATGCAAATCCTCCTCGAACCAAAAACGATGGGTAGTAACTCATGAAAACGACCATGAAACACGAAAACGTCGAGCTTTAGTCATATCTCTCAGACATGTATCAGATCTTAAGGTCGATGTAAATCGCCCTGGAACCTCAAAACAGTGGGCAATAGCTCATAAAAATGGCCATAAAACATAGAAACTACGAGTTTTTAGTCATATATCTCAAACATGTAGCAGGTCCTACAGGCCTTGCAAATCCAACTGGAACCCAAAAACTATGGGCAACAGCTCATGAAAATGGCAATAAACACGAAAATGACGAGTTTTTGGTCATAACTCTCAAACATGTATCGGGTCTTAAGGTCGTTGAAAATCGCCCTAGAACCCCAAACTTGTGGGCAATATCTCATGAAAACAGCCATAAAACACGAAAACGACAAGTTTCTGGTCATATCTCTCAAACAACTAAATGTTCTTACAAGGCATGCAAATCCACCTGGAACCGAAAAACTGTGGGCACTAACTCATGAAAACGACCATAAAACACGAAAACGACAAGTTTTTAGTCATAACTCTCAAACATGTATCGGGTCTTAAGGTTGATGTAAATCGCCCTAAAACCATAAAACTATGGGCAATAACACATGCAAACGGCCATCAAACGTGAAAGCGACGAGTTTTTGGTCATATCTCTCCAACATGTATCGGGTCTTAAAGTTGTTGTAAATCGCCCTGGAACCACAAAACTATGGGCAATAGCTCATGAAAACGGCCATAAAACATGAAAACGATGATTTTCTAGTCATATCCCTCAAACATGGAAGGGCTCTTACGAGGCATGCAAATCCTCCTAGAATAAAAAACTATGGGCAGTAACTCATGAAAACGACCATAAAACACGAAAACGACGAGTTTTTTGTCATAACTCTCAAACATATATCAGGTTTTAAGGTCGTTGCAAATCGCCCTGTAACCCCAAAATAGTGGGCAATAGCTCATGAAAACGGCCATAAAACGCAGAAACTACGAGTTTTTATTCATATATCTCAAACATGTAGCAGGTCCTACATGCCTTGCAAATCCAACTAGAACCCAAAAACTGTGAGCAACAGCTCATGAAAATGGTAATAAACACGAAAACGACGAGTTTTTGGTAATAACTCTCAAACATGTATCCCGTCTTAAGGTCGTTGTAAATCGTCCTGGAACCCCAAACCTGTGGGCAATATCTCATGAAACCGGCCATAAAAAGCGAAAACAACAAGTTTTTGGTCATATCTCTCAAACAAGTAAGTATTCTTATGACGCATGCAAATCCACCTGGAACCCAAAACCTGTGGGCACTAACTCATGAAAACGAGCATAAAACACGAAAACGACTATATTTTGGTCATAACTCTCAAACATGTATCGGTTCTTAAGGTTGATGTAAATCGCCCTAAAACCATAAAACTGTGGGCAATAACTCGTGAAAACGGCCATCAAACACAAAAGCGACGAGTTTTTGGTCATATCTCTCCAACATGTATCAGGTCTTAAGTTTGTTGTAAATCGCCCTAGACCATAAAACTGTGGGCAATAGCTCTTGAAAACGGCCATAAAACGAGAAAATGATGATTTTCTGGTCATATCCCTCAAACATGGAAGGGCTCTTATGAGGCATGCAAATCCTCCTGGAGCCAAAAACTGTGGGCAGTAACTCATGAAAACAACCATAAAACACGAAAACGATGAGTTTTAGGTCATATCTCTCAAGCATGTATCAGTTCTTAAGGTCGTTGTAAATCGCCCTAGAACCCCAAAAGCGATGAAGCGATAGCTCATGAAAATGGCCATAAAACATAGAAACTACGAGTTTTAGTCATATATCTCAAACATGTAGCAGTCCCTCTGTGCCTTGCAAATCCAACTGGAACCCAAAAACGGTGGGCAATAGCTCAAGAAAATGGCAATAAACACGAAAACGACGATTTTTTGGTCATAACTCTCAAACATGTATCGTGTCTTAAGGTCGTTGTAAATCGTCCTGGAACCCCAAACCTGTGGGCAAAAGCTCATGAAAATAGCCATAAACGCAAAAACAACAAGTTTTTGGTCATATATCTCAAACAAGTAAGTGTTCTTACGAGGCATGCAAATTAAATCCACCAGGAACCAAAAAACTGTGGGCACTAACTCATGAAAACGACCATAAAACACGAAAACAATGATATTTTGGTCATAACTCTCAAACATGTATCGGGTCTTAAGGTTGATGTAAATTGCCCTAAAACCATAAAATTGTGGGCAATAACTCATGAAAACGGCCATCAAACACAAAAGCGATGAGTATTTGGTCATAACTCTCAAACATGTATCAGGTGTTAAGGTCGTCGTAAATTGCCCTAGAACCCCAAAATAGTGGGCAATACCTCATGAAAACGGCCATAAAACACGAAAACTACGAGTTTTTAGTCATATATCTCAAACATGTAACGAGTCCTACGGGCCTTGCAAATCCAACTCGAACCCAAAAATTGTGGGTAACAACTCATGAAAATGGCCATAAACACAAAAATGACGAGTTTTTGTCCATAACACTCAAACATGTACCGGGTCTTAAGGTCGTTATAAATCGCCCTGGAACCCCAAACTTGTGGGCAACAGCTCATGAAAACAGCCATAAAACGCGAAAACAACAAGTTTCTGGTCATATCTGTCAAACAACTAAGTGTTCTTACAAGGCATGCAAATCCACCTAGAACCCAAAAAATGTGGGCACTAACTCATGAAAACGACCATAAAACACGAAAACGACAAGTTTTTGGTCATAACTCTCAAACATGTATCAGGTCTTAAGGTTGTTGTAAATCGCCCTAGAACCATAATTGTGTGGGCAATAACTCATGAAAACGGCCATAAAACGTGAAAATGACGATTTTCTGGTCATATCTCTCAAACATGGAAGGGCTCTTACGAGCCATGCAAATCCGCCTGGAACCGAAAACGGTGGGTATTAACTCATGAAAACGACCATAAAACACGAAAAAGACGAGTTTTAGTCATATCTCTCAAACATGTATGAGGTCTTAAGGTCATTGTAAATCGCCCTGGAACCCCAAAATAGTGGGCAATAGCTCATGAAAACAGCCATGAAACATAGAAACTACGAGTTTTTAGTCATATATCTCAAACATGTAGCAGGTCCTACAGGCCTTGCAAATCCAACTAGAACCCAAAAACTATGGGCAACTACTCATGAAAATGGCAATAAACACGAAAACGACGAGTTTTTGGTCATAACTCTCAAACATGTATCACTTCTTAAGGTCGTTGTAAATCGCCCTGGAACCCCAAACCTGTGGGCAATAGCTCATGAAAACGGCCATAAAACGCAAAAACAACAAGTTCTTGGTCATATCTTTCAAACAACTAAGTATTCTTACGAGGCAGGCAAATCCACCTGGAACCCAAAAACTGTGGGCACTAAGTCACGAAAAGGACCATAAACACGAAATCGACGAGTTTTTGGTCATAACTCCCAAAGATGTATCGGGTCTTAAGGTTGCTGTAAATCGCCCTGAAACCATCAAACTGTGGGCAATAACTCATGAAAACGGCCATAAAACGCGAAAACGACGAGTTTCTGGTCATATCTCTCAAACATCGAAGGGCTCTTACGAGGCATGCAAATCCTCCTGGAACCAAAAACGGTGGGTACTAACTCGTGAAAACGACAATATAACACAAAAATGACGAGTTTTCTTCATATCTATCAAACATGTATAAGGTCTTAAGGTCGATGTAAATCGCCCTGGAACCCCAAAATAGTGGGCAATAGCTCATGAAAACAGCCATAAAACACGAAAACGACAAGTTTTTGGTCATATCTCTCAAAAAAGTAAGTGTTCTTACGGGGCATGCAAATCGCCCTGGAACCCAAAAATTGTGGGCACTAACTCATGAAAACGACCATAAAACATGAAAACGACGAGTTTTTGGTGATAACTCTCAAACATGAATCAGGTCTTAAGGTTGCTGTAAATCACCCTGAAGCCATAAAACTGTGTGCAATAACTCATGAAAACGGCCATCAAACACAAAAGCGACGAATTTTTTGTCATATCTCTCCAACATGTATCGGGTCTTAAAGTTGCTATAAATCGCCCTGGAACCACAAAACTGTGGGCACTAAGTCATGAAAACAACCATAAAACACGAAAACGATGAGTTTTAGGTCAGATCTCTCTAGAATGTATCAGTTCTTAAGGTCGTTGTAAATCGCCCTAGAACCCCAAAATAGTGGGCAATAGCTCATGAAAACTGCCATAAAACATAGAAACTATGAGTTTTTAGTCATATATCTCGAACATGTAGCAGGTCCTACAGGCCATGCAAATCCAACTGGAACCCAAAAACGGTGGGCAACAGCTGAAGAAAATGGCAATAAACACGAAAACGACGAGTTTTTGGTTATAACTCTCAAACATGTATCTTGTCTTAAGGTCGTTGTAAATCGTCCTGGAACCCCAAACCTGTGGGCAAAAGCTCATGAAAATAGCCAAAAACGCAAAAACAACAAGTTTTTGGTCATATATCTCAAACAAGTATTCTTACGAGGCATGCAAATTAAATCCACCAGGAACCAAAAACTGTGGGCACTAACTCACGAAAACGACCATAAAACACGAAAACAATGATATTTTGGTCATAACTCTCAAACATGTATCGGGTCTTAAGGTTGATGTAAATTGCCCTGAAACCATAAAATTGTGGGGAATAACTCATGAAAACGGCCATAAAACACGAGTTTTTATTCATATATCTCAAACATGTAGCAGGTCCTACATGCCTTGCAAATCCAACTGGAACCCAAAAACTGTGAGCAACAGCTCATGAAAATGCCAATAAAGACGAAAACGACGAGTTTTTGGTCATAACTCTCAAACATGTATCACTTCTTAAGGTTCTTGTAAATCGCCGGAACCCCAAAACCTGTGGGCAATAGCTCATGAAAAAGCATAAAAACAACAAGTTTTTTGTCATATCTTTCAAACAACTAAGTATTCTTACGAGGCAGGCAAATCCACCAGGAACCCAAAAACTGTGGGCACTAAGTCATGAAAACGACCATAAAACACGAAACCGATGAGTTTTTTGTCATAACTCCCAAACTTGTATCGGTTCTTAAGGTTGCTGTAAATCGCCCTTAAACCATAAAACTATGAGCAATAACTCATGAAAACGGCCATAACACGAAAAAACGATGAGTTTCTGGTCATATCTCTCAAACATATAAGGGCTCTTACGAGGCATGCAAATCCTCCTCGAACCAAAAACGATGGGTAGTAACTCATGAAAATGACCATGAAACACGAAAACGTCGAGCTTTAGTCATATCTCTCAAACATGTATCAGGTCTTAAGGTCGATGTAAATCGCCCTGGAACCCCAAAACAGTGGGCAATAGCTCATGAAAATGGCCATAAAAGGCAGAAACTACAAGTTTTTAGTCATATATCTCAAACATGTAGCGGGTCCTATAGGCCTTGCAAATCCAACTGGTACCCAAAAACTATGGGCAACAGCTCATGAAAATGGCAAAAAACACGAAAATGACTAGTTTTTGGTCATAACTCTCAAACATGTATCGGGTCTTAAGGTCGTTGAAAATCGCCCTAGAACCCCAAACTTGTGGGCAATATCTCGGGAAAACAGCCATAAAACACGAAAATGACAAGTTTCTGGTCATATCTCTCAAACAACTAAATGCTCTTACAAGGCATACAAATCCACCTGGAACCCAAAAACTGTGGGCACTAACTCATGAAAACGACCATAAAACACGAAAACGACGAGTTTTTAGTCATAACTCTCAAACATGTATCGGGTCTTAAGGTTGATGTAAATCGCCCCAAAACCATAAAACTGTGGGCAATAAGTCATGAAAACGTCCATTAAACATGAAAGCGACGAGTTTTTGGTCATATCTCTCCAACATGTATCGGGTCTTAAAGTTGGTGTAAATCGCCCTTGAACCATAAAACTATGGGCAATAGCTCATGAAAATGGCCATAAAACATGAAAACGATGGTTTTTTGGTCATATCCCTCAAACATGGAAGGGCTCTTACGAGGCATGCAAATCCTCCTAGAATAAAAAACTATGGGCAGTAACTCATGAAAACGACCATAAAACACGAAAACAACGAGTTTTGGTCATAACTCTCAAACATGTATCAGGTTTTAAGGTCGTTGTAAATCGCCCTGGAACCCCAAAATAGTGGGAAATAGCTCATGAAAATGGCCATAAAACGCAGAAACTACGAGTTTTTATTCATATATCTCAAACATGTAGCAGGTCCTACATGCCTTGCAAATCCAACTGGAACCCAAAAACTGTGAGCAACAGCTCATGAAAATGGCAATAAACACGAAAACGACGAGTTTTTGGTCATAACTCTCAAACATGTATCCTATCTTAAGGTCGTTGTAAATCGCCCTGGAACCCCAAACCTGTGGGCAATATCTCATGAAAACGGCCATAAAAAGCGAAAACAACAAGTTTTTGGTCATATCTCTCAAACATGTATCAACCTGGAACCCAAAAACTGTGGGCACTAACTCATGAAAATGAGCATAAAACACGAAAACGACTATATTTTGGTCATAACTCTCAAACATGTATTGCCCTGAAACCATAAAACTGTTAGCAATAACTCATGAAAACGGCCATCAAACACAAAAGCGACGAGTTTTTGGTCATATCTCTCCAACATGTATCAGGTCTTAAGGTTGTTGTAAATCGCCTTGGACCATAAAACTGTGGGCAATAGCTCTTGAAAATGGCCATAAAACGCGAAAATGATGATTTTCTGGTCATATCCCTCAAACATGGAAGGGCTCTTATGAGGATGCAAATCCTCCTGGAGCCAAAAACTGTGGGCAGTAACTCATGAAAACAACCATAAAACATGAAAACGATGAGTTTTAGGTCATATCTCTCAAGCATGTATCAGTTCTTAAGGTCGTTGTAAATCGCCCTAGAACCCCAAAACAGTGGGCAATAGCTCATGAAAATGGCCATAAAACATAGAAACTACGAGTTTTTAGTCATATATCTCAAACATGTAGCAGGTCCTACAGGCCTTGCAAATCCAACTGGAACCCAAAAACGGTGGGCAATAGCTCAAGAAAATGGCAATAAACACGAAAACGACGATTTTTTGGTCATAACTCTCAAACATGTATCGTGTCTTAAGGTCGTTGTAAATCGTCCTGGAACCCCAAACCTGTGGGCAAAAGCTCATGAAAATAGCCATAAACGCAAAAACAACAAGTTTTTGGTCATATATCTCAAACAAGTAAGTGTTCTTACGAGGCATGCAAATTAAATCCACCAGGAACCAAAAAACTGTGGGCACTAACTCATGAAAACGACCATAAAATACGAAAACAATGATATTTTGGTCATAACTCTCAAACATGTATCGGGTCTTAAGGTTGATGTAAATTGCCCTGAAACCATAAAATTGTGGGCAATAACTCATGAAAACGGCCATCAAACACAAAAGCGATGAGTATTTGGTCATAACTCTCAAACATGTATCAGGTGTTAAGGTCGTCGTAAATTGCCCTAGAACCCCAAAACAGTGGGCAATACCTCATGAAAACGGCCATAAAACACGAAAACTACGAGTTTTTAGTCATATATCTCAAACATGTAACGAGTCCTACGGGCCTTGCAAATTCAACTCGAACCCAAAAATTGTGGGTAACAACTCATGAAAATGGCCATAAACACAAAAATGACGAGTTTTTATCCATAACACTCAAACATGTACCGGGTCTTAAGGTCGTTATAAATCGCCCTGGAACCCCAAACTTGTGGGCAACAGCTCATGAAAACAGCCATAAAACGCGAAAACAACAAGTTTTTGATCATATCTGTCAAACAACTAAGTGTTCTTACAAGGCATGCAAATCCACATGGAACCCAAAAAATGTGGGCACTAACTCATGAAAACGACCATAAAACACGAAATCGACGAGTTTTTGGTCATAACTCTCAAACATGTATCAGGTCTTAAGGTTGCTGTAAATCGCCCTGGAACCATAATTGTGTGGGCAATAACTCATGAAAACGGCCATAAAACGTGAAAATGGTTGGGCTCTTACGAGGCATGCAAATCCTCCTGGAACCAAAAACGGTGGGTATTAACTCATGAAAACGACCATAAAACACGAAAACGACGAGTTTTTGGTGATAACTCTCAAACATGAATCAGGTCTTAAGGTTGCTGTAAATCGCCCTGAAACCATAAAACTGTGTGAAATAACTCATGAAAACAGCCATCAAACACAAAAGCGACGAGTTTTTTGTCATATCTCTCCAACATGTATCGGGTCTTAAAGTTGCTGTAAATCGCCCTGGAACCACAAAACTGTGGACACTAAGTCATGAAAACGACCATAAAACACGAAAACAACGATATTTTGGTCATAACTCTCAAACATGTATCGGTTCTTAAGGTCGATGTAAATCGCCCTGAAACCATAAATTGTGGGCAATAACTCGTGAAAACGGCCATCAAACACAAAAGCGACGAGTTTTTGGTCATATCTCTCCAACATGTATCAGGTCTTAAGTTTGTTGTAAATCCCCCTAGACCATAAAACTATGGGCAATTGCTCTTGAAAACGGCCATAAAACGTGAAAATGATGATTTTCTGGTCATATCCCTCAAGCATGGAAGGGCTCTTATGAGGCATGCAAATCCTCCTGGAGCCAAAAACTGTGGGTAGTAACTCATGAAAACAACCATTAAACACGAAAACGATGAGTTTTAGGTCATATCTCTCAAGCATGTATCAATTCTTAAGGTCGTTGTAAATCGCCCTAGAACCCCAAAACAGTGGGCAATAGCTCATGAAAACGGCCATAAAACATAGAATCTACGAGTTTTTAGTCATATATCTCAAACATGTAGCAGGTCCTACAGGCCATGCAAATCCAACCGGAACCCAAAAACGGTGGGCAACAACTCAAGAAAATGGCAATAAACACGAAAACGACGAGTTTCTGGTCATAACTCTTAAACATGTATCATGTCTTAAGGTCATTGTAAATCGTCCTGGAACCCCAAACCTGTGGGCAAAAGCTCATGGAAATAGCCAAAAACGCAAAAACAACAAGGTTTTGGTCATATATCTCAAACAAGTAAGTGTTCTTACGAGGCATGCAAATTAAGTCCACTAGGAACCAAAAAACTGTGGGCACTAACTCATGAAAACAACCATAAAACACGAAAACAATGATATTTTGGTCATAACTCTCAAACATGTATCGGGTCTTAAGGTTGATGTAAATTGCCCTGAAACCATAAAATTGTGGGCAATAACTCATGAAAATGGCCATCAAACACAAAAGCGATGAGTATGTGGTCATAACTCTCAAACATGTATTAGGTGTTAAGGTCGTCGTAAATTGCCCTGGAACCCCAAAATAGTGGGCAATACCTCATGAAAACGGCTATAAAACGCGAAAACTATGAGTTTTTAGTCATATATCTCAAACATGTAACGAGTCCTACGGGCCATGCAAATCCAACTCGAACCCAAAAATTGTGGGTAACAACTCATGAAAATGGCCATAAACACGAAAATGACGAGTGTTTGTCCATAACACTCAAACATGTATCGGGTCTTAAGGTCATTGTAAATTTCCCTGGAACCCCAAACTGTGGGCAACAGCTCATGAAAATAGCCATCAAATGCGAAAACGACAAGTTTCTGGTCATATCTGTCAAACAACTAAGTGTTCTTACAAGGCATGCAAATCCACCTGGAACCCAAAAATTGTGGGCACTAAGTCATGAAAACGACCATAAAACACGAAAACGACGAGATTTTGGTCATAACTCTCAAACATGTATCAGGTCTTAAGGTTGTTGTAAATCACCCTGAAACCATAAATGTGTGGGCAATAACTCATGAAAACGGCCATAAAACTTGAAAATGACGATTTTCTGGTCATATCTCTCAAACATGGAAGGGCTCTTACGAGGCATGCAAATCCTCCTGGAACCAAAAACGGTGGGTAGTAACTCGTGAAAACGACAATAAAACACAAAAAGGACGAGTTTTAGTCATATCCCTCAAACATGTATCGGGTCTTAAGTTCGATGTAAATCGCCGTGGAACCCCAAAATAGTGGGCAATAGCTCATGAAAACAGCCATGAAACATAGAAACTACGAGTTTTTGGTCATATATCTCAAACATGTAGCAGGTCCTACAGGCCTTGGAAATCCAACTAGAACCCAAAAACTATGGGCAACAACTCATGAAAATGGCAATAAACACGAAAACGACGAGTTTTTGGTCATAACTCTCAAACATGTATCACTTCTTAAGGTCGTTGTAAATCGCCCTAGAACCCCAAACCTGTGGGCAATAGCTGATGAAAATAGCCATAAAACGCAAAAACAACAATTTCTTGGTCATATCTTTCAAACAACTAAGTATTCTTATGAGGCAGGAAAATCCACAAGGAACCCAAAAACTGTGGGCACTAAGTCATGAAAATGACCATAAACACGAAAACGACGAGTTTTTGGTCATAACTCCCAAACATGTATCGGCTCTTAAGGTTGCTGTAAATCGCCCTGAAACCATCAAAATGTGGGCACTAACTCATGAAAACGGCCATAAAACGCGAAAACAACGAGTTTCTGGTCATATCTCTCAAACATGGAAGGGCTCTTACGAGGCATGCAAATCCTCCTGGAACCAAAAACGGTGGGTAGAAACTCGTGAAAACAACAATAAAATACAAAAATGACGAGTTTTAGTCATATGCCTCAAACATGTATCGGGTCTTAAGTTCGATGTAAATCGCCCTGGAACCCCAAAATAGTGGGCAATAGCTCATGAAAACAGCCATAAAACGTGAAAACGACAAGTTTTTGGTCATATCTCTCAAACAAGTAAGTGTTCTTATGGGGCATGCAAATCCCCCTGGAACCCAAAAACTGTGGGTACTATCTCATGAAAACGACCATAAAACACGAAAACGACAAGTTTTTGGTGATAACTCTCAAACATGAATCAGGTCTTAAGGTTGTTGTAAATCGCACTAAAACCATAAAACTGTGGGCAATAACTCATGGAAACAGCCATCAAACACAAAAGCGACGAGTTTTTGGTCATATCTCTCCAACATGTATCGGGTCTTAAGGTTGCTGTAAATCGCCCTGGAACCACTAAACTGTGGGCAATAGCTCATGAAAAGAGCCATATAACACGAAAACAATGATTTTCTGTTCATATCCCTCAAACATGGAAGGTCTCTTACGAGGAATGCAAATCCTCCTGGAACAAAAAACTATGGGCAGTAACTCGTGAAAACGACCGTAAAACATGAAAACGAAGAGTTTTTGGTCATAACTCTCAAACATGTATCAGGTCTTAAGGTCGTTGCAAATCGCCCTTGAACCCCAAAACAATGGGCAATAGCTCGTGAAAACGGACATAAATCACAGAAACTATGAGTTCTTATTCATATATCTCAAACATGTAGCAGGTCCTACATGCCTTGCAAATCCAACTGGAACCCAAAAACTGTGAGCAACAGCTCATGAAAATGGCAATAAACACGAAAACGACGAGTTTTTGGTCATAACTCTCAAACATGTATCACGTCTTAAGGTCGTTGTAAATCGCCCTGGAACCCCAAACCTGTGGGCAATAGCTCATGAAAACGGCCATAAAATGCAAAAATAACAAGTTTTTGGTCATATCTCTCTAACAAGTAAGTCTTCTTACGACGCATGCAAATCCACCTGGAACCGAAAAACTGTGGGCACTAATTCATGAAAATGAGCATAAAACACAAAAACGACTATATTTTGGTCATAACTATCAAACATGTATCGGGTCTTAAGGTTGATGTAAATCTCCCTGAAACCATAAAACTGTGGGCAATAACTCATGAAAACGGCCATCAAACACAAAAGCGACGAGTTTTAGGTCATATCACTCCAACATGTTTCGGGTCTTAAGGTTGCTGTAAATCGCCCTGGACCACAAAACTATGGGCAAAAGCTCATGAAAACGGCCATAAACGCGAAAACGATGATTTTCTAGTCATATCCCTCAAACATGGAAGGGCTCTTACGAGGCATGCAAATCCTCCTCGAGCCAAAAACCGTGGGTAGTAACTGATGAAAACAAACATAAAACACGAAAACGACGTGTTTTAGGTCATATATCTCAAGCATGTATCAGGTCTTAAGGTCGTTGTAAATCGCCCTAGAACCTCAAAACAGTGGGCAATAGCTCATGAAAATGGCCATAAAACATAGAAACTACGAGTTTTTAGTCATATATCTCTAACATGTAGCAGGTCCTACAGGCCTTGCAAATCCAACTGGAAACCAAAAACTATGGGCAACAGCTCATGAAAATGGCAAGAAACACGAAAACGACGAGTTTTTCGTCATAACTCTCAAACATGTATCGTGTCTTAAGGTCGTTGTAAATCGCCTTGGAACCCCAAACCTGTGGGCAATAGCTCATGAAAACGTCCATAAAACACAAAAACTAAGTGTTCTTACGAGGCATGCAAATTAAATCGACCTGGAACCAAAAAACTGTGGGCACTAACTCATGAAAACAACCATAAAACACGAAAATGACGATATTTTGGTCATAACTCTCAAACATGTATCGGGTCTTAAGGTTGATGTAAATCGCCCTAAAACCATAAAACTTTGGGCAATAACTCATGAAAACGGCCATCAAACACAAAAGCGATGAGTATTTGGTCATAACTCTCAAACATGTATCAGGTCTTAAGGTCGTTGTAAATCGCCTGGAACCCCAAAACAGTGGGCAATAAAATGTGAAACTATGAGTTTTTGGTCATAAATCTCAAACATGTATCAGGTCTTAAGGTCGTTGTAAATCGCCCTGGAACCCCAAAACAGTGGCATAGCTCATGAAACGGCCATAAAACACAGAAATTACGAGTTTTTATTCATATATCTCAAACATTTACTAGGTCCTACAGGCTTTGCAAATCCAACTGGAACCCAAAACTGTGGGCAACAGCTCATGAAAATGGCAATAAACTCGAAAACGACGAGTTTTTGGTCATAACTCTCAAACATGTAGCGCGTCTTAAGGTCGTTGTAAATCGACCTGAGACCCCAAACCTATGGGCAATAGCTCATGAAAACAGCCATAAAATGCAAAAACAACAAGTTTTTGGTCATATCTCTCAAACAAGTAAGTGTTCTTATGAGGCATGCAAATCCACCTGGAACCCAAAAACTATGGGCACTAACTCATGAAAACAACCATAAAACACGATGACGAGGTTTAATCTCGTCAATGCCCATTGTTATGGACTTGGGTTTTGGAGAAGATGGGGATGCTGGAGATCGTGGCACGGTTAACAGACAAGCAACCAGGGGACACGAGATTTACGAGTTCGAGCCCGGAGAAAACCCTACTGCTTGTACGCTCTTGATTCTGGCGAAACCGAAGGATTCTGGTCTTGATTCGATCTGGCGTGAAGGTGCGTGTACGAAAGTATGAGTTCAGAGATCTAGGACGTACCCTCCTGGCCTTTATATAGACTTAGGCAGGTCCCGGGCATAGTCCTAGTCGGTTACAGGTTCTAGGGTTTTACCCCTTTGAATTTCCTATCTGCGCTAGTCTTGTTCTCTAAGGACTCGAAGGCGCCATGGGCCTTGGCCACCCGAAAATCTGCATGGGCCGGCGTACATCTGCCGTGGGCCTTCCTTGGGCTGGACCAGATATGCTGAAGTCACGTACCCGCGAGGTATAACCATGTCAGTAGCCCCCGAGTGATCAGTCGAATCGTAAATTCGGCTAAGGACTCTTCAATCCTTCGGGTGTAACTGGGTAGTAACAGTATATGCGTGTAGGGATTGTTGATGCATGTGCCTGACTCACCCGACGGATCAGGGTCAGTTAACTGTCTTAGGACGAAACAACATGATCTTCATTAGTTTCGAGTCCCTTATCTTGAACCTGGAACATATGCTGGCGTAATTCGACTCAGGCCGCGGAGGACTTATAGGAGTGGAATTCCAGTGTTTTTAATTGACGTACCCAACGTGTCCGTCGGGATTTTTCATCACGCCTGTTGGCATGGATTTATACTAGCAGAGCGTAGTCAGGTGCGTTGCCAGGCCATCAAATGATATCTGCAGGTCTTATCTTTGCGTCGCAGATGCAGCATCCGAACATTTGTCACCACGAAGGCGTTTTCGGGTGGCCAAGGAGATTGTCACTCACTCAGCATTTTGTTGGGGCAGAGTTGCCAAAAAGTTTTTGCGTGCTGATCCGAAAGATCTCAGTCGAAGATTTCATAGGGTGCGCGACTAGCGCTCCCTATGGGAGTAGCCCCCAAGTGTCTGTTTGAGTCGCAGACTCGAGCAGAGACTTTAGTTCAAGCATTGTTCAATTGTTAAGTCCGTAGGACTCGAACATTTTCGGATGCTTAAATCCATCCTCCCTATGGGAGTAGCCCCCGAGTCCGTAGTGGAGTCGTAGACTCGACATAGGACTCAGAGAAGTACTTTGTCTTTATTCGTCATTCGGGTGCGCAGCCAGCGCTCCTGATAGGAGTAGCCCCTGAGTATTTAGTCGAATCGAAGATTCGAGTGAGTACTCTTAGATGTGGATCCGAAGAATTGTAAGTTGTGCTAGTATAGCTTTTGATGACGTCAGTGCTGACGATTGATGACCTCAAGCGTCTGCTGCGCCAGATATGACTTGACTGGACGAACGTGGGTCCCACTTGCTGACTTTGAATTGACCGGTCACGCGCGGCGTGGAGATAATTACGGCGTCTCCTCGATTTCCGCGCGTAGTGGACGGCGTGGTAGCAACGGTTCGTTAAGATGTTGACACGTGTACGGTCAGATCTTCCGTTGGCGTTAGGTCTTCTGGATGGACGGCTGTCGTGCTTCGTCTTCGCTGTTAAAATCATTAGGGAAAGCCGCGGTTTGTTTTCACCGCATCAGTTCTTGTTTTCACTGCCTCCTTGTGCTCTAGCGATTCTTGCTGCGCGCTAGGATTTCCTTCACACTTCCGTCGTCGTCTTCTGCATTTTCATCGCCGGTGCCGTTGTAGCGCAATGGGGAAATCCAAGAAGTCCTCATCCGTCGTTGGGACCAAATCTTGCCGGAGGTCGAAAAGCGCCGCTCCTCGCGTCACCGATGGTGGTGGCGGCGGTCGAATCTGTGGAGAAGCGTCTGCGCAAGCTTCCGGCGGGCCTGATCCCGCAGGATAGGGAGGCCGTCAAACTCCCCGGCAATGAGGTAATCCCCCGTCCCCCTCCTGGGTATTGGGTTATGTTTCTCGCCTTCGTTATGCGCGGGCTTTCTTTTCCAATTCACAACTTCCTCCGTGGACTGCTTTTCTTCTATGGGATTCAGCTTCATCATTTGTCTCCCAATTCTCTTCTCCATATTGCTTGTTTTATCACTGTTTGCGAGTGCTGGCTTGGCATTGAGCCGCATTTTGGCCTCTTCCGGAAGCTTTATTCCGTGAAGAGGCAGTCTGGTTCGGATGGTGTGTACCCCATTGGTGGTTGCATCATCTCCCTTAGTCCCAATCTTCTGTTCTTTTCTTTTTCCAAGTCCGAATCTGTCTAGTACTGGCGGAGGCGGTGGTTTTATATCCGCGACTCCGTAGTGCCCGGACAAGATTTTGGTCTTGTTCCTTTTGACCCTTCCCAGAAGATTGAGCCGAAAAGGTCTTGGAAAAACCCAATCCTGGACGGTGAGAAGGCAGAGATAGAGGCCCTTTACCGTCGGGTGGAGGATCTCCAGCTGATTCCGGATAAGGAGGTGAACGGCGTGGACATCATTCGGACATTTCTTGAGCGTCGGGTGCAGCCTCTCCAAGCGAGGGCGCACCCAATGTTTCTTTATTCAGGGCGCCGTGATCCGACTAGGGTTTCGGCTGAGAAAATCACCAAGGGGGATCTTGACAAGGACCTTCGCGCGCTGCTGAAGTTCAAAGCTGGAGAAGAAATCGCGGGGAAGTCGCTAACTCCTCCATTTTCTTCGACATTGGCCGTACCGCAGGTGTAGATTTGTGCACGTAGTGCTTTTTGTCGGCTGTGTATTTATTTCCTTTGTTTGCTAACAAAGTTTCTTCTGGTTTTGTAGAGCTTCAAAGTTCCGGGCATGGTACCTCCTTACCCGAAAATTATCCGAATGCCCCGGATAATGAAGTGGTTGAGTCCATGTCCGAGCTGCCATCGGCGCGATCTCTGGCGGAAGATGCCGACGAATCGAGTGAGGACTTTACTCGTAAGCGGGCACGGAGCTCCAGCGAATCTTCGGATGCCTCGACTCCTCCGACTCCCAGAGACCCTCTGGGCCTTGAGCGTCATAGTGACGGTCATGGGGATTCTTCTTCTGCCATTCCTTTGCGGGCTGTAGCGCCACACCCGCCAACGAAGCGGAAGAAGGAAGAAAAGAAGGAGGAGAAGAAGGAAGAGAAAAAGGAGGAGAAGAGAGCCCGAAAGGCTCCTCCTGTCTTCGACCTGAGCTCGCTCGGCTCGTAAGTTTCTTGCTGTGCTACTATCATTTTTCCTTTATGATTTTTCACTTGTGCTGATTGTTTCGTATGCAGGCACTCCTCCCGCGATTCTTCCAGTGATGGTGCGCGGGAGATGATGGGGGAGTCGAAGGTTGCGTCTCCTCCTCGTCAAACAGTGGCGACTTCGGGAGGCGCCGCTCCGGATCCTCCTGTGCAGGAGGTGCAGGTGGTTGCGCCTCAGAATTTCGCAGGCGGGTCATCGGAGTCGCCATCGACATGTAAGTTTTCTGCTTCATCGCAGAGCCCAGTATCTTCATATGCTGATTTGATTGTTACTCCATTGTGTTGGGCATAGCCCCCAGGTCCTTTTCTTACTGCTATTTCTTTGTCTTCAGCCCTTTGTGCAGGAGGCCAAGCGGCTGGTGCAGGCCTTTGGCCTTTGGGCGAAACAGCTGACTTCAAGGTATCCATCTGCCATTTACTATCTTTCTTATTTATCTTGGTCCTGTTCTTTGACACTTGCTTGTCTTAAATGCAGAGGAGCATAACGAGTCCCTCCGTGAGGTCGACGCTCTTAAAAAGAGCCTTGGTCAATCGGAGCAGAAGAAACGCCGTTATGCTGAAGAGCGCCTCGAGCTAGAGCTGACTAAGGCAGCGAAGCGAAGGCGTCTGCAGTGAGGCGCAGATCGTGAAGAGCAGCTGGCCACCGTTGCGGCTGCTCGTGAAAATGAGGTGGCAACGAAGCTCATGGCTGCTGCCAAGGCTATTTCGGGTGAGTGCTAGTTTTGTACTTGTTTCTTTTTCTTCGGGTCTTCTTCTATGCTGCCTTTCTTCATGCTTTTCTTATTTTTGTCTCAGATGCCGCAGGCATCGAGTTTGACCGCGGTGCTCTGGAGCACGGAAGTGCTCTAGATGATGCTATTGTGGCGGTCGAAGACCACTGCAGCACCGTCGTCAACTCCCTAGCCAAGGCGAAGGAAGTCCTTGGTCGCTTCTACAGGGAGCTTTTCCCTAAGGGAGTGGCCCTCGATGATGTGGATGCCCTGGCGGAGGCTTTATCAGCCGAAGCACCTGCGGAGTACAAGCGTAAGCAGAAGGGCATCGGCGCGTCCGTCGGGCTGGCGATGGCCTTGGCGGCTGGAGCGGAGCTGGACCTGCCCCAGATCACCTCTCGGATGCCGACGACTGCAGATGGATCCGAGGTAGCCTTCGCTGCCTACTCCGCTCGCTGCAAACGATATGGGCCCAAGCTCATTGATTTGCTGTCTGAGTATGCCCTACGGCAGCAAGGCGGGGCCAAAGCTAGGCAGTCTGGCTCCGAGGCGACTCAGGGTGCCGCGCCTTAGGCTTTGTAGTCGTAGAATAGCTTGTAGTTTCCTTTTGCTGTAAATATTTTGAAGAATACCGTCCTTGTGCCACGTAGTGGCCTTATATGTTAATGAATTCTTCTGAGTTGTGTTCTGCTCTTGTCTGAATGTTTGTGTCCCTTTCTTTTTCTGCTGCTCTAGGTTCCTTCGGGTGCTGACCCTGTTGACACCTCGTCCGCAATGCCGCCGCGACCATCTTTGGATGATTCCTCGCAGCTCGCTTTCCTTCGAGATCGTGTGCGTAGTCTGGAGAGGGAGTTGCTCGGGTTACGCGGTCATGCCGACGTTTGGAAGTCCAAGGCGGATCGTGGTGCATCCAGAGAGGAGTACTTGATGGCTGAGCTGGTTCGGCTGTCCGAGCAGCTGCAATGTAAGTTGTTCTTTGGTTCGAGCTATAGCTCGGTTCTTCGGATGAGCCGCTGGCCTTACTCTTATTTTGTCCGATTGTTGTAGGTGCGAATCTTGCTCCGAGGGAAGAAAAGGAACGTGTCGCTGTTCGGGTCAATTGCTTGACTCAACGGGACATGGAGGCCGGCGGCTTCTTCTGGATGGATCGTGATCGCACCATAGCCCTGGCGACGGTGCAGGATCGTGTTCATCAAGTTTCGCGGGTGCTCCACCAAGTGCAGACATCACTTGCCTCGGTGCTGCACGTCATGTTTCCTTTGGATGCCGTGCCAACAAGCCTTGCGGGTCTTCTGTCGAAATTTCGGAACGTAAGCAATGTCAAGGAGTTGCTGCGGCAGCAACTTGTCGCAGGAGTGAAGGCTGCTTTATCCCTTGTGAGGTTGCACCGGCCTGGCGTAGATTTGGCTGCTGTGGCCGCTGGCCCACCTCTTCGGCCTGATAGTGGCGAGTGGGACATGCGTCCACATTATGCAGCTGTAAGGCAGTATGCCGAACAGGTCGTAGATTTGTTTGAGCAGCGTGCCCAGGTTATTCTTCAGAATAGGTAGTACCTGAAAAAAGAGATAGATGTAAACTTTGTATATTTCGGCTGGGCGTGTTGTGCCCTTTGTTGTAAAGGTTTGTGAGCACGCAGTGCTTTGATTGACTACGTGTCCTTTTCGTTAGCCTGACGTTGTCAGCTACTCAGGTGTACACGTTTGATCCTTAGTCGATGAAATCGTGAGGTGGGGGGATCCCCCGAGTGCGTTTGTAGCATATAGTAAAGTTGCAGGAAGTAGTTAACCGAAGCTTTGGGGCGAGACACTTAGCTTTATTTATATCGTAATGGAGGAGGTACATTGTTCGGCTGAGTAGCCTTGGCTGAAAGCCTTATTAAAGTAAAGGGGTAGGTTGCTACGGATAGAATCGTCGCAGGTGCGCGATGTTCCATGGGTTGGAGTATGCGACTCCAGACTCCACGTGCTTGAGGCGATAGGCGCCACCTGGGATGACTTCGGTGATGACATAGGGTCCTTCCCATGGTGACTCGAATTTATTCGGTCGCTTTTGCTTGAGTCGTAAGACGAGGTCTCCTTCGACGAAGGACCTTGGGCGCAGCCGACGGCTGTGGTAGTTGCGGAGACTCTGCCGGTACACCGCTGATCGAGCTGCTGCTATGTCTCTTGCTTCGTCGAGTGTATCGACGGCATCTTCGAGTGCAGCCGTGGATTCGGCTTCGCTGTAAGCGACGACCCGTGGGGCCTGGTGGCGTACTTCGGCTGGTAGCACGGCCTCGGCTCCGTGTACCATGAAGAACGGTGTGTAGCCGGTGGCGCTGTTTGGCGTAGTCCGTAAGCTCCACAGGACGGATGGTAGCTCTTTCGTCCAGTTTCCAGCTTTTTGTTCGAGGGAGCTCATGAGGCGTTTCTTGATGCCAGCGCCGATTAGGCCGTTGGCCTTTTCCACTTGCCCGTTCGTTTGCGGGTGTGCCACTGAGGCATACGTGATGTTTATCCCAAGGCCCTCGCAGAAGTCCTGGAATTCCTCGGAGATGAAGTTCGATCCGTTGTCGGTGATGATGCTGTGCGGTACGCCGAACCTATAGACAATGGATTCAAAGAACTTGACGGCAGTTTTGCCTTTCTGGTTGGTGACCGGCATGGCTTCGATCCACTTGGTGAATTTGTCGACTGCAAGCAGGAGGAAAACGTGTCCCCCTTTCGAGGATTTTGGCAGTTTGCCGATCATATCGAGGCCCCATTGAGCAAAACGCCAAGCTATGGGTATGGGTCTGAGCTCGGACCCAGGTGCGTGCGGTTTGTCGGCAAACCATTGGCACCCGTTGCATCTTCGGACGATGTCCTTTGCTTTGCTCATGGCCGTTGGCCAGTAGAATCCTGCTCGTAGAGCTTTGGCGACAAGGGAGCGACTGCCTGCGTGGTGGCCGCAGATGCCCTCGTGGATGTCTTGGAGAATGGTTTTGTCATCGTCAATGGTGATGCACCGTTGCAGTACACTCGTGATACTGCGCTTGTACAATTCGCCGTTGATGGTGGTGAAGGCCTTTGACCGACGAGCTATGTGTCGGGCATCTGTCGGGTTGTCAGGCAGTTCTCCATTTAACAGGAACTGGAGGTATGGGCGCGTCCAGGTTTCTTCGACTACCATTACCTGCATTAGGTTGACCATGGCGACCTCGGTGTCCAATTTTTCGGGTCCTTCATGACCTTCGGGTAGCGCAGCCCCCGAGTGTTCTGCTTCTTCGGGTGATCCCTTGGGGAATTTCCGCTTGATGGACGGCACGCAGATCTGTTCGAGAAACACACCTGGTGGCACCTTTGCGCAAGTGGATCCGATGTTGGCGAGTCTGTCGGCCTCCTCGTTGCTTTCTCTTCCGACGTGTCGAAGCTCGCAGCCATCGAATTCTCCTTCGAGTGGTTGTAGAGCGCGCGGTACGCGGTCATGTTTTCGGCGTGTGCGTCGCACTCGTTCATCGTCTGCTGGACGACGAGGTTGGAGTCACCATAGATGACCAGGCGCGTTGCGCCGCATATCTTTGCCATCCTCATGCCATGGATGAGGGCTTCGTATTCGGCCTCGTTGTTGGAGGCTCTGAATTTCATCCGAAGAACGTACTTCATCTTGTCGCCTTGCGGGGAGGTCGATATGACCCTGCCCTGCTCGGCTTCGCTTGGAGCCGTCGAAGTGCATTGTCCATGACTGCGACATGTCTAGGGTGTCTGGCAGCTGCAGCTCCATCCAATGTACCAGGAAGTCTGGAAGGACTTGAGATTTGATTGCGAGTCGCTTCTCATAGACGATGTCCAGAGGTGATAGTTCGATGCCCCACAGGGCCACGCGTCCTGTGGCCTCTGGGTTATTCAGGATGCTGTTTAGGGGTGCCTCATTGACAACCATCACCTGATGTTCTTGGAAGTAGTGGCTCAATCGTCGAGCCATCATGAACACGTCGTAGGCGAGTTTCTGGTAGTGAGGGTACCTCTGTTTTGTTGGAGTGAGTACCTCGCTGAGGTAGTAGATTGGGCGCTGGACCCCGTGGGTCTTGCCTTCTTCGGGTCGTTCGACCATGAGTACGGTGCTGACCACCTGATGTGTGGCTGCTATGTACAGCAGCAGGGGCTCACGCTCCTTTGGCGTGACCAAAACGGGCGAGGTGGAGAGGAGCCGCTTGATGCTTTCGAATGCGTCGTTGGCTTCTGGTGTCCACTCGAATTTGTCTGCTTTGCGCAGCAGTTGGTAGAATGGTAGGGCCTTCTCGCCCATGCGGCTGATAAACCTGCTTAGCGCCGCTACTTGTCCTGCGAGCTGTTGGACGCCCTTGAGGTTTTTCGGCTTCTCCATTGTCATGATGGCTTTGATTTTCTTCGGGTTCGCCTCGATCCCTCGTTGAGAGATGAAGTACCCGAGCAGCTGACCTGATGGGACGCCGAAGGCGCATTTTTCGGGGTTGAGCTTGATCCTGTAGTGATCAAGATTGTCGAACGTCTCGCGGAGATCGTCGATAAGTGTCCTTGCCTCCTTGGTTTTTATTACTATGTCGTCGACATAGACTTGGACGTTGCGACCGATCTGGTCCTTGAGGCAGGCCTGCATGCATCGCTGGTACGTGGCACCTGCGTTCTTTAGCCCGAAGGGCATTGTATTGTAGCAGAATACTCTGAACGGTGTGATAAACGCCATTTTCTCTTGATCTTCGACCTTGAGTCGAATCTGGTTATAGCCTGAGTAGGCGTCGAGGAAGGAGAGTTTCTCACAACCTGCAGTCGAATCGATGATCTGATCGATCCGAGGAAGAGGGAAGTGTTCCTTTGGGCAATGCTTGTTTAGTGACGTAAAATCCACGCACATCCGCAGGATATCCGTGTCCTTTTTGGGGACCATGACTGTGTTTGCCAGCCACTCGCTTTCTTTGATTTCCCGGATGAAGTCTGCTGCGAGTAATCTATTGATTTCCTTGCCGATGGCTTCGGCTCGTGGTTCGGACAGTCTCCGGATGGACTGTTTGATTGGCTTGGTGTCTAGAAAGACATTGAGTGCGTGCTCGGTGAATTCCCTGGGAACTCCTGGCATGTCCGCAGGACACCAGGCGAAGATTTCCCAGCGCTCACGGAGGAATTCGACGAGCGCGCCTTCCTATGCAGGACTGAGGTCGTTGGCGATCAGTGCCGTCTTGGAGGCATCCGTCGGATGGACCTGCACTTTCTTGGTGTTGACGGTGGAGTCGAAGGACATGTCAGGTGCGTTCTGCCTTGTGACTGGGGGTGCCCCATTGTCCGTCACCTCGCGGAGCCTTACAAGCTCGTCTTGCATGCCAAAGGACTGGGAGATTTTGTTGAAATCCCTGTCGCATTGGTCCGATCGGGTGAAGCTCCCGTGGACTGTGATGACGCCCCTTGGTCCTGGCATCTTGAGCAGTAGGTATGCGTAGTGTGGGACGGCCAGGAATCTTGCGAATGCTACACGCCCCAGGATGGCGTGGTATTGCGACGGCCAGTCCACCACTTCGAATTCGAGTCGTTCCTGCCGAAAGTTGTCCGGCTTCCCGAAGATGATGTCGAGTCCTATTTTGCCCAGGGGTAATATGCCCTTCCCTGGGACGATGCCGTGGAATGTTGTGTCTGACTGTTCCAGGCTGCATTGTGGGATCCGCATTGCTGCTAGAGTGCTTGCAAACATTAGATTGATGCCGCTGCCGCCGTCCATGAAGACGCGACTCATCTCGAAGCCTCCGATCTGCGCTTCCAGCACTAGAGCAGCATGACCTGGGCGAGGGATCTGGCAAGGGTGATCCGCGCGAGTAAATGTGATGCAGGACTCCGATCCGCTGAGGTACTCAGTGATTGCAGGTGGAGTTGCCACGGCCAAGTTGATTTGTCGAGTGATTTTCTTCTGCACCCTGTTTGTGGGCGTCCCTTCTGGATCATATTTAGTGCTCCCTTTGGTGGGGGGTATCCGACCTCGGCGTTGTTCTGCGCTGGTGCGACTGGTTGGTTTGGGCCTCCAATAGGTGGCGGTGGAGGAGCTCCATGTGCTATTTCGCCTTGCGCAGGTGCGCTTCCGAACGTAGGGATTGGGGCTTGTGGCCTCATCTGCGTCATGCTTTCGCTGAGTTTCTGGAATTCGCGGCAGTCCTTGAGCATGTGGCTGGCTTTCTTTTTGCCATCTTGTTTGTCGATGTAGAAGTGGATGGTGCATGGACCCGAAAGTTTGTCGAATGCCGAGGGTCCGTTGTCGCGGTCGCGGTGTTGCCACGACTATGTGGAGCATCCGTTGTCGCGGAAGTTTCCGCCGTGGTATCCTCCGTTGTTGCGGCTGTTGTCGTTGCGGCGGTTGGCGTAGCCGGCCGCGACCATGTCAGGTACGTCGCGGTCCTCGTAGACGCGCGATCTCCTCTTGCTACGGCATTCCCGTCTTCGGCCGTAGTCGTCCTCTTCATCCGATTGCGCTCGCTGGATGCAATCTTCGCCGTCTGCCCAACTGTTGGCAATTTCCATGAGGTGGTCGAGTGTCTTGGGCTTGACACGCCCAAGTTCCTCCTTGAAGTATTGGCGTTTGATGCCGTCCCTGAAGGCGTCGATGGCCCTCTCTTCGGAGATAGAGTTCTTGGTTGTAGACCAGCGTAGTATGTACGAGGAATAGATTCACCCGTTCTCTGAGTACAGGCTCGCAACTCTTCGATTGAGGCGGGCCTCTTGCTAGTGCCCTTGAAATTTCGGATGAAGCTGTAAGCGAGCTCCTCCCAGCTTCGGATGGATCCTGATTATAGGCTACTGAGCCAGACCCGCGCCGCGCCTGTCAGCTGCAGCTGAAGGCATTGCATGGCGGTTTCTTTGTTGCCCCCGTGAAGCTTGACGGATGATAGATGGTCACTGAGCCAGGATTTTGGGTCTTGCGTGCCGTTGAACTTCGGAGTATCCGAAGGAAGCTTGAAATTGTGTGGCGTCTGCGTTCGTCGAACAGATCTGCTGAAGCATCGAGCTCCGCAGAGTTCTCCTTCGTCTTCGTCCATCTCGGATTCAGACGAGCATGCACGTTTGGCTCGTGCCTTGTCGATCTTGCGCTGTGTAAGCTTGTCTCTGGCGTCGTAGTCGCGTTTATGGTGACGCGAGCTCTTCTTTCTTCGAGGAAGGTCATGTTCCTCCTCTTCTTCGGATGAAGGGGTGGGACTCCGGTCGCGCCTGGCCGGAGCTTTCTTCTTCGGCTCCGCAGGAGCGTCTTCGTGGAGCGCAGCTCCGATGAGTCCGAGTCCGATGAGTGCGGACTTATGCATGGCCCTTTTCGGGTCCCCCTCCTGAGGTTGGTGGGCTGCGAGGTACGTAGTGGCTGCCATGATCGCAGCTTGTGGCGTCTTCGGGATGATGTTGCCGTCGGCATCCATATCCATGAACGATGTGTGGAGAGTTTGGGTCACGTCACGCCGCTCCTTGGGATCCATGTTCTCCATCCGAGAGCGATGCTTGTTTCCCTGGTTTCCGTTTGTGCTAGAGCCGGGTGCCATGGCGGAGAGCGCAGCTCATCGCGCGCTGGACTCAGAGGCTGCTTGCTTGCGTTTGTCGAGCGTCTCCTGCATCTTGACTCGCTTCTTGTGCTCCTCGATGAGGAGGTAGTGGTATGCCATCAGTAGTTCACGTGAGGCGTCCGCAGGTAGGACTATGTCGCCTGCGACGGCACGGCGCGCTTGGACCCATCCTTCTTTGCTAAGTTGGATGACGTGGCCGTTGTTTTCCCTGTTGGGTGGGGGGGACTGGCTTCTTCTGTTTTCGCCGTTTCCGCCGTTTCGGTTGGGCGGCGGGTTAGGTGTTTCCTCGTCGCCTTGGATGACTGCGGCGCATAGATAGCGCTCGCAGATTGGTCGGCTGCTGCCGCAGCTTTCGGATCCGGAACCGTAGGTCCCCTCATCCGAAGGTGGATCACACAGATCGGAGTTACAGCTGCTGCTGTCGTAAAACTCATCTGTTGATGGTGATGTGCGTAGCACAGGGTGTGGAGCCCACGAAGCGGGCCTTATTGATGGCACGGGCACCCGCTCAGGGAGGCGGAGGGTGCCAGTTTGACCCACAGGCGAAGCTCGAATAGGATCTCGAGTCCGTCGCCTACGGGCTCGAAATCTTTCATGGTGGCCGGCGAGTGGGCGGTGAAGTCGAAAGCGCCGAAGAGGAGGTGATTCTCCGTCGCCGCAAAGTTGTAGATCGATCGGGTCGGGACCATCACGATCGCACAATCAGCAGCCCCGATTCCCACAGACGGCGCCAATTGACGAGGTTTAATCTCGTCAATGTCCATTGTTATGGACTTGGGTTTTGGAGAAGATGGGGATGCTGGAGATCGTGGCACGGTTAACAGACAAGCAACCAGGGGACACGAGATTTACCCAGGTTCAGGCCCCCGGAGGGAAAACCCTACTCCTGCTTGTCTGCTCTTGATTACGGCGAAACCGAAGGTTACTGGTCTTGATCGATCTGGCGTGAAGGTGCGTGTGCGAAAGTATGAGTTCAGAGATCTAGGACGTACCCTCCTGGCCTTTATATAGAATTAGGCAGGTCCCGGGCATAGTCCTAGTCGGTTACAGGTTCTAGGGTTTTACCCCTTTGAATTTCCTATCTGCGCTAGTCTTGTTCTCCAAGGACTCGAAGGCGCCATGGGCCTTGGCCACCCGAAAATCTGCATGGGCCGGCGTACATCTGCCATGGGCCTTCCTTGGGCTGGACCAGATATGCTGAAGTCACGTACCCGCGAGGTATAACCATGTCACACGAAAATGACGATATTTTGGTCATAACTGTCAAACATGTATCCGGCTTAAGGTTGATGTAAATCGCCCTGAAACCATAAAATTGTAGGCAATAACTCATGAAAACGCCAATCGAACACAAAAGCGACGAGTTTTTGGTCATATCTCTCCAACATGAGTCGGGTCTTAAGGTTGTTGTAAATCGCCCTGGAACCACAAAACAATGGGCGATAGCTCATGAAAACGGCCATAAAACGCAGAAACTATGATTTTCTCGTCATATCCCTCAAACATGGAAGGGCTCTTACGAGGCATGCAAATCCTCCTGGAATAAAAAAATATGGACAGTAACTCATAAAAACGACCATAAAACATGAAAAAGATGAGATTTTGATCATAACTCTCAAACATGTATCGAGTCTTAAGATCGTTGTGAATCGCCCGGAAACCCGAAAACAGTGGGCAATAGCTCATGAAAACGGCCATGAAACGCAAAAACGACGATTTTTTAGTCGTATATCTCAAACATGTAACATGTCCTACATGCCTTGCAAATCCAACTGGAACCCAAAAATTGTGGGTAACAACTCATGAAATGGCCATAAACATGAAAGTGACGTGTTTTTGGTTATAACTCTCAAATATGTATCGGGTCTTAAGGTCGTTGTAAATCTCCCTGAAACCCCAAACCTGTGGGCAGTAGCTCATGAAAACAGCCATAAAACGCGAAAACGACAAGTTTCTGGTCATATCTCTCAAACAACTAAGTGTTTTTACAAGGCATGCAAATCCACCTGACACCTAAAAACTGTGGGTACTAACTCATGAAAATGATCATAAAACATGAAAACGACGATATTTTGGTCATAACTCTCAAACATGTATCGAGCCTTATGGTTGATGTAAATCGCCCTGAAACCATAAAACTGTTGGCAATAACTAATGAAAATAGCCACCAATCACAAAAGTGACAAGATTTTGGTCATATCTCTCCAACATGTATCGGGTCTCAAGTTTGTTGTAAATCGCCCTGGAACCACAAAACAGTGGGCAATATCTCATGAAAACAGCCATAAAACATGAAAACGCTGATTTTCTGGTCATATATCTCAAACATGGAAGGGCTCTTATGAGTCATGCAAATCCTCCTAGAACCAAAAACTGTAGGCAGTAACTCATGAAAACAACCATAAAACACGAAAACAACGAGTTTAAGGTCATATCTCTCAAACATGTATCAGGTCTTAAGGTCGTTGTAAATCGCCCTGGAACCCCAAAACAGTGGACAATAGCTCATGAAAACGGCCATAAAACACAGAAACTACAAGTTTTTAGTCATATATCTCAAACATGTAGCAGGTCCTATAGGCCTTGCAAATCCAACTGGAACACAAAAATTGTGGGCAACAGCTCATGAAAAAGGCAATAAACACGAAAACGACGAGTTTTTGGTCATAACTCTCAAACATGTATCGGGACTTAAGGTTGATGTAAATCGCCCTGAAACCATAAAACTGTGCGCAATAACTCATGAAAACGGTCATCAAACACAAAAGCGACGAGTTTTTGGTCATATCTCTCCAACATGTATCGGGTCTTAAGGTTGCTGTAAATCGCCCTGGAACCACAAAACTATGGGCGATAGCTCATGAAAACTGCCATAAAATGCGAAAATGACGATATTCTGGTCATATCTCTCAAACATGTAAGGGCTCTTACGAGGCATGCAAATCGACCTGGATCCCAAAAACTATGGACAATAACTCATGAAAACGACCATACAACACGAAAACGACGATATTTTGGTCATAACTCTCAAACATGTATCGTGTCTTAACGTTAATGTAAATTGCCCAGAAACCATAAAACTGTGGGCAATAACTCATGAAAACAGCCACCAATCACAAAAGAGACGAGACTTTGGTCATATGTCTCCAACATGTATCGTGTCTGAAGTTTGCTGTAAATCGTCCTATAACCACAAACCAGTGGGCAATAGTGTAGGGTTTCGTAGCATGGAAAACAAAAAAATTCTACCGCATACAAACAAACAAGCCAAGATCTATCTACTAGATTGTAGCAACTAGTCGATAGAATAACTCACCCTCGAAGATTCCAAAGTGTTTAACGAGAGCGGATTCTCGTGGGTGATGTAGTTGTACTCTTTCCGATCTCAAGATCACGTAGACGATCCTTGGCGCTGTTCGCAGCGCTCCCTTGATCGGTCACACGTTCGATTTTCGATGAAGACCTTCCTCTCCTTGTTCCAGCAGCGGAGGTTGTAGCACTCTCCTCGCGATTTCGGCTGTGGCGTAATGGAAGTAGAGGAGATCTCAGGAGCCTTAAGCCGGAGCGAGTATGGTGGAGTATGAGAGAGTCCCTCGACGATCTAGGGTTTAGACACGCCGAGGAGGAAGCTTGGCCGGTGGCTAGGGTTGCTAGGAGGCGGCGGCGGCTTGGCCTAGGTCGGCGGCGGCAGTGGAGGTGGCGGCGCCGGCGGCTAGGGTTTGGAGGAGAGGATCTTGTGTCTACTAGGAGGGAGCCCTGCCCCTCCTTATATAGGTGGAGGGGCCGGCCGGCCAAGGGTAGGGAGGGGAGTCCCTCCCCAACTCGGCTTGGGTGGGCGCCGCCGGTTGGAGGAGGAACTCCTCCCAACTCGTTTCCACTCCTCCTCTTTTCCTCTTTCCAAATTTAGCCGTTTTGACTTTTCAAACTAGCTGTTTGATTTTTCAAACTAGGATTTGAATTAATCCTTTATTTGGTTCAGCGATGACACTTAGTACATGATGCAATCATACCAACTTGATACAACACATTCATGTACCCTTCCCCTCCGGAGTGCCGGACATTCCGGAACATTCAAGAATCATTCCTGATGAAAACACCGGAACCATTCCCCAACTCCGAAACGGGACTTTCCTTATATGAATCTTATTCTCCGGACCATTCCGGATCTCCTCGTGATATCTCGGATCCCATCTGGGACTCCGAACAACATTCGGTCTCTTTCTCATCATTCCATAACTACTTAAAACAACGTCGAATCCTTAAGTGTGTCTCCCTACGGTTCGTGAATTATGCGGACATGATCGAGACACTTCTCCGAACAATAACCAATAGAGGAATCTGGAAATTCATATGGCTCCCACATATTTCTACGATTACTTTGCGATCGAATGAACCACTTACATACGATATCAATTTCCCTTTGTCTCACGATAGTTTACTTATCCGAGGTTATGATCGTCGGTATCTCTGCATACCTAGTTCAACCTCGTTACCGATAAGTACTCTTTTCTCGTTCCCGTGATATGTGATACCTTGTGAGCCATTCACATGCTTGCAAGCTAATTGGATGACATTTCACCGAGAGGACCCAGAGTATATCTATCCGTCATATGGATGGACAAATCCCACTCTTGATCCATGTGTTTCAACCAATACTTTCCGAACACTCAATGCCACCTTTATAGCCACCCAGTTACGGTGTGGTGTTTGATGTCATCAAAGCATCCATCCAGTAAAGGTGATATGCATGATCTCATGGTCGAAGGAATTAGATTACTATGTATCAGAAAGCATATAGCAATTGAACTATTAAAATGACTTGATCTTTATGCTACGCTTATCAATAGGAGTATGTCCATCATATCATTCTCCTAACGATATGATCTTGTTGTTAATAACATCTCAATGTTCATGATAGGGAAACCACAATCATCTATTAACCAACAAGCTAGTATTATATAGAGGCTTTACTAGGGACTTCAAATTAAGTTTACAAATCACACAAGTATCAATGTTTCCTTGTTAATACTATTATAGCATGAATGTAAACATTTATCATAAACACAAAGATATAATAATAACTACATTTATTATTGCCTCTAGGGCATATCTCCAACAGTCTCCCACTTGCACTAGAGTCCTCTAATCTAGATTACATGGTAATATACCGAACACCCATGGCAGTTTGGTGCTGGTCATGTTTTGCCCTCGGGAGAGGTTTAGTCAGGATCCGCCACATTCAGATCTGTGTGTACTTTGCAAATCTTTATATCCCCATCTTGGATATGTTCTCGAATAGCGTGGCGTGGCTTGATGTGCTTGACTTCTTGTGTGACCTTGGTTCTTGCGCATTGGCTATGGCGCCCATGTTATCAGATGAATAGACATTGGGTCCAGTAGCACTAGGAACCACACCTAGCTCATAATGAACTCTTTCATCCATATCGCTTCTTGTGAAGCCTCGAAGCGACCATGTATTCGATTGATTGAAGATCTCGCCACAACGCTTTGCTTTGCACTCCTCCAGCTAAGCTGCTGCACCATTCAAAATAAATCATTATCCAGTTGTGATTTAGAATCATCCGGATCGGTGTTCCAACTAGCATCGGTGTAACCATTAACAACGAGAGATTCATCACCTCCATAAGAAAGAACCATATCCTAAGTTCTTCTCAAGTACTTAAGGATGTTTTTGACCGCTGTCCAATGATCCACTCCTGGATCACTTTGATATCTGCTAGTAAAACTAACGGCATATGCAATGTCGGGTCTAGTACACAAAGATGGCATACATTAGAGATCCTATGGCTGAGGCATAGGAGTCTTACTCATCCTTTCTCTATCTTACGCCGATGTCGGACTTTGAGTTTTACTCAAGGTCGTATTAGGCAACATGGGCAAGAACCCTTTCTTGCTCTCTTCCATTCCAAACCTCTTTAGAACTTTGTCCAAATATGTACTTTGTGATAATGATATTTGGCGTTTCGATCTATCTCTATAAATCTTTATGCCTAATATGTAAGCTGCTTCGCCAAGATCTTTCATTGAAAAACTATTATTCAAATATTCTTTGACACTATTAAGAAGGTCTACATCATTCCCAATCAACAATATGTCATCTACATATAGTATTAAGAATGCTACAGAGCTCCCACTCACTTTCTTGTAAATACAAGCTTCTCCATAAGTTTGTATAAAACCAAAACTTTTGATCACCTTATCAAAACGTTGATTCCAACTTCGGGATGCTTGCTTCAATCCATAGATGGACCGTTGAAGTTTGCATACCTTGTTAGCATCTTTAGGATCGACAAAACCTTTGGGTTGCATCATATACAACTCTTCATCAATGTCTCCATTGAGAAATGCTGTTTTGACATCCATCTGCCATATCTCATAATCATAATATGCAGCGATTGCTAACATAATCCTCACAGACTTTAACTTTGCTCTTGGTGAAAGTCTCATCGTAGTCAACTCCTTGAATTTGTCGAAACCCTTTTGCGACAAGTCGAGCTTTATAGACAGTAACATTACCATCAGCATCTGTTTTCTTCTTGAAGATCCATTTGTTCTCGACAGCCTTCCGGCCATCCGGTAAGTCCACCAAAGTCCATACATGGTTTTCGTACATGGATCCAATCTCGGATTTCATGGCTTGTTGCCATTTATTGGAATCTAGGCTCGTCATTGCTTCCTCATATGTCTCAGGGTCATCGGTGTTGTCCACCAACATGACACTCATAACGGGATCATACCAATCTGGAGTGGTACGAGTTCTCGTTGACCTGCGAGGCTCTGTAGCAACTTCAACCGAAGTTTCATGATCATCATCATTAACTTCCTCTCTTATTGGTGTAGGCACCACAGGAACTTCTTCCGGTGCTGCATAGATTAGGCATACAGGCCTTTCAACCCACTTTAGTAGAGAACCACACGTGCAAGTTTCCCTGCATGTGGCTCGTCCGTGATAACTTCTTCGGATTTGCGTGAACTAGCGGACCGATCACTAAGTGGTTAGTACCTCCAGCATGAGCGAACCTTTGCAAAACAGGTTAGGAATGGGCGCCACTATCCTAGCCCGGACAAACGTATCTTACTCGTTCCCTCAACTGCTCGACTGAAAGAACTCTTAGTTCTCATTCTGTTCTTTCTTGTTTTTTCAGGATCCAGGAAAGACTTTCTTTAAAAAGAGGAATCCAGATGGATAGATTGTGAAATAGAGTATCTCCTTCGACCATCTTTTTCATGAAGACTTTCCTCCACTATTGCCCTATTAGAGTTATCTGTTATTGGGAGAGAGCACCGTAATGAATCACACTATAGAAGCACAAGTTTTAGGTAGGCCAAAGCATAACCTCAAACCGAAGGGGCGGAAAGGATTCGGGATAACTAGGCCTAGCAGAAGCTCCATCTCTTGCTTGTTGTCTACCGATTTTGGATAGTGAGTGCCCCTGCCTGCTGAGTGGCAAGTTTCTCTTTTCGATAGACTGTTTTTGGTCATTTGACGCAACGCGTGCTCTTGTTCTTTATGTAATAAGATATTGTTCATTCTTGCACTTGAGAAGGGCGAAGCCCTCATGGCCGGTACCGGTATCTGTTGGGGGCGGGCCCAGAGATGAAATGTGCCTTAGATGCAAGGGACAGTAAAAGAAAAAGCAAGAGTTGGCTGTTCCCGAAGCGTGAAGAAAAGATCAAGCCCCATAGAAGTTTTCGAAAAATAGACCTGGGCATCGAATGCTGATACCAGATCAAGGGCTCTACTTGAAGAATGTGAATCGACTCTTTGAGGTGACAGACATAGACTACGTACAGGGTAGTACTCTTGGAAAGAGAGAAGATCACCGCGTGAACAAAATCAAAAGAGAATTTAGGAAAAATATTCTCATACTAACACAATATAAGGACAACCGGCGAATAGTTTTCAGATGAAGGTACCGATCCCCTCTTCTCCCAAAGCTTTGGATTCACGGATCCAAAAAAAAAGCAAGGAGCTCCTCATTAGAGTACAGACCCAGCGCTCGAGGATACGAATTCGATTGACCCGAGAAATCTCCATTTGCTAGCGCTTGATACTCTATTGTGACAGAAGATTCCTCGCCCACAGCACGGTACGCAATGAACGTATGGAGTTAGTTCGATGGGTTGGTTGGGGAGTAGGGCCGGGGGGAGAAACTTGTCCCTTCTTGATGGCGAGTATATGCTTCGATCGATTCTTGTGCTCCCTATGCGCGTGTTCTTGATCACCGAACAAGTTCAAAAATCAGTTTATGCGCTCCTATCCTTGTTCTTGTGAGTCCTTGTGAAGCTACATTGGTGATGGTTGGTGGTAGATGCTACTCGCAATTTCGAGAGAAGGTTCAACAACCTCGTCAAGTTCTACTTTCCTTCCAGTCACTTCTTTCGAGAGAAATTCCTTCTCTAGAAAGGATCCATTCTTGGCAACGAAGATTTTGCCTTCGGATCTATGATAGAAGGTATACCCAATAGTTTCCTTCGGGTATCCTATGAAGACGCATTTTTCCGCTTTGGGTTCAAGCTTGTCCGGCTGTAACTTCTTTACATAGGCTTCGCATCCCCAAACTTTAAGGAACGATAATCTAGGTTTCTTCCCAAACCATAATTCATACGATGTCGTTTCAACGGATTTAGATGGTGCCCTATTTAAAGTGAATGCGGCTGTTTCTAATGCATAACCCCAAAATGATAGCGGTAAATCTGTAAGTGACATCATAGAACGAACCATATCTAAGAGAGTTCGATTACGACGTTCGGACACACCATTACGCTGTGGTGTTCCCGGCGGTGTCAAGCTGAAAGTATTCCGCATTTCTTCAAATGCTCGCCAAACTCGTAACTTAGATATTCACCTCCACGATCAGAACGTAGAAATTTAATCTTCTTGTTACGTTGATTCTCTACCTCACTTTGAAATTCCTTAAACTTCTCGAAAGTTTCGGACTTATGTTTCATGAAATAGATATACCCATACCTACTCAAGTCATCCGTGAAGGTAAGAACATAACTTGATAACCACTGCGATGCTACACTCATTGGACCACATACATCGGTATGTATGATTTCCAACAAGTCCGTAGCTCGCTCCATCATACCATAAAATGGAGTCTTAGTCATTTTACCCATCAGACATGCTTCACATCTATCAAGTGATTCGAAATCAAGTGATTCAAGAAGTCCATCTGAATGGAGTTTCTTCATAAGCTTCACTCCAATGTGACCAAGACAGCGATTGCCACATATAGGTCGAGTTATCGCTCGATTTCAAACGTTTAGCCTCAATGTTATTAATATGTGTATTTCCACTATCGAGATTCAATAAGAATAGACCATCTATCAAAGGTGCATGTGCATAAAACATATTACTCATATAAATCGAACAACCATTATTCTCGGACTTAAACAAGTAACCGTCTCGCAATAAACAAGATCCCGATATAATGTTCATGCTTAACGCAGGCACCAAATAACAATTATTTAAGTATAAAACTAATCCCGATGGTAGATGAAGGGGTAGCGTGCCGACCGCGATCACATCAACCTTTGATCCGTTTCCAACGCGCATCGTCACCTCGTTCTTCGCTAGCTTCCGTTTATTCTGCAGCACCTGTTTTGAGTTACAAATATGAGCAACCGAACCAGTATCAAATACCCAGGCACTACTACGAGTACTAGTGAGATACACATCAATAACATGTATATCAGATATACCTTTCTTCTTGATGTTGCCGTTCTTCAAATCTGCCAAGTACTTTGGGCAATTCTGCTTCCAGTGACCTTCTCCCTTGCAGTAAAGCACTCGATGTCAGGCTTAGGTCCAGCCTTGGTTTTTCTTCGTGTGGTAACTTTCTTACCACCCTTCTTGAAGTGTCCCTTCTGCTTGGACTTGCCTTTCTTGAATTTGGTGGTCTTATTGACCAACAACACTTGGTGCTCTTTCTTGATCTCCACTTCTGCAGATTTAAACATGGCAAAGAGTTCTGGCAACGTCTTGTTCATGTTTTGCATGTTATAGTTCATCACAAAGTTCTTGTAACTTGGTGGCAGTGATTGGAGGACACGGTAAATCCCCAAAGCATTGGGAATCACTATACCCAAGCTTTGAAGTTTGTTTGCGTGCCTAGACATCTTAAGCACATGCTTCTTGTGAACTGCCCTCTTCCATCTTGGTTAAAGAACTTTTGAAGCCTCATAGCTTTCAATTGCCGCATGAGTCTCAAAGATCAATTTGAGATCCTCGACAATATCATATGGGTCTGAATTCTTAAACCTTTTACGAGCTCGATTCTAAACCATACAAGATAGCACACTGAGCGTAGATCTTGAGTCTTCCGAGTGAGGTAAACATTCTTTACTTCATCGGCGGCATCAGTTGGTGTGGGTCACCCAATGTGCATCCAGCACATAGGTCAAATTACGGCTGTGAGGACAATCCTCAAATTGCGGAACCAATCCATGAGTTGCTTCCATTGTTTTTCAACTTTTATTTCTCTAGGAACGCATTAAAATTGATGGTAGGGGCTGCCATTGATCTACAACATATTTGCAATAGTTTAGACTAAGTTTATGACAAATTGAGTTCAATTAATAATAAAATTAATCTAGGTGAACTCCACTCAAAACAATATCCTCACATTGTTTTAGTGATCACCGAACCAAATCCCACATCAACACCGATCATCACGAGAGTTGATATAGTTTCAATGGCGAACAATCGACATGTTCATCATATCTACTATATGATTCATGCTTTACCTTTCGGTGATCCGTGTTCGAGACCATGCGTACATGCTAGGCTCGTCAAGCTCAAACCTTAGTTTCGCATGAGCAAATCTGGCTTGCTCATTGTATGCACTTGCGTAATCTAACACACCCGATCATCACGTGGTGCTTGAAACAACAAGCTTTAGCAGTGCTAACTAAGGGTGAACACTTTATGACTTGAAATTTATGTGCATGAGGGATCATCTTATAATGCTACCGTCGTCTACTAAGCAATACAAGATGCATAAAGGATTAACATCACATGCAATTCAAAATATGTGATATGATATGGCCTTTCTTCTTTGTGCTTCCGATCTCCATCTTCTATACGAACATGATCTCCATCATCATCGGCATTGCATCAAGATCAATGACGCTTCTCCATGGTTGTCGTCCACCGGCTTCAACTATTACAACTACTTTGAATAGACACGCGGGTCTTAACATAAATTAAAGACAACCATATGGCTCCTGCCGGTTGCCAACTTACAATAAGGAACATTGCATACATCAAATATAATCACAATCATGGCCATATCACATCACAGCACACCCATGCAAAACAAAGTTAGACGCCTCTACTTTCTTTGCATGTTTTACGTGGTTTGGGGCTTTCAATAAGTGTCGTTCTAACTTACGAACATGAACCACAACATTGATACTAGTATTGTTAATCACCCGTTGTAAATTGGATCTTAACTATGCTAGGAGAAACAGGCACCATAAAGCCACTTATGCAATACAAGTTGCATGTCAAGCGTGGAGCAAGTCTCATGAGCGATGTCATGTAAGGTTAGCCGGGCTTCATCCCAACATACCGCAAGATGCAAAGTACACAAGAAGCAATCGACAATAAAAGCATCAACACCCACAATGACCATTGTGTTCTACTCGTGCAACAGATCTACATATAGACACGGCTCTGATACCACTGTAGGGTTTCGTAGCATGGAAAACAAAAATTTTCTACCGCATACAAACAAACAAGCCAAGATCTATTTACTACATTGTAGCAACCAGTCGATAGAATAACTCACCCTCGAAGATTCCAAAGTGTTTAACGAGAGCGGATTCTCGTGGGTGATGTAGTCGTACTCTTTCCGATCTCAAGATCGCGTAGACGATCCTTCCGGCGCTGCATTCCGGCAGCGCTCCCGCAGTCGGTCACACGTTCGGTACTCGACGAAGACCTTCCTCTCCCTTGTTCCAGCAGGTAGCGGAGGTTGTAGCATTCTCCTCGCGATTCCGGCAGCACAACGGCGTGGTACCGGAAGTAGAGGGGAGATCTCGCATGGGTTCGCCTTAAGCCGGAGCGAGTATGGTGGAGTATGAGAGAGTCCCTCGATGATCTAGGGTTTAGACACGCCGAGGAGGAAGCTTGGCCGGCGGCTAGGGTTGCTAGGCGGCGGCGGCTTGGCCTAGGTCGGCGGCGGCAGTGGGAGGTGGCGGCGCATGGCTAGGGTTTGGAGGAGAGGATCTTGTGTCTACTAGGAGGAGCCTGCCCTCCTTATATAGGTGGAGGCCGGCCGGCCAGGGGAGGAGGAGTCCTCCCAAACTCGGCTTGGGTGGGCGCCGCCCGGTTGGAGGAGGAACTCCTCCCCAACTCGGTTTCCACTCCTCCTCTTTTCCTCTTTCCAAATTTAGCGTTTGACTTTTCAAACTAGTTGTTTGACTTTTCAAACTAGGATTAGAATTAATCCGTAATTTGGTTCAGCGATGACACATAGTACATGATGCAATCCTACCCACTAGATACAAAACATTCATGTACCCTTCCCTTGGTCTTGGGACATTAGGAACATTCTAGAATCATTCCGATGAAAACACGGAACCATTCCCCAACTCCGAAGCGGGACTTTCCTTATATGAATCTTATTCTCCGGACCATTCCGGATCTCCTCGTGATATCCGGATCCCATCCGGACTCAACAACATTCAGTCTCTTTCTCATCATTCCATAACTACTCAAAACAACGTCGAATCCTTAAGTGTGTCTCCCTACGGTTCGTGAATTATGCGGACATGATCGAGACACTTCTCCGAACAATAACCAATATAGGAATCTGGAAATTCATATGGCTCCCACATATTTCTACGATTACTTTGCGATCGAATGAACCACTTACATACGATATCAATTTCCCTTTGTCTCACGATAGTTTACTTATCCGAGGTTATGATCGTTGGTATCTCTGCATACCTAGTTCAACCTCGTTAATGATAAGTACTCTTTTCTCGTTCCCGTGATATGTGATCCCTTGTGAGCCAGTCACATGCTTACAAGCTAATTGGATGACATTTCACCGAGAGGGCCCAGAGTATATCTATCCGTCATATGGATGGACAAATCTCACTCTTGATCCATGTGTTTCAACCAATACTTTCCGAACACTCAATGCCACCTTTATAGCCACCCAGTTACGGTGTGGTGTTTGATGTCATCAAAGCATCCATCCGGTAAAGGTGATATGCATGATCTCATGGTCGAAGGAATTAGATTACTATGTATCAGAAAGCATATAGCAATTGAACTATTAAAATGACTTGATATTTATGCTACGCTTCTCAATAGGAGTATGTCCATCATATCATTCTCCTAACGATATGATCTTGTTGTTAATAACATCTCAATGTTCATGATAGAGAAACCACAATCATCTATTAACCAACAAGCTAGTATTATATAGAGGCTTTACTAGGGACTTCAAATTAAGTTTACAAATCATACAAGTATCAATGTTTCCTTGTTAATACTATTATAGCATGAATGTAAATATTTATCATAAACACAAAGATATAATAATAACTACATTTATTATTGTCTCTAGGGCATATCTCCAACAAATAGCTCATGAAAACGGCCATAAAACGCGAAAACGCCGATTTTCTGGTCATATCTCTCAAACATGGAAGGGCTCTTACAAGGCATGCAAATCCTCCTGGAACTAAAATCTATGGGCAGTAACTCATGAAAACGACCATAAAACACGAAAACGCCGATTTTTAGGTCATATCTCTCAAACATGTATCAGGTCTTAAGACCGTTGTAAATCGCCCTGGAACGTCAAAACAGTGGGCAATAGCTCATGAAAACGGCCATAAAATGCAGAAACTACGAGTTTTTAGTCATATATCTCAAACATGTAGAAGGTCCTATAGGCCTTGCAAATTCAACTGGAACCGATAAACTGTGGGCAACAGCTCATGAAAATGGAAAAAAACACGAAAACGACGAGGTTTTGGTTATAACTGTCAATCATCGTCTGGCTGACGAGCCCATCCAGCTATGCTGACGGCCCCGACCTGTTGCCGTCGGCGTAAAAATAGGCCGTCGGCGTCTTTACTTTCTCCTGCAGTGTGTTAGTTTTCGCTGGTTAAATGTTGTTTCAACTTTGAGCGATGTTTAAGTTGTAATAATTTTAAATGCTAGACTTTTTTATTTAATAAAAAAGAGGCAGCTGTTTTATTCCCCTTTTCGGAGGAAAAAAAAAAGAACACAACAAGGTTGGTAGTACGTGTCGATCGAACCATCGTGTGCATCCATGGCCAGCCACAAAGTGGAAATTAATCGATGCATGTACACCTTTTCTTGCACGACAGGGTTTAATTAGTACTAGCAAAACAGGGCAGGCACACGATAGTCGCAGGGTGTCTCTGTGGCATGTGATCGACCGATGATCGTGTTTAAACAGGAAAGAGATTAGCTAGGGAGAGACCGAGAGCGAGACGTCCGTCGCATCGCACGGTGTCCTGCTCGCTCCAAAATAGGTCGAGAGAGGCCATGCTGCATGCAGACCGTCGTGGATCGGAGGAGGAAAGTTTCTCCTCCGGCCCAAATTAGGGTCCCGACTTTGGTGGATCTCCATTGCCAATCACGTACGATCTCCCTCTGCTCCTCCATATCCGATTCGTACGTAACCAAGTTTCCATCCAACAAGAGAGCCCCCCCTCTCTTCCTTTTCTCCTCTCTTCCCTCGACCTCGACTCCCTCGGTTCCGATCGATCCGATCGCATCGATGAGGGGCGCGGTGCTGGTGGCCCTGGCGGCCGCCATCGGCAACATGCTGCAGGGCTGGGACAACGCCACCATCGCCGGCGCGGTGCTCTACATCAAGCGCGAGTTCCACCTCGAGACGCAGCCGGCCATCGAGGGCCTCGTCGTCGCCACCTCCCTCATCGGCGCCACCATCATCACCACCTTCTCCGGCCCCGTCGCCGACATCGTAGGCCGCCGCCCCATGCTCATCGCCTCCTCCCTCCTCTACTTCGCCGGCGGCCTCTTCATGCTCTGGTCCCCCAACCTCTACATCCTCCTCATGGCGCGCCTCGTCGACGGATTCGGCGTCGGCCTCGCCGTCACGCTTGTCCCCGTCTACATCTCCGAGACGGCGCCGCCCGAGATCCGTGGGCTGCTCAACACCCTCCCGCAGTTCACGGGATCCTTCGGCATGTGCTTGTCCTACTGCATGATCTTCGCCATGACCCTCAAGCCGGACCCCAGCTGGCGGACCATGCTCGGCGTGCTCTTCATGCCGTCGCTCGTCTACCTCGTTCTCACGGTCTTCTACCTGCCGGAGTCGCCGCGGTGGCTCGTCAGCAAGGGTAGGATGAAGGACGCCAGGGTGGTGCTCGAGATGCTGCGCGGACGGGAGGACGTCTCCGGCGAGATGGCGCTGCTGGTTGAAGGTCTGGGCAGCGCCGGTGACACGGAGATCGAGGAGTACGTCGTCGGACCCGCGGACGGCGACCACGAGCAGAGGGACACCGTCACGCTGTACGGGCCAGAGCAGGGCCTGTCCTGGGTCGCGCAGCCCGTCGCCGGCGGCAGGGGCAGCATGCTCGGAAGCTCTCTGGGGCTGCCGGGGTCCGGCAGGCAGGGGAGCATGCTCGACATGATGAAGGACCCCGTCGTGGCGCTGCTCGGGAGCGTGCACGAGCGCCTCCCCGGGGACGGCACCAGGAGCATGCGGGGCAGCACCCTGTTCCCCAACCTCGGGAGCATGCTCAGCGTGTCCGAGAGGCCTGGAGGCGCTCCTGCCGTTGCCGCCGACCGCGCGTGGGACGAGGAGAACGTGGCGCCGGAGGACGATGATGACGACGACGACGACGAGTACCTCTCCGACGACCAAGACCAGGCGGCGGCGGCGGCAGCGGCGGCGGCGCCCGGCGGGCTCGAAGCGCCACTGCTTTCCAGGCAGAGCACGGAGGTGGAGACCAGGGCGAACAACAACAACAACAACAACAACGAGGTGCCGCGGAGCCAGTCCAGCATGCAGAGGTTCAGCAGCGCCGGCGGCGGCGTGGACGCGGCGAGCACCATGGGCATCGGCGGCGGTTGGCAGCTCGCGTGGAAGTGGACCGAGAAGGTGGGCCCTGATGGCGTCAAGCGTGGCGGCGTCAAGAGGATGTACCTGCACGAGGAGGGCGTCCCCGGCGGCGCCGAGGGTGGCGCAGGCATTGGCGCCGGTCCCGGTGAGTACGTGCACGCGGCGGCGCTGGTGAGCCAGTCCATGCTCTACACCAAGGACGTCCTCATCGGGCAGAGCCCCACCGAGCCAGCCTTCGCCAACCCGCCGGAAGCCGTCGCCACCAAGGCCGCCGCCTCCGGCCCTCGCTGGCGTGAGCTCCTCGAGCCTGGCGTCCGCCACGCCCTCTTCTGCGGAATGATGCTTCAGATCCTCCAGCAGGTAAAAATAAGCTAACCCCGTTTCACAGAAGGTTTTCAGGAAAAGAGAGGCGCGTATAATTTATATTTAAATCGTAGCATTCTAACCATTATTTAGTTTAAAAGCATCAACATACAAACTAAATTATACTACCTCTGCATCCTAATGCCTAAGGCTTATATTTAAAAAAAAAAATCAAACTATGCAAAGTTTTATCAAGTTTGTAGAAAAATATATTAATATTTACAATATGAAGTATATATATTTTAATACATCATGAAACATATATTCACATGGTATCAATATAATATTATAGTTTTGATAGTTCTTTCTAGAAGTTTGGTCAAAACTTTCGTAGCTTGACTTTTCAAAAAAAGAAACTTAAGCTTTGGGACCGAGAAAATAATTGTTAGAAATCATAAAATATATCTTAACATGTTATCTATATAATAATATAATTATTACTAGTCAAACTATATACAGAGTTTAATTTTCTAACAGAATTATAGGCCTTCTTATTGTGAAACGGTGGAGTATGTACTCTCTTTGTTCTAAAAAGACTACCGCCAATTTGTCTAAATTTAAAAATATTTATATATACTAAATAATGTCTAGATACAAGGGAGTATTTAGTTACCTTTTCTCCATTGTGACGTGGACGTGCCATATATGCATGCTGACTGGTGGACCATGTTTGTGTGCAGTTCTCTGGCATCAATGGTGTGCTCTACTACACGCCCCAGATCCTGGACCAAGCCGGCGTGAGCGTACTCCTCGCCGGCCTCGGCCTCAGCTCCGACTCCACCGCCATCCTCATCTCCGGCCTCACCACACTCCTCATGATGCCCAGCATCGGCATCGCCATGCGACTCATGGACGTGGCCGGGCGCCGCAGCCTCCTTCTCTGGACCATCCCGGTGCTCATCCTCTCCCTGGTCATCCTCATCATCTCCAACATCGTCCCAATGGAAACCAACGTGCACGCCGCGCTCTCTACGGTCTCCGTCATCCTCTACTTCTGCACCTTCGTCATGGGATTCGGGCCCATCCCCAACATCCTCTGTGCCGAGATCTTCCCCACCAGGGTCCGGGGCCTCTGCATCGCGCTATGCTCCCTCACCTTCTGGTTCGGCGACATCATCGTCACCTACAGCCTGCCCGTCATGCTCAACTCCATTGGGCTCGCCGGGGTGTTTGGGTTCTACGCCTGCGTGTGCTGCCTCGCCCTCGTCTTCGTCGCGCTCAAGGTGCCCGAGACCAAGGGGCTCCCACTCGAGGTCATCATTGAATTCTTCAACGTTGGCGCCAAGGGGTTGCCAGAACAAACCAATGAGTAAATCAAGAAGAGATACTCAATTATTTTTCTTCATCCATCGATGGATCGATCATGGGTAAGTAGCTGAGAAGACAAGAGAATAAAAGTTGTTAATTAGGACGGCGCTTTCTTTGTTTTCCTTTTCTTCTTGAGTCTCTCTATATATATGCTCCATCTTTGGTATTATTCATGCATGAAGCTTGAATTAATTGTCGGTGTAAGGTAGGTGTTTTGATTAGCAGTATGTCGGTATTGTTATCTCTTATACATTCAGCCGAACAATGAATATTTGTTTAATCAACTCTCTCAAATATTACTATATGATGAGTATTGTCATCTTACTCGGAAATATGAGATTGTTTCCCCCTTCCTCGTCTGGCACATTTTGACAGGTAAATCAACTTTTTTTTCTTCTTCTTACCAATTTAGCTTCTATTTGATTTTGTGGTACTCGTTCGACCGTCTCGTGGTGTAAGTAGGAATGTGAGAGTAACATTTATCAAAAGCAGATGAATTCTTTTTGGAACACTACGGTGGGCCAAAGCAGAATATAAGTTTTTAACTAGGTAGGCCGGCGGTTTGATTTAAATTGTGAGTCTTTATGCTCCATCCTTTGCTATATTACCGATGTAGCTTGAATTAATCGTACATGTGGTATAAGGCAGGCGTTTTGATTACCAGTACGGCAGTGTTTTTCATATTAATTGACTCATATTTATCTAGATTTGAATGAATCTAGACACTATTTAGTATATAGGTTCATCTAAATTTTGACAAATCTAAGTCAATTAATATGGGTCGGAGGGAGTATGTAGATTCGGAGTGAACCTATGAATTTAAAATGGTCTAAATACACTCCTTTCATAAAATTAAAATATCTTATATTTTGAAACAGAGGGAGTACATCTTTTCCTAGCACAGCCAATTTAATTATGGTACCAAATATTGCATAACTATTTTAAGAGAAAATATGAAGAGACCACATTTACAAGAGTAGACGGCTTTAACTGGTACTACTATTGTGAATAAGCTACTACCATCATATCATGATTTACCTTTTTTTTCAAAAGTTGTGCTCCCTCTCTGTTCACTAATGTAGCTTTTTTTTGGAAATGTATGTAACTAAACGCATTTTCTTATCACCCCTTTTAGTCAGAATCTAATCTACTTTGAAATATCTAAAAGGTCTTATATCTAATCTGCTATGACATGGCAAATAATACATCTAAACTATTTTTATTTTCTTTAACAATTTTTAGAAATTATTTCTATTCTTCCAAGAACGGTTACATCAAATTTGTGAATGGATCAGATATGGCCTCGGTTGCATGCACTGGGTACCGAAATAACATGTTTTCTAGTTCTTTCATGTACAGTGCACAATGCTGCAACGTCGTCCAAAGAACTTATTTCAATATTACAAGTTCTCATTTACAACTTCATAACATGCCCAAACACATTAAATGGACAGTGAACTAGCTTGTTCTTTTGCAAGTGAAAAGAAGAGATGGAAGAAAATGACTAATTATTAAGGTCATGGATAACAAACTAACCATAGTAGCCAATCAACCAACAAAAAGGGGGGAAATAAATTAAGATGAAGACACGGAATAATAATCTAGGGCAGGAATTTGGCATCCCCACCACCGGCGCTACATTCCCGCACCTCGTTTCGTTCACCGCCGCGACATCAACCACTTGAGCCGCCACAATTTACTCACTAATTTTTACATAATATTGTCAAAAGCTAATAAAATGTGACATGAAAACATTAGTATTGAGGTCACCTAGAGAACGACAAAACATAATACCCTCTCGCCTCTCCTCACGGAAACAGGAGGCGGCGGCTCCCTCCAGATCTCAACCAGCGAGAGCGCTGGTTCCCTCTCCCTCCGCTTGCCGCTCCGATGGTAGGAGGGAGGGGGAACCTTGTTTCTCCGTCTAGTAGTTAGGGTTAGGGTATGTCGGCTGTTGGGCATCGTTGTGGTGGTGGGAGAGGTAACCGGGCAATAAATATGTCTCAACTCTACTCCCACACCGGCGACGACCTTCACTGCGGCGCCTCGGATTTGATGGCAAGGTGTGCTGGTCGTGCCTTCAGATCGACAGCTTGGTCTTCTCGTCGTTCTTCAGATCTGGCAAAGTCAGTTTCTCGGTGTGTCACTGGCGTTCGTCGTTATCAGCGACGACGTTGATGGCCAGGGCGAGGTGGTTTTCTAGAGCGAGGATGTTGGTCCGGAGGTGATGAATCTGTCGTTCTTCTCCGACTTTGTCGATGAGAGATGGCCGATCTTGGTTCAAGACAGCACGGGGATGTCCCCCGATCGACGTGCCACAGCGACATGTGCCGCGATGCGCGCAGCAGGCCTGTTCATCGTCTCAAAATGCCTCATTGGCGATGATGCTTTTTTGGATCTTGCAATGTTGGAGGTTCGGCGTCTATTTCGGCATGCATCTCGATGGCACTGGAGTTGGGCGGCGACCGCTGGCTTCGGTGGTTGCGGAAAACCCTAGGGATCGTTTTGTATTTCTCGGTCTCTTAGGATTTTATCTGCATAGTTTATAGGATAATCATTTTATCCCGGTCTATCTTTTAGTGTCCACATGTGTTGCTCCATGTAACTTTATTTTCAATTAATGAAATATATGGTTGCTCTAAAAAAACATTAGTACCGAGTTACCAAAAAAACAGTAAGAACATTTTGGGAGACAGATCTGCTCATATACTTCTACATATATAATTTTAAAATATCATTCAATAAGCGTCATTAGTAAAAGTTAACTAGTGCGCAAGGAGAATCTATATAAAACTTTCGACATCAGTGCAAAATGTTCAATTTATGCCACACCTGTTAACCCGAGCAGAGGATCAGGCCAACTCAGACTCTACCAAGATCAACAGGTAAAGAAATCCCAACTGCATAATCGGTAGGTGGAAATCAGTTTGAAAAATGATTAGTTGACATAGCAACTCTGTTCTCCAGCCTCTTATTTTTCATGGTGAGGAGTTGAAAGTGCAGGAAATGGTGAATTCGAAACCACAAATGGAATTTTATGTATTTAGAAAGAAAAATGCCAGTGTACATTCTGTTACAAAAGAATACCCAGAATTTTCAAAGGTACTCTAGTTGAAAGGTACAGCACTAGACTGTAGCATTGTCCTATGCATTATACACACATTCATACAAAACCAGAAGTGCCAGAAGACCATTTTCTTTTCAAGTAGAACACTACTTTTCTCCAAAAATTAAAGTAGTCGAAGTTTAACTCTACTCAAGTAGGCAAAGATCAATTGCAGGTGACCAATCCATGTATCAAGTGCTAATGCCTACTGTTCCTTGTTTAGTACTACTGTACCTCACATCACAGAGCCAAGAATTAACGAAAACAACTCCATGAATCACTGTCTCAGCATGATGACTACAGATATACAAATGGTTAAGCAACTAAAAGTCTACTTCACAGACCACGCCATACATGGAATTGGGAGAACCTATATATACTGTATAAGAGTGACAGTTTCAGCGTCTACCACATCACATGCCACAGAGCATACAAAATGGAAGAACCTACACCAAAATGGAGTTTCTGCATCTCGGACTCTGAGCAAACCAAATTCAAATATAAACCCCTGCAGAACAACAAATGTCATCTCAGTGAAACCAGTTTGTAATATACCCTTAAACAACAGCCAAACTTTGTATGGCTCCAACAATAAACAACCACTTAAAAACTGTGCAGGTTACAAAAAGGAGTATCCAAAGCTGGATCATAGCAGAACTGTTAGACAAACTAGTACTACAAAATTAGAACAACGATATAGATGGCAGTATAGCACATGTATTTCATCCATATTGATATCAGGTATTTCCTCACAAATGAATTGGGCACATATCACATGAACCCACTGAATGGCTAAGATAGAGCCAAGACGCTGCCCTACCCCCCCCCCCCCCCCCCCTCTCTCCAACTTCTCATAATTTTGAATGACTGAAAAGTGCAAACACCAACTAACCATGTGGAGATCATACAACAATATCCAAACACGAATCATATCAGTATTATTAGACAAGACTAACATCATTCCAGCAATGGACGCACAATTAGTTTGTAAACCTTCAATCTTTTTCAGTTCACATGTTCTCAAGGTTTGTGCTTCCTAGGTACAGATCAGCCTCCAACGGAGGCAAATACTAAACTTCCTAGATTATCAAGTCATTTGAGACTTATTTTCTATCATGTGCACGTCAGAGGTTCGTGGAGTTCAAAGAATAAATGTTTGGTATCTAACTCGTAGGGTGTTTCAGAATGCAAGATGTATCCCATTCTGAAATTTATCAAATCTGTCCCACGCATTATTTTACTAAAGAAACTGAACAAGAAGATATGCTCATAGCAAAAGGATAAATTTACCTCACTTGTTCAACCAACATAACACATTAGAAGATCCCATGGGTTCATAGTTTCAGATCTAACCATTTCCATCCAACTTCCCTGCCTAAAAGAAAAAGAAAATCAGTTGAACCAATGAGAACACTTGTACAAAGGGTTACATATTCATGGAACTTGAGGGGGGAAGGTAGCTATTGTGATAAGGACAGTAAATGAAGGCACATCTATTGCCAGGTCCAAGAAAGAACGATAATACTCCTTTGCCAAGCCATATTAGACTGTTGCACTCAACCAGAATTCTTCAGGACAACATATACCAGTTATGCCCAATGGGCCAAAATAAATATGAACAGATTGAGAAAACTTAGTGACAAAATAAGCATTACTTAGCACAATTGAAATTTAATGAACTATTACTATTACTTGATAGAAATTGCATGCTATTTTCACTGGTAATTAACATCAGGATCCACCACGACAAATATAATATTGTAAGTAAAAAAATACTAAATTAGAAAACACAACAAGCCAGTTTCCAGATGTTTAGATACCAAATGATTTCAGTACATACTTCCAATTGTTTGAAATCTCATGTCGAATAAATGGCCAGATAACAACAGCTTCAATAATATCACCACAACAACTAAGAAACAATCAACCAGTTTATTTTTCTAGATCCAGCCCATTCCTAATCAAGCAACAACTACAAAAAGTAACTGGAATGGATGTCTGCAAAGAGAACCTATTTTTGTTGTTTGTGCAGTGTAGATAGCGAGGTATTACCTGCAGTATAGAAATTTGCGTAGGGATAAAAGACCATGTAACGGTTGTCATCTGTTTCAGAAATCTTCCTGATCTGCATCGACTCAAATTGGAGCATGAACTTGCCAATCGATGTAGTCAACAAAATCACATTGTTGTCCTCATCATACCCCATGAAAAGTGCCCACTTTTCGTTCCTAGGTGTTATCTGTGGAAAAATCGCCTCTAGTTGAATGATTTTCGGCTGCAGCACCCATCTAGCAACACCATCAGAATTCATTTTCCTACCCCATAAATGGATGCTCAATTTTGATAGTACTGCAAAGCCAAGGCCACTACCATAATCTGTCCTTAAGAGCTGAAAGAACTGGTAGTTGTTAGTATGAACGTTCGGTAGTGTCGGCTTCTTCATCACACCAAGGGTTTGCCTTTCGATATCAAACACAAGGCAGTCACCACCACAGAACAACCCATAAACTGCATTCCGTGTGACGACGTTGGTCCTTCTGCAAAGAATCGCAGCTTTACTGGCCGTTGAGACAATATTGCCCCATAGACCAGAAGTCGATTCGTAAAGCCAAGCAAAAGCCTGCGTGTATAGTCCACACATCAGCACCAATTTCAGTGGGCTCGAGAAGCAATCACCGTGCACATGTCCATCCTCGACGTTAGCGCACAACACCGTGACATTACAGTGCCATGCGTTGACCCTTTCATTGGTGCAGAGTCCCGGCGGGAAAGGCACGCGGTGCTGCTGGCCGGTGAGGGGATCCCACACGACAAGCTCACGCCGACGGTCATTGAGGAGGACAGCGAGGCCGTGGCGGCAGCCACGGAAGTTCCAATGGTCGTACGGGCTGCTGCTATTGGGCACGGTGAAGCGCTCGGCGGGGACGCGGTCAGGTTTGTCCAGATTAGGAACGAACTTGTGTTTACATCCAGGAGTCCCTGCGAAGAAGCCCAACATAGGAGGTTTCTGGTGGTGTTTGCGGAAGCGTTTGAGGAACTCGGGGTCGGAGAGGATGTTGCGCCAGCGCGTGCAGACAAGTGACGCGCGTGGGAGGGAGGATGCCTGCGGAGGGAGGCGAAGGAGAATCTCCTGGAGGAGGTCCTCATCTTCAAGCGGTGTCGCCGGTGCCGACCAGGAGCTAGTATTGTCACCGTCGAGGACCTTGGATTTGGGGTTGTCCGGAACAGCAGAACACCGCAGCTCCCTGGCATCCAGACATGCCATGCTTTGACTGGGATCAGCACTGAAACATCAGACACAACAAATGTACTCAATGGACTGGTTTCCTTAATCAACTTGAATTTGAAAACATCAAAAAAATAACAAGCAAGCATCAATCCATTCATCTAAACTGTGTGCTGCCTAAAACAGAGATAAATTGGATAGTCTTCAATCAATGTGGTTGCAAAAAAACAACTAGCCTCCGTTTGGAAATAGACATTCGAAGGCGTTGCATTGCATTAGCCATTAGGTACCAGGAACTAGCTACTTTCCCATTGGAACTTTCTCCACCACACATACGATTTGTGTCCTAAGTTATTGTTTAACCACTGCATACGAATCGGACCATCCATCCAAATCAAACAAAAGGATCGGCGGGAGATGGGGCAGAGAGCAGACCAGCACAATACATACAAACTTCACCTGCCGAAGAAAAGAAAAACCAAGCTAGGGTTTTCCGCGCGAAAATATTAGGAAAAAATAAAAAGAAGAAAACTAGGGGGTCGGTAAGGAGATTAAGTGGAAGTTTCTGCTAGACCTCGACTCGTCGGTGGCTACCGGCGAGGAACTGCCGCCTCTGTCCGCCTCCGCCGCCGTGTCGTCTGTAGTATAGCCTGAAGCGGAGAGCTCAGATGAAGTAGACGTGCAGCTGGCCCAGCCCAGCCCGACCAATAACTAATAATAGCCCAGCCCAGCCCAGCAAGACCAGAGATTGAAGTCCATCTAGCAAGTTCGCAAAATAGAAGCCCATTTAGGGTCCTGAAACAACTCGACTTCTGACTCCTCCACATTCTACTGAAGCCCAATATGCCAGCGATATTACCGCGCACTTTGATTAATGGGAGTTTTCCAACTAAAGAAAAGAACTTATCTCCCCCCTAAAAAAATGTACTCCATCCATCTAGAAATAAAAGTCGTTTTAGCTTTGTGAAACGTATCTAAGCAAATTGTGTGTATAGATTCAGAGCGAATTTATACACTAAAAATATCTAGATACATTCATTTTATAAAACTAAAATGTCTTATATTTCTAAACGGATGGAGTAGTACTAAGTAGAAATCACCTCCTAGAGAGGGAAACACATGAGAGAAATATGAACAGGATCTCGTACAACCACAAAGTACACTTTCTTATGCGACAATGTTTTGTGAAAACATGGAAGTTGGTAAAATTATAGAAAATGATACTCCCTCCAATTCAATAATAAGTATCGTCCATTATATACTAAGCTAGTACAAACTTTATACTAAATGAACGACACTTATTATGGATCAGAGGGAGTACAATATCTTAAATGTTATCAAAGATTTTCTTTTGAGAACTAATTTTAATTAACATATTTCTAATACGCCTGAATTGCTTCTAGTTTTTCTAATCTTTCATATTTGTGTTCTTTCATATTTTTTAGTAACATTTATACTGAAGATTATTTTTTCACATTTACTTTTTAACATATCAAAATATATAAATCCTATAGTATATTCTTTATTTTTTTAAAAAAATATAATTGTAGAATATTATTGGTTTTCAATTTTTGTTATATTTTTCAATATTTATTTTGACTGTTATTTCACCTACAAATTATATGCATTTGAATTATTATTATTATTATTTTACTCATATTTTGCAAAGTGTAACTTTGACTAAACCCATAACGCAAGGTAATTAATTATGAATTGAGGGAGTATGTATTAACCCACATTGCTTGCTATAAAAGTAAAATAGCCATTCATTGGTTAGTTCCTCTTCCAATGTTGTTAATTAATTCCTTTTTTTTGCGTATTGTTCACCAAGTATGACCATCAACAGTCCCCATTCATTGGTTAGTTCCTCTCTCCTGTTTGCTGAATGGATATGTGTGCCCACTACGATAAAAAAAAACCTGAATGAAGCGGAAGGTCGTGTGCCATTCAACACGTTGACTGATATGATGAAGACCGAAGAGCATGGTTTCATTTTGGCATCACGTCGTCTGGTCGTTCACACGACGATGCATCGTGGCCACAGCAGAGATGAGGGCCTAATTTGTTTGGCCAAGATAAGGACATGTGGGTAACAGATAGCGAAGCAGATGTAACATAGAGTACTCAGTCAAAACTCAAAACAACCAACAGAGTCTTACAGTTCTAGAGACTATACGACGATTAGTCGCCCTCCCCACAAGAAAATACATTACGTTGGAACGGTCAAACAATAAAAACGCATACCATTTCTTTGCTCCGTCATTAGGGTTGTAAGCGGAAACCCACATAATCCCGCGAAAGTGAAAATCAATTCAAACTAGACTAATTTTGTTGAAAACTACAAGTAGGCTAACTAATTTATGAATACGAAGAAGGGCGGGGAACGGGAGCCGCTCTGCGACCATATGCATCATCCATGCTTCCTTCTTTTATGTTAGAAACTATTAATGATGTTAAACTTAGAAAAAGAGAATCAGCGAGAGAAGTAAACCAACCGAGACGTCCCTCGTGTCGCTTCGAGGAGGGGCAGATCGGGCAGAACCCTAGAGTCGCCGCCACACCCATCCCTTCCGCCCATGTCCCCCTGCAGCGGCCGAAGGACGCCGGCGGCCAAGGTCCACGTGGCTGACGACGGTGGTGAGCTCTCATCCTCTCATGTGACTGGTGGCGGCAAGAGTCCTATCTTGCTCGCATGGTGGGATCTCCGAATGGAGCTTTGTAGCGTCCCTAGACGGCGCGGCTCGTCTGGCAAAGATAGACGCTACGTGGCGTCCCCAAACATCGTTGGCGACTTCGGTGGCCGTTGTGGCCGTGAGGTCCGGCGCTGTGGGTGGTTCGAGGGGGGTGCGGGTCTGCTTCTTCTCATCGTCATGGTAAGTATGATGGTGATGATGCCCGATGAGATCTCTAGGATGCTGTTGGGGCCAGCGGGCAGCGGCATGGGTGCTTGCCGATCTGCCTAACAAAGAAGGCGGTCCTAGCGCTCTTATCGCGCCAAGACTATGTTTTGCTTGATGCCTTCCCTCATTGATCTGGCCAGGGACGAGTTCTGGAATGCTCGCTTGAGGTCTCCATTTGGGCTATTGATGCCTATAGATTGCTGGATCGGATGTGATTCGGTCGTGTGCGTCCATAATTCTGGCCATTGCATCTTCAGAGAGAGAGAGAGAGAGAGAGAGAGAGAGAGGCGAAACTTCGTTGTATGTTCTCATCACGGGACATGTTTGTGTTTCGATTTCCATAGTGAAGACAGTGGTGGAGAATGCCATTCTACTAAGGTCTGAGGTCTATTAATGGCCCACCGATTCTTCGAGATGATGAGGATTTTTTTGATGATTCTTGACTTATAGCAGTGGCATCGGCAAACGGGGGCGGCATCATAGGAGTAATACGAAATCTATTCTTTGAGATTGAAAATCCAATGTTTGACTTTAATTGGTTGTCCCTATCAATGGTCTTGTTGAAGACATTGTTTTCAGATTGCAGACTTTCTTCATGGTAAAAATCTAAGATCTATGATTGGACGACGATGGTTCATGTGCACTATTTTCTTCTTAGGGCGTCGTTTTTGGAGAATTTGGACTCCGGGAGTTGTCTAGTCAGTGCTTTGCGCAGGAACTACAAGGTTTGATCACTGTAGCAAGATCTTTTGTTTTTTCTTGTTTTTTTTTTGTTGTTATAGGGCTCTATGCATCTGTAATGTTTTTAGAATATTTTGTTATTGTAGATCCTGGATATAATTGGTACCTTTATGGTATTAATATATTTTTTTATCGAAAAAATAACGAGAAAGAAGATTCAGTCTGAATGCACACGACAGGAATGGACGCATCTTTTCCGTGATCGATTAAGCTGCATGTAGCTAGGTTGACCAACAATGGCTTTGGATACGATTAATCTCCATTCACTAGTTCAGCTATATCTACTCCACCTAACTAGCCAGACCATATTCTCATGGATAGCCGTGTTGATTTTGCAATTTTAAGTCTCCGTGACTCGGTAGTCATTGTGTGAGTGGGTACAATATGATGGTGTACTTGTATTGTATGTATGTCTGATGTACTTGATGTTTCCACAAAACAAAACGAAACAAATCTAGCTATCTAGTCAGCAGTGATGGTTGCGTCCCAACTCCGACTTGGACAGCTGAAATATAAACTCTCCAACACACACGACTCCAAACACAACCCATCTAGAATTTCAAAATTTTGTACTATTATTCAATCGTGTGATTTCTCGTGATCGAACATTCGTGGATGCTGCGTTTGTGGAAATACTTTTTACTTGTAGACCAAGGTTCGATGCATGTACATGCTCCCATAGTGCAGCATCAATATATAGCTAGAGCGTCTAGCTAGTTAAAACACAGTACTAATATCTTCGCCTGATCCATCCATGGATTCGCCCGCCCTAGCCCGCTTCACCGCGGCGATGATCATTTTATTCTTGCCGTTCAGCACTTGCGACGACCGACTTGTCCCTGGCAAGGCGCTCTCTCCTAGCAACACCATCGTATCCGATGGTGGGGCGTTCGCCATGGGCTTCTTCAACCCCTCCAATTCCACTCTAGACAAGTTGTACCTTGGCATATGGTACAACGACATTCCCGAGCATACTGTCATGTGGGTTGCGAACCGAGAAAACCCGGCCACCAACACCACGTCCTCTGCACCGCTGCTATCCCTTCTCAACACATCCAACCTCGTTCTCTCTAGCGGTGACAATAATGGTGGACTACATGTCCTATGGACGACAACCAACACTGTCGTTGTTGAACCTGCAGGGTCATCTCCACCGACGGCGGTGCTCCTGAACACCGGCAACCTTGTCATTCGCTCGTCAAATGGAACCACGTTGTGGCAGAGTTTTGACCACCCTACAGACACAATGCTGCCAGGCATGAAGCTTCGGATCAAGTACAACACACACAACACGGCCGAGCGTTTGGTGTCCTGGAATGGGCCTACCGACCCCTCACCGGGGCGTTTCTCCTATGGCAGCATCCCAGCAACACCCTACCAAATATTCATGTGGGATGGGGAGCGCTCGGTGGCTCGCACTACCCCATGGTCGTGGTACCTAGTGAAGAGCCTACGCGCGGAGGCCATGAACGTTAGTGATGATTTTATCATATACGTTGCCTTTGTCGACAAGGACGATGAGATCTACGCCACCTATAGCCTCGCCGACGGTGCCCCACGCACAAGGGTAGTCCTTGTGTACACTGGGGAGTACCAGATCCAGAGCTGGAGTAGCAGTTCGTCGGCGTGGGTTGTCCTCTGGAAGTGGCCTTCCGCCGAATGCAACAGTTACAACTATTGTGGCCCGTATGGATACTGCGATGAGACAGTGGCGCCAGACCCAATATGTAAGTGCCTAGAAGGTTTCGAGCCGTCAAACATGGAAGAATGGAACAGTGGCAGGTTCCTGGCGGGGTGCCGACGTAAGGATCAGCTACATGGGTGCGGAGATAACTTCTTGGCCTTGCCGGGGATGAAGTCACCGGACAACTTCATGCTCGTCGGAGAGGGGCGTAGTACGATAGAGGAGTGTGCGGCCGAGTGCCACAAAAACTGTTCATGTGTGGGGTATGTGCATCGTAACGTGAGTGGCGGCATGTCCGGAGGAGACGTGACACCATGCTTGTTGTGGGTTGGGGATCTGATTGACACCGGAAAAATAGGCGTAGAGGCCGGTGGGGAGACGGTGTATCTCCGACTTGCAGGCATTGATGCAGCAGGTGGTAACAAATTTACATCTTGCCCTCTTTCCACTACTAGTTTTGTGATTTCTGCCACTTTGTACTGCTAGTTTTTTTTAGTTTGCTAAAATACGTACTTCTTTATCAGTGATTTCATTATTATGGTATATGTATTTGTGCCACAGGTAAAAGGATAAAGAGCAATAACGCCGCCGTCAAGATTGTGCTGCTAGTTTCTGGCAGTTCTGTTCTGGTGGCCACATGCATCTTCCTTGCATGGTCAAAATTCAGAGGTACGTTTAATTTTACCAGATTATGAGAATGAACATTTCAACACATGAAACCTGCTGAATAAATAAATCAAAGAACATCGTATAACTTTTGTAAATGGTTTTGAACATTGTTTAGCTACTATTAGTAGTACAAGCAATCTACTGTATTAGCTACCACATGAGATAAGAGTCTGCATGAAAAGATTAACAGACACACACATGCGCACATGCAAACAGACGATACCTCTCTCCCCACACAAAGATAGAGAATGAACCATGTTGTTTTCCGTTGTAACACGATTACTCCTCCAGAGATACTCATTGTGGAAAGGTCTGGAAAACATAGCATTGTATGTTCACGGTATTGTACACTCGAGGGTTATGTGTGCATTTATCCTGAATAGGCGGCATAGAAAGCTGAAAGGGCATGAATGGTCGTTTTTGCTAACATGTGAGCTGAATTTTATGTCGTAAGAGACAGCTACACACTATACGGCACGGTGACATCAATAATTATAGGGCTGGAAAAGTTGTTTCGTGAGCACATGAGATCATAAATTTCGCAATTTTGTACTGACATCAATATAGTTATACGGCTGAAAAAACTTATTTCTTATGTTTTTGATGTGCTCATTAGAAGCGACTCTTGATTTTGTGGTAGCTGGCAAGAACAGAAAATGGAGAAATGACAAGACGAAAAGATTGAATGGTATGATTATATCTGATGAAGCTTTGGAAGAAAACCCTCCCCATGATCAAGAATTTCCTTTTGTAAGATTAGAAGAAATCGCACTTGCAACCCACAATTTCTTTGAAAGTTGCATGATTGGTCAGGGAGGATTTGGAAAAGTATACAAGGTAACCTGCATATGCAGCTTTCAGTTATTCCTTGAAATGAGGATAACTATTTTTCATAGTGCAAACTCAAAACTAACATTCTCATCATATTTTTGTAGGGAATGTTAGGTGGTCAAGAAGTTGCGGTCAAGAGGTTAAGTAAAGATTCTCAACAGGGAACAAAAGAATTTAGCAACGAAGTAATTCTAATTGCCAAATTGCAACATAGAAACTTGGTTCGACTTCTTGGATGTTGTGGTGAGAGAGATGAAAAGCTTGTCATATATGAGTATCTACCAAACAAGAGCTTAGATGCTACCCTTTTTGGTACACATTCTAATAACATACAATGATTCCCCAAGACAACTTAAACTATTTTTTTCTTACATATGTTTCTTTGTATAGATGAATCAAGAAAATTGTTGTTGGATTGGGCGACACGATTTAGTATAATCAAAGGGGTTGCAAGGGGACTTCTATATCTTCATGAAGACTCAAGGTTCACCATAATTCATAGGGATCTCAAAGTTGGAAATGTTTTGCTTGATGAATATATGAAACCCAAGATAGCAGATTTTGGGATGGCAAGGATATTCAAAAATAACCAGCAAAATGCTAATACACAACGAGTTGTCGGAACCTAGTGAGTATGCATTCTCAAATTCTCATTTTTCCAGTAAACTCAATTATGGTTAACTTTTCAAATTTAAATGGTGATGCAGTGGATACATGGCTCCTGAGTATGCAATGGAAGGCGTCTTCTCTACTAAGTCTGACGTGTATAGCTTCGGTGTGTTATTGCTGGAGGTTATAACAGGTATAAGGAGGAATTGTAATAGTCGAACAATGGGCTTCCCTAGCCTCACTGTCTATGTAAGTACCCACATTTCAGTCAAGTTTCTTTTCTAAAAGTAGCAGAATCCTTTTGTAAGTTGAAAACAATTTAATACAAATCGGTTGTTTCTGTTGTTGTTTGCCAGTCATGGAATATGTGGAAGGAAGAGAAGACCGAGGAACTTCCTGACTTATGTATCAGGGGTACTTGTATCCCAGGCCAAGTTTTGCTTTGCGTCCATGTAGCACTCTTGTGTGTCCAAGACAACCCAGATGATAGGCCACCTATGTCGACTGTGGTGTTTGTCCTAGAGAATGGAAGCACCACACTTCTAGTCCCCAAGCATCCCGCCTACTTTGCGCGACCAAATATTGACACGGGACAAATTAGAAATGATTTGCAGACTTCCATGAATAGTTATACAATTACCGAGATAGAAGGACGATAAATTAATTATTATTTAACTTTAGATGCATCTAGATGTAAAAACAGGAGTGCTACAAGCTGTATTCCGAATTTCATTTCTGTTGAGTTTTCTTTGATCGTAGCACTTGTAACTCTGCGGCTCGTGAGCTTGCGAGATTTGGTGATCGGTCAATTGTACTGGCTCTTTCTTGGAGGACTCTTCGCCCAGCTGTGTAACGAAAATGGTTGCAGACTATTCTGTTATGCATATCGGAAATGCTAAAGCTACGGACACATTCTTACCGAACTGGTTTACGGAATGATGTGGAAGCGCGTGGTTCGTGCAATTCTGGTTGCCACCTGTGATTTCAGGACTGAATGCATCCACTTTCTCTCCACGTCTGCGCGTAAGTGAGATTCCGTAAGAATGTGTCCGTATGTGTAGCATTACTATATGCATATAGTTCAATGGAATGTTGTATTCTTTTCCAAATAAGAAAGACAGCATGGTCGATGCTTGGCAAGACTGTAATCCCCATAGATATATACTCCCTGTGTATGGAAATATAAGATATTTTAGCATTTTTCTAAAATTTAGATGTATTTTAGTGTACAGGTTCAGAGCAAAATGATTGAATCTGCACATTAAAAGCTGTCTAAATACATATATTTTATAAAAAAGACAAAAACATCTTATGTGTTAGAAACAAAGGGAGTATATATATCGCTCTCACCTTACTTTTTTGGAGAGTTTCATTCACAAGGTACCATTCAATTGTGCGTACTCCTTCCGGTCGGAAATAAGGGCTGCATATTGTCTAGATACCATATATTTAGATGTGTTTAGTGTTTAGACATATGTATAAATCTGCGACACTAATTTACACTAGTACAGATCAGGTCTTCGCACACGGTGGAAATTATCCTTCACACACAGTGAATCGAAAAAACCGTTGGTACGCGTGGGTGGGGATGAGCCTCTACTATGCTAAAAATTCCTGGAACCATGTGCGAAATCATAGACAGTGTTGTTGGTCCAATCATGTGCGAAAGTTCAAATGGCTATTCCTTTTTAATTGTTGGCAAACGATTTGCGAATTTTCATCGTATGTGATCATCTCAATTCATAAACGTGTTTCAGAACCAGCAGCATGGTTAGTCCAGACATTGCAAATGATTTTACTGTGCTAGTGTAGAACCAAGATGCTAGCAGTACATTTATGCAAATATAGTACCAAACCTCAACTTTATTTAATTGCACATAGCGATACATCATTTGTTTTCAAACATTTACAACATAGCTTTATTTGTTAGTCATACATAGAAGAATGATACACAAAATAAAGACAATCTATATCTTCTTGGTTACGTCTTTATCTTCGCACCATAGCTGCAGTGCTCCTGTATTTTATCACGCTATTCTAAGAAGCGTAGATACCATCATGCAGGATGATCATTCTTTTTTTTAAAGAGCATATATTAGTATCGCGAGATCTGCAACAACAAAATGCACTAGTGGCATTACACGTGCACACAACTAAAAAATAAAGAAAAATTATAGAAAAAAGTTCCGCTACAGCGATCTATGTCTTACAACAGAGACCAACCACCACCAAGATGGCACTAAAAATCCATCATCTCCAAAAGTGATGCCTCTAAGAAGGAAACAGTGCATAAGCGTCGTCATCGTCCTGATGATCGATCATAGGTTTTCACCCTAGAGAAAGTTCACAAAACAATATCTTTAATAAGGTCATTGCCAGACATAACCAATTAATGCCAGACCATGGGTTTTCATCGTGCAAGATAAAACTATAAACCTCTCATGTGCTACCACCCCCACTAACAATCACTACTGCAAGTCACATATCACCAAGCCAGCTCCACAACGCCAGAAGACTCAAACCACCAATGCTAGCCCTCATGTCCCTGCTTTCATGACATTCTCTGCATCTGACTTCACCATGGATCGTCGAAGACATGACACACGATGATAACAGATAGCAGAGCTTCGCAACACTCCCTCTAAAACCAAATGGTCAGGAAAAAAAATCGGTGTGCACGACCGAATTCCTTCTGATCCAGCAATCTCCAGGCATAGTCCCCATGAAAGTTCGTCGGCGGAGTCTTCTGGAACACGTCGTTCTAGGCCAAAACAACGAGGGCAGGCAGGCAACAAATCTTCGTCTTAGCGCAGTAGGAACCCGAGGACTATCGTCACCTTTATATGTAAGACTCGCAGCCCCCACGCCGCAAGGATGACCATTCTTGCAGAAGGCGAAGGAAGGTGATTCTCCGTATCTTCTTATAGCCATGGTGTTTTAATCTTGTTAAACACCTGGCAGTCTTTGCCCTTCCCTTTTCTTCATACTATGCAGCGTTATCAAAGTTAGATCCCTATTAAACAAAAATGGAAACATATTAATATAGATAGTTACCCACATTTAGAGTTCATTTAAAGTACATGTCCACACTACTAACAAAGTAATTAACAAATTTGTGGTGCATTTTATGGTATTAAAGAAGAAAAACACAAGATCTTCCTAGTGCATATGTAGATCTAGAGTACACAACCACACTAAAGAGAGAGTAATTAACATACTCAAGGTGCATTTGAAGAGATTAAAGAAGACAAACACAAGGTCAGACTAGTGCATATATGTAGATCTAGAGTCCACAACCACACTAAAGGGAGAGTAATGAACATATTGAAGGTGCATTTGAAGGGATTAAATTAAGAATAAAAATACAAGGTCAGACTAGTGTATATGTAGATCTAGAGTAAAAAAGTTGCACTAAAGAGAGAGTAATAAACATATCCAATGTGCATTTGAAGGGACAACACAAGGTCAAACTAATGCATATGTATATCAAGAGTACACAACCACAATAAGAGATCGATACTAACCGCTCGACAATCAAGATGTGATCACATAAATAAGATATTGACATCAGTAGTCACATGACTGGAGGTGAAGTGATACTAACTAACCTACAGGATGGCCATTCTAGTATCAATGCATAATTAAGAAAATTAAGTACGATCAGATATTACAAAGGCCCTACATGTCAAATTTTGGACGAGTAGATGGGTACGTACGTATAGGTTCTAAAATCACATACCCGAACCGCTCTTTCCAATGGGTATGGAAATTTTTCATTTACATACCCATGTATAATCTCTTGCCCCATACCCTTACCTCTAATAGACTTTTACCAGACGGGTACACGGGTCATGGACACCCATTGCCATCCCTATTCCGGTCCCGGGAATATAATGACTATTTAATCTACTAGTAACTGATGATATTAAGCCAAAGTTCTTACAGAAAGGTCCAACATAAACTGAAAAATTACAGATAAGGCCAAGAGGACCCCGATTCCATCGACGATGACAAGGACGTATGACGGCGCGCGGCCGCTGCTTCTCCTCACTGACCCTGGAACGGGAGAAGTCCCTCTTGCGGACGGGAAGTCGACAAACTCAGCTCCGAGGAGCCTCCACCCTACACCGTCGACATCGTCGCTTTGTTCAGCATCACCAAGACCTCCAACTACTTCAGACTTCCGGCTCCGCCGCACCTCGGACACAGGGCATACAGCACAACTCCGAGGACCTGCACACATGGCCAAAGTGGTCGATCTGCAGTGAAGCTCCACCGAGCCGCACCACCGGAGAGGACGACCGCCACCACAAAACTCCGCCCCGACCGCGCCGCCCACTCCTCGACGCCGCCCGGTGAGACCTACCAGACTACTTTATACACACTGCGAGACGGGATCCCCAACCTCCCGCCGCCGGAGCGGCCGACGGAGGCGGGGATCCGGCGAATCGACGGTGGTTTGGTGGATCGGCCGGCGAGATCCAAAAAAATCGCCCCCTGCTACAAGGACGGGAGAGGGGAGAGTTATAATCTACTAGTACTTTCATACACACAGATCATATTTATTTATTATTTTAGACTTCAACTAAGTTTTTCCAGAAAAAATCGCTAGCTTTTCAGTGAGAATATAAAACAGTTATATTTTGCTAGATGGACTTGCGACAAAATCAGACGAGAGGCCACTGTGCATGCCGTCCGGGTCGGCCAATTGTTGCTGCTAGTACTGTGAAGCAAGCAGTATGTCGAGGCCCCGTGGTGCTGTCTACATACACATTATTGGTTCCTTGCAGCTCATCATAGATCCATGTAACGGCCCCCTCAATCAAGTGGATCTTCTCGCTAGCTGGATCTCCATGTAACGCGCAACCAAGTGGTTCGTCCGATCCCCGGCGGCGCACCGTCAGCCAGCCGGAGATGGAGGCTCCCCCGTGGTGGAGAAGATCTAAGACTCTATTATTTTTTTGTCCTAAGGTTCTTCTTTTTGCAAAGTACAAAGCCTTTATCTTCGATCCTTCGAGACCCCTCTCCTGTGAAAAAAAAGAAGCCCCCTCAATCATGCATGCCCTCAGGCTGTCGGTCATCAGCTAATCCTCGTGGTGTGCATGCACGATTGATGTCATACACTACTACTGTACATTACACGATGTTGGCAGGCTCCCATTAAGCTATGCATGTGACCTCCTCATGGGCATACCTGATACCTCAGGCTGTACGGGCGATCGTATCGGCATACCAACCGTGTAATATGCATATTGTTGAGCTGTCTGCATCTCACGCATCCAGCTTTCCAGTCGAAGGGTATAAGGCCGTAATTTCACATATAAGACCAATTAACTAATGGACCAATTAACTTGGACCGTCCATCTGGCCATATGTACCGTGAAGGCCAAAACCAAAAAAAAACACCGCGGCTCTGCTCCGCCCCGTCGCCCCGAGCTCCTCCCTCCCTCTGCCGAGCCCTCCCTCACCTCCTCCCGCCTTTGTCGATGGCGAAACTTGAGCTAAGCTCATGGCGGTGCAGCGGCGGGCCTTTACCCGTCTGCTTGAAGGGAGGCGCGGGGCCCCCAACGGCGGCGGTGCGGTGTTGATGGCGATGCGGGGTGGTTGCTGCCGTCTTGACGGACAGTCATGATGAGAGGAGGTTCTCATGGCGAGGCGCGGCGGCGGGCTCAGCAGCAGCCAGCGGTGAGATCTGGGCCGGCCGGGCTATGGCTATTCCTCCCTGTTGGGGATGCCGGGCCCTCTCCACGGCTGTGTGGCCGAGGCGTCGGAATCTGGCCGGCGGGCAAGGATCTGGTGGCCGCCGGGCAGGTCCAGGATGGGATCTGCAAGGTTGGGATGTATGGCGGCGCGGAGGTGTCGTGGTGGCCATTTCTTCGACCTTCTGTTGTTGCGGGCAGGCTTGTGTAGGCCTCTCTCTTCTCTCGCGTTGGTCCTGTCTTGGTGGTTGCGGGCGCTCCGGTGATCTTCCTCAGACCGATGGCGGGCCGGCTTCAAGTCTGGGTGAACTCGGTGGCGATGACGCTGCTGCTTGGCGGCGGGGATCTGCGGTGGCAGCGGTTTCTCTGGTGTACGGAGAAGTAGGAACTGACGCTCGGGTTGGCAGCGACGGTGACACCCTTGCTGTAGTGTGGCGACGGGGCTTCACGAGCCCTCTTGGGCACGACCGGGCCAGTGAGGGCCTGGTTTGCCCCTGCTGCTACATCCGGTCGGCTATCGCCCTCCGGCGGTGGAGGTAGTCCCCTCCCGCGTGTGACTGTACCGCTGGCTCCCGCCAAAGTTCCTCCCTTTCGGTCATGCTAGTCTCACACTGTGGCTCGCGGTGAGACGACGGGGGGTGACAACAAGACCGTGGTGGCGTGTGCTGGTGGGCGGCCGGCGTGGAGGAGCAATTCGAAGCGTCCGGGAGTGTGGTTTTTTGAGAGGTCGGGAGAAATCCCTGTCGTCTAGACACCGACGCGGTGACGCCTGTGGGTGTCGCCGTCCTTCCTGAAGGTGTCGGGTGTATCTCTTCCCTACCTCCCGTAGCGTATCGGGAAACCCTAGGACCTGTCCGGACAGCAGCGTCATTGTTGTCGCTTTCCTTCTTGGAGGTGCTGCTTGGTACGCGATGCTTCGAAGCGCTAGGAGCGTGGTGGTAATCTTCCGGAGGGCGCATCGGTTGCGGGTCATCCTTGTTTTCGTCAAGCCTCTGTTTTCGGCTTTGTTTTCTCTTATTCTTTCCTTTTTTGTTCTTTTTGTTTTGTCTTTTGGGCGTTATGCTGTCTGGCCCAACAGCGGTCTCAAACGGTTGCTATATTTATATAGCTGGGCGAAAGCCTGTTTCGAGGAGGCCATATGTACCGTAAAATCTTCCTAGACTTCACCAGCTGGTGGCGGTGGTTGTGGGAGAGATGGGGACAGCTCCCCCGACTGCTAGGGTTTGTGCTCTCTCGGGTCGCCAGAGGAGGTGACACAGGAGCAGGGACGGAGACAAGGGGGGACGAGGGGGGGGGGGGCTTAGCCACCCCCATGGTTTAATTTTATGAAGAACTCTAGCCACTAAAACTCTATTTTTTATTGATTTAGTCAAGTCTGTCCCCCTCATGTTAATTTTGCCCCCTCAAGGTGAGAAGCTGGCTCCGTCCCTGCACAGGAGTCGGGCTCTAGATTTATTTTTGGATGGAGAGAGACGGTAAGTTTTGACTTTGTACTCACCGAAATGCCTATATGTAATAAAATGTCCATTTAAAAAAATAACGGCACATAGAGCAATGAGAAAAACCGTGGCAATATATGTATTCTTGCTTCCCCTTCTTGTCCACTGCACTCCCTCTGCCGACTCGGCACTTTGGAGTTCGAGCCAACCACACCCTGGTCCTAATTTTTACAAATGAATATTCTGGTGCTCTACATATATATATAGCCTTATAACGCGCACAAAGGTCTGGTATCAATCTAGGATTATTATTGTTAGCTAGCAAATGGAGAAGACTAGCTGTGGCGCAGGTGACGAGGAGGAGGTGACATGGTTGCAGGCATGGGGACTCATCACTAATTTCGCGGTGTCACTGACCCTGAAGGCGGCAATCGAACTTGGTCTCCTGGACGCACTGAGCAACGCCGCCGGCCCCGGCCGCGCGCTTACCGCAGACCAGCTGTCGGCACATCTCCCGGCGGTGGACAAGGCCGAGGCTGCGGCTTCAGTGGACCGCATCTTGCGGCTCCTTGCCTCCTTCGACATCGTGAGGTGCTCGGCAGATGCTGGTCATGCTGGCAGCCAGACAGTACGGCAGTACACGGCGGCGCCGGTATGCCGGTGGCTGACCCGGGACAACGGTGGGGCCTCGCTGGCTCCCCTAGCCATGTTCACCACCGACCAGGACTACATGTCGACTTGGTAAGCTTCTTCTTCTTCTTCTTCTTCTTCTTCTTCTTCTTCTTCTTCTTCTTCTTCTTCTTCTTCTTCTTCTTCTTCTTCTTCTTGGGCATTGCATGGTAACATACTAACGATGCACGCATGTTCTGCTATGAATACCAAGGCATCACCTAGCAGCAGCTGCCGGAGGCGGTGGGCCTGCGTCGTTCGAGAGGGCGCACGGGGTACCCATGTTTGACTACATGTCTCAGAACCCTCGGCTCCGTGGCCTGTTCGACCAAGCCATGGTGCACATGTCATCCATGGTGACAAGCAAGCTGCTGGACCGCTACCATGGATTCGACGGCATCTCGGTGCTCGTCGACATTGGTGGCAGGAACGGTTCCACCCTGCAGATGATCATCTCCCGACACCAGCATATCAGCGGCATCAACTTCGACCTGCCTCACGTCATCTCCGAGGCACCACCAGTTCCTGGTACACCCCATGTCTTGAATTCACTGCGTGTCCAAAAAATATATACTGCTCCTACTTTCAGCAGTGGGTGTGTTTTTGACGTTTTGTACAAAGTCTCAATAATTGGTTTGTGTTTGTACAATTTACTCTGCAAGGATATATTTTCTCTTTTCTGAACATTGTGATAAATGGATAGAAATATATAGTAGAAATGCTAACTTATAACTAGTTGGATTTACAAAGTAAAAAAACTCTCCATAATTTTCTTTTTACAGTGGGCGATAGTTCAACCACACACCTTGAATAACAAAAGGCATAAGTATCGACACGAAATTATCCAATCATAACATCAATTTTTTTAGCTACAAAAGTAGGAAGGATGCCAACTCGCTTGCCATACTCGTCTTGAGGTGCCTCTGGATTGACTGGAACGTCCGAGTCTTCAATCCATGCGAGAAGACGCCGATCCAACAAGTGCTCAACGAAGTTCTGGATATTTGGCAATCCTGGGTACTACCTCTATACCGGTTTATGGGACTAACACGGAGTTCAAGAAAAAAGTTTAACCATAAAATTTATCAATAAAACATGAGTTATATGTCATAAAAATTATACCATTAGATTGATATTTAAAAGCTCTTTCTAATGATATAATTTTTGTGACATATGATTCATATTCCGTTGGTTAAATTTGTAGTCAAATATATTTCTTGGACTCCGTTTTATCCTAATAAACCGGTATAAAGGGAGTACTCCCTTTTTTTGGCATTATAAGGCCATTTAGCCAATTTGATAGGACCAATAAAGTTAATTACTCTCTCTCTCTCATTATTACTCCCTTTGTAGTAGTACCTACTATCTCTGTTTGAGATTATAGGTCCTACGTATACCTAGATCGTTAATTGACTAATAAAATATAAATTAAATAGCATAAAAATTATACCATTAGAAAATATAGCATCTAAAATTTCTAATGCTATAATTTTGTGTTATTTTGTTGGTCAAATTGACAACCTAGTTAACCGTGTGTGACCTATAATCTCAAACGGAGAAAGTAATATTTTACACGAAAAAAGACAACATGCATTGATGGAAGGGAATAATAAATAAGATAGGCTTTATAATCTTAAACAATTTAGAAAATCTTACTGGCCTTATAATCCCAAATGAAGGGCGTTGATGCTAGAGGTGGGACGCTCCGAGGTGTAACGTAGCTAGAAACACAGGTGGTTCTGCCCGCGCTCCTGTGAGTACTCGAAAAAAAAGTAGGGAAAAAGGATTTCAATCGGAAGGCCTTTTCATGTTTCTTTCTTAGGCCCTTAGAGCATCTCCACTCGGCTATTTAGAACGCCGTTTTTAGGGCCAAAATTAGGTCTGAACGCCGAAATTCGGCTCAGTCGTGTTCTCAGAAACCTCTTTTCGTCTGGATTCAGGCAAAGTTTGGTCCGAACTTCTCAGGACATTCCCAGGATCCCGGAAACGCCCTGGGAACGTCGAACGAAGCGAAACGGGCGTGGGCTAGCTCTGTCGGTGAGAGAAGGCCGAAGTCCCGCCCTTTTATTGCTTGCCCTCCCGCTTTTCTTCCCCATTCCCCCCACTCCCGCCACTTCTCCCGAGCTCCCGCCCGCCATGCTTCCCAAGGGTTTCATCAAACCCAGACCTAAACTCGGCGAGGATTCAGGGGAGAAGAAGGCGAGGAAACCAAGAGGCCGGAGGGCGTGTACAGCGCCGAGTGGCTGGCCACTGCGCAGAGGGGGAAGATCTCGTCAGACGAACGGAGGGATAGAAAGGAGAGGGCGAAGCTCAGGCAAGAACAAGAGCACACCGACGAGCAGGCGACGATGAGGACGAATCAGGCGAAGCAGGCGGTGGCTTCATGCGTGGCGATGATGGTGAAGTAGGTCATTTTAGTGCCGTATCTGCCCCACTAGGAAAGCCAGGCAAGCGGCGCACTGCCGGTCGGATTCTCGCCGATCTTGCTGGCTGGTTTCCAGGAGAGCCAGGCGAACGCTCGACAGAGGTACTCCTCGTCCCCCGAGTTCGACGGCGGGTTCAACCCGAACGTGGTCTTCCCCTGCCACGCGCCTCGCCCTCCTTCAGCCTTCAACATCGATATCAACATCCCCTACTCCACCTCTCTAGCGTACGTAGGTCTTTTGCCGGCGATGCACAGTGGCCCACCGCCTTTTGACGGAAGCTTGTCGCAAGCAACCTACGGCGAGGACGACGCGCACAACCTGTTCGGCGAAATGGCGGCCGACATGTCGGCCGAGACATAAATGCAGGACATGATCGCCCAAGGCTCGGCCGTCAACCCCTCCTTCTTCACTCAAGAATAGTCCCGGGCCGATGCCGAACATGGCATCGAGTCTCAGAATTTCGCCGACCTCGACGCCGAGGAGACGCAGGCCGAACCGACGCATGTCGAGGACGCCGAGGTTGATGTCGTGCTTCCGGCAAAAGGCAAGATGAAGCCAGGAATATCGGCGTCGGAGGCAAGAATCAAGTGGATGGTGCCCGAGGACCTTTGTCTCGCCGAAGCCTGGAAAACGGTGAGTATGGATCCCATCACTGGTACCAACCAAAACTCCGACAACTATTGGAAGCGCGTGAAGCTAGCGTTCGACGAGCGTAGACTTTGCGACCCAAAGTATAACAAAATTCATATGGAGAGAGGGGAAAAGGCGATGACCAACCACTGGGGGCTCATGCAGCATGCGTGTAGCAAGTGGCACAGCTGTGTGAAGGAAGTAGAACGCACACAAGCCAACGATGAAAACATGGACAACAAGGTATTCGCGAACACTAGCTAAATTTATGTCAAGCTCAAGCATATCTTGACACACTTTGTCTTCCAGTTTGCATCTCCTTCGTGCACTCGCTTTGTACCGGGACGACATGAAGGCGGAGTTCAAGTTCCACCATGTGTTCACCGAGATCGAGAACTGCGAAAAATGGCGGGACACTCGCCTGAGCCTTGCCAAGACCAAGGACGGCGTGTACAACCCCGAGGCCCCTCCCGCTGCTGCAGGTGAAGGAAGGCCGGAGATCGGCCAAAAAAAGGCGAAGATGCTCAAAGCCGTCGGACCTCCCGCCGAGCGCCTCCAGGCTTCAATCGAGAAGTGCATCGCCGACTCGAGGGCACACGCCGAGAAGAGCGATGAGAGGTGGGCGCAGCTGCTACAGAACCAAGGGCAAAAGATGAACCTTCTCAAGGCCAACTACCCCACCAAGAAGAGGAACATAGATCTACAATTCCTAATGGCCAGTGAGGACACGTCGACGATGAGTTCGCTGTTCAAGGCCCGGTACATGGCGCGCCGCAATGCCATCCTCCAAGAGGACAACGCCGAGATCACACCTCCTCCTGCGCCGAACGCCACTGCTACGTCAAGCTCCGCTTTCACCTCCTCCAACCAGTCGGCGTTCGCCGGCGAGACGCCCGACCCCGCCGAATCGACCACGCCGCAGGAGCCCATCCCATCGACGACTGATGGCCGAGCCTTTTTATCCGATTCTATAATAATTTGTGCCGGACTTATTGGACGTAATTCTGTCGAACACCTTTTGGCCGAGCTCTCGCCGGCGGGAACTATAAAAATTCGAATATTTCTTCGTTTTCTCTTTGCCTGGGAACTCGGCCTGAAAACGCGAATGGGAAACTCGGCGTTCTCAGGACGAAAACGAGTTTCGTCCGGCCAGATTTTGGTCTGGATTTTGGCGTAGAAACGCCAACGAGTGGGGATGCTCTTATGGAGTTATGGTCTGCTCCGTGGGTTTCTTTTTATGTTTTCTTACTGATTTTGTAGTAAACTCTTGGTTTTTTTAATGGAAATCGGAGGGTGACCCCTCTTTTTCAAAAAAAAAAGTAATAACAAAGGGGTGAACGCAGTAACCTATGGCCCAGTTATTATTTTTAATGCAGCATAGGGAAAAGTGTCTACGCACGGTAAGCATGTCATCACTTATTCTAGTACAGTATATTTGGGGAAATTTGATGTGAACTGAACGTCTATTTTTGATACAAATTTCATGATATAAACCTGTTTCTATCATTTACTAGTTGAGTGTCCGTGCGTTGCTACGGGCCGCCGAGTTTTTATGCCACGTAATCGAACATATTAAGTACCTTAACCAACAAACCTTTTCTATGTCTTTCACGGCCACAACGGTTTCTTCGGTACCACTGGTTGGTACAAGAGAGGAACAAAGCATGTGCACCACGATGGATTTTTTTCACATTATGTTTTTTGCTTTCCAACAACAAACCAATATGTTTTATGTTGGTGTTTTATTTCATAAAGTTGGATATAATATTTTTATTCCATTCATGAATCATCATCTCTAAAAGTAAAATTTTATCTGGCAACAATTTAAATGTGTATATATAAAAGTTTGATAGAACAAAGAGTGGCAATTTCTTTAATCGTGTAAAACACTTAGATATTTTGTTCTAGTCGATCATCATGATGTCGGATCTATTATTGTGAGAAACAATTTTCTTATTGAGTCGAAGATTGAAGTTAAAAAAGGTAACAAAATTATGGAGTTACATGGTACGCCCTGGATGTTATTATCTAAAATTTCACACCGCTAGATGTATTAGCTTGTTTGAATTTTTTTTGGCTTTAGAAGTATAAATACAAGATTTTTTATTCTCGAAATCTTATAAAAATATGTATTCTTTCATTTTTACCTTATATATAAAAATGTAAAAATAAAAAAGCCAGACACGCACACAGAGACATCAGAGTCAGCTCACTCACTTCACTAATTATCTAAAAGCTGGTGGTTGCAACGCACTTTCACCCGCACTATGCTCCACCGGTGATCATCTTATTTCGAAATGCATTTGACTTTGACCTCATGTCACCTTCTTTCAACCTCATTTTGCAATAAGAGAACATGTGATGTTCCTCTTATACCCTGCTCCACCTCGTTGTATGTCGCTCTAAAAATTAAACATTCGAAGAAAAATAAAAATAACTAAATTAAATCTAGTACTCCTTTCGACCCATATTAATTGATTTTGGATTTACCAAAATTTAGATGAACCTGGATACTAAATAGTGTCTAGATTCATCCAAATCTAGACAAATTTGAGTCAACTAATATGGATCGGAGAAAGTAGCGAGAATTAAGTCTTGATTTTGCTTTCCAATCGTGCTTCTTGAATCAGCGGCCACCATCATCTATCCATGTCCCTTTTCCGCTCGCCTAATGCACGTAGGACGTACGTCAAGCCACCCTACACGGTACACGCAGCACCAATTCGACGCACTTAGGGACTTGATCGAATTGAGCCTTGAAATAAATGGGCAAAAAAATAAAACCCTCTAGTGTTGAAGAATGTAAACAAAGCCCAACAATGATTTGGGAAAATTTCTAGACACTGAAATTTCGGAATATCTGTGCAGATGGTGCTCCATCTTCAAGGTGACGATGACTGCATCAAGGTACTCAAGAGTTGTCACCGAGCTCTCCCAGAGAAGGGAAGAGTGATTGTTGTGGAGTTTGTCTTGCCGGAAACTCCAGAGGTGACTACAGCATCACAAAATATGTTCGTTATGGACGTTTTCATGTTCAATAACTTCCGTGGAGGGAAGGAGAGAACTGAGAAGGAATTCCTGAAGCTGGCTAGGGATGCAGGATTCAGCGGTGGCTTCCGGTCAACATACATCTTTGGGAGCTTTTGGGCTCTCGAGTTTATGAAGTAGTAGAAGTGCCTACACGTCACTACCACTGGTCATGTATGTCCAATAAAAAATGTCCACGAATGCGCATGAGTTGAACAACATGCATGATGTAGGATCAAAATTATAAATAGCATGATTCGAGCGCCGCCCGTCGCGTGTGTGTGTTTGGAGGGGGTTGGTGTTATTTTCTGTTACTAGTAAACGTGCACGTGCAACGCACGTCTCATAATCTAAAATCAACATCTATTATGAATCTTTTTATTTCTCTTTTAACGTATTTTTATCTACCCACGCACATAATTTACAATAAAAATATCTATTTCAACTCGTATTTCTCTTCTATCGAGTGTTTTATCGAGTCACACATAAATTTGTCTCAAGGCCAATGACGTGAGCGCGCATTGCAACACACATGTCTTCATATAAAATTTACAATCACAAAATATATTATAATTAGTTACAAAAATACTTAAAAACAATAAATAAGCAACACTATCTATAATTTATTCTTTCGAGTCTCGATTTCTTATATTATCATCATTTAATTCCAAGTCCACCAAAATGAAATGATAGCAAGTTTACTTTAAAATGTGTCATATGAAGCTATCAATGAATAGTTTTCAAATAACGAAATACTGCAAAATAAATATCATGATACATAGCAAATATACATGTTCAAGAGTGTCGGTTAAAATTTCTCCCCATGGAATTTTAAAAGTTCACCAACGGGGAAGGATCCTTCCTTGGCTATATGTTGTTAGTACACGTGAGATAATACCTCGTTTTTATTCCCCATGGACCCAGGTAGGCGAGCTCACCGGTGTGAGCCCAAGCCATCAAGTCAGCGCTTGATTCTCTATAAAACTTAACAACCATAGACCACAAGATGACATGCATTATATTTTTTTTGATGATACACCTTTCACTATAATCAATCTTAAAAAATTACCAAAAAATAGTACTCCCCACTACTCTGATCCATAATTAGTGTCATTGTTTTAGTACAAACAACGATACTTATTATGGATAAGAGAGAGTAGAATATTTTAAAATTTTATACAGGATGGCAAAATATTTTCTTCCATTAACAAATCCAACGCTATGTTTAAAATCTTAATGTAATCCTAATGTTAGCTGGACCAAAGGAAATTGCTAACGTTAATTTCATCTGAATTAAAATCGAAGAGTTTTTGCTTTTGTCCTATTTCTAAAAGCTTGAAATCGATAGCCATGCCTACCATGAAGTGATAAATTGTTTAAATAACTCACTTTGATAAATTATTTTTTGAATAACTGCAGGAGAAGGCTAGATACATTATACTGCTATATGCGACACATCGTTTAGTCAAATCATTGGGTCATGGAAAAGCAAAAAAAAATATGCCTGAATCGAACACATCGCTTTATTAGTCCTTACCGCCCACTCTCTCCCTCTTCTCTCTAGCTCACTCTATCCTCAAGCCTTATCAACATTCCGGTCCCCTACCTCCCTCCCCGCCGGCCCGCCGCCGCTGACAACCACCCCCTCCCCTACATATCAGCCACCGTCGCCGAGGGCTTCCCCTCCCCTGCATCTCCATTGTCGGCGCAAGGATCTCCCATCCCCCGCATCCCTGGTTGTCGTGAGTTGCCCCTGCCCTGCCGCCCCCCGCTGCCGCGAGCACGCCATGACCAGCCCCTCCCTTGACTGACTGCCTTCCTGCATCCTTCTGTTTCTTCCCTTTCCTCGCACCGGCGGCACGCCCCAGCTCTCTGCGTTGGAGGGTTCCACATCGCTGGCCTCCTCCTCCAATTGGACAAGCGCCGGTGAATTGTAGCAAGCACTGAGGGACCTCGATAAGAAGTCAGTTTAATGGCGGCTTCTTAGTCTTTTGGGAATGACTTCAAGGGCTCAAGGTAATTTCTTTCTATGCTAAACTCCATCCTTTTTTTATAGGGAATAGTAGTATTTGATTAGTTCCTCAGGAAACAAATCAGTATGTGAATGAAGGTTTTGGGTTTTGTTATTGTCCAATTCATGAACGATGGGTTCCCTCAAGAATAAAAGATACATGAATGTTAGGGAATTCCATTAATCTGTAGTTGCCATCTTAATATGTTGCTAGATGTAAATAGGGAAGAAAAGGGTAGGACGTGTATTGTTGTTTGCCATCCTTGCACCGGTCCATGACTTCATGTTCTGCATTTAACATGTGCAGCTGGACATCTTGTTTGCCATCCCTTATATGTATAGGTTGCTACAGACTCCGTATAGGGCATCAAGAATTTGTCTTAATGCGATTTTTTTGTACATTACAGTAACATTCAAAAGGACCTTCAAGCACTTCAAACCTATTTGACATAAAGCAGTAGAACACACTGTGACATGCTTTTCTGCAGTACACCACAATCCAATATTCTTCACCTCCTCGAAGACAATAAGGGAACAACAATTCCAGAATTGGTGCTGCATAGAAATATACAATGTCTTTCAAAACATTCTGGATCTATAGGGTGATAGCATTCCATGTGCCAACACTGCCTTCACCTTGTTGAGAAGTTCCATAGTTTTCTTGATCCTCCGGAGACTGCAGCCGATTGACATAAGATGAAACATGTAGCATTTGCCCCTTAAAAGATAAAAAAAATTACAAGTATAAATCCCAGAGAATTAGAATCTAAAAAATTGATGTGTCTAAAAGTGTGTTTTCATTTCACTCTTTTTGAAAGAAATTAGAGAGCACTAAAGCCAAAAAAAAAATTACAGACCAAGCTCTGCATATCAGAGGTTTCCTATATGCATATAGAAATAGATTCCTTTGCGGCTGTACTTAAATAATTATAGTCTAGAACTTTTACCTATTTTACTGGTGATAAATAAAAACATATATGCATAAGTAGTCCACAAGATGAAAATAAGGACAAGTACCTCATGAACCTTGGCCCTCAAGCACGTATTCTTCTTCTTCTTCTTGATTAAGTATCACAATTCAGCATCAAAAACTGTATCGTAGTTCGTCAAGTAATCAATTCAATCCCACGCTCTGGTACTATGCTCACACAATTGAATATATGATGTTTAATTGATATATGAGCAAGGGGTCATGGATAATTTACCCCCCGACAAATATGCAGGTTAGGAATCACTTCCAGACTGCAAGCAGCGTCAGTTAGTATGCTCCAGTTTGTAGTCATATCCAACAAAAACAGAAGGAACATGATTAATATGACAGTATCACTTTCTAAAAGGGATAGCTCCTCTTTAGAACAAACAATGGTATGTAAAGTAAGCTTTACACCATGACAGAGAATACGTAGCCAACAAAACACCACCGGTAGCAGTACAACCAGATGGTGCAGAAGCGCTGCTCCATAGGTTTGACAAATAATTCTTTAAAGCCGATAAGCTTTTGAAAGAAGCTGCAAAAATGTAGAAACAGGTAAGTATACTGAACATACCTCACTTGTTTCAGAACACATAATAGATGATTCTTTTACTGTCAAATTATTTGAGGTACGGAATTCTTTTACCTCCGTCATGGTCTTATAAGATCTCGGTATGCACATAATATTCATCAGCTACTTATCTTGGTGTAGCATCTTCATTCTCTAGCTTGTCTACAGAAGCATGTCTAATCATCAGGGCTTGGTATGTTTTCTTTTTCACAGGTCTTTCGTGGCGTACGGATGACACCTCAAATATTCCGTATGTATCGTCTTGTTGGTCGGTCCCTGTTATGGCAATTGTACATTAATTACAGCGAATGATGAGAACTCAAATGGTAGTAAATGTGGTACGATCAGTAAAATGACATAACAATTTACACAAATATTCATATTAGCATAAGAGTACATACCAATATTTCCCTTTCTAGGCACCTCTGTAGAATGCATAGATGTAGGGTAGTCAGTAGCACTATGCAGATGTTGAATCTCATAATTTACTTGGGTCATTTGAGGTTGATTGGAGGCATAAAAAGGACCTCGAAATGAGTAAAAAAGAAAAGAGCATTCACATTAAGTCCAATTAAACACAATCGAATATATGCAGTATAAACAAATCTATGTACTAACCTGACTTTTCAAATGTGTGACCTGAGGTGTGTAAGTTGACGGTTCTACTCAATTGGGGTATTTCAACACCTGACAATTGTGTGAGGGGCTGTGTATTGTGTTTTGTTCTTTCTGGATTATTATGACAAAGAGACACAACAACTGCTCTTATCCTTCCTTCAATTTTTTGCATTTGGTATGCATCATTTCTATGCATCCAATTTCCCTCATTTTCGTCAGTCACATTATTCTCGTTCTCTTGGGGGATGCCTCCAAGTGACATAGATGATTCTGGTATAGTTGATAAATCTGTAAGAAAATTGCACATAGAATTAATAATTGGCAAACTATAAACATTCAATCAATAGTTGTGGTAGTAGAGAACCTGCAGATGTTATTTTGTGTAGTTCTGTGACGGTTGATTGTCCTGTAGCTATTGTAGGTGTCGAAGTGTTGTCTATGTTCAGGAGCGCGGCAGCTTCTTTTTTTCGCTCACGGGATTGTCGTTGTCGCATCAAATTTTGCTCTCTATTTTGTGTATAATATAATCTTGCCTTTTGCCTCTTTATCTCTTTAGGATCTGCATATAGATGAAAACAGTAATTAGAAAGTATATCAAAATACAGGGGCGTATGCAGTAGTTGATCTTCATCATTACCAAGTAGTTGATCACGTTAGCAAGAGATATCGGTGCTTTGTTTTCTTGGACATCGATATCGGCAGGAGCAGCATGCATCATTTGTTCATTAGTAAGCAGATTTTATGGAGCAGGTTTGTTTTTAGGGCATCATGTCGTCGTTTCCGGATATCATCTGCATGTCATGCATAATATTCTCTGTCTCTAATTCTTTTCAATTCTCTTGGGTCTGTAGACATACATACCATTATTTAGAAGTAGAACACAAATATTGTTCACTATACATGATAAAATAGAGTGCTCATTTTCATTGGTTGCTAATATTACCCAAGGGGCGTGTGTTGCTTATATCCTGAAATGGGGTGTGCGCCCATGGCGAGTTGGAAACGACATACCAGTTGGTTGTTCACTGTCCTTTGAATATGCATCTCATGAATATGTAGAATGTCATGATATGGTGGTGTTGCATATTCATTACATATCAATCTTCTAAAAGATTGTATTATCACCGTTTCCAGGATGGAGAATCCAGAGTAGGCGATGGAGGGGCGCCTGCACACCCAATGGTGTGATGCAGTAGGGCGAAGGCAGCGATGACAGTGTCGGCAATGTCGTCGTCCAGGATGGCATCGATGGCAGCTGCGAGGAAGTCATGCTGCGATGGAGTCGTCCAGGAAGGCGTTTGATGGTGACGGCGGCGAAGGCGGTGATGGCGTCTATGGTGCCATCAAGTGCGGCGATGGAGTCGTGGATGAAGGCGTTTGATGGCGACAACCAATGGCAATGGCAAAAGATGATGGCGGCCTGAGGAAGCGTTTGATGGCGGCAACGATTGTGGCGAAGGGCGCGGCTTGAAGCGATGACATGAAAGCGTTTGATGGCGACGGTGGTGATAGAGGCGATGGAGTAGGATGGTGCCATCAATGGCTACCTAGGAGGCGTTGGTTTAGGGATACCAGGTCAGGTCAGGTCGTGGGTGTGCTGTTTCCGTATGTCTATTTTTAGCCAAGAGGTACACGCGGGTGGGTTCCTGTGCAACAGAGCATAGTCCGTCAAAGCTTATTGCAATGTGCACCCAGGCTAGTAGTTAGGATGCTGTGTACCGTTGGATGGAGATATCGTTTGGTTGTAAGTGGCTGTATACTAGTGGAAACGAGGCCTTTTGTTGATTCTGGAAAAGGGCTTTAACACCGGTTCTTCTACGAACCGGTGTTAAAGATAAATACTGGGCGTGGTCAGGTGAAAGGATCCTCCTTAACATGCACGGTTCACGAAGTGTTAAAGGATTCCGGTGTTAAGTTCTCTTTACCCCTTAACACCGGTTCGTGGCTTGAGCGGTGTTAAAGAAGACACTCATTTCTGACACACCTCACTCTTCCATTTTTTTCACTATCTCATTTTGGAGCCTAGCAAGAGGGTGTGAAGAGTGTTGGTTTGTGTTTTTTTCATATGCACAAGAGGTGTTCCGTGAAATGCCCGAGAGCTCAAAATAAGTTTTCTCGTTGCTCTTTCCTTCTCGGTCGAGGTCGGCAACTATCCTTTCATGTGTCATTGATGTACTATATATATAAATGGTCATCTCGCTATTAATTTTTGATATATACTATATATTAATGCAGATGAATCGGCAATGGATGTACGGTGACCGCCGCACTTTCGAGTACATTACGGGCCTCCAAAATTTCATCGTTGTGGCTAATGCAAACCGTGGTCACAATGGTTTTATGTGATGTCCGTGTGTTCACTGTCAGAACAAGAAAGACTACTCAAATACTAGAACCATTCACACCGCTGCGATCCGGTTTCATGCCCGACTATAATTGTTGGACCAAGCACGGAGAAAAGGGGTTGTGATGGAAGACAACGAAGAAGAGGATGATGACAACTATCATAATATGTATCTGAATATGATGATACTACAATGGGGTAGATAATGAAGATCAAGAGGCCAGATGGGCCCGCTAATGACGATCTTGGTCGGGCCATTACTGATGCAAAGGAAGAATGTGAAACTGAAAAGGAGAAGGAGAAGCTGGAGCAGATGTTAAAGGATCACAAAACATTGTTGTATCCAACTTGCGAAGATGACCACAAAAAGCTAGGTACCACATTGGATTTGCTACAATGGAAGACAGAGAACGGTGTGACTGACAGCGTATTTTCAAAGTTGTTGGTAAAAATGAAGAATCTTTTTCCAAGAAATAATGAGTTGCCCGACAGTACATACCAAGCAAAGAAGGTTGTCTGCCCTCTAGGATTAGACATACGGAAGATACATGCACGCATCCTCTCATGCGGTGAGAATGCGAGAATTTGGATGCATGCGGTATGCCGCCTTTGATATAAGATCGACGAGACGATCTGGCGATGTTGAGGCGAGGCCCCTAGGAAGAAGGTTCTGCCAAGGTTATGTGTTATGCTCCTATAATACCACGGTTAAAACGTCTCTTGAAATAAAGTGCATGCCAAGTTGTTGCGATGGCACATGGAAGACAGAAGAAAGAAAGGCGATGTTGAGACACCCTTGATGGGTCACAGTGGAGAAAAGTCGAGTGAGAGTACGGACTTATACGTGGCGCAAGGAACTTAAGGTTTGGTCTAAGTACGATGGCATGAATCCTTTTGGTGAGAGCTGCGATCCTGACACGGCACTGTGACTTTATGTATCTATAACCTTCCTCCTTGGTTGTGTATGAAGAGGAAATTCATTATGATGCCAGTGCTCATCCAAGACCCGAAGCAACCCGGCAACGACATTGATGTGTACCAAAGTGAAGGGTTTCGCAGCATAGTAAATCAAAATTTTCTACGGAAGCGAACAGAGGGAAAGCCAAGATCTAATCTAGGAGATGCAAACAACGAGAGAGATTGGATTAGATCTTCATACCCTTGAGGATTACGCCTGTGAGCGTTCGTCGAACGTGGGTGATGTAGTCGTACTCGCTTCTCCTCCTCGCGATCCGATCCGATCTAGCACCACAAGTGGCGGTGCCTCGTGAGATACTGCGTGCGGCACCTCGGCGTCTCCTCCTTCCTCGGACCAGCAAGTATGGTGGAGAGATGGATTGGATCTACAACACGGCGTGGTGTATATGGTGGAGAATTTACGCAGGGCGCCTACAAGCAGTCGGGAGGGAGAGAGGAAGGCGGCCAGGCAACTAGGGTTTGGAGGAAGGTGTGTGTGGGGAGGCGCACCAGCCCTCTATATATAGAGGGTGCGGCCAGCCTGCCATCCTCCAAGCCTATCTCTAGTTTAAGCGATTTAAACTCTTCTAGAAACCCTATCTTATCTCTAGTTTAAACGATTTAAACTCTCTAGGATCGGCTGGGCCCTATGGGGCCTTGTGCCTGGCCCAATGCGGCCAGGACACTCCCTCATAGGCCCATGCCCTCCGGAAGGTGGGACCACGTTGGCCCCTTAGGAAGGTTCTAAAGCTTGGTACAATACCGATTAATCCAGGAACAATTTGAACTCCAAAAACTGCCTTTGCCTTATATGAATCTTATTCTCGGACCACTCCGAAACCTCTCGTGATGTCCGGATCCCATCCGAGACTCGAACAAAAATTCATAAACCAAGTATCCAATCTATCCTAGCGTCGAGACACATTAAGTGTGTGACCTGCGGGTTCGAGAATATGCGAGACATGATCTTCTATCAATAATCAACAATGAGTGCAGGCACCCATATTGACTCCACACATTCATCGATGATCATATCGGATGAACCACGATGCGAGGATTCAATCAATCCCATATATATATTCCCGTCTCGCGATATTTTACTTGCGAGATTGATCGTCGATGCCGTCATACCTAGTTCAATCTCGTTCACGGCAAGTACTTTACTCGTTCCATAATCCGATATCACTTTGTGATTAACTCCTTAACCACATGCTTGCAGCGGTGTTGATATCGATTAAAGTGGGCCAAGTATATCTCTCCGACTTGGGAGGGACAAATCCCATCTCGATACATACAACCCAGATACTTTCCGATCACGAGAGACACCTTTATGATCACCCTCTCATACGATGACGTTTGATGACCTCAAAGCTTTCTTAGATACTGTGGAGTTGCATTATCTCATGGTCTAAGGAATACAATATTTGACATAAGAAAAGCTTACAAAGACGAACACGATGACACGATCTAATTGCTTCGCTTTGTTTGTCATCCACCATATCATTCTCCCAATGATATGATCTCATTATCAATTGACAACTCATGTCTATGGTTAGGAAACCTTAACCATCATTGATCAATGAGCTAGTCCATAGAGGCGCACTAGGGACACGGCGTTGTTCACAAACCACACAAGTATTAATGTTTCCGCTTAATACAATTCTAGCATGGAATATAAACTTTATCATGAACAAGAATTATAATAATAACATCTTTATTATTGCCTCTAGGGCATAATTCAACAGTCTCCACTTGCACTAGAGTCAATAATCTAGTTTACATTTGGCAACAATCTCACACCCATGGCAGAGGTCTTGATCATGTTTTACACGTGGAAGAGGTTTAGTCAATGGATCTGCGACATTCGGATCTGTATGTACTTTCTTGATCTTCGATCTCCATCGCTATATAATCTCGGATTATATGAAACTTGCAGTTGATATGCTTGGTCTTTGGATGATATCTTGGTTCCTTAGCGAGTGCTATGGCGCCCGGTGTTGTCGCACAATATCTCCATGGGTCCAATGCACTTGGAACCACGCCAAGATCGATGATGAAGTTTCGATCCAAACTCCTTCACTTGGCAACCTGCGGCCATGTATTCCGCTTCTCTGTAGATCCCGCGATCACGCTTTGCTTGCGACTTCTCCACTCACACTCCTCCATTCAAAATATACACGTATCATGTAAAGATTTACAATCATCCTTGATTAGTCGAAACTAGCATCGACGTAACCTTTCTGACGAAATGTTCATCACCCCATAGACTAAGAACATTTCTTTAGTCCTATTTAGGTACCTTAGGATGTTCTTCACGGCTGTCCGATGTTCCACTCTGTATCACTTTGATATCTCGTCAAACTAAGAGCATTGGACACATCCGGTCTAGTACACGACATGGCATACATGATGGAACCTATGGCCGAGGCATAAGGCACTTTGCTCATAGCTTCCTATCATTCTTGTAGCTGGACAGAGCCTTGATCAATATCTTACGACAACATAGGCACTTGAACCTTTCAATGCCTTATCCATTACGAACCTTTTGAACTTTGTCTAGGTATGTACTGCTTAAAGCTATCAGGCGTCTTTGTCTATCTCTATAGATTTTGATGCCCAATATATAAGCAGCTTCACCTAGGTATTTCATTGAAAAACACTTGTTCAAATAACTCTTCACATCATTAAGCATGTTGATGTCATTTCCAATAATCAATATGTCATCCACATATAGTACCAGAAACGTCACCGAGCTCCCACTCACTTTCTTGTAGATGCAAGCTTCGTAGCAATTTGGAACAAATCCAAAGCTCTTATATGAATCTTATTCTCCGGACCACTCCGGAACCTTTCATGATGTCCCGGATCCCATCCGAGACTCCGAACAAAAATTCATAAACCAAGTATCCAATCTATCCTAGCGTCGAGACACGTTAAGTGTGTGACCCTGCGGGTTCGAGAATATGCGCATATGATCTTCTATCAATAATCAGCGAAGTGCAGGCACCCATATTGACTCCACATTCATCGATGATCATATCGGATGAACCACGATGCGAGGATTCAATCAATCCCATATATATATTCCCTTCGTCTCGCGATATTTTACTTGCGAGATTCGATCGTCGGTACCGTCATACCTAGTTCAATCTTGTTCACGGAAGTACTTTACTCGTTCGTAATCCGATATCACTTTGTGATTAACTCCTTAACCACATGCTTGCAAGCGGTGTTGATATCGATTCTGAGTGGGCCCAAGTATATCTCTCCACTTGGGAGGACAAATCCCATCTCGATACATACAACCTTGAGATACTTTCCGATCACACGAGAGACACCTTTATGATCACCCTCTCATAGGATGACGTTTGATGACCTCAAAGCTTTCTTGATACCGTGGAGTTGCATTATCTCATGGTCTAAGGAATACAATATTTGACATAAGAAAAGCTTCGCAAAGACGAACACGATGACACGATCTAATTGCTTCGCTTAGTTTGGGTCTGTCCACCATATCATTCTTCCAATGATATGATCTCATTATCAATTGACAACTCATGTCTATGGTTAGGAAACCTTAACCATCATTGATCAATGAGCTAGTCCATAGAGGCGTACTAGGGACACGGCGTTGTTCACAAACCACACAAGTATTAATGTTTCCGCTTAATACAATTCTAGCATGGAATATAAACTTTATCATGAACAAGAATTATAATAATAACATCTTTATTATTGCCTCTAGGGCATAATTCCAACACAAAGGCCATTAGTTGAAGAACTTTTACAGCTGTGGGCCAAACCAGGTGTACGTATATGGGATGAGCACAAAGGAGAGCCATTTGACCTACGAGCATTGCTTTTCGTAACCATCAATGATTGGCCTGCTCTTAGTAACATTTCAAGGCAGACAAACAAGAGATACAATGCATGCACACACTGTTTATATGACACTGAAAATGTATATTTGGATAAATATAAGAAGGTTGTGTACCTAGGGTATTGCCGATTTCTTCCGAACCTGCATCCAGTAAGAAAGAAAGGCAAGCATTTCAAATGTCTGGCAGAACCCCGGAGGAAGCCGGTCCTCCGTACCGGGGAGGAGGTATTTGGTATGGTCAAGGACCTAGAGGTAATCTTTGGAAAAGGTCCTGGCAGTCTATCTGTTCCGAATGACGATGCCGGACACGCGCCCATGTGGAAGAAGCAATCTATATTTTGGGACCTACCCTATTGGAAAGTCTTAGAGGTCCGCTCTTCAATCGACATGATGCACGTGACGAAGAATGTTTGCGTGAACCTGCTAGGCTTCCCAGGAGTGTATGGGAAGACAAAAGATACACCGGAAGCACGGCAGTATCAAAGAACGTCTGAAAGACCACGAAGAGCCTATGCATCCCGAGAACGAGAAGGGTAAACGATGCCACTTAACTCCTGCCACTACGCTCTTACCAAAGAGAGAAGGAAATCTTTTTTGAATGTCCGAAGCGTATCAAGGTCCCGTCTGGCTTCTCGTCGAATATAAAGGGAATAATAAATATGGCCGAGAAAAAAATTCCAAAACCTGAAGTCTCATGACTGCCACGTGATTATGACAAAATTGCTTCCGATTGCATTGAGGGGCTTCTACCTGAAAATGTTCGAGTACCCATTGTGAAGCTATGTGCATTCCTCAATGCAATATCTCAAAATGTAATAAATCCAGAAAGCCTACGAGGTTCTGAGGCAGATGTGGCCCAATGTCTTGTCGACTTTGAGTTGGTGTTCCCACCATCCTTCTTCAATATTATGACGCATCTCCTGGTTCACCTAGTATAAGAGATTGCCATTCTCGGTCCTGTATTTCTACACAATATGTTCCCCTTTGAGAGGTACATGGGAGTCTTAAAGAAATATGTTCATAACCGTGCTAGGCCAGAAGGAAGCATCTCCAAGGGTTATGTAACAGAGGAGGTCTATGAGTTACGTAGATTTTATTCGACCTTAAGGTGATTGGTGTTCCGAATCACGACATGAGGGAGGCTGCGTGGAAAAGGCACCCTAGGATGTAAAGCAATGATATGTAGGGACGGGCATTTTCTCAATCAAGCACACTACTGCGGTTTTACAAAGATCTATCTTGGTTGCCCGTATATCAATGAACACAAGAATTTAATATGCCTCAAACACGGGATACGATGAATGGATTATAAGTGAACACATGGCGAGTTTTGGCGGTGGTGCAAAGACTTCTCACGAATAACACCACTTGGGGATCACTGTACTTGTTGGCGAGGACACCATCTTGTTGTATGTACTTTCCAAAGTGCGAGATAAATGGGAATACATTTTATACGATAGGCCAAGATAAAAAGAGCACCAACCAAAGTAGTGGTGTCCGCTTCGATGCAGCAGAAGACAATGGGCAAAAGACCACGTATTATGGGTTCATAGAGGAGATATGGGAACTTGACTATGGACCTAATTTTAAGGTCCCCTTGTTTCGATGCAAATGGGTCAAGCTAACAGGAGGAGGGGTTGAGGTAGACAAGAAGTACGGAATGACAACGGTGGATCTCAACAATCTTATGAAGGTAGACAAGAACTTAGACGAACCATTCGTCCTAGCCAATGATGTGGCTCAGGTTTTCTATGTGGAGGACATGTCCTCCAGACCAAAAAAAAGAAAAAATATGCAAACGAATACGTCATATGATGAGCTAAAGCGTCACATAGTTCTTTCAGGGAAAAGAAACATCGTGGGAATCGAGGACAAGACAGACATGTCAGAAGATTATAATAAGTTTGATGAAATTCCGCCATTCACAGTGAAAACTGACCCAAGCATTCCGTTAAGTAAAGAAGATGCTCCATGGTTACGTCTAAAGCGATCATAAGGAAGGACATATGCCAAGAAGTTCATGCTCATATTATGTCTTGTCAGCTTTGTGGCTTGACCGAAGGATATCTTTCGCGGTTTGTGGATTGACCGGGACTATATATAGGAGGGCCTTTAGTCCCGGTTTTGTAGTCTCAGTTTTTAATATTAATAAATGTCTTGAGTGTTAGTCCTGTTTTGTGGCTGGACCGGTTCGTACTTACCATTAAGATCTGATCTCCAAACGCGCGCGGTCACATGTTAGGGAGTGCCTCTATGACCAGTTTCTTGGAGATGCCAGAGGACTGGGATCCGGCGGCATCTCCCTGAAACTGGTCGTAGTGGTGTCCCTAGTCTCGAAAACTATCTTGCAGCTTGTAACTTCTCTAACTAGATCAATACGCCTGGGAGCTAACTAATTTCACATATTAGGGAGTGCCTCTATGACCAGTTTCTCGGAGATGCCGGAGGACTGGGATCCGTGACATCTCCTGGCGGCCGTAGTGGTGTCCTGCTCTTGAAAACCATCTTGCGACTTGTAACTTCTCTAACTAGATCAATACGCTGGGAGCTAACTAATTTCACATATTAGGGAGTGCCTCTATGACCAGTTCTCGGAGATGCTTGGGAGGGGCCAGGCTCCGTCGGCATCTCCACTGGCCCGTAGTGGTGTCCTGCTCTCGAAAACCATCTTGGAGATGCCTCAAAGCTGGAGGACTAGACTCACAAGGATGCATATTTATAGTACAAGCAGGCATAGTGTACACTTACGAAATAATGTCGACACTCACCCCTATTATTAGTGTTGACTCGTGTTTTGTCTCGGTTGGTGTCTCCAACGGGACTAAAGGTTCATCTTTAGTCGGTTGGTGACACCATCCGGACAAGGTACGCCGACGACATAATGTCGACACTCACCCCTATCATTAGTCTTCGCCCAAATTGAAATCAAATCCTCCAACCATCCCATTTTAGAACAATGTCATATTTCTTCTGTTAACAGTATATGTATTAAATGAGCCATTTTTCTTCCTTCTATTTCTTCCCTCCATTTTTCTTCCCGCCATTTTTCTTCCCGCCATTTTTCTTACGGCCATTTTTCCCGCCATTTTTTCCCTCCAGTTCTTCCCGCCAGTTCTTCACTATATATATATGTAGGGTTGGCCTCCATTGTCATTGCACATCTCTAGACTCATATCTGCAACCTCATCACTCTTTCCCATGGCTTCCACTGTAGCACTAACCCCGAGGAGGCGGGCGCTGCGCCTCGAACCACCCGCCCGAACTCTGTGTCCCCGTCGGATGGATCTTTGGCCTTGAGGCGTGCCGGTTCCTCCTATCCCTCTAGGTGTGGCGCGCCGGATGGCCATCACGAACCACTACTACTTTGAGCTCACGCCGGAGCAGCGGAGGAATCCCAGATGGCATCCCGACTATTTCCCTACATGGGAAGCCTTCTTCGTGGATCGGCGTGAGAGGGCCCTCGCCAGGCACGAGGAGGACCCCACCTCCTCCGAACTTCAACGAGGCCGGCCGTCGGCTATGGTGGCGCGGTCGGACTCTCCAGAGCGTCATGGCTTTGTGACACGCCACGACTCTAACCCCGTCTGCGCTACCCTCAAGTCCAGCCCAGCGTACTCATCCTTCAAGGTTCAATTCTGGCGACCCCGGCAATGACGGCGGTGGCGAGTATGACGAATACAGTGGCGAGTATTACAGGTGTAGGCAGGAGCATGACTGAATCACTCCAACATTCCGAAAGAAGTTCGGCCGATTGTTACTTAATCTGGCCATGTATCTTAATTTTTAGTCGTGCTTTATGTAACTTACTATTAGTTGCATTCTGTATTTTAATTCCAGTTCTATCTCCTTCACAAAATGACCTATCTCATTCGAGGTTTCTTGGCTTTCGGGTCAAATGACCAATGTTATGGCTAGAATCAAGGTATAGTTTGTGATAATATGGCCATATTGTGCATACATGTGCATCATTGCATGGCAAACAATGTTGCAAGAGGAAGTTTTCCTTTTATTGCACCAAAAAGGCATTTTCCATTTTCCGAGCATAAAAAACGGAAGGTTTTGTGAAGCAACCACCAAATGGCTAATTAAAAAACCACCAACACATTTTACAAAAATACTAGACCACCTTATATGGACAATGTATCAACAGGGGGATCTAAAACCTTTCCGTCCACCTCTGGTGAAAAAGACAAATTCCTGCTGAATCGGCAGGAACTGGGTCAGATATGAACTACAGGTACATGATACGATGCTCATGATTTTTTACAAAAATCATTTTTAGGTTCACAATATGCTATTTTATCAAAAATACAATGCAAGTTGAGCGAGGCTTTGTCAGATTTAAGTGTATACAAAAGATGCGCCATTTAAATATCCAATCAATTCAAAAATGTTAATACAAAAGATGTGGCATTAAAATATGATTAGCTCTAATAAAATAGGGTTAGATTCCTTTTTAGATGCTTAATATTTCTTATGTTCAAAGTGTTAGGATTTGACAATTTATTTTTGTTTGAATTGAATAATCAAAATTTATATGTAAGTGTTTTAATCATTTTGAAAAATTTCATCTAAAGTAAATATAATTTTTTTTACATGAATGGATAGATATTATTTTTCTGAAAATTATGATATATTATTCATATTTTTCTGAGTTGAAATGAATAAGATATGGATTTTCTAAATTTATATCCTATTTTTTGAATTATAAAATGCCCCCACCCCTTTAATGCATGAAATAAATGCCCTCCCCCTTTAACACCGGTTCGTGGCTGGAACCGGTGTTAAAGGTGTGTAAACGAATTCCCCTTTAACACGGTTCTAGCCTGAACCGGTGTTAAAGGAAAAATATTAAATCGGCCTTCCTTCCTTCTTCTGACCCGGATCGCCAGCAGAGAAAACCAGAGAGGAGAGCCGCCGGCGCCGTCCAGCCCTCGCCGTCGCGATCGGCGCCCGCCGCCGTGTGCATCCGCCATGCCAGTACCGCCACCGCCAACTCCTAGCCGCCATCGTCGATCCGTCCTCCCATCGCTTCATTGACCTTACCGCCGTGCTCGTGGTGAGCTAGCGGACCTCCTGGTCCCCTCTGTTTCTTCCCTTTCGCGTTGCGTTGCTGTCCCGATGAGCACCTGCCGCCGCCGCCGTTGTTTGCCGTCGCTGCCGTCGCTCCGGTGACCATACTGAGGCGGCGCCGCCACTATAATGCTTGCCTCGGCCTCCTCTTTCGAACAAGACCAACCACGCATCCACAGACGCCGGCAATCGCTCGCCCCTCTTACGATTTGAGAAGATCAGCCATTGATGACGTCACAGTGACGTCACCATGATGCAATAAATCCTTTTTTATTTACTTAAATGTTTTCTGTAATAAGTAAATCTTTGTGGTGCCTGCATTAGGGTTTTAATATTTTTGTAAATCATTTCTGAAATTAATAAAAGTCTAACATGTGGGCCCAAGTTGGAAAAAATAATTTAAGTATTCCAAAAATGATTTAAAATGAATTAAAATTAGAGAAATTCATAACTAATTCATTTTAAATCATAAAAATTCAAATAATATATAAAAATGTTCAGAAAATTAAGAACTCTCTGTTTAAGCAATCATAATACATTGTTAACCTAGTTTTATGACAAGTTTAATTAGAAGAATCATTTGAACCCCATAGGTGATTCCGAGGAACCCTTGTTCTAGTGTTTGGACGCCTCCGCCAACTCGGAGCCGCCGCCGCCAACCCCGCGTCCACGACCGCTGCCGCCGATCGACCCCGTTCACGAGTTGTCACCACCGGCGGTGAGAGCTCTCTGTTTGTGTTTTGGAGATATATATTGTATATATTGTTGCATATATATTTGTGTGTAATTGCATATATATATTGTTGCATTTATGTTGTATATATTGTTGCATATTTAGTTTAGGGTTATTTATTTAGTTTAGGGTTATTTATTTAGTTTAGGGTTATTTATTTAGTTTAGGGTTATTTATTTAGTGTAGTTTAGTGTATTTAGTTTAGGGTTATTTAGTGTATTTTATAGTTAGTGTTAGTTTAGGGTCACCTCATTGCTCTCGCAGCGCTTGGCAAGTCATCGTTAACGTCGCTCCGGTGACCCCTAGGTAGTGGCCCTCGGAACTCGTTTAAAATGATGAAGCATCCTTAGGGTTTTAATTTAATTTGTGTATTTATTTGTGTATTTGTGTATGAATAATATGTATATTTGTGTATGAATCCAAGTCCACTTGAATGTTTACTCTCTTACTCTAGATAATATTATTGTTTTAGAAACTATGGATCCACTTAGTAGAAACCTTGAAGAAGAAGAAATAATGGAGAACATTATCGATGAGGACACCTCACAATATCTGAACTTGGAGGGACATGATAACAGCTCAAGTAGTCATGGAGAAGATGAAGACTCCAGTGAACGCAATTTAGTGATTACAAAGTCCGGCGAGGTATATGCATTGATTAAACCTCTGCTGACTTCCACCAACAATCTTCTTCTACATGTATTAATTAATGCTTCTTTCTTCTTTTACCCCTCTGGATCGACCAGCCAGCAACCATCTTCTTCTACGAAAAAGAGCAAGCGAGGTGCGAGCCATCGGTTGAAAGATCATGCAAAGTTCACGATCGAAGCAGTCCGTGTTGATGGCAGGCCGATAGAGCCCAAGAAGGCCGTAGACAAATTTGTACGTCAGGCTGGAGTTCTTGTTAGGGACCAAATCCCAATCATAATTGAATATTGGAATAAGCCAAAGAAGGGCGACAGTACCTTTGTCGATGAAAGATCCAAAGAAACGCTTTGGAATTCGTTGTTGGTAAATTTCACCCTTCCGCCAGAGGAGGATAAAAACAACCCGGTTATAAAGGAAAAGGTCAAAGAGTGGACTCGAAAGAAGATGGTCGACGCTCAAGAATCGGAAGACAAAATTGAACAAATTTGTCAAAGCTCGCGAGACTCCAAATTTCGAAGACGCATATTATGCGAAGATAAGGTCTCACTGGCCCGAATTTGTGACATATAAAAAAGGTGCTATAGCTAAAAAGAGGTCAGAAACCAATACGCTAAATGCCCAGAAGAAGGAATATCACCAGAGGACGGGGTCAGGTGGCTACATATCTCAGAGGCCTAAGTGGGAGGAAGCTGAGAAGGCCCTGCGCGCTAGAGGGATCAAACCCAGACAAATGGGTGGGACCTGCGTGCAAAGACTTGGTTCTACGGAATCGGGGCATGGTTGGACCCAGAAACAGGATTGTGTATCTTCCCAACCCTCCTTGCCAAACCCGTCACTGAACTCATCACGGCATACGAGGAAACAGCCGCCAGGACCTTCCATCCCGACAGAGAGAATGACCAGCTCACACACGCCATCGGTAAAAAAGAACACCCTGGACATGCACGAGGCACAGGGGGTATGACGTGGAAGGATGGGTTTGTCGAGTGGAGCGACTCTTACAGATGGCGCGGCAGAAAAGAAAAAGAGCGTATAGAGCGGATGACACAGATAGAACATGCACTTGTGACGTTGCAGGCGCAAGTGAATGCACAACAGAGCCATCAAGCTACCGACCCATCTTAGCGGCACGAAGAGCTCAGATTGGAAGTCGCCGCCTAGACTCACATGAAAAGCAGCGTGGCTTCCACGGAGAACGTGCAACCCACGCTTGAAATGGCGGGTCCTCGATACCCCGTGGATGAGATCACGGAGAGCGAACACGCTGAGCTGCATGTGAGATTAATGGGCTTATCCATTAAGGTGGCTGTCGGCTATGCCTTACCTCCTGTAGCTGGTGGAACTTACCACTGCCGACCGATACCAGATGGCTATGCTATTGTCGGGGTGGATGAGGTTGTGGAGGAATATGAGGAAGCACAGCTTGACCATGCTACAGGTGAAGGGGAAACTCAACTCAAATTTGCAGTGAAAACAACCATTCTTTGGAAGAAGGAACACATCGTGCTTCCAAATTGGAGGCCACTGGCACCCCCGTCATTCCGCAGCTGGCTGCCAGCCCGAGGCGCTTCAGCCATCTCCTGCGCGGCAGCCATCTCCGGCGCTTCAGCCATCTCCGGTGCGCCAGCCATCTCCTGCCCGTCAGCCATCTCCGGCGCTTCAGCCATCTCTTCAGTGTAAGCGGAATAGCACTGCCACGAAGAGCATCAGTAGTACTGCCACAAAGAAATCCGCAGGAAACCGTAGGTCAAAGAGTTCAAAAAAACTACGTCCCGCAGCCTTCCGCCAAGCCATTGCCGGTTTTACCGTGGAATCGCAGCGACGAGGAGACCAATAGGATCTCGGAAGAATAGGTCAAGAAATTCTTTGCACCTAGACGGGCCGAGTCAAAGGAGAAAATAGATCCGGCGGTGGTGGAGAAGTTTTACAAAAATCTTTTGAAACCTGAAACCCCACTTATGCCGGACTACGAGCGCCAGATTTTGAAGGCGGATGCATGGCGCCGTAGGGAGACTGAAAGTAGCAGTCATGCGGCACCCCAGAAAACAGTTCCCATGCTCGGAGAGCAGGAAAACTAATCATGCGCCCCGCTCCAAGTGTTCGACACACGGGACGCTCCTCCCGTAAATGATTACGAGGCAGAGCTACAAAGAAAGGCCAATGAGATGGGGATGACTTACATTGCATACTTGAACATCATGGGAGACAACTTGCCCAAATGCGATGCCAACCCCATACAGCCATGGAAGTATGGGAAGAATCTCGTCAAGAAAGAGGAGCTCAAGAATCTACCAGATGCGAAAATTGCACAAGTGGTACCTTGATTTCTGCAAGACGAGAAAGAAAGAATGGATCACGGCGCATATAAGAGATGAGATTTTCTTGTGCGGAGACGACGAGATCAGCTTCAACATTCAAGACTTGCATTTTCTATTCAATCAGAAGGAACTCGACAAAGCTGCCATCAGCCTTTATTGTGTGTAAGTACTATTTCTGTATTTTCTATCTCATCTCATTCACTTCATTAATTGCATGTATATATATATGTGCTCACCATATATGTATATACTATTATGCAGGAAAAAGGTTATGGAATGCATGAAAGAAGGACCTTTTGACATTGGGTTCGTTGACCCAAATAGAGTTCATGAAGAAGTGGTAAGAACCAAACCCAGGCAAACAGAAGATTTATTGCTAAGGTCTTTACTGAGACAACAAACCAAAAGGGAAATATTATTGCCTTACAACTTCTCGTGAGTACTGTTACCCTCTCTTGTACACATTCTGTTTCGGCTTACTCGATGTTAAATGTAACTGATGATGAGTTATGCGTGCGTAGGTTCCACTTTATTCTGCTAGTCATTCAACCTGACTCAGGAAAAGTCCTTGTCATGGACTCGTTACGAAAAGAAAAAGAGCTATGGGCAGACTTTAGAGAGATGCTCCAGAGATAATTTCAATCATATTATCGCACTAGATCGGCAACTTTCGTGACAACAAGTAATTAGTTACTCCTTTATCCATTTTTTTGCCGGATAGGGTTTGGAAAAGGTTCACGGGCAGGGCCGTGGGCGAATGGTCAGAAGAACTAAAATTTGTAGACCAAAATATAAGTACTACTAGCCAGCTAGGTCTGCGTATCTCTTTGATTCTGCTTTCAATTCCATTATATCATGCTTTATTGATTATTATTTTGATTGAACTCTCTATTCTCGTAAAGTGCGCGCATCAGGGACCCGGCAATAACTTATGTGAATACTATGTTTGCGAGTTTATTCGCAACACGATATGTGCGATGGGCCAAGCCGCACTAGAACAACTTAGAGTAAGTAAACAAAGTACACACAACATTATTTTATTACCATCAGTTGTGTTGAGTTTTTTTCTTATATATATATTGATCCCATTCTTCATATATATTCAGATCGAACGGATGCGGGACCAACTCCTACCATTTGACCGCATACGAGCCATTCAAGAGGAATTGGCGGGGTTCATACTTGATGAGGTCGTCACGTCTGGCGGAGAACTCTTTAGATATCCAAAAACTCTTTAGATGCTTGAACGTGTTTGTCTTGTACTTGATGCTTCAACGTTTACGGAGAATACCACACAATGGCAATGTTTGTGTATAATAATAGTTGCTTAATTATTCATGTACTCGTATGTACCGATGACGATGTATGTGTATATACCGCTCCCGATCGATTCCTCCCTCCCCTCCTCCCCGTCCCCGCCGCGCCGCAGAAATACGCCAGCAGGCGGGCGGCGTAACTCTGCATGGCAGAGATTTATGCCGTTTTCCTGCCGCGGCAGATATTTAGGCCGTTTTCTTGCCGCGGCAGAGAACCTTTAACACCGGTTATGTTACGAACCGGTGTTAGTGGGGAGCCTGAGCCCTGCGGCAGCCCCACGTGCGCCACCCTTTAACACCGGTTCTTACCTCTAACACCGAACCCTCAACAGCGGTTCTACAACCGCTGTTAGAGGGCCCTCCAAACCGGTGTTACAGGGGGGGTGTGCACTAGTGTATATATGTCTACTTGGGTGTCTGTAGCAAAGTTTTTGTTCGTGGCTTTATTAGTAGTAGAGATTTGTTGTGCGTGTGTTTTTCCTCCGTTTGGGTGCGTGTGTGTGTTTTCGCCGATCCTGGGCTTTCCCCCGCTAATCGCCTCGTCATGTAATCTTCATGGTGCCCGTTGGTTCAATGGATAGTTTGTCTATGAAAACTCTTTGCGCTGCCTCCTAGAATGTACAGGGGCTTGGTGATCTTGATAAGTGTGATGTTGTCAGGGACGCCACTGTCACGGCCTCCCCTTCCAATTGCGGGTATAAGAGGAGTCCTAGTCAAATTGTGGGGTCGTCTCGGAGGAAAAGAAACTGCACGCGTGTCGAATGCATCAAAAAGGGTAAACCTCTCCCCTCCAAACAATTCGTGCTAAAATTGATTATTGCTACTATCCAATTCGAACTATCTATGAAGTATTAGGTGTAAAATTTTGGATATTCATAGACAAAGAATAACTAATCTTGTCTTCGCATTTTGTCCAGTGATAGAATAAAAAATGACAAGAGCTTAACTGCGTATTTTCTGGCTTAGCTAGTTTTATCCTAAACGGATCAATTCCCAACATATTGCCAACACCTCTGGCTTACAGGACTTGGCTCAGCTCAAACCTGAGGAACTGAAACTAAACTTTTATGTGACATTAACAGAAGTTCGGGAAGAATAATAAACTAGAAAATAAACAGGAAGACTAAACAACAATGAACAGACACATGGAACACACACAAGGAACAGGATAGAGTTTTTGCAACGCACTTAACTGCATCTTTTCTGGCTTTATTCCAAACAGATCAATTCCCAACAGATTGTCCAGGTAATTAACCCACGATCCTTTTATCACACGCCATGATCCCACGTGACCAGATCTCTTATTACACGACTTGGTTCAGCTCAAAACTGAAGAACTGAACCTGAACTTAACTGAAGTTTGGAAACAATAATAAACACGAAAACAAACAGCAAGACTAATCAACAACCGCGTTGTCATCGTCCTGGTTGACGTCATCGACCTTCAACCCGAGCGCCTTCATCCTATCCTTGGCGACCGCAAGCGTGGCCTCCACGGACTTGAGCAGCCCACGCAGCTCCTCCACTGTCATCCTGCTCAGCTCCTCGTCCGGCGTCGGCGCGAGCGCGGTTGGCCCCGCCTCCCTGACCCTGGCGAGCTCGGCCTTGTCCTTCGCCAGGAGGCCCTCGACGTGCTTCAGGAGGTACTTGTCCATCACCGTCCTTCAGATCGGCTGCGCTCCGTAGGCTAGCTGCTAAAGATTTAGGGCAACGGCGGCGGCGGCTGGTGGTGGGTTGTGTATAGGGCTCGTACCCGGCTGGGTCGTCCTTGTCGATCGTATATATAATGCTGGAAGATCTTCCCTTTCCTTTCTTAATTTCGATCTGAGTTGCATATACATGGAAAGTCCCTCTGATTTGTATTGCTGGAAGGAAACATTGCGATTTGTTTTGATTTGATTATACGCGGAGGAAAAGGAGCCAAAGCAGCGCAATAGGCTTCCACAAGAGGACGACTCGATCGATGTTGATTTCGTATACAGCACCAAACTCTGGATGAAGCAAGTCCCATGAAAAAGCTAGGTGGCCGTCGTGCATGAAGGAAAGATATAGGAAAAAAAACAACTTTTGCATGAAGGAAACATATAAAAAAAACTCACCATGCATTCCTGTGTATACAAGAATAACTCAACTTGTTCTTCTTTTTCTTGTTTTTTCATTTGTTGCTTCGTCTGCCCCGAGGAAAAGTAACTACTACTTCCTTCGTCTTAAAATAAATGTCTTAAATTTATCAAAATTTAGATCAATCTAGACACTATTTAGTATATAGATCCATTAAATTTTTGAAAAATCTAAGATATCTATTTTGAGACGGATGGAGTACTATATGCCCACGATTTGGTTTGCGTTCCCTCACATATTAACTACCGGCCCACCTTCGTCTTGATTTGTACCTGAAATCACGCCCACAACCAGCTGCCGGCCATTATAACATCTAGCGCGCGCCTCTACCTCTTCCTCGACGCCCTTCCGCTCTCAGCCTTTCTAAGCGGTGCCACCCTCAATCCCGCCCTCACACCACTCTCGCTAGATGGAGCTCCCGCATCTGCGTCGCCGCCAAACAACCGCAACGCTGGTGCCATGGACAACTACGTGTCTATTTGCTCCCTTTCCTAGGACCTGCTTCTACTTCCTTTCCCTTCCGTGTCGGTGTGTGCATGAGCTATTTCCTTCTTCGGTTTCTTAATTGATGCAGAACATGATGCATAAGTAGGGAGATGCATGGAGTATTACAATCACCTATGCAACAAGTTTGCACACCTGGATTTTATATGCTGTTGCAGGTAGTTGATTCACACCTGCATCAGTGATTCACTTCAGCTCTGTTGTTGCAGGTTTGAGAATCTTATCCAAAATAGGGTTCAAATCACTTATGCAAGTTTGCACACACGGATTTTATATGATATTGCTGGTAGTTGATTCACACAGTACATGGACAGCACGAAGACTCCTAGAATGTGTTCAGAAGGTAAGCACTCTCCTCATATGTTTCCCACTGAACGATGCTTTCGTGTTAGATTTTAGCTTGCTAAATAATTCAGCAGCTGTTCTAGCCGGAGAGGGATGTCTCTACACACTCCAGATTTAGTGGCCGGAATTAGTTGCTTTGCATATGCTAACGAGACCATTGGTTTTATGACTCTTGCTTCGGTATTTCCCCTAGACAAAGAAATTCTGAGCTAACGGGTTTCAGGTGGATGATCCGGGTGGAGATTGCTGGCTGCATATACGAGAACGGGCATACGTGATCTGGCAGGATTGGTTGCGAGGAGGTCGAGTCGTACGACCGGATCTTACTAATACTCGTTTTCCGATCGGAGCTAGTACTCAATCGATCGATCAACGAGACTTGCGCGCGTACGTACTTGCACACGTACTTGCGTGCGTTGCATTGCGTGCACTACTCGATCTGACACACTGCAGGAATGAGAAGCTACGCCGACGGCCAAACGTCAGGATCGTCGGCGTAGCCATCTTCTAGGTCAGCTCCGCCAAGTAGCCGTCGGCGTAGAATTGTCCTCGGCATAGCGTATGCTACGCCGAGGGCTGCCCTCGGCGTAGCATACGCCGACGGCTGCCCTCGGGGTAGCTATTTTTTATTTTATCTCATTAAACTTTGAAAAATCATAACTAAATCATTCTACTTCGGAAAAATACAAATAATATATCAAAATTTGCAGAAAAATAAGACCTATCTATCTACACTCAAATATTACACATTTGTAAATAAAAATTAAGTAAAACATAAAACATTATATATAGTTTAAAACGGGCATAAAAAATTCAAAAATGATCGAAACAATGCGAAACCTTCGCGTGATGTTATATTATGTGACATAGTTAGAAGGAAAAATATCAAACTTGGTATATTGATTATGTCTCAAAGAAACCTTCACAAAATGACCTATCTCATTCGAGGTTTCTTGGCTTTCGGGTCAAATGACCAATGTTATGGCTAGAATCAAGGCATAGTTTATGATAATGTGCCCATATTGTGCATACATGTGCATCATAGGATGGCGAACAATGTTGCAGGAGGAAGCTTTCCTTTTTGTCGCACCAAAAAGGCATTTTTCATTTTCCGAGCATAAAAAACGGATGGTTTTATAAAGCAACCACCAAATGGCTAATTCAAAATACTACCACCACATTTTACAAAAATAATAGAGCACCTTATATGTACAATGTCCCAACAGGGGGATCCGAAACCTTTTCGTCCATCTTTGGTGAAAAAGACAAATTCCTGCCGAATCGGTAGGAAGTGGGTCAGATATGAACTACAGGTACATGATCCGATGCTCATGTTTTTTTACAAAAATCATTTTTAGGTTCACAATATGATATTTTATCAAAGATCCAATGCAAGTTTAGCGAGGCTCGTCCCCGAGCTAAGAATCTTAATGCCCGCCGTTCGACAAAGTTTGACGATAGTTTAAAACGGGCATAAAAAAATTCAAAAACGATCGAAACAATGCAAAACCTTCGCGTGGTGTCATATTATGTGACATAGTTATAAGTAAAAATATTAAACTTGATATATTAATTATGTCTCAAAAAAACCTTCACAAAATGACCTATCTCATTCGAGGTTTCTTGGCTTTCGGGTCAAATGATCAATGTTATGGCTAGAATCAAGGCATAGTTTGTGATAATGTGCCCATATTGTGTATACACATGCATCATGGGATGGCGAACAATGTCGCAGGAGGAAGTTTTCCTTTTCGTCGCACCAAAAAGCCATTTCCCATTTTCGAGCACAAAAAACGGACGATTTTATGAAGCAACCACCAAATGACTAATTCAAAATTCTACCACCACATTTTACAAAAATACTATACCACCTTATATAGACAATGTCCCAACAGGGAGATCCAAAACCTTTCCGTCCACCTTTGGTGAAAAAGACAAATTCATGCCGAATCGGTAGGAAGTGGGTCAGATATGAACTACATGTACATGATCCGATGTGCATGTTTTTTTACAAAAATCATTTTTAGGTTCACAATATGCTATTTTATCAAATATTCAATGCAAGTTTTCCTTTTCATCGCACCGAAAAGCCATTTTTCATTATCCGAGCGCAAAAAAGGAATTTTCTAAAGCAACCACCAAATAGATAATTCAAAAACGGAGGGTTTGTGATTAGTTAATATGGATATCATATTTGGATTCCTCTCATTTTTCTGATCAATTTAGACATATTATTTGTTAAATTCCGATTTACAGATTTAAAGATATTAATTATTCCATATTAAATAGAAAAATACAAAAAAGTAAAATTATTTTATTTTTATTTGAATTCAATAATATGTTTACTTATTCATTAATGTTTACTTAAATAATTGTTTATAATTTCAAAAAATACAAAAATGTGACATGTTGATATAAGGGTTAATAGGATTAATATCATAGTATTGACAACAATGTATTAATTACTTTGCGGAAACAGATTCTGAAGGAACGAGGAAGTTAAGCGTGATGGAGCTGGAGTAGTATTAGGATGGGTGATCGGCTGGGAAATTCGACCAAAATTGCAATTTAATTAAATATTAAGTGTATTTAGTGTTAAAAATGTTCAAAGTGAGTTATTAACGAGTCAAAGATTCAAAAATTGAGAAAAAATAAAAAAAATTATTTTAAAAAAAATGTTTTTGCAACCTGTCGTAATATGCTATTTACCGCATCACGCCGAGGGGCATACTCGACGGCATTTTGATACTGACGGCCTCTATGTGCTCCGCCGAGGGAGCCTTCTTGAGGAGGTCGCTACGAGGGCACTGCCTCGGCATACCATACGCCGAGGGCATTTTAGCCTACGCCGACAGGCTTTTGCCCTTGGCGTAGCGCGCGCGTCCTGTAGTGGCAAGTACATGATCGATCCCCTATTGGTACCACCTAGAAAATCGTGACGAACCTTAGAGCATCTTCACCATGAGTCGGTCCAAATGGTCCGTTTGTATCTCTTTGAATTGGTCCGCAGTCATTTTTGGTCCTGATCTAGCCTGTCTGGTTAGCCACGTCCAACGGCGCGGCCAATTTGTACGCGCCTGGCAAAACAGGATGAGGCTATTTTTTCTCAATTCAAACATAGATCGTTCACGCAAAAAAACGGAAAAGTTCATACATAATTTACTTTCATAATTTAAAACAAAATTAATCTAGCCTAACCCTAGCTACCGATATTCGTGCGTCGGCGCCACCGCGTCCATCTAGGGGTCGAAGTCGATGTACTCCGACGGCGTCCAAAGGTTGGGCGATGGCAGGGTGGGAACGGGTGGGTCGATCACCTTCTCAGGCCACGCTGCCAGTGGCCCCGTGCGGTGGTGGAGGTGCACTGGCTCCATCCCCACCTCCGGAGCGATGCACGGCGCCCACCCCGACAGCGGAGGCGGTGGAGGCGGTTAGGCGTTCGCCTGCACTACTAGACCGGTGAGTTGGATGGCCTTTTCGTAGCCGCCCCACAAGGCGTCCCCATCCCACGCGCTGGCCGCAATCGCCTGCTCGGTGAGGACGTCCTTGTCGTAGCCCCGCGCCAGGATATCGCGGTACACCGTGGGAAGGTTCGCGGCGGCGCCTGCGACTGAGTCCACCGTCTCCTCCTTGATAATGACGTCGTTGTCCTCGCCGTCGTCGTCCGAGTGGTTGACAGTGCCCTCGTCATTCGAGTCGATGGTGGGGACATCGTAGACCTGCCACAACTGTGTTGGAATTATGCCCTAGAGGCAATAATAAAGATGTTATTATTATAATTCTTGTTCATGATATAGTTTATATTCCATGCTAGAATTGTATTAAGCGGAAACTTTAATAATTGTGTGGTTTGTGAACAACACCGTGTCCCTAGTATGCCTCTATGGACTAGCTCATTGATTAATGATGATTAAGGTTTCCTAGCCATAGACATGAGTTGTCGATTGATAATGAGATCATATCATTAGGAGAATGATATGATGGACAGACCTAAACTAAGCGGAGCAATTAGATCGTGTCATGGTGTTCATCTTTGCGAAGCTTTTCTTATGTCAAATATTGTATTCCTTAGACCATGAGATAATACAACTCCCTGGTATCGGAAGAAAGCTTTGAGGTCATCAAACGTCATCCTATGAGAGGGTGATCATAAAGGTGTCTCTCAGGTGATCGGAAAGTATCTGTTGGGTTGTATGTATCGAGATGGGATTTGTCCCTCCCAAGTCGGAGAGATATACTTCGGGCCCACTCGGTAATCGATATCAACACCGCTTGCAAGCATGTGGTTAAGGAGTTAATCACAAAGTGATATCGGATTACGGAACGAGTAAAGTACTTGCTGTGAACGAGATTGAACTAGGTATGGCATCGACGATCAAATCTCGGGCAAGTAAAATATCGCGAGACGAAGGGAATATATATATGGGATTGATTGAATCCTGGCATCGTGGTTCATCCGATATGATCATCGATGAATGTGTGGGAGTCAATATGGGTTTCCAGACCCCGCTATTGATTATTGATATAAGATCATGTCTGCATATTCTCGAACCAGAAGGGTCACACACTTAACGTGTCTCGACGCTAGGATAGATTGGATAATTGGTTTATGAGTTTTTGTTCGGAGTCTCGGATGGGATCCGGGACATCATGAGAGGTTTCGGAACGGTCCGGAGAATAAGATTCATATAAGGCAGTGCAGTTTTTGGAGTTCGGAATTGTTCCGGGTTAATCGGTATTGTACCGGAAGCTTCTAGAACCTTCCGGAGGGGGACCAACGTGGTCCCACCTGTCGGGAGGGGGCATGGGCCTATGAGGGAGTGCCCTGGCCGCATTGGGCCAGGGGCACAAGGCCCCATAGGGCCCAGCCGGCCAAACTAGGGCAAAACCCTAGGAAAGCTTCTAGAAGGAAGGGGGAAACTTGCCCCCCACTCCTCCCTCCTTGGCCGCCGGCCTAGGGCTTGGGGGAGGGGTTAGGGAAAGGCGCCCACCCCTCTATATATAGAGGGCTGGGGCGCACCAACCCCCCACACCTCCTCCTCAACCCTAGCCGCCCTGCTGCCCTCCTCTCTCTCCCTCCCGACTGCGTGTAGGCGAAGCCCTGCTGCAGAAACTCTCCACCAATTGCACCGCAATCCGTCCCACAGATCTCCATCATACTTGCTGGACCGAGGAAGGAGGAGACGTCGAGGTGCCGCACGTGTGCATCTCTCGGAGGCATCGCCACTTGCGGTGTTAGATCGGATCGGATCGCGAGGAGGAGAAGCGAGTACGACTACATCACCCACGTTCCGACGAACGTTCCGCTGTGCGAATCTTCAAGGGTATGAAGATCTCATCTAATCCCTCCCGTTGTTTGCATCTCCTAGATTAGATCTTGGCTTTCTCTCGTTCGCATCCGTAGAAAATTTTGATTTACTATGCCGCGAAACCCTTCAAACTGTAGGTCTTCGCGGATGGAGCGGCGGCAACGGCGATCCCGCACCAACGGGTAGTCCCCCATGGGGCGGTTCCTGAACTCCTCTGGCCACGGCGGAGGCGATAAGGATGTACCGCGGAGGAAGGCCGGCAGGCGGGTCGCCTCGTGGTCGTTCCTGCCCTTCTTGAGCCATGACAGCATCTTCATCGTTGGCACCGGCGGCTGCTAGGGTTGCTATGGCTAGAGGTGGGGAGTGCGGCACCGACAGCCGCAGGGTTAAATATCCCCTTTCGTTCGCGAACGCGCGTAGGTTCCCGCTCCTTCACCATCAATGCAGGTGCAGAAACACAGACGACGTCCAGTCAGTCAAGGTGTCGTCCCGTCACATTGATGGCGCAGGCTGCCGCCGGTCAGCCTTACGCTCGCGCCTCTTAATTTGTGCCGCTATTCGTGTCTGTATCAATGACGCGCTAAGCGGTGGCTGACGGGTGGGCCAGAGTAGGACACGCCTCAGTCCGCCCGCATCCTGGCCGATGCAACCATTGCGGGAGGACGGTCACATCTGAGAGCTACTCATTCCATCCGTGGGCATTGCATCATAGCTGTGAACATATGCTAGGGTCAGATGCAAGTTTTCGTGATTTTCTGGCTCTCTGGCTGTCATTTTTTGCAGCCTAAGATGGCTTTAACTCAGTATATGCTAGCATGTGCTATAAATTTTAGGGTTTTTTGTAAAGTTTGAAAAAAAGAGAATTATAAACACACCTTTTGAGTTCAATTATGCTATTCCCTCCGATCCAAATTAGTTAACTTGGTTTTGTCTAGATTCAGATATATCTAGAACTAAAATAAGTCTAGATACATTCGAATCTAGACAAATTTAAGTTAACTAATTTGGATCGGAGGAAGTAGTTTTTTAAACAACTTGATTTTCTAGACCTTTCCGAAATCACCTCAAAATTGTGGTACATGCTAGTATTTGGTTATTACGAACGAATATATATATATTTTTTAATCTTTATGATTTTCAAATTTAGATTTGAAACTAAACAACCGTACTCGTCTATCTAAAAAAACACGTCCTACCATCGGGGCCTTAACTGGACCATGTGGCACACTGAACCGTACCTCCTCACAACCGATCAAATATGCCCCGCTCTAGCATAGTATACGTAGCCTATAGGGTCTCTATCTTCACCGGATCTCCACCCTGAAACCCGCTAACAGGCTCAAAAGCACTGGATTCATTGCATAGGGGGACACCAAAGCAAGGCTCTGGTTTTATTTAGAATGGATATGTACACGAGGTGTGTACAAGCTGCATTGGAATCCTTTGCTTTCTTCCTGTGATTTCAATATTCCTGATTGTGGTTACTTCAATACTCCTAATAGTGGTTATTACCAAATATTGCGGCTGTTACATGGTATGTTACCTCTATTTCTTCTAGAGGTTCATAGTATGTGACTAAAATATGCACAGGTGTGTAGCGTACTCTTATAGTTAAGTGTAAGCTAAATAGATAAACAAGTGGTGTGCTATCAGTGGCTTTGAGGGTTGCGACTAGAACACAATTACTGGTTCTAGCAACTATATATTGTTGACCATCATTTATCCTTTCTCTTTGGCACCTTCGACCTAAGAATTCCGTGATATCTTAAGACTACTTTTCATGTACATCGTCCATGATAAGTCAGTGAGAAAGAACCACTAATCATATTAGTCTTCATCACTTCGTTTGAGTAGAACAAAGTTCTTACCATATCAATCTATATATGCTCTGTTTATATGGTACAACATTTCCTGCAGGGCATATCATTAGACTGAGCTTCTTAGCAGATTTTCGGTTGAACTGATTGTGGCCTTTTGAATGCAACCACTCTATATCTGGGCCTTCCAAAGGTACCTACACTCATCTTATTTTCTTGGTTATTTTCATCTGCCACTTTTTCAGTGCTCTTACGTTCTTTGAAGGACCTGTGCCACTGCAGTGTTAGAGTTAACCACGATGTGGTGTTTGAGTTCTTGTCCGAATAGGTGTAGTGTGTTGGAGATATGACCTAGAGGCAATAATAAATATAGTTATTATTATATCTTTGTGTTTATGATAAATGTTTACATTCATGCTATAATAGTATTAACAAGGAAACATTAATACTTGTGTGATTTGTAACTAAATTAGAGTCCCTAGTAAAGCCTCTTCATAATACTAGCTTGTTGGTTAATAAATGATTGTGGTTTCCCTATCATGAACATTGAGATGTTGTTAACAACAAGATCATATCGTTAGGAGAATGGTATGATGGACATACTCCTATAGATAAGCATAGCATAAAGATCAAGTCATTTTAATAGTTCAATTGCTATATGCTTTCTGATACATAGTAACCTAATTCCTTCGACCATGAGATCATGCATATCACCATCACCGGAAGGATGCTTTGATGACATCAAACACCACACCGTAACTGGATGGTTATAAAGGTGGCATTGAGTGTTCGGAAAGTATGGGTTGAGACACATGGATCAAGAGTGGGATTTGTCCATCCATATGACGGATAGATATACTCTGGGCCCTCTCGGTGGAATGTCATCCAATTATCTTGCAAGCATGTGACTGGCTCACAAGGGATCACATATCACGGGAACGAGAAAAGAGTACTTATCGGTAACGAGGTTGAACTAGGTATGCAGAGATAGCGACGATCAAAACCTCGGATAAGTAAACTATCGTGAGACAAAGGGAAATTGGTATCGTATGTAAGTGGTTCATTCGATCGCAAAGTAATCGTAGAAATATGTGGGAGACATATGAATTTCTAGATTCCTCTATTGGTTATTGTTCGGAGAAGTGTCTCGATCATGTCCGCATAATTCACGAACCGTAGGGAGACACACTTAAGGATTTGATGTTGTTGAGTAGTTATGGAATGATGAGTAAGAGACCTAATGTTGTTCGGAGTCTCGGATGGGATCCGGGATATCACGAGGAGATCCGGAATGGTCCGTAGAATAAGATTCATATAAGGAAAGTCATGTTTCGGAGTTGGGGAATGATTCCGGTGTTTTCATCGGGAATGTTCTAGAAGGGTCCGGAAGGTCCGACACTCCGGAGGGGAAGGGTAAATGAATGTGTCATAACAAGTTGGAATGGTTGCATCATGTACTAGGTGTCATCGCTGAGAAAAATAAAGGGATAAATCAAATCCTAGTTTGAAAAGTCAAACGCCAATTTGAAAAGTCAAACGGCAAGTTTGCTTGGTGGAGGGAGAGTAGGAAACTTACTTGGGGAGGAGTTCCTCTCCCTCCACCGTCGGCCAAGGAGGCCGACTTGGGGGAGGACTCTCCTCCCCTGGCCGACGCCCTCCCACCTATAAAAGAAGGGGCAAGGGTGCCCCCTCTAGCCTACACCTCCACCACCCAAAACCCTAGACCTAAGCCGCCGGCGCCACCACCCCCTGCTGCCGCCGCCTAGGGCACCACCAACTCGCAGAGTTGGGGTGAAACCCTAACCCTAGCCGCTGGCTAGACTCCTCCTTGGTGCCTCTAAACCCTAGATCGCCAAGGCCTCTCTCATAGCCCACCATACTTGCTCTGGCTTAAGGCGAAGCCCTGCGAGATCTCCCCTCCACTTCCGGTACCACGCCGTCGTGCTGCCGGAATCGCGAGGAGAGTGCTACAACCTCCGCTGCCTGCTGGAATAAGAGAGAGGAAGGTCTTCATCGAGTACCGAACGTGTGACCGACTGCGGAAGCGCTGCCGGAATGCAGCGCCGGAAGGATCGTCTACACGATCTTGAGATCGGCAAGAGTACGACTACATCACCCACGAGAATCCGCTCTCGTTAAACACTTTGGAATCTTCGAGGGTGAGTTATTCTATCGACTCGTTGCTACAATCTAGTAGATAGATCTTGGCTTGTTTGTTTGTACGCGGTAGAAATTTTTTGTTTTCCATGCTACGAACCCCAACAGTGGTATCAGAGCCGTGTCTATATGTAGATCTGTTGCACGAGTAGAACACAATGGTCATTGTGGGCGGTGGTGCTTTTATTATCAATTTCTTCTTGTGTACTTTGCATCTTGCGGTATGATGGGATGAAGCGGCCCGGGCTAACCTTACATGACATCGTTCATGAGACTTGCTCCACGCTCAACATGCAACTTGTATTGCTTAAGTGGCTTTGCGGGTGTCTGTCTCTCCCATGATAGTATAGATCCAATTTACAACAGACACTTGATAGTTCAAACATCAACGTTGTGGTTCTTGTTCGTAAGTTAGATCGACACTTATTGAAAGCCCCAAACCATGTAAAATATGCAAAGAAATTAGAGGCGTCTAACTTTGTTTTGCAGGGGTGTGCTGTGATGTGATATGGCCATGATTGTGATTATATTTGATGTATGCAATGTTCCTTATTGTAAGTTGGCAACCGGCAGGAGCCATATGGTTGTCTTTCATTTCTGTTAAGACCCGCATGTCTATTCAAAGTAGTTGTAATAGTTGAAGCTGGTGGATGACAATCATGGAGCAGCGTCATTGACCTTGATGCAATGCCGGTGATGATGGAGATCATGTTCGTGCTGGAAGATGGAGATCGGAAGCACAAAGAAGAAAGGCCATATCATATCACATATTATGAATTGCATGTGATGTTAATCCTTTATGCATCTTGTATTGCTTAGTTAACGACGGTAGCATTATAAGATGATCCCTCATGCACGTAAATTTCAAGTTCTAAAGTGTTCATCCTTAGTAAGCACCGTTGCTAAAGCTTGTTGTTTCGAAGCACCACGTGATGATCGGGTGTGTTAGATTCTGCAAGTGTATACAACGTGAGCAAGCCAGATTTGCTCATGCGGAAGCTAAGGTTTGATCTTGACGAGCCTAGCATGTACAGACATGGTCTCGGAACACGGATCACCGAAAGGTAAAACATGAGTCATATAGTAGATATGATGAACATGTTGATTGTTCGCCATTGAAGCTACATCAACTCTCGTGATGATCGGTTTTTATGTGGTAGATTTGGTTCGTGTGATCACTAAAACAATGTGAGGGATATTGTTTTGAGTGGGAGTTCACCTAGATTAATTTAACTATTAATTAGAACTCAATTTGTCATAAACTTAGTCTAAACTATTGCAAATATGTTGTAGATCAATGGCGGCCCCTACCATCAATTTTAATGTGTTCCTAGAGAAAGAAAAGTTGAAAAACAATGGAAGCAACTTCGCGGATTGGTTCCGCAATTTGAGGATTGTCCTCAATGCTGGTAATTTGACCTATGTGCTGGATGCACTGCTGGGTGACCCGCCTGCAGCTGATGCTACCGATGAAGTAAAGAATGTTTACCTCGCTCAGAAGAATCAGTACTCCACAGTTTAGTGTGCTATCTTGTATGGTTTGGAATCGGAGCTTCAGAAAAGGTTTGAGAATTCAGACCCACATGATATTGTCCGTGAACTCAAATTGATATTTGAGACTCACGCGGCAGTTGAGAGTTATGAGGCTTCTGAAAAGTTCTTTAACTGCAAGATGGAAGAGGGCAGCTCCGTCAGTGAGCATGTGCTTAAGATGTCTGGGCATGCAAACAAACTCCAAAGCTTGGGTATAGTGATTCCTAATGCTTTGGGGATTTACCGTATCCTCCAATCACTGCCACCAAGTTACAAGAACTTTGTGATGAACTACAATATGCAAAACATGAACAATTAGTTGCCAGAACTCTTCTCCATGTTGAAATCTACAGAAGTGGAGATCAAGAAAGAGCACCAAGTGTTGATGGTAATAAGACCACCAAATTCAAGAAAGGCAAGTCTAAGCAAAAGGGAAACTTCAAGAAGGGTGGTAAGAAAGTTGCCGCACCGACGAAGAAGACCAAGGCTGGACCTAAGCCTGATACTGAGTGCTTTTACTGCAAGGGAGAAGGTCCTTTGAGCGGAATTGCCCAAAGTACTTGGCGGATTTGAAGAATGGCAACATCAAGAAGAAAGGTATATCCGATATACATGTTATTGATGTGTATCTCACTAGTACTCGTAGTAGTGCCTGGGTATTTGATACTGGTTCGGTTGCTCATATTTGTAACTCGAAACAAGTGCTGCAGAATAAACGGAAGCTAGCGAAGAATGAGGTGACGATGCGCGTTGGAAATGGATCAAAGGTTGATGTGATCGCGGCCGACACGCTACCTCTTCATCTACCATCGGGATTAGTTTTATACTTAAATAATTGTTATTTGGTGCCTGCGTTAAGCATGAACATTATATCGGGATCTTGTTTATTGCGAGACGGTTACTTGTTTAAGTCCGAGAATAATTGTTGTTCGATTTATATGAGTAATATGTTTTATGCACATGCACCTTTGATAGATGGTCTATTCTTATTGAATCTTGATAGTGGAAATACACATATTAATAGCATTGAAGCTAAACATTTGAAATTGAGCGATAACTCGACCTATATGTGGCACTGTCGTCTTGGTCACATTGGAGTGAAGCGTATGAAGAAACTCCATTCCGATGGACTTCTTGAATCACTTGATTTCGAATCACTTGAAAGATGTGAAGCATGTCTGATGGGTAAAATGACTAAGACTCCATTTTCTGGTATGATGGAGCGAGCTGCGGACTTATTGGAAATCATACATACCGATGTGTGTGGTCCAATGAGTGTAGCATCATGATGGTTATCGTTATGTTCTTACCTTCACGAATGACTTGAGTAGATATGGGTATATCTATTTCATGAAACATAAGTCCGAAACTTTCGAGAAGTTTAAGGAATTTCAAAGTGAGGTAGAGAATCAACGTAACAAGAAGATTAAATTTCTATGTTCTGATCGTGGAGGTGAATATCTAAGTTACGAGTTTGGCGAGCATTTGAAGAAATGTGGAATACTTTCACAATTGACACCGCCGGGAACACCACAGCGTAATGGTGTGTCCGAACGTCGTAATCGAACTCTCTTAGATATGGTTCGTTCTATGATGTCACTTACATATTTACCGCTATAATTTTGGGGTTATGCATTAGAAACAACCGCATTCACTTTAAATAGGGCACCATCTAAATCCGTTGAAACGACACCGTATGAATTATGGTTTGGGAAGAAACCTAAATTGTCGTTCCTTAAAGTTTTGGGATGCGAAGCCTATGTAAAGAAGTTACAGTCGGACAAGCTTGAACCCAAAGCGGAAAAATGCGTCTTCATAGGATACCCAAAGGAAACTATTGGGTATACCTTCTATCATAGATCCGAAGGCAAAATCTTTGTTGCCAAGAATGGATCCTTCCTAGAGAAGGAATTTCTCTCGAAAGAAGTGACCGGAAGGAAAGTAGAACTCGACGAGGTTGTCGAACCTTCTCTTGAACTTGCGAGTAGCCTAACACCGGAAGAAGTTCCTGTGGTGCCTGCACCAATAAGAGAGGAAGCTAATGATGATGATCATGAAACTTCGGTTGAAGTTCCTACAGAGCCTCGCAGGTCAACGAGAACTCGTACCACTCCTGATTGGTATGATCCCGTTATGAGTGTCATGTTGGTGGACAACACCGATGACCCTGAGACATATGAGGAAGCAATGACGAGCCTAGATTCCAATAAATGGCAACAAGCCATGAAATCCGAGATTGGATCCATGTACGAAAACCATGTATGGACTTTGGTGGACTTACCGGATGGCCGGAAGGCTGTCGAGAACAAATGGATCTTCAAGAAGAAAACAGATGCTGATGGTAATGTTACTGTCTATAAAGCTCGACTTGTCGCAAAAGGGTTTCGACAAATTCAAGGAGTTGACTACGATGAGACTTTCTCACCAGTAGCAAAGCTAAAGTCTGTGAGGATTATGTTAGCAATCGCTGCATATTATGATTATGAGATATGGCAGATGGATGTCAAAACAGCATTTCTCAATGGAGACATTGATGAAGAGTTGTATATGATGCAACCCAAAGGTTTTGTCGATCCTAAAGATGCTAACAAGGTATGCAAACTTCAACGGTCCATATATGGATTGAAGCAAGCATCCCGAAGTTGGAATCAATGTTTTGATAAGGTAATCAAAAGTTTTGGTTTTATACAAACTTATGGAGAAGCTTGTATTTACAAGAAAGTGAGTGGGAGCTCTGTAGCATTCTTAATACTATATGTAGACTATATATTGTTGATTGGGAATGATGTAGACCTTCTTAATAGTGTCAAGGAATATTTGAATAATAGTTTTTCAATGAAGGATCTTGGCGAAGCAGCTTACATATTAGGCATAAAGATTTATAGAGATAGATCAAGACGCCTAATATCATTGTCACAAAATACTTATTTGGACAAAGTTCTAAAGAGGTTTGGAATGGAAGATAGCAAGAAAGGTTTCCTGCCCATGTTGCCCAATACGACCTTGAGTAAAACTCAAAGTCTAGGAACGGCAGAAGATAGAGAAAGGATGAGTAAGACTCCCTATGCCCCAGCCATAGGATCTCTAATGTATGCCATGCTATGTACTAGACCCGACATTGCATATGTTGTTAGTTTAACTAGCAGATATCAAAGTGATCCGGGAGTGGATCATTGGACAGCGGTCAAAAACATCCTTAAGTACTTGAGAAGAACTAAGGATATGGTTCTTTCTTATGGAGGTGATGAACAGCTTGTTGTTAATGGTTACATCGATGCTAGTTGGAACACCGATCCGGATGATTCTAAATCTCAATCTGGATACGTATTTATTTTGAATGGTGCAGCAGTTAGCTGGAGGAGTGCAAAGCAAAGCGTTGTGGCGAGATCTTCAACTGAATCGGAATACATAGCTGCTTCGGAGGCTTCACAAGAAGCGATATGGATGAAGGAGTTCATTATAGAGCTCGGTGTGGTTCCAAGTGCGCTGGACCCAATGTCTATCTATTGTGATAACATGGGCGCCATAGCCAATGCGCAAGAACCAAGGTCACACAAGAAGCTGAAGCACATCAAGCTACGTTTTCACGCTATTCGAGAACATGTCCAAGATAGGGACATAAAGATTTGCAAAGTACACACAGATCTGAATGTGGCGGGTCCGTTGACTAAACCTCTCCCGAGGGCAAAACATGACCAGCACCAAACTGCCATGGGTGTTCGGTATATTACCATGTAATCTAGATTAGTTGACTCTAGTGCAAGTGGGAGACTGTTGGAGATATGCCCTAGAGGCAAAAATAAATATTTTTATTATTATATCTTTGTGTTTATGATAAATGTTTACATTCATGCTATAATAGTATTAACAAGGAAACATTAATACTTGTGTGATTTGTAAACTAAATTAGAGTCCCTAGTAAAGCCTCTTCATAATACTAGCTTGTTGGTTAATAAATGATTGTGGTTTCCCTATCATGAACATTGAGATGTTGTTAACAACAAGATCATATCGTTAGGAGAATGGTATGATGGACATACTCCTATAGATAAGCATAGCATAAAGATCAAGTCATTTTAATAGTTCAATTGCTATATGGTTTCTGATACATAGTAACCTAATTCCTTCGACCATGAGATCATGCATATCACCATCACCGGAAGGATGCTTTGATGACATCAAACACCACACCGTAACTGGGTGGTTATAAAGGTGGCATTGAGTGTTCGGAAAGTATGGGTTGAGACACATGGATCAAGAGTGGGATTTGTCCATCCATATGATGGATAGATATACTCTGGGCCCTCTCGGTGGAATGCCATCCAATTAGCTTGCAAGCATGTGACTGGCTCACAAGGGATCACATATCACGGGAACGAGAAAAGAGTACTTATCGGTAACGAGGTTGAACTAGGTATGCAGAGATACCGATGATCAAAACCTCGGATAAGTAAACTATCGTGAGACAAAGGGAAATTGGTATCATATGTAAGTGGTTCATTCGATCGCAAAGTAATCGTAGAAATATGTGGGAGCCATATGAATTTCCAGATTCCTCTATTGGTTATTGTTCGGAGAAGTGTCTCGATCATGTCCGCATAATTCACGAACCATAGGGAGACACACTTAAGGATTCGATGTTGTTGAGTAGTTATGGAATGATGAGTAAGAGACCGAATGTTGTTCGGAGTCTCGGATGGGATCCGGGATATCACGAGGAGATCCGGAATGGTCCGTAGAATAAGATTCATATAAGGAAAGTCATGTTTCGGAGTTGGGGAATGATTCCGGTGTTTTCATCGGGAATGTTCTAGAAGGGTTCGGAAGGTCCGGCACTCCGGAGGGGAAGGGTACATGAATGTGTCATAACAAGTTGGAATGGTTGCATCATGTACTAGGTGTCATCGCTGAGCAAAATAAAGGGATAAATCAAATCCTAGTTTGAAAAGTCAAACGCCAATTTGAAAAGTCAAACGGCAAGTTTGCTTGGTGGAGGGAGAGTAGGAAACCTACTTGGGGAGGAGTTCCTCTCCCTCCACCGCCGGCCAAGGAGGCCGACTTGGGGGAGGACTCTCCTCTCCTGGCCGGCGCCCTCCCACCTATAAAAGAAGGGGCAAGGGTGCCCCCTCTAGCCTACACCTCCACCACCCAAAACCCTAGACCTAAGCCGCCGGCGCCACCACCCCCTGCTGCCGCCGCCTAGGGCACCACCAACTCGCCGAGTTGGGGTGAAACCCTAACCCTAGCCGCCGGCTAGACTCCTCCTTGGTGCCTCTAAACCTTAGATCGCCAAGGCCTCTCTCATAGCCCACCATACTCGCTCCGGCTTAAGGCGAAGCCCTGCGAGATCTCCCCTCTACTTCCGGTACCACGCCGTCGTGCTGCCGGAATCGCGAGGAGAGTGCTACAACCTCCGCTGCCTGCTAGAACAAGGGAGAGGAAGGTCTTCATCGAGTACCGAACGTGTGACCGATTGAGAAGCGGCTTGGAGCAGCCTTGGGAAGGATCGTCTACACGATCTTGAGATCGGCAAGAGTACGGCTACATCACCCACGAGAATCCGCTCTCGCTAAACACTTTGGAATCTTCGAGGGTGAGTTGTTCTATCGACTCGTTGCTACAATCTAGTAGATAGATCTTGGCTTGTTTGTTTGTACGCGCTAGAAAATTTTTGTTTTCCATTCTACGAACCCCAACATAGTGTCCAGGTAGTATATGTATATGGGTTAGACTAGGTTTTGGAGTAGTACACCGACTCCTGGTTGATTAGGTCCTAGTAGTGCATATATATATATATGCACACACCTGGCCTTGTAATCTTGTACCGGACAACACCGTGAGTCGAGCAATACAAGAGAGAAAGCAAGGCTCGACAAGAGCCTTTGACGATCAAAGTTGTTTTGCGTGTGCATGCGTGAGTGTACTAGTTGAATCAAAAGAATCGATCGGCTAGCAGTACGTGCATATCGCGGCGGACGTTTATCGGGTACGTGCGTGTCGTCTCGTCGGAACTTTCTCGTCGGAAAGTACTCGGCCGCAGGGGCTGTGCTAACAATTGGTATCAGAGCCCCTGCGAGTACTCAACATTCGACAAGGAAGTTCCGACGAGGCGACGCATGCATGCAACGCTAGCCGATCGATTTTTTGATCTAACTAGTATATTCACGCATGCACACAGGAAAGACTTAATGGCCACAGGGGCGTATCGCTCCTGTTGTTTGTATTGCTTCTCACAACTCACGGTGTTGTCCGGTACAAGATTACAAGGCCAGGTGTGTGCATATATATATGCACTACTAAGACCTAATCAACTAGGAGTCGGTGTACTACTCCAAAACCTAGTCTAACACATATACGTATACTACCTGGACACTACACCTATTCGGACAAGAACTCAAACACCACATCGTGTTTAACTCTAACAATCATCCCCTAAACACGACGTGATCTCTTCATCTTCGATTAGGGTCCCAAATGCGCCGGTTGCTCCTCGTCGACCTCTTCCTCGGCATTGCTTTTGTCGTCTCCTTCCTTGGCACCCATGTCACCGATATTGCTTTCGCACTCTTCTCCATGGCTTCACGTCGACCCTTCTCGTCCGCGTCCTTTTCCGCGTCCTCCTTGTCGATGTCGTCCATGATCGTGCCTTCGGTCTTCACCGATTCCTTGATGAACAAACATTGATTTTCGTAGTTCATCTTCACCAGATTATCAGTCGTCCGAAGTTTCTTTATCAGATAGTAGTCCAACATGCTTTGCTCGCGTGCTCGCGTTGGTCGTAGTTGCCTTAGTTCCAGTACATAGAACATATGTAACGGTTGTGTATTGATCAATTCAACATGATCTTCGGGCGTAGCACCATGTGTGCCTTCAGGTAGAGATCCGGGAGCCAACGGCTCTACATGCAGTGTATCCTGCATGCCTATTTCTAAGCCAATTTCTTGACTCACCACCACATCACATGGTACTTGCACTTCTGGACACTACTTTTCCTCAAGCTCTTCACGTGGATCATCACCTCATATACTAGCACATGATGATCTAAACACAACACCTTCTAGCTCCGTTTTTTCTGACCACGGACTAGCCTTTTCTCGGGACACTTTTCTTCTGGGAGTATCCCTAGTGCTTCTGGCCTGGTGTCCACGCCTAGAGCACCCCCTAGGCCTTCAATCTCTTCTGGGTCCGAATTTGCTGACAAAGATAAGCTTGGTTGATCCATATTTTTGTCATACTCAAGATCCCACGTGATGTGAAAAGTTGAATATACCGGTTCGCTGGAGCCCCAATTCCATGATTTCTCTTCCTCAAAGACTACGTCGCCCGTGACAAGCAACTTATTGGTATAAGGATTGCACACACGGTATTTCTTCGAGCCTTCATATCCTGTCATGATCATTGGAGTCCTCTGCTCCGCCACATGAGCCACGCACCCAAAAGTGTGAATATGATCAACTGAGGGCTTCCGTCCGTACCATGCTTCATACGGAGTCATACCAACTTCACTCTCAGTTGGCTCCATGTTCAGCAAATACACAGCCGTATTGACCGCCTCACCCCAGAAGTTTCCTGGCAAACCTTTACTCTTCATCATCCTCCGTGCCCTGGTCAACATGTTTTGATGCGGCTCGCCTTCCTGATCAATGCGTAGAGCTCTTATCTTCGCCTCCACCTTGAACTCTTCGGCTTCCTTGATCTTCTCAAATGCTTGTTGAGCTTGACCCTTACTTTTTAGCAACACAATCCACATGTATTTACTATGATCATCCACCACAAGCATGAAGAACTTATTGCCGGACGGAGTTGCAGGAGAAATTCCAACGCATAGATCGCCATGAACAGATTCTGAAGCTTCACTTGCCTCAAACGTGGCTTCACGCAGAAAAGGGCACTCCGTTGCTCGTGATCCACACACGGTAGATCGTGATCCACTTGCACCACAATCTTTGTACCCGGTGATGGAGGATCCTCCTCATCCTTCAGCTCAGTTACTTCGAGCATCAGCATCATCGGTCCATCATCTTCTTCCTGGGCGACGAGAGCCCTCTCCTTCGATGATTTCTTGCAATCCTTCTTGAAGTGACCGAGCTCGCCGCACTTATGACATCTTACCTTCTTGATGTCAAACTTCCTTCACGGCGGAGCCTCGTCCTTGTCCTTCCTGCGATATACTTTTTCGCTGGGCGAGAATCTTCTCTATCACTCCTGCTGCCGGATGCTTTATCGCCCTTCTTCTCCTTGGCGAACAACGCTCGAGCCATAAGCATAAGATGCTCATCCACTTTCGCGTCGCCATAGGTGATCTTCATACGCTCGTCGTGCGCCTTGAACCGTCCAACTAGATCATACATCATGAGAGTCTTGAGATCAATGCATTGCTCGATCGCCGAGACAACAGGCGAGTAACGCGGCGGCGCCACACGGAGGAAGCGCCTCACGATAGAGATCTCCTCCAGCTTCTCGCCGAGTCCGTGAATCCCATTGACCAGTGTAGCGACCCTTGAAGCAAAGGCGTCTAGCATCTCATCTTCTCCCATCTCCAGATTCTCGTACTTCTTCTGCAAGGTCTGCAGGGTCTCCTCGCGGACGCGCTCGTGCCCAAGATTTAGCGTCTTGAGCGTATCCCACACCTCCTTTGCAGATTTCTTCGAGATCAGGTGTTGCATCAGATCCGTCGGCACCACCGAGCAGATGGCCGTGAGTGCTAGTCGGTCTAGGTGGTACTTCGACGTGCCCTTATTGAACTCGTCGCCGCCTGGATCGACAGCCTCCTAGAGTCTGGCGCCTTCTAACGCCCACTCCATCTGGACCGCCCAGACCGTGTAGTTATCACGACTGTACCGCGGATACTGCATCGACACCGGCGCACCCGCAGCCGCATCGGAATACTCGCCCACCTCCATCGTCGCTCTGACCTCCCGTTACTAGGAGATCCTCCACGAGGCTCTGATACCAATTGTTAGCACAGCCCCTACCGCCGAGTACTTTCCGACGACACCGACGGGGAAGTTCCGACGAGACGACACGCACGTACCCGATTAACGTCCGCCGTAATATGCACATACTGCTAGCCGATCGATTCTTTTGATCTAACTAGTATACTCACGCATGCACACAAGAAAGACTTGATAGTCACAGGGATGTATCGCTCCTGTTGTTTGTATTGCTTCTCACAACTCACGGTGTTGTCCGGTACAAGATTACAAGGCCAGGTGTGTGCATATATATATATGCACTACTAGGACCTAATCAATTAGGAGTCGGTGTACTACTCCAAAACCTAGTCTAACACATATACGTATACTACCTGGACACTACTCCTATTCGGACAAGAACGCAAACACCACATCGTGTTTAACTCTAACAATAGTCAAGAAATTGACTTAGAAATAGGCATGCAGGATACGCTGCATGTAGAGCCGTTGGCTCCCGGAGCTCTACCTGAAGGCACACATGGTGCTACGCCCGAAGATCATGTTGAATTGATCAATACACAACCGTTACATATATTATATGTACTGGAACTAAGGCAACTACGACCGACGCGAGCACGCGAGCGAAACGTGTTGGACTACTATCCGATAGAGAAACTTCGGACGGCTGATAATCTGGTGAAGATGAACTACGAAAATCAATGTTTGTTCATCAAGGAACCGGTGAAGACCGAAGGCACGGTCATGGACGACATCAACAAGGAGGACGCGGAAAAGAAGGACGCGGACGAGAAGGGTCGACGTGAAGCCATGGAGAAGCCGACGAAAGCAATGTCGGTGACATGGGTGCCAAGGAAGGAGACGACAAAAGCAATGCCGAGGAAGAGGTCGACGAGGAGCAACCGGCGCATTTGGGACCCTGGTCGAAGACGAAGAGATCACGTCGTGTTTAGGGGGTGATTGTTAGAGTTAAACACGATGTGGTGTTTGAGTTCTTGTCCGAATAGGTGTAGTGTCCAGGTAGTATATGTATATGTGTTAGACTAGGTTTTGGAGTAGTACACCGACTCCTAGTTGATTAGGTCTTAGTAGTGCATATATATATGCACACACCTGGCCTTGTAATCTTGTACCGGACCATACCGTGAGTTGAGAAATACAAGAGAGAAAGCAAGGCTCGACAAGAGCCTTTGGCGATCAAAGTTGTTTTGCGTGTGCGTGCGTGAGTGTACTAGTTGGATCAAAAGAATCGATCGGCTAGCAGCACGTGCATCTCGGCGGAAGTTATCGGGTATGTACGTGTCGTCTCGTCGGAATTTTCTCGTCGGTGTCGTCGGAAAGTACTCGGCGGCAGGGGCTGTGCTAACATGCAGTTAGTGTAGATATGTCGAGCTGATAATTAGAAGAGTCAGTGTAGATATGTCCAGCTGATAATTGAAAGAGTTTGTGTAGATACGTCCTACTGATTCCACACTAGATTCGCTTTCTTTCGATATCTTCGCCAAATGGCCCAACATCTTGGTATGTAGTGGTTTGGCAAATTTAATCCCCAAAATAGGTTTATGCATTATTTTATCTATCCCTATAAGGTGCCCAATGAAAACCCAGTCTGACTTACTAGGGAGGATTAACTTATGTACACAAATGAGGCGATTTCATATTTTTTCTGAAATTCAGGTACAACCAAGAATAACAAGGACATGTACTTTGTTTAGCTTTTCATAATTATGAAATTCAGGTATTGAAATAGGGACATGTACTTCCTCAACAACCTGTTGGTCCAAAATATCTCCTGCAGTAAGACTGTCAAAAGGTTAAAAGGAGACGTTGTTGAAGTGCTATCTGAAATCTATATTTTAAGATTTGCAATAACATTTGGAAGGGCAATCAGATTAAAACTTTTTGTGTGCCAGATGACACTATAACAATTACGGTACTGTTATTTCAGGAGAAGAAATTATGTTCGCTTCTATGAAATCTGGGTATGTGCCGACAGAGGTCCTTGAAGTGGACGTTCTAATGTTGTACTGTTGGACATGAGCTTGCAGTTCATTCTGTCATATCACTATTTAGGAAAGATCCAGTACTACCAATGAGAGTTGTCTCCATCGTCAGGTTTTTTTCTCAGGAAGAACTATGTGAGGTGATGCAAAGTTTAGGAGGCAATGAACATATCCAGAACTGGAGTCACCTTAGCTGTTTGGCCAGATAAATTTCCGACTTGCGGTTTCACACGCATATCTCTATGAGTTTTCTAATGACAGTTGGAAAAGTTAATCATGTTTTTTGCTTTGTATATTTCTCCCGCATGACTACCATACGTATGCAGAAGGCAAATTGTGGAACACCAGGTGCCGTGGTTTGTTGTCACTGCTCTATATGTTTTGCCTGGTTGATGGCCTTGGCAACACATAGTGAATTTCTCTTCTTGCTTACAATTACAAATAACAGTAACGTGGCATGATATGGTGGCCTATGATACAAAACTAGAGGAAGAAATTACTTGATTAATCGATTCATTGCAGATTAAGATGGACGCCGGATTTCCACATTACTCACCTCCTGAGTGCAGGCACGCCAAGTTCTATAGGAACATTGCCGCTGATGGCAGAGTCTATGCATGGGTGTGCATGAGGATGACGGCAATTACAGATTGGCTTTGGTTTGTGTGACACAGAAAGCAACTTATGATGCCTAATTAAACTAATTTGCTGGTCTTCCGTAATACCATTCTAGAGGATTTGGCCTTTTAGCCATCAAGTGTCCCTCGTCACTGATTCTTCTTTATTTGCTAGCTTCTCATTGAAGTTGATCACGGAAACTAACACCATGACAACATATCTCCAATTGTTTTCATTGACCTGGGTTTTATTCTTTGAACCATCTCTAGAAACATACCTTAGTACTGCTTTGCATCCTAGAAAAGTAAATACATGGCTCTTTTATAACTGATTTGCATCCTCTTAAATAATTATTTTTATCTACCATTAGAATTTGGATTCCGCATTAAATAATGTACTTCCTCTGTTTCAAAATATAAGACGTTTTGGTGGGCTAAAATAGCCTACCAAAACATTTTATGGTTTGTAACAGATGCAGTAGTATTTACTTGATGCATATGTCTATAGGTTGTTGTAGTGGACGATTATATAGTTGCTGAAACAGATGAAAATCTCCATTTTAAACTGACGAAAACATGAACATGGATGATCTTAAACTGATACAAGTTATATTTCTTCAAATCTCTTATGTTTTACACATGTATTTTGTTGAGGTTACTGAGTAATATAATAGCGCTTCGCTCATACAAAATTATTCACGACCAATTTTATCACTGTGAACTGAATTCAAGCAAGGACTGCACTAGACATATAGCTAAGTGATTGGTTTCTGCATGCAAAAGTGCTTATATTTTTTGTTTATTTGAATTAGTATTTCCGTCAATCATCTCATATACAAGTCTAAAGTCTGTCATCTTGGTTGACCTATTCATGTGATTATTGTATCTCCCTATTAAGATAACGAAGGCCATGCTTTATGCTTTAACTAAAATTTGGTAGTATAGTATCAATTTACCTCCCGTGAAGCAAATAAGCTATTTCTTATGGAGCAACAACATATGTTCTCTACACCCTCTTTATGTTTCTAGGGCTTAGTTTTCTTTGGAACTGGTCGCAAAGATGCAAACTGTGGTTCACTTATAGGTTGCGAAGGATCCTAGAGAAGTACCAAACCAACTTGAGATACTCTGGGATGAGAAGCATAAGGTTTTTTTGATCTACTTCAGTAATTTCTTTTAGCATCAGTAACTGGATAAAAATCTTCTGAATTTGCAAACCGTGGAAATGTTTTCAGAGCATCAGTGTGGAGATCAACAGGGTGAAGGAGAACGATAACATGGAGATCAAGCTGAATCATGTGTTCTAGGATCCAACTTTGATTTTATTTTCTTTGCATTTTACCTGCGACACTTTGATGTTCCTTTGATGCAATTGTCTTGGCTGATGACTCCATGCAGCCCAATGAGCTGATCGCCATCGAGGAGGCACTCTAGAATGGACAAACCAACCTCAGAGACAAGATAGTAATTTTGGATTTTGAAATGAAGAGCTTCCATAGTTGCAATTTGCAAGTGTAGTGTACAACTTTGTTGCGTGGAATACTGGTGTTTCTAAATGTTAGTATTGTCTTCTTACTGCAGATAGACCACTAGAAGATGCACAAGAGAAATGTATGTGACCTAAATTTTTCATTGCGTTTTTCTTCTATTCACCATGGAGTTTCTTGAACTTTTTTTTTTGCAAATTTGGATCATGCTCATCCTTTTCAACTTACTGCAGGAGGAGCACCATCTGCTAGTTTTGAGGATGGTAATTCTTGAGCACTATCTTGTTTTCTTTGTTCTACAATGTGTATGGTAATTAATTTATCAATACAGTACATCATGTGGCTGATTAGAGTAAAAGCAACAAAATTACCCTGCATACTGAACCACCTCTACCCAGTCAAAGTGAATAACTGAAACTATGATGACTCGATAGGTTCGGTTTTAGTGAATGGTGACAGTTTGTGCTTTGCTACAAATAAACCTGAAAGAGAATATTTAACTGAAGTTTTCCTCCTATTTCCGGCACCATCATGAAGTCGAGAGTGGCAACATGAGAGAGATGAAACTCGGGTACCATCGGAGTAGGGAATTCACTAATTAGATGACACTCACCTTCTAGGTGTAGCCCATCCAACCACAACTTGCATGAAAACAAATTGGCCAATGAATCCCGCCGGGGGTTGTATGAACTAAAGCTTCTTCAACCGCGTAGGCTGCAACTGCTATCTTGCATTTCCCTGTGCAACCTTACACGCATCTTCCTTTTCATCTATGGCTTTATGAACTTACCGACTGCCATTTGTTTACTAGCACATTCTTTTAACTAGGAGAGTTTCTGTCATTATGTGTTCCAAAATATGCATGAATCATGTATGGATTTGGATTAAACAAATTATCGATCTTCAAATTTTTGATGGATCTTCATAAATCTTCCCAGATTGGAATTGTATTGGCACGTTGTTGATTCTTCTCGATATTGAAATAGGGATTGTAGTTACAATGAGGAGTTTTTTAAATGATGTGATCCAGTGAAGTTTCTGCCCAGATGAATTATGTAAAAATGATTTATCATAATTCAAAATTATGTAAGAATTGTGTATGTATCTGGTAAGGAACATATATAAAATTTCTAAATCTTATATGAGACTTTGAGTCAAAATTACAAGTATGAATCATTTGCTAATTAGGTAGACTTTCTTGTTTTGTGAATCCTGTATGAATCTTTATTACTTGAATCCTATATGAACATGTATGAATCCACTATTATTTTTGGGATGAGTTCAAGATGAACTTGTATGAAACATGTTCTGATTAAGTGGATTTTATTTTGTATGAATCATGCATGAATTTTCTAGATTTGAATCCTGTATGAATCCTATGTTAGTTCGGATGAGTGAACTCAACCCTTTCTGCAAAATGCACGGGACTAGATTATTAGAAATAGATGTAACTGAGAGTGTTATTTGTAATGTTAATAAGATATATTACAAAAATCCTAAAGAAAATTGGATGTTAGCATAAGGCTGGGAGGACAAAGTTGTCCCGACAAAGCTATTGAAGAATGTGTTTTTCAGAAGTTCTTTTAATTTTTTTCGTCTTAGTTTTCTTAATCTGTTCAACATTATAAAATGGGGGAGGACTTCCCTTCTGCGGCTAATGGTGATAGGCATGTTGTAAATATCAGGAAAATGATATTTTTCATGATTTATGTTATTTTTGTATGATTCCCGGATATTAGATTCATCGGTAACACTTATTTCCAAAGGTTGGACAACTGATAAAGTTACAGACAAAATGAAAAAACTATAAGGTATAGAACAACAATAAACATGGGGAAACATAGATAACATATCAAGGGGCGCCGGATGTTATAAGAGGATAGCTACACCGAAAGCTTCTATACTTCACAATATTTCAACTTCTATTCGTGCAAGCATAACGAGCTAAATTTTTTTATCTCTTCAATCATTTTGTGATTCTCTGATACTTCCTCTGTTTGCCAATTCTATGCTGATTATGACAAATGAAAGGAGAAAAAAGAATACACTTATGCTTGATGTGCATGGCAAGAAATAAGGAGAAGGAGAAGACATTGTTGCATGATTTGCATGAGGATCCTAAGAGTATATGTTAGAGATGGTTGATGTTAAATCATTAAAACATATATGCCCCGTGTTGCAGCGCACGGGCATTTTACTAGTGAATATAAATATATGGGTCTATCGATGGATGCTACAACTGCTGGAAATAAAATTACAGACTTGCACAAGTGTAGATTTCAAAAATTCAATCTTCACTTTCAATCTAGAACCAAGCTGAAACTGCCAACCGCCGTACATATGGTTCCACGGCAAGCTGGATGAGAATGTGATGGATCAAAACAAGCCAGGACCCATGAGTTTAGCATCTCCCACTTATATGCACGGCACATCCAGTGCTGCTACTGTAAATTGCAAAACATGAATCATAGTCTTGCACAATTCATAGGTTTCTAAGGTACGGTTTGATAGGCACATGGATATATATCTCTCACACACTTCCACGGTTTTGGCTACCAGATTGGAAAATTTTATTGGGGGTGGTCGGTATTTTTGGTTATCGTGGTTACCGGCCAAAATATCAAAATAAAATTTGCATTCAAAACCGAAAAAATTTAAAATGGGTTACCGGCCGGTAACCGTGGTAACCAGCCCGGTAACCAAAACCCTGCACACTTCTCTAAATATGAATTGCAAAATTGTTCATACAATAAACTCTTGGAAGAGGGAGGAGGAATTCCAAGAATTTTGGGTAGAAGGAGACGCAGTAGAAGGGAGTTCAGAGTCGTCGTTTTCCGATGGCTTCAAATCAAGAAAGAAAACTTGGCACGCCGGCCTAAATAACCGGAACGAGCCCCATGGCGTCTGCTCCAGCTGGCTCGCGCGTTGGTGGCTTACGCTGTCCACTCGGTCCCACAAAACCGTGTGTTTTGCTTCCATTCTCGTCAAATCCTCCTTAACTGCTTACGCTCCCGTGTTGTTCCTCCCTTGAGAATGGCTTGCTCCCTGATCCTCCTATCATGATGTGTCACTGAGGGAGAAGGAAGGTTCGTAACATGCCCCGGTTCTTGAGACACGCAGGTGCTCCGAAAAGCGTTGGCGCAATTCCTGCAAGTTTTCCCAAGTAGTCGGTGTATCCGCCATGCCAGCCCATCATACTAGTCCCTCCTGAAGCATAGAAGAGCCCAAGGATCTATGCTGTCTAGCAAGTATTTTTTTCTAATTGCTGTAAATCAGGAGGATCAGCTAGTAAGTCAGGAAAAACATAGTAATTGGATGGTATTTGCTTCTTCATCTAGGAAACATGTATGACTGGATGGATCAAGCTTGCTGGTGGCAACTTCAATTTATATGCTACCTCTCCCACCCGTTGTATCACCTCAAATGTACCATTGAATTTGAAGGCCAGCTTATGATTTGCTCGGTGGGCCACAGATGGTTGCATGTACGGTTGTAGCTTGAGGTACACCATATCGCCCACTGCAAATGTTCTCTCGTTCTTCCTTTATCTGCTTGTTGTGCTTTCGTAAGTTGATGCACTCTCTCTAAGTGATGCTGCAACAGCTTGATCATTGTGTACCTTTCTTTGGGCCATTCATCGAGTTGAGGAATGACAACCACTGAATCCATTTAGTCTAACAGGAATGCACAAAACAACACAAGTACCCCTTCATACACTGGTTGACTCTTTCTGTTTGGCTGTTATACTAGGGTGTCTAGCCGATCTCATGCACAGTTTAGTATCAAAGAGGCAAAATAGTTCCTGCCATACCTTGCTTGTGAACACCGGGTCCCGATTTGAGACGATGGCTTGTGGTAGGGAGTGTAGTTTAAAAACCTCCTTCATGTAAGCACTTGCTATTGACAGGACTGTGTAAGGATGAGCCAGGGGTACAAAGTGTGCATAGCGAGCAAACTTTTCCACCACGACCATAATGCATTTTAAACCCCTAGATTTAGGCAAACCATCCACAAAATCCATTATGACCACTTCCTAGGCTCCATCATGTACTTTTAATGGTTGTCACAAACCAGGATAAGCAACCCGTTTAGTTTTTGCTTATTGACAAATATAGCAACTATGAACCCAATTTGTGATAAACTTCTTTATTCTAGGTCAAGATAAAAGATTTTTGAACCCAATTTGGCATAGAACCCAGAGTGGCCACCATCTGCACTGTCATGCAGTGCTTGAGTAATTTTGGCTTGCAATATGACATTGTTTTCAAGCCAAATTTTGTGCTTGTATCGTACCAATCCATCCTTTGGGGTAAAATGGTGTACTGTTGGTGATACTGCTAGATTCGCCATCAACTTAGCTGCTTCTGTGTCCATTTTGATATCCTGCAATGACATCCTGGAGCCATAAGGGTTTGCATTCCACTATCTCCATTAACGAAGAGGTAGGGATAGATGGATGCCTTGACAGAGCGTTGGCCACTATGTTCTCCATGCCTTTTTATACTCCCTCCGACCCATATTAGTTCACTCAAATTTTTCTAGATTTGAATGAATCAAGACACTATTTAATATATAGGTTTATCCAAATTTTGTAAAATCCAAGTCAACTAATATGGGTCAGAGGGAATAGATGATTTTGAACTGCAACCCAAAAGTTTGGTCAACTCTTTATGCTGCTGAGGGATGGCCAGCCTGTGCTCAGTTAAGTTCACCAGGCTATGTTGATCTGTTTTAATATAAAACTCAACGTGTTGCAAATATGATCTCCATTTTTCCACTGCCAGCAAGATTGCCAAACATTCTTTTCAATAGGTGGAGAGTGATTGTTGTTTCGGTCCTAGATCTTTACTCAGGAATGCCAAAGGATGTCCATCTTGGAGAAGCACGACTCTGATTCCTTTATCACTAGCATCTGTTTCTACAATGAAACGTTTGTTGAAATCTAGCAGAGCTAAAACAGGTGCTGTCATCAATGCTTTCTTGTGAGCTTGGAAGGATGCCTCTGTCTCTGGAGTCCAAATGTATTGCACTCCTTTTTTTAGCACAGAAGACATCAATTTTCTGATAATGCCATAGCCTTTTATAAATTTACTGTAGTACCCTGACGTACCAAAAAACTTCTCAACTACTTGACATCCTAGGGATCTTACCATTTGACAATGGGTGCAATTTTTAGTGGGTCAGTTGCAACTCCTTGAGCACTAATCACATGTCCTAAATATGCCAATTGTGATTGAGCCAAATGACATTTACTCTTCTTGACTTTAAGATGGTATTTAGTTAACATCCCAAACACTTGTCTCACATGTTGAACATGTTCACTCAAGGATCTGTTGTAAATGAGGATATCATCTATGAAAACTAATATGAATTTCCTGAGGCCAGGAGCAAGAACTGAATTCATAACCCCCTGGAAGGTAGCAGGTTCACCGGTCAGTCCATAAGGCATCACTTTATATTCAAAACAGCTATGGTATGTTTGGAATGATGTTTTGTGTATATCTTCTTCTGCCATTCAGATTTGATGAAACCTAGCTCTCAAATCCAGTGTGGTAAACCATGTAGCTCCAGATAATTCATCCAGCAGCTCACCTATGACAGTAAGGGGTTACTTATTTTTTATAGTCACGCATAGCATTTAAATGTCTGAAATCTTGGCAAAGACGCCAAGACAAGTCTTTATTTTTGACCAAGAGGGTAGGGGTTGAAAAAGGACTAGCAATGAGTTGCAAGACTCCTTTTTTCAACAATTCTACCACATGCTTTTCGATTTCAGACTTCTACATATAGGATTGTATCTATAAGGCCTTAATTTTGCAGGAGTAGCTCCAGGAAATAGAGGGATCTTAGGATCATACAACCTTTGAGGTGGTAAACCCTGTGGTTCCTGCTAGCTTTTGAATGCATACACCATATTAAGCAAGAGAGGGATCCAATGAAGAGTTTTTGTGCATACAAGCTGGACCTGTGAAAGGCATATGACAGGGTTGATTGGTTTTTCTTCAGCCAAGTGATGCAAAAGTTTGGTTTTTCTCATCGGTTTGTGGACTGCATTATGACATGTGTCACATCGCTGAGATATGTGGTAAAATTTAACGAAACCCTCTTGGATTCATTTGCACCATCACGTGGGCTTCGGCAAGGTGATCCACTCTCCCTATTTTTTTCCTTTTTGTGGTTGATATGGACTTTCATCTCTTTTGAGCAAGAAGATTAATGATAATGCAATATCTCATATTAAAGTTTGCCGCCGGTCCCTCGGTGTATCACATCTCTTATTTGATGATGACACACTCCTCTTCTTCGAAGCTTCATATGCTGAAGCTTCTCATGTGAAACAAGCCTTGGATATTTATGTTGTTGCTACTCTTCAACTAAAATTGCTAGGTGGATAAGTGTGGCAGAATGCTCTCTAAACCAATTCACTTCAGTGAGACAGAGGTGATACAGAGGAAACTATATTCAAAAGAAGTTGTCACATAGACATGACAAATAGCGTAGCTAGCGTATCCGGTCTTGGGCTGCCTAATCCTGATGGTCGGATGTCGAGAGGAAGGATCCAAAACTTGCAAGCGCAACTTACGAAGAGACTGATTATGTGCGGAGATGGAAACTTAGACCAAGCCGGACGGAAAGTGTTTATCAAATCTGTTGCACAAGCTTTACCAATTTATTTGATGGGGGTGTTTAAACTTCCTTACTTGGTGTGTGATGATTTGGCAAAGATGGTTAGTCAATTCTATTTGGGCACTGCACAACGAGTGGGAAAAGGAAAATGCATTGGCGTCCATGGGAGAAGTTTCAAAAGACGAAGAAACAGGGGGGGTCTAGGTTTCCGTGATTATCATGCCTTTAACCAACCTTTACTTGCTCGCCAACCTTAGAGGTTATTGACTAGACCTAATACTTTATGTGCTCAAGTATTGAAAGCAAAGTACTACCCCCAATGGAAAATTGGAAGACACATTTTTTAGTGGCAATGCTTCGTCGACTTGGGTGGCTATCTCACACGGCCTAGACCTACTGAAAAAAAGGTTTGGTTTGGAGGGTTGGTAATGGGAAATCTATTCGGATCTGGAGAGATCCCTAGATCCCTTGGCCCACTAATTACAAACATGTATCTCATAAAGAAAGATGTAGACTCTGCTTTTTCTCTGAATTACTAGATCAATTTGGACTGTGTAAGACTGATGTACTACAGCAGTACTTTGCTCACGTGGATGTTTCTGAAATCATGAAAATTAGACCTTCATCAACGTTATCGCCTGACCATCTTTTATGGGCTCCCAACAAACATGGTACGAGTTTTCTGTACGGAGTGCATATAATCTAGCTATGGAGGAAGAGTCGTGTCCTACAGCCAAAGCTTCCAGCAACCCTCCTGATGGTACTCGGAAGCTGTGGGACTTAATTTGGAAATCCAAAGATCCACCTAAAGTGCAACATTTTGCATGGAGGCTAGCTACGGACTCTCTCCCAACATGGCGAAATAAGTATAAACGTACCCTGACTGACCAGTGTCCAATATGTGGGATAGAGGCGGAGGATAATTTTCATCCGTTCTTGAGATGCCCTATAGCTAAAGAATTCTGGCTTTTCATGGCTGAGGTTTGGCAGCTACCATCTATTAACCAAATTAAGAACTCTGGTACAGAGTGATTATTGATTGTCCTTAAGGATCTAAATGCTACAAGCATCTCCATGACACTGATGACATTGTGGAGGATCCGGCATTTAAGGAACAAGATAGTGCATGATAAACCACCGCCGCCTATGGAGGCTTCGCGGAGGTTCCTTCAGAGTTACTCGGATTCGCTAACCCAAATTAAACATCATCCACATGACGATATCACAAAAGAGAAGTTTGTCATGGGAGGAGAAGGGAGAGTAGGTTCCATAGTTCCATGAATAGCACACGCAATATAGAACCTCGGTGGTTGGAACTTCCTGTAGGCTGGTGTAAGATTAACATAGATGGCTCTTATTCAGCATTTTTTTTCGAAATGGGGGAATTCCCCGGCCTCTGCATCTTAGGATGCACACAACCATTTATTAAAAGAAGTCTTATTCAGCATATGGAAAGGCAGGAAGTGGCATGATTGCTCGAGATGAGAATGCCGCTATCATGTTTTTAGCTTGCAGGCAATTATGTTCTTGTAGAAATGCCTAAGCTGCTGCGCTGCATGCTTTCTTCGAGGGACTTCAACTGGCCTTGCATTGGAGTAATCTACCTCTGATTATTGAAATGGACTGCAAGGATATCATAAAGCTGCTGCAAACTGATGAGATAGATCGTTCAGTCAATGCTTTCTTGGTTGAGAAGATCAAATCACTACTGAAAGTCCGCCAGGCTTGTATTACTCACATTAGTCATCTTCAAAATAAATGTAGAGATTACATTTTTTTTGGAAAGGAGCATATATTAATATCAAGAGATACCAATTACATCCGGCTGGCATTACAGATGCACACAGCCAATAAAAGATAAAGAAAACTAAGAAAATAAAAGACCTGCTATAGTGTTCCGGTACTAGCAGCAACAGTACAACCACCACCAATAAAACACCTGAACTCCAGGCTCTTCAAAAGCGACGCCTCTAAAAAGGGAACAGTGTACAAGCGCCGTCGTCGCCCGATCGAAGATCTAGATTTTCACCCTGAAAATAATCCTCACTCTCAAAACAATGCCTTCAACAAGGCCATTGCCAGGCACAACCAGCTAAGGCCAGACCTTGGATTTTCACCCTGAAAGGTAAGTTTCTGAAATTCACCTGTGTTGCCACCCCCACTTACATACGGCTGATGTTTAGCCTAGAACACCAAGCAAGTCCCTCAACTGTATAGCGACTCAAACATCCATAGATAGATCTCCAAACCTGGCCTTCAAATTTTCCACCTCTGACTTCACCATGGATCGTCAGTCGCCTGGTGGCAACAAAGGACAGAGCTTCGCGACGCTCCCTCCTGAACCAAACGGTCGGAATAAAACATGGGTGCACACAACCGAATACCATCCGATCCAGCGAACTGCAGGCATAGAAGCGTTGGTACATTCGCTGGTGGAGCCTTCCGGAACTCCCCACTCCGGCCAAATCAAGAATCATCCTCAGGAAGGTGATCATATCCACACAAGAGGGACCCTAGGCCGATCCACCTTTATTCAACCGGCTGACCAACTCTGACGGGGGAGAAAGGACACCACCACCATGCCCGGGCATGCAGCCCAAGGTGACCTCGTGAAGCCGGACGAACCCAGAAGCCATCCCGCTGCCGGCTGCAACAGATCCGACAGGAAACGGTCGAGATCGGGCTCGACACGCTCCTGCCATCACCATCCGGAGGCTGAGGCCGGGAGGACAGCGCCGTCCCTGCCTACGACCTCCCACCGCTGACCGCCTAGGACGCTGGCCGCCGTCGTCCGCCGTCACCGAAGCTCGGTGTGCCATCCCCTTGCCTTGCACCGCCCGCCGTGACCCATAGCAGGGCAAGCCCCGCGCCGTCGCCAAAGCTCCCAGCGCCAGAGCCACGTCCAAGCCCAGAGGTCCCACCCCGCGCGAGCAACCCCCAAGGAAGGAGACGAGGAGGCCCCCCCGCCGGCCGGGCTTCGCCCAGCCGCACCCTCCTGGCAGCGGCGAGGGAGGTGGAGGGAGGGGGAGGTGGCGGCGGCGCCCGGGATCTAGGGTTCCCCCTGCCGCAACACGGGGGCGACGAGGAGGGAGAGCGTCGGGGGGTGGCGGCCTCCTACATGGAGAACTATGCTAGAACGAGTTTCTGTACTGCTGTGAGGCTAAACTCGGGACCTGGTGATCTCCTGATCTCCTAGAGATCGTCTTATGATTGTAATCTAGATGTTATTTGATTAATGCAAGCTATATTCGCAAAAAAAAAGTATAGACCATACGTTTGCATGAAAAATGAGTCTCTTTTCTCCTTGAGCCATTGGCTTTTCAAAATCTATGATTACGTAAAATTCTTCTAATTAAGGAGAAAAGGTAAAAGCAATCGCATGTCCTCCTAGATTAGCTAGTGTTATTCATATGTAGTTTAATTTATGTCATGCATATGCATCTATGCATATGTATGTTTTCATGACTATTTTGGTATAATTTAGTATCTATAAATAGAACCCTAAAGCATGTAGTTCTATAAATATCTGGACAAACATTTCCAGATATGACAATTGATATTGTATTCGTAAGTAAATAGTTGAATTGTCGAGTACAAAGATTGTAGAGTACTATTAAGTGTCTTGTTTATTCATTCTTTCGATGTACTTTCATTGTTGTCAGGTTCTAAAATCAGCTAGGATCATCACATGCATATATTGTACTTGGTCTTGAAATAGCACCAGTTAGATGAATAAGCTTCCATTTAATACCCGCCACCAATGTATGCATGATAAGTAAAACTGGTTGCGAGAATAAAGAACACACCACGGTTTGCTAGGACAACAAAACAGTCCAAGAAGACAGCAATTTTGATGTTGCACACCAGGACGAACAGGACTGACACCGCAAAACCCCACCAATTAACCAGGCCTCTGGTTCTAAATGACAGATTAACCCCGGATCAGCATGCACACGCTGGTTATTCCACCCGAGAACAATGAACACCGAGAGGGGACACACGCGAACACACAAGGAACACGAGAGAGTTTTTACGATGCGCTTAACTACATCTTTTCTGACTTCCTAATTTGTATTCTAATAAGCAGATCAATTCCAAACATATTGTCTGGATCATTATGCGACACTAACTAAACTTCGGAAACAAAGCACGCCTCTGGTTCAGCTCAAAAGAGAAGAACTGAACATGTACTTTTATGTGGAACTAATCTGAAATTGAAAAACAATAATAAACTTAAAAAACAAACAATGAACAGACACACACGGGAACACACAATGAACACGAGAGTTTTTGCGACGCACTTAACAGCGTCTTTTCTGGCTTCCTTACTTTTATTCCAAACGGATCAATTTGCAACCGATTGTGCAGATAATTAACCCAGGGTCCTCTTATCACGCGCCATGATCCCACGTGACCAGATCTCTTATTACATGACTTAGTTCAGCTCAGAACAGAACTGAACCTGAACTTTTTACGTGACACTAACTGAAGTTCGAAAACAATAATAACTTGAAAACAAACAGCAAGACTAATCAACAACCTCGTCGTCATCGTCCGCTGTCACCCCGAGCGCCTCCATCCTCTCCTTGGCTGCCGCGAGCGTGGCCTCGAGGGACGCGAGCAGCCTGCACAGCTCCTCTATCGTCATCCTGCTCAGCTCCTCCTCGTCCGGCGTCGCAAGCGCGGCGGGCCCCTCCTGCCTGACCATGGCGAGCTCGGCCATGTCCTTCGCCAGGAGGCCCTCGAGGTGCATGATTGCTCGAGATGAGAATGCCGCTATCATCTTTTAGCTTGCGGGCAATTATTTTCTTGTAGAAATGCCTTAGCTGCTGAGCTGCATGCTTGCTTCGAGGGACTGCAACTAGCCTTGCATTATAGTAATCTACCTCTGATTATTGAAATGGATTGCAAGGATATCATAAAGCTGCTGTAAACTGATGAGATAGATCGTTCAGTCAATGCTTCCTTGGTTGAGGAGATCAAATCACCACTGAAAGTCGGCCAGGCTTGTATTACTGACATTAGTCGTGTTCAAAATAAATGTAGCGATTACATGGAGAACTATGCTAGAACTTCCGTACTGCTGTAAGGCTAAAATTGGGACCTGATGATCTCCTAGAGATCTGTCGTACTGATTGTAATCTAGATGTTACTTGATTAATGCAAGCTATATTCGCAAAAAAAGTATAGACCATACGTTTGCATGAAAAATGAGTTACTTTTCTCCTTGAGCCATTGGCTTTTCAAAATCTATGATTACCTAAAATTCTTCTAAGGAGAAAAGGTAAAGGCAATCGCATGTCCTCCTAGATTAGCTAGTGTTATTCATATGTAGTTTAATTTCTGTTATGCATATGGAATCTATGTATATGTATGTTTTCATGACTATTTTGGTATAATTTAGTATCTATAAATATATAGAACCCTAAAGTAGGTGGTTTTATAAATATCTGGACAAAGATTTCCAGAGATGAAAATTGATATTGTATTTGTAAGTAAATAGTTGAATTGTCAAATACAAAGATTGTAGAGTACTATTATGTGTCTTGTTTATTCATTCTTTCAAAGTACTTTCATGTTGTGAGGTTCAAAAATCAGCTAGCATCATCACATGCATATATTGTACTTGGTATTGAAATAGCACCAGTTAAATGAATAAGCTTCCACTTAATACATGCCACCAATGTAGTGAACATTTTGTTGTATGCTTGATAAGTAAAACCGTTGGATTCACCATAATAAAGAACACACCATAGTTTGCTAGGACAACAAAACAGCCCGAGAAGATAGCAATTTTGATGTTGCACACGAGGACAACCAGGCCTCTGGTACTAAATGACAGATTAACCCCGGATCAACACACCACACGCTGGGGTGGATTATTACAGCCCAGAACAATGAACACCGAGAGGCGACACACGTAAACACACAAGGAACATGAGAGAGTTTTTGGGATGCGCTCAACTGCATCTTTTCTGGCTTCCTAATTTTTATTCTAATAAGCATAGCAATTCCCAACATATTGTCTGGATCATTATGCGACACTAACTAAAGTTCGGAAACAAAAGCATGCCTGAAAAGAGAAGAACTGAACAACAAACAATAATAAATCGTGGCGTTATCTGAAATTCGAAAACAATAATAAACTTGAAAAACAAACGGCAAAACTAAACAACAATGAACAGACGAGAGTTTTTGCGACACACTAACAGCGTTTTTTCTGGTTTCCTTATTTTTATTCTGAAAAGATCAATTCTCAACCTATTGTGCAGATAATTATCACGCGCCATCCCACGTGACGAGATCTCTTATTACATGACTTAGTTCAGCTCAGAACAGAACTGAACCTGAACTTTTGACACTAATAACTGAAGTTCGGAAACAATAAGGCTGGTCATAGTGGGGGTAACTTCACTAGTAACTAAGAGTCCAAGTCAGCATTTTTTGCTTATGTGGCAATGATTTAATGAAGAGAGAGATGGATTGAGTAACTAGCTATGTTACTGTAACATCACATATACCCAGACAAAGTGTGTCTATAACCTAATTAATGTGGCATTGCATGTTATCACACCTAAGTTATTTCTCACTATGAAGGTAGTAACTTACACTAGTAACATGTGCATGTTACTACTCTAAGTTACTCCCTACTACGACCAGCCTAATAAACTTGAAAACAAACAGCAATACTAATCAACAACCTCGTCGTCATCGTCCGCCGTCAACCCAAGCGTCTTCATCCTATCCTTGGCTGCCGCGAGCGCGGCCTCGAGGGACGCGAGCAGCCTGCGCAGCTCCTCTATCGTCATCCTGCTCAGCTGCTCCTCGTCCGGCGTCGCAAGCGCGGCGGGCCACTCCTGCCTGACCCTGGCGAGCTCGGCCATGTCCTTCGCCATCCTATCACACCGTCGGTGCACCACCCTTCAGATCGGCTGCGCTCAAGATTTAGGGCAAAGGCGGCGGCGGGTGGTGGGTTGTGGAGGACCGGCTCTAGGTCCTTGTCGATCGTATATATAATGCAGGAAGATCTTCCCTTTCCTTTCTTAACTTCGATTTGCATATACATGGAAAGCTCCTCTGATTTGTAATGCTGGAAGGAAAGATTGCGATTTGATTTGATTTTATTTGATTATATACCCGGAGGAAAAGGAGTCAAATTAAAGCAGCGATCGGTTTCCACAAGAAGACGACAGGATCGATCTTGATTTCCTATACACCACCAAACTAGGGATGAAGCAAGTCCCATTAAAAAGCTCCGCGGCGGTCGTGCATGAAGGAAACATAACAAGAAACTTACCTGTCAGCATGCATATAATTCCTGTGTATACACGCATAACTCAACTTGTTATACTTTTTCTTGTTTTTTTCCATTGTTGCTTCATCTACCATGCGCAAAAGTAACTACTCCCTCCGTCTAAAAATTACCGACTTAGGTTTGTCTAAGTTTTTTTTTTGAATGGTCACCGGGGGATAACCCCACCTGAATTTTCATTTCGATAAGCAGATCTCAAAGTCTGGATTATTAAGGGGCTAGACAGTGTGCTGCCCAAGGCAGCGGATCCAATCATCCGCGTCCGGTTCGACCTGAGAAGGTAGACGAGTGCGCCAGAGGTGAGCATCCTCCATGCAGCTTCGACGCAGCAGGGAGATGCTTGGCTGGTGCGCGCGAAACACCACCGCGTTGCGGTGTTTTCAGAGGTGCCAACAGCAAAGGAGCGTGAATGTCGTGATAGACTCTGCAGAGATAGCCGAAGAGGGGGAGTAGGAGTGGAGATCCCGGACATCAGCCCTATCCGGCCAATGGAAGCGGATGCTTGCCTAGAAGTTTTGGGCAAAACGGCACTGGAAGATGATATGACTGGCGGTTTCCTCCGGGCAACCGCATATCAGACAGAGGTCCTCCTCCGCCGTGATGATGTTCTTCTTAGCCAGTTGGTTGCGCGATTGCACTCTTGCTTGGACAAGAAGCCACGCGAAGAATTTAACCTTGGAGGGAGCGTGATTTCGCCAGACGAAGTCGTAGAAAGGCTTGTCAACGCCGCCCCAAGTGCACAGCCTGTAGAGCTCAGCCGTGTCGAGGTTCCCAGTGGTCTTGGCACAGCGAGCCAGGGACCATCTGTCTTCATCCGCGGAAAGGGAGACGCCATTGAGGAGAGCCAGCATAGTGGGCAGCTCCCTCTCGCCAGCATGGTTTAGCCGCGGTCCCAGGGTCGCGCGCAACCCCAAGGCCAAGACGTTGCTGACCGAAGCCATGGCGGACGTGGCGTGGGCGTACAGGGCAGCGAACCTATAGCATAGGGGCATATCCCCGAGCCACTGACCGTGCCAGAAGGAGAGTCGTTGCCTATTGCCGAGGCTTCCAGTCGCAAGCCCACGGTAGAGCGGCAGGAGAGCGCGAAGCCGGTTCAGGTGATGATCTCCCGAGGGTTCCAGCCGTGCTTGAGACCAGACCCAGCGAGGCCAAGGGGCATCGGGGCACGCGTGAAGCCGATGCAGCAGTTTGAGTTGCAGGCAGGAGTTCTTGGCGTTCAGTTGTTTGATGCCCAGCCCTCCCTCGTGCTTTGGGCGACAGACCGTGGACCACGCCACAAGGCATTGCGCCCCAGAAACGCGATCACCACAGTTCCACAGGAAAGCCCGCCTGAGGGCCTCAATAGCATGAAGCAAGGTAGGAGGGAGGTCGAGCGTGCCCATAGCATAGACCGGCAGCGCGTCCAACACAGCGTTCAGAAGCACCAGCCTGCCACCGCTGGACAGAAGGATGGTCGTCCAGCCAGACAGATATTTGTCCACTTTAGCGATAAGGGATGCAAAGTCATCCATCTTAAGCTTGTGAGCCGACAGAGGCAAACCCAAGTAATTCTGGGGGAACCCTTCCACCTGGCAGCCAAGTGCATCAGCGATCCGAGAGACCTCATCAGCCGGGCCGTGCATAGAAACCAGCGTGGACTTGTGGAAATTGATCGACAGCCCCGTTGCATCAGCGAACTGCTCCAACAGCTCCTTAAGGCATTTCGCAGCAGCTTCGCTGGCCTGCATGATAATCAATGTGTCGTCCGCATACTAAAGGACCTGGCATGGTGTATCACTCAACAGAGGGTATCGAAGAAGAGGGTCTTGCCTAATCAGCTGCTGCAGAACGTCTGCGACGAGCAAGAAGAGGTAGGGGAGAGAGGGTCCCCCTGCCGGAGCCCTCGCTGGCAGTTAATCCAGGGGCCAGGGATCCCATTCAGCAGAACCATAGATCTTGACGTGGTCAGAATAAAATCCATCCAGTCACACCATAGGTCCGGGAAACCCCTCGCACGCATGATCCGCCGCAGGCTCTCCCAGTTGATGGAGTCAAAAGCCTTTGCGAAGTCAAGCTTCAGCACCAGGGAGGGGGCCTTCCTCTTGAAGCAGCATTGGACCAGCTCATTAGCGAAGACAAAGTTCTCCGATATGCTTCTGCCCGAGAGGAACCCGGACTGGTTGACGTCGATCAGGTCCCCAATTCTGGCCTGCAGTCTGGTCGTGAGGGACTTGCAGATGGTCTTGATAGAGCAGATCTGAAGAGAGACGGGCCTGAACGAGCCAGGAGCCAGGATGCCGTCGCCTTTGGGGATCAACACGATGTGAGCACGGTTGATGGCGCCCAGGTCAGCGTGACGGGCATGAACATCATTGAACAATCGAAGCATTGCAGGCTCAACAGAAGGCCAGGCAGCTTTGTAGAACGAAGGTCCAAGTCCATCGGGCCCAGGGGCACTGTTTCTGTCCATTGCCATCACCGCAGCTTTGATCTCAGCGGGCTCGAAGGGTGCGGTGAGGGCCGGACCATCCACCATCCGCGCACCACTGTACAGCCTATCCATGTCAAAACGCCAGCAGACAGCCCGCTCCCGCCCCAAGAGGTTGGTGTAGAAGGCGTGGAGCGCCGCCGCCTTTTCTTGGTGAGAGGCCACCAAGACGTCATCGACGTCGAGAAGCCGAACATTGTTGCGGCGGAACCGCAGAGAGGCGCGTCCGTGGAAGAACTTTGAGTTCGAGTCCCCTTCCTTGATTGCCCTGAATTTGCCCCTCTGCTTCCAGTGAGCCGCAGCACGGCGCACGGAGAAAGCCAGCTGATCCCGAGCGTCACGCCTCAGATCACGCTCATCACCTGAAAGAGAGCGGGACTCCTCCACAAAGTCCAGAAGGTTAATAATGAAACGACAATTGTTGTTGAACTGGGGCACGTACCGGTGTCTCCTCCGCCAAGCTTTGGCAGCCGAGAGGCTAAGCTTGACGCACGCAGCAAGATCGAGGGCAGCATCCAAGGAGGGCACCCGGGGAGACCAAGAAGGGACGGTGGACGGCAGGAAGGAGGGTTCCAGGAGCCAGGAGTTTTTGAAACGGAACTGGGAGGGGACGGGGATGGTGGTAGCAGCGGTGACAAGAAGGGGGTGGTGGTCGGAGGTGGTGCGAGGGAGGGAGGCCAGCGAGGAGTTGGGGAAGGAAGAGTTCCACTCAGAATTGAAGAAGACTTGATCAAGCCTGGCCATGACGAGGCTGGCTTGCTGATTAGTCCAAGTAAATAGGCGATCGGCCAGGGGGAGCTCAAACCAACCCAGCTGGTGGATCATGGAGTTGAAAGCAGCAGCGAGGTTGCGATCGAAGTTGTCATTATTCTTTTCCTGTGGGTAGCGAATTAAGTTGAAATCTCCCGCGATCATCTAGGGACCTGTGACAGAAGAGGCCACAGCTACCATTTCCGCGACAAAAGCGGAGGTAAGGGAGTGGTCAGACGGAGCGTACACGTTGGTAATGGTGAAGGAGGCGTCGGAGGCGGTGGAGAGAAAGGACGTGGTGAGGCTGAAAGCTTTGGCAGAGGAGGAGGAAAGGGAGAGGAGCCGCTTGTCCCAAGCAGTGGCAATGCCAAGTTTGAATGTATCTAGACAAACTCTAGTTAGTTATTTCTGAACATAGATAGTACTACAATGAAACGAAACATGTTAAGATTGGCTATCTCACAGTTCTGAATTTCTTTCACTTTCGACAAGGCAACACGTAATGTTCCGGCCATAGACCTCTCTCTGCATGCCCCACGCTTATTTACTTATTCGCCACAAAATTTTCACAAATTACAGAGTTGCACATGTTCCGGCCATAGACCTGTGATATGCAGAGTCAGTGGCACAACTGTACAAAAATCTGGGTCTACCTACGTTACAGCTTCTGGAAAGACACATTACAGAGTTGCACATGTGTATATTTCACAAATTCAATCCTCACTTTGAATCTAGAACAACAAAAACAAGGCAGGCTGTATGAGAATGTGATGGATCAAAAAACAAGGCAGTGTTAGATGTATATAATTGTATATTGTATTTTTCCCATATGTTAGAGGGCTTCCTGCATATTTGCACCTGTACATGTACTATATATTGTAGCATTTGGCCCCTAGAGGAATATAACTTGTCTATTCCTAACATGGTATCAGAGCCGGTTTTAGGATTCCCGTGCCCACCGGTCCTCTGCTTGTGATTACCGCCGCCGTCAGTTCGCCCCGGTCATCACCGGTTCCCGTTCTGGCCGCCTGCGTTCTCTCCCTCGTCCTCTGCTTCCCGATCGGATCTGCCACCATCCTGCTGTGCTACTCGTCGGGCCCTCCTGCACCGCCTCGTTCGCCTACACCCCGCCGGGGGCCCCTGCTACCGATTGGGCCACGCCACCTCCTGCACCGCCTGCTACCCACCTCCTGCACCGCCTGCTACTCTGCCCCCCGCCACCTCCTGCACCGCCTGCTACTCTGCCCCCTCCTGCTACCGCTCTGCACATACACCCATCGTCCTTTGCACCTACACCCCGCCGTCCACACGCGGTTGACCTCCTCTGCATCTACCCCCTGCGTCCGCCCGTCACTGACTGGTCGGGCCCTCACCTGCTGGCCCGCCGTCTGCCTGTTATTGCCCGACGTGTTGCTGCTTGGGCCCCCTCACCTGCTGGTCGGCGCCCTGCTGCATCCCTGCTGGCTCTCTCCCGTCGACGAGATCAGATCTGAGCGTTGTTTTGTCGGTTGACCCAAAAAAAAAGATGTCTACTGCATCGGGCTATGTTACGATTCCTCGCTGCCCGGTGATCTTCGATGGCGCGAATTATCCTGATTTCGCTGCCTTTATGCGCGTTCATATGTGTGGTCTCCGTCTTTGGGGTGTGCTCTCCGGCGAGGTCTCCTGTCCGCCATGCCCCCTGCTCCTGTGGCTCCTCTTCCGCCGACACCGATTGTTCTCGGCGCTGATGCTTCTCAGGAGGCCAAGGATGTTGCTCAGAGTGCCGATGATAGTGCCGTTGCTACTTATGACCTGAAGTTCAAGCAGTACTCTGCTGATCTCGAAACCTATCGCCACGATCTGACCGCCTACACTCAGTGGGTCGATGAGGATGCTCGTGCTGCTGCTGTTCTCACCTCCAGTGTTCTGTCCCAGTATGCTGCTGAGTTCATGAGTCTCCCTACTGTTGCCACTCAGTGGGTACACCTTCGTCAGCGCTATCAGCCATCTGGGGATGCTCTTTACCTGTCTGTGGTTCGCCAGGAGCATGCTCTTCAGCAGGGTGATTCCACTATTGATGAGTTCTATACTCAGAGTGCTGCTATCTGGCGTCACCTTGATTCTCTTTGTACTGTTGTTTGTGGCACATGCTCGTGCTGCCAGATTGTGCACTCGGATTTAGAGTTTCACCGCATCTATGAGTTTCTGTCTCGGCTTCGTCAGGAGTTTGAGCCCCGGCGTGCTCAGCTGAATGCTCGTGGTCGTGTTCCGCTCTCTGAGGTGTTGTCTGAGCTTCGGGCTGAGGAGACCCGTCTCCGTGGTGCTGGTCTTCTTGCAGTTCCGTATGTGCTTGCTACTCGTGGTGCTCCTTTGTCGTCTGCTCCCTCGACTCAGCTGCGGTCCCTTGTGCCGCCGCTGCCGATACTACCTACTCCTCCAGGACAGGGTCAGGGTCAGCTTCAACACCAGCAGCCTCAAGGTCAGAGTCAGCACCACCAGGCTCGTGGTCGTGGAGTCGTGGTTCTCTTAAATCGCTTCTTGCAAGGGATGGCCACACTTGGGCCACCTGTTATACACGGACCCAGTTACGCCGAGCACCAGGCGTGGGCGGTCGGCTCCTTCCGGTCTTCAGCAGTTGCTCTCTCGATCAGGACATTATCGAGTCTTCGATGCGCTTGCTGCTCTGAGCTCTTCTTCGACGGCACTTGCTGGTTACGTGACTGGTTCTTGAACCTTCGCGACCACCACCTTCTACACAGTCAGATACGTCTCCGTGATATCTGGATTCTGGAGCTTCCTTTCATATGACCTCTGAGTCTTCTTTTCTGTCCGCTCTTCGCTCTCTCCCTTCTCATGTCCGTGTTTTTACGGCTGATGGTACCTCTCTTCCTGTTTCCAGTCGGGGCACCCTTTCTACTTCTTCTTTTTCTGTTCCTGATATTTCTCATGTCCCTCTTCTTAAGATGAATCTGTTCTCTGCTAGCCAGATTACTGACTCTGGTTGTCGCGTCATTCTTGATGCTGATTCTTGTGTTGTCCAGGACCGTCACACACAGCCCCTGGTTGGAGCTGGCCCTCGCAGTCGTGACTCTTCAGGACTTTGGGAGTTAGACTGGCTTCGTGTTCCTTCCGCTGCCACTTCATCTGCCAGTTCTTCTCCGGTCGTCGCCTCTGCTACCAGTTCCTTTCAGCAGTGGCATCATCATCTTGGTCACCTTTGTGACTCCCGTCTGTCGTCATTAGTTCATCGTGGTCTTTTGGGGTCTGTCTGAGGAGATGGGTATTTACATTGTCAGGGCTGTAGGTTGGGTAAACAGATTCAGCTTCCCTATCCTACTAGCGCGTCTGTATCTCAGCGACCTTTTGATTTAGTTCATTCCGATGTTTGGGGTCGGCTCCTTTCGCTTTGAAAGGGGGCCATCGCTACTATATTTTATTCATCGATGATTTTTCTCGGTACACTTGGTTGTATTTTATGCGCTCTCGTAGTGAAGTGCTCTCCATATATCAGCGTTTTGCGGTCATGGTCCATATTCAATATTCTACCCCCATTCGTGTGTTTCGTGCTGATTCTGCCGGTGAGTATATCTCCCAGATGTTGCGAGGTGTTCTTGCTGAGCAGGGCACTCTTGCTCAGTTCTCCTGTCCTGGTGCCCATGCCCAAAATGGCGTTGCTGAGCGTAAGCATCGCCATCTTCTTGAGACCACTCGCGCCATGATGATTGCTTCTTCTCTTCCGCCGCATTTCTGGGCTGAGGCTGTCGCTATATCGGCTTACCTCATCAATATTCAGCCTTCTGCCGCTCTGAAGGGTGGTATCCCTCTTGAGCGCCTATCTGGACAGTCTCCAGACTACTCCATGCTTCGCTTGTTTGGTTGTGTTTGCTATGTTCTCTTTGATCCTCATGACGCACCAAAGACTCGATCTGTTGAGTGTGTCTTCCTTGGATACAGTGATGAGCATAAGGGCTATCGCTGTTGGGACCCCGTTGGTCGTCGGATGCGTATCTCTCGTGATGTTACTTTTGATGAGACGCGCCCTTTCTATCCTCGTCCCACCGCTGGTACCTACCCGGTGGAAGATATCTCTTTTCTTCTCTTTCCTGACACACCTCCTTCTACTCCTATTATGTCTTCTTTCGGATCTCCTCCCCCTGATGTATCTTCTTCGACACCATCCTCCTCTGCTCCGTCTAGTTCTCCTAGTTCTCCTTGTTCTCCGGAGTCTTCCTCTGCTATTCCTTCTTATTCATCGTCGTCTTCCTCTGATGAGCTTCCCTCTACTCGTCCTGTTCCTCAGCGTCGTGCCCCCAACAGTTACTCTCCTAGTCAGTATGGTCGTTCTGTTGCCTCCAAGCCGACTTCTTATCGGGATGCTGAGCATCATCCTGAATGGAAGCTGGCCATGGCTGAGGAGATTGATGCGCTTGAGCGCACTTGCTTCTCCACCTCCCGGTGTTCGTCCTATCACGTGTAAGTGGGTCTATAAGATTAAGACCCGCTCTGATGGATCTCTTGAGCGCTATAAAGCGCGTCTTGTGGCTCGTGGTTTTCAGCAGGAGCATGGTCGTGACTATGATGAGACCTTTGCTCCTGTGGCTCATATGACCACTGTGCGTACTCTACTTGTTGTTGCTTCTGTTCGTCACTGGTCTGTGTCCCAGCTTGATGTTCAGAACACCTTTCTCAATGGTAAGTTGAGTGAGGAGGTTTATATGCAGCCTCCTCCTGGGTATTCTGTTCCCGAGGGGATGGTTTGTCGTCTTCGACGTTCTCTTTATGGTCTCAAACAGGGCCCCCGTGCCTGGTTTGAGCGCTTCGCTTTTGTAGCGACTGCTGCTGGTTTCTCCCCTAGTGCTCATGATCCAGCGCTATTTGTTCACACTTCTCCTCGTGGACGCACTCTTCTTCTTCTCTATGTTGATGATATGATCATTACTGGTGATGATTCTGAGTATATCGCCTTCGCTAAGGCTCGTCTTCGTGATCAGTTTCTTATGACTGATCTTGGTCCTCTTCGATACTTTCTTGGGATTGAGGTTTCCTCCACTTCTGATGGCTTTTACATCTCCCAGAAAAATTATATTCAGGATCTTCTTTCCCGTGATGCGCTTGGGGATGAGCGCACTGTTGAGACCCCTATGGAGCTTAATGTTAAGCTTCAACCAACTGATGGTGATCCTCTTCCTGATCTGACACGTTATCATCATCTTGTTGGGAGTCTTGTTTATCTTGTTGTCACTCGTCCTGACATCTCTTATCCTGTTTATATTTTGAGTCAGTTTGTTTCTGCTCCCAGCACCGTTCACTATAGTCATCTTCTCCGTGTTCTTCGTTATCTTCGGGGTACGATCACTCGTCGTCTTTTCTTTCCTCGTTCCAGCTCCCACGAGCTCCAGTGCTATTCGGACGCTACGTGGGCGAGTGATCCTTCGGATCGCCGTTCACTTTCTGCTTACTGTGTGTTTCTTGGTGGTTCGCTCATTGCTTGGAAGACGAAGAAACAGACATCGGTTTCCCGTTCGAGTGTTGAGGCTGAGTTGCGTGATATGGCCTAGTTGACTGCTGAGGTGACCTGGTTACGGTGGTTACTTGCGGATTTCGGGGTCTCTATTACCACACCCACTCTGGTTTTGTCTGACAGTACAGGTGCTATTAGTGTTGCACGTGATCCGGTCAAGCATGAGCTTACCAAGCATATTGGTGTTGATGCTTTCTATACACGTGCTCAGGTGCAGGCTCGGGTTGTTGCGCTTTAGTATGTGCCTTCAGATTTACAGTTGGCGGATTTCTTTACGAAGGCACAGACTAGAGCGCAACATGATTTCTTACTCTCCAAACTTAGTGTTGTGGATCCACCATGAGTTTGAGGGGGGGGTGTTAGATGTATATATTTGTATATTGTATTTTCCCCATATGTTAGGGGGCTTCCTGCATATTTTTACCTGTACCTGTACTATATATTGTGGCTTTTGGCCCCCAGAGGAATATAACTTGTCTATTGCTAACAGGCAGGACCCATGAGTTTAGAATCTCAGACTTATATAGTTATATGCACGGCACATCCTGAATTTCTCTAAAGGAGGTCGGCGCCGGATCGAACCACTAAACTTTAGAGGAGTAGAACTTTTTTTGTGGAAATCAAACTATCAATAGCCAAACATTCGGCATAGTTCACATACAATCAAATAAAATGTTTACGAATAAATAAATATTAAGTTTACAAACCAAATAAATTCAAAGCCAAACACATGGTAGGATTCAAATTCAACAAATCATCAGAATAGGTGGCAATGGTGAGAAAGAGGCTCTTGTGCATATGGAAACGTCAGCGGAAGTACTTCTCCGGATAGGTGGCATTGGGGTTGAAATAGTCGTGCATGATCTTGGCATGGCCTTCGGCTCTATCCCAATTGATGTATGCGCGGCCGAACTACGATCCTAGCCTCGGCCGCCGAACTTCATGGTTCAAAATGATGGCCATGGCCATCTCAACATCATCGTCCTCCTCCTCTTCCTCCGACGATGAGTCGTCCAAGATGTACCCCCTCAACCTCTTCATCTACACGACGACGGCGCCGGTCAAATTTGAAACCCAAAACAAACAAATTCGACTATAAAACCTCACCTTACTATTCGGTCGAACACCTCACCGGCGGAGGAGGTGACAAGGTTGGCTGGGTTCGGGGTGGCGACCGGCGAAAACGAGCTCGCCCCGTCAATTCAATCCTCACTTTGAATCTAGAACGAACAAAAAATGAAATAGCTGAAACTCGCAAACCAGCGTACATATTTTTCCACGGCGGGCTGTATGAGAATGTGATGAATCAAAGCAAGCCAGGACCCATGAGTTTAGCATCTCAGACTTATATAGTTATATGCACGGCACATCCTGAATCCACTTTTATTACAGGAGCTTAGAAGCCAGAATCACAGTCTTGCACAACGCATAGGTTTCTAGGGTACAGTTTCTCTTCCAATGATTCTTGTTTCAGCTCACAGCATACTTTCTCCACCATTTTCATTACCACCCAGGCTAGTTACCGTCTTGATGCCTAGATTATGCAATATGAGGTAAGTTAAACTGAACAAGTCAAAACAGTGAATTCTTCATGCTTCCTGCACAAGCCGTTATACTAGACAAACTGCACATTTTTTATGATTCATGGGCAAACAATTGTTCTAATAAACACTTCACATTGTTTTCCCCAAATCTGGGTGATATTGAGACTTTTGGCTTTGTTCTATCTATGAAAGCGCTACACCTTAGGCCATGAAACATGGGTGCGCCAGGAAAGCCGCGACGGTCACTGCCATGCCGTAGCGGATGAAGCACCACGTGACAGTGTTGTGCCGCTTCTCCGGTGTACAAGGAGGCTGTCGTGGTACTCCCATCCTGGACCCAACATGCGATTGGATGGTTTTTGTTTTGAGCATGCGATTGGACAGTTAGGAGGATAGTGGTACTCCGAGACCACCAGGGATCAAACTTCATATTTGACGCTTTGGTGTCCCATAAAGGTGAATTTTTTTAGTGGGAGGGGACATTTCTGTCGACAACGAGGTGTTTATGGTGACTTCATCAATTTCAAGATCTATCGACTTAATCTCTCTGAGGTTTTCATAGGGATAGGGTGTATATATGTGCGTTCATAGAAGTAAGTGTATATACGTAATTGTGAATGTCTACGTCTGCACTTTGTTTCTCAAAAAAATTATGCACAACTAATATAAACGGAACCACTCTTTATTATAATAAATATGAAACGAGCATGCAGTATCAAACATCTATTCATCATCATGAGAAACACAAACAGCAAAAAGGCTAGACATTCACCATTAGAATTTTCACTAGAAACAACAAAAGTCTCACCATCACCATCAGATTTGTTTCTGGGTTGGTTGGTAAGTATCATTCCTTAGAAATATTTAAACTTTTTTGAAGTACATGAACAATTATGAAATATGGAAATTTTATTTGATATAGCTGTTTTTTATGTAAAATACATTAATAATAATAAAAATAGATAAACTTGTTTTTTCTTAATTTAAACATAATTTTTTATAACCGGAATGATTATATTGAATTTTTATGTTTTAAAATTTTTAAAAGTAAACTATACATTCATGGATCGTACTAATTACGTAAGAAATCCATAGTTGATCAGATTGTAAAATAGTCTCAACAAGTATTTGTCTATTTTTTTTTCTAGTCCTCGCTCTTTAGGGGGCGGATGTTTTGACATGTTTTTATGAAATAAACTTGTGCCAAAATAAACACATAATTAATTATTTATAGTGAACTTTTTTACAAATTATTATAATAAATTGAGACCTTAGGTTTAACAACACAAAAAATATGCTAAATGTTAAAAGAAAATTGTTGGAGATATGCCCTAGAGGCAATAATAAATGTAGTTATTATTATATATCTTTGTGTTTATGATAAATGTTTACATTCATGCTATAATAGTATTAACAAGGAAACATTAATACTTGTGTGATTTGTAAACTTAATTTGAAGTCCCTAGTATAGCCTCTATACTTCACTAGCTTGTTGGTTGATTGATGATTGTGGTTTCCCTATCATGAACATTGAGATGTTATCAACAACAAGATCATATCGTTAGGAGAATGATATGGTGGACATACTCCTATAGACAAGCGTAGCATAAAGATCAAGTCATTTCAATAGTTCAATTGCTATATGCTTTCTGATACATAGTAACCTAATTCCTTCGACCATGAGATCATGCATATCACCTTTACCGGATGGATGCTTTGATGTCATCAAACACCACACCGTAACAGGGTGGCTATAAAGGTGGTATTGAGTGTTCGGAAAGTATTGGTTGAAACACATGGATCAAGAGTGGGATTTGTCCATCCATATGACGGATAGATATTCTCTAGGCCCTCTCGGTGAAATGTCATCCAATTAGCTTGCAAGCATGTGACTGGGTCACAAGGGATCACATATCACGGGAACGAGAAAAGAGTACTTATCAGTAACGAGGTTGAACTAGGTATGCAGAGATACCGACGATCATAACCTCGGATAAGTAACATATCGTGAGACAAAGGGAAATTGGTATCGTATGTAAGTGGTTCATTCGATCGCAAAGTAATCGTAGAAATATGTGGGAGCCATATGAATTTCCAGATTCCTCTATTGGTTATTGTTCGGAGAAGTGTCTCGATCATGTCCGCATAATTCACGAACCGTAGGGAGACACACTTAAGGATTCGACGTTGTTTGAGTAGTTATGGTATTATGAGAAAGAGACCGAATGTTGTTCGAGTCTCGGATGGGATCCGGATATCACGAGGAGATCCGGAATGGTCCGAGAATAAGATTCATATAAGGAAAGTCCTGCTTTGGAGTTGGGGAATGGTTCCGTGTTTTCATCGGAACATTCTAGAAGGTCCCGAATGTCCAGCACCGAGGGGAAGGGTACATGAATGTGTCATTGCATATTGGAATGATTGCATCATGTACTAAGTGTTCTCGCTGTCCAAAATAAAGGGTTTATTTAAATCCTAAATTAAAAAGTCAAACGGCTAGTTTGAAAGTCAAACGGCAAGTTTTGGAAAGTGGAAAGAGGAGGAGAAGTGGAAACCGAGTTGGGGAGGGATTCCCTCCTCCCCAAGCCGGCGCCCCACCTCAAGGCCGAGTTGGGGAGGGACTCCACTCCCTCCCCTTGGCCGCCGGCCCTCCCACCTAGATAAGGAGGGCAGGGCTCCTCCTAGACACAAGTTCCTATCCTCTAAACTAAACCCTAGACCTAAACCCCGGGTTAGAGCTATTTCGGTTTAGAGCCTTCTAATTGGTTTAGAGCCTTCTAATTGGTGTGTCTAATTACTAGACCACTAATAGCCTCTCTCATAAGCTCCACCATACTCGCACCGGCTTAAGGCGAAGCCCTGCGGGATTTCCCCTCTACTTCCGGTACCACGCCGTTGTGCTACCGGAATCACGAGGAGAGTGCTACAACCTCCGCTGCCTGCTGGAACAAGGGAGAGGAAGGTCTTCGTCGAGTACCGAACGTGTGACCGACTACGGAGCGCTGCTTAACGTGGCGCGGAAGGATCGCTCACGCGATCTTGAGATCGGAAAGAGTACGACTACATCACCCACGAGAATCTGCTCTCGTTAAACACTTTGGAATCTTCGAGGGTGAGTTATTCCATCGACTCGTTGCCGCAATCTAGTAGATAGATCTTGGCTTGTTTGTTTGTATGCGATAGAAAATTTTGTTTTCCATGCTACGAACCCCTACAAAGGGTATCAGAGCCGTGTCTATATGTAGATCTGTTGACGAGTAGAACACAATGGTCATTGTGGGGCGTTGATGCTTTTATTGTAGATTGCTTTTGTGTACTTTGCATCTTACGGTATGTTGGGATGAAGCGGCCGGCTAACCTTACATGACATCGTTCATGAGACTTGCTCCACGCTTGACATGCAACTTGTATTGCATAAGTGGCTTTATGGGTGCCTGCTTTCTCCTAGCATAGTAAAGATCCAATTTACAACGGGTAATCAACAATGCTAGTATCAATGTTGTGGTTCTTGTTCGTAAGTTAGAACGACACTTATTGAAAGCCCCAAACCACGTAAAATATGCAAAGAAAGTAGAAGCGTCTAACTTTGTTTTGCAAGGGTGTGCAGTGATGTGATATGGCCATGATTGTGATCATATTTGATGTATGCAATGTTCCTTATTGTAAGTTGGCAACCGTGAGCCATATGGTTGTCTTTAATTTCATTAAGACCTGCGTGTCTATTCAAAATAGTTGTAATAGTTGAAGCTGGTGGGCGACAACCATGAAGAAGCATCATTGACCTTGATGCTATGCGGTGATGATGGAGATCATGTTCGTGCTTGAAGATGGAGATCGGAAGCATAAAGAAGAAAGGCCATATCATATCACAAATTATGAATTGCATGTGATGTTAATCCTTTATGCATCTTGTATTGCTTAGTAGACGACGGTAGCATTATAAGATGATCCCTCATGCACATAAATTTAAAGTTCTATAGAGTTCACAATTAGTATGCACGTTGCCAAAGCTTGCGCTCAAGCACCACGTGATGATCGGGTGTCTTTGATTCCGCGGGTGAATACAACGTAAGCAAGCCAGATTTGCTTATGCGGAAGCTAAGGTTTGATCTTGACGAGCCTAGCATGTATAGACATGGCCTCAGGAACACGGATCGCCGAAAGGTAAAGCATTAATCATATAGTAGATTTGATGAACATGATTATTGTTCGCCATTAAATCTATATCAACTCTCGTGATGATCGTTGTTGATGTTTTGTATTTGGTTCGTGTGATCTCTAAAACAATGTGAGGGATGTTGTTTTGAGTGGAGTTCACCTAGTTTAATTTCATTAATTAATTTGAACTCAATTTGTCATAAACTTAGTCTAAACTATTGCAAATATGTTGTAGATCAATGGCAGCCCCTACCATCAATTTTAATGCGTTCCTAGAGAAAGAAAAGTTGAAAAACAATGGAAGCAACTCATGGATTGGTTCCGCAATTTGAGGATTGTCCTCACATGGTAATTTGACCTATGTCTGGATGCACCGCTAGGTGACCCACACGGTGATGCTACCGATGAAGTAAAGAATGTTTACCTTGCTCGGAAGAATCGGTACTCCATAGTTCGTGTGCTATCTTGTATGGTTTAGAATCGGAGCTTGTAAAAGGTTTGAAGAGTCGACCCATATGATATTGTCGAGGATCTCAAATTAATTTTTTGAGACTCATGCAATTGAAAGTTATGAAGCTTCGAAAAGTTCTTTAACTGCAAGATGGAAGAGGGCAGCTCCAAGGGTGAGCATGTGCTTAAGATGTGCAGGCACGCAAATAAACTTCAAAGCTTGGGTATAGTGATTCCTAATACTTTGGGGTTTACCGCATCCTCCAATCACTACCACCAAGTTACAAGAACTTTGTGATGAACTACAACATGCGTAACATGAACAAAGAGTTACGTAACTGTTTGCTATGTTAAAATCTGCGAAGTGGAGATCAAGAAAGAGCACCAAGTGTTGATGGTCAATAAGACCACCAAATTCAAGAAAGGCAAGTCTAAGCGGAAGGGACACTTCAAGAAGGGTGGTAAGAAAGTTACCACTGACGAAGAAGACCAAGGCTGGACCTAAGCCTGAAACCGAGTGCTTTTACCGCAAGGGAGAAGGTCCTCGAAGCGGAATTGCCCAAAGTACTTGGCGGATTTGAAGAACGGCAACATCAAGAAGAAAGGTATATCTGATATACATGTTATTGATGTGTATCTCACTAGTATTCGTAGTAGTGCTGGGTATTTGAATCTGGTTCGGTTGCTCATATTTGTAACTCAAACAGAGCTGCGAATAAACGGAAGCTAGTGAAGAACGAGGTGACGCGCGTAGGAAACGGATCAAAGGTTGATGTGATCGCGTCGACGCTACCTCTTCATCTACCATCGGGATTAGTTTTATACTTAAATAATTGTTATTTGGTGCTGCGTTGAGCATGAACATTATATCGGGATCTTGTTTATTGTAGACGGTTACTTGTTTAAATCCGAGAATAATGGTTGTTCGATTTATATGAGTAATATGTTTCATGCACATGCACCTTTGATAGATGGTCTATTCTTGTTGAATCTCGATAGTAGAAATACACATATTAATAACATTGAAGCTAAACGATTGAAATCAGCGATAACTTCGACCTATATGTGGCAATCGCTGTCTTGGTCACATTGGAGTGAAGCGTATGAAGAAACTCCATTCGATGGACTTCTTGAATCACTTGATTTTGAATCACTTGAAAGATGCGAGGCATGTCCGATGGGTAAAATGACTAAGACTCCATTTTCGGTATAATGGAGCGAGCCATGACTTATTGGAAATCATACATACCGATGTGTGGTCCAATGAGTATAGCATCGCGCGATGGTTATCGTTATGTTCTTACCTTTACGGATGACTTGAGTAGATATGGGTATATCTATTTCATGAAACATAAGTCCGAAACTTTCGAGAAGTTTAAGGAGTTTCAAAGTGAGGTAGAGAATCAACGTAACAAGAAGATTAAATTTCTACGTTCTGATCGTGGAGGTGAATATCTAAGTTACGAGTTTGGCGAGCATTTGAAGAAATGTGGAATACTTTCGATTGACACCGCCGGGAACACCACACGTAATGGTGTGTCTCGAACGTCAGAATCGAACTCTCTTAGATATGGTTCGTTCTATGATGTCACTTAGATTTACCGCTATCATTTTGGGGTTATGCATTAGAAACAGCCGCATTCACTTTAAATAGGGCACCGTCTAAATCCGTTGAAACGACACCATATGAATTATGGTTTGGGAAGAAACCTAAATTGTCGTTCCTTAAAGTTTGGGGATGCGAAGCCTATGTAAAGAAGTTACAGCCGGACAAGCTTGAACCCAAAGCGGAAAAATCGTCTTCATAGGATACGAAGGAAACTATTGGGTATACCTTCTATCATAGATCCGAAGTCAAAATCTTTGTTGCCAAGAATGGATCCTTTCTAGAGAAGGAATATCTCTCGAAAGAAGAGAATGGAAGGAAAGAAGAACTCGACGAGGTTGTCGAACCTTCTCTCGAAATTGCGAGTAGCGCAAAGACCGGAAGAAGTTCCTGTGGTGCCTGCACCAATAAGAGAGGAAGCTAATGATGGTGATCATGAAACTTCGGTTGAGGTTACTACAGAGCCTCGGAGGTCAACGAGAACTCGTACCACTCCAGATTGGTATGATTCCGTTATGAATGTCATGGTGGACAACACCGATGACCCCGAGACATATGAGGAAGCGATGATGAGCCCAGATTCCAATAAATGGCAAGAAGCCATGAAATCCGAGATTGGATCCATGTACGAAAACCAAGTATGGACTTTGGTGGACTTACCGGATGGCGGAAGGTCCGAGAATAAATGGATTTTCAAGAAGAAAACAGATCTTGATGGTAATGTTATCGTCTATAAAGCTCGACTTGTCGCAAAAGGGTTTCGACAAATTCAAGGAGTTGACTACGATGAGACTTTCTCACCAGTAGCGAAGCTAAAGTCTGTGAGGATAATGTTAGCAATCGCTGCATATTACGATTATGAGATATGGCAGATGGATGTAAAAACAGCATTCCTCAATGGAGACATTGATGAAGAGTTGTATATGATGCAACCCAAAGGTTTTGTCGATCCTAAAGATGCTAACAAGGTATGCAAGCTTCAACGGTCCATCTATGGATTGAAGCAAGCATCCCGGTTGGAATCAACGTTTGATAAGGTAATCAAAAGTTTTGATTTTATACAAACTTATGGAGAAGCTTGTATTTACAAGAAAGTGAGTGGGAGCTCAGAGCATTCTTAATCTGTATGTGGATGACATATTGTTGATTGGGAATGATGTAGACCTTCTTAATAGTGTCAAGGAATATTTGAATAATAGTTTTTCAATGAAGGATCTTGGCGAAGCAGCTTACATATTAGGCATAAAGATTTATAGAGATAGATCGAAACGCCAAATATCATTGTCGCAAAGTACATATTTGGACAAAGTTCTAAAGAGGTTTGGAATGGAAGATAGCAAGAAAGGGTTCTTGCCCATGTTGCCCAATACGACCTTGAGTAAAACTCAAAGTCCGACATCGGCAGAAGATAAAGGATGAGTAAGACTCCCTATGCATCAGCCATAGGATCTCTAATGTATGCCATGCTATGTACTAGACCCGACATTGCATATGTTGTTAGTTTAACTAGCAGATATCAAAGTGATCCAGGAGTGGATCATTGGACAGCGGTCAAAAACATCCTTAAGTACTTGAGAAGAACTAAGGATATGGTTCTTTCTTATGGAGGTGATGAACAGCTCGTTGTTAATGGTTACACCGATGCTAGTTGGAACACCGATCCGGATGATTCTAAATCACAATCTGGATACGTATTTATTTTGAATGATGCAGCAGTTAGCTGGAGGAGTGCAAAGCAAAGCGTTGTGGCGAGATCTTCAACTGAATCGGAATACATGGCTGCTTCGGAGGCTTCACAAGAAGCGATATGGATGAAAGAGTTCATTACAGAGCTGGGTGTGGTTCCTAGTGCGCTGGACCCAATGTCTATCTACTGTGATAACATGGGCGCCATAGCCAATGCGCAAGAACCAAGGTCACACAAGAAGCTGAAGCATATCAAGCTACGTTTTCACGCTATTCGAGAACATATCCAGGATGGGGATATAAAGATTTGCAAAGTACACACAGATCTGAATGTGGCGGATCCGTTGACTAAACCTCTCCCGAGGGCAAAACATGACCAACACCAAACTGCCATGGGTGTTCGGTATATTACCATGTAATCTAGATTAGATGACTCTAGTGCAAGTGGGAGACTGTTGGAGATATGCCTAGAGGCAATAATAAATGTAGTTATTATTATATATCTTTGTGTTTATGATAAATGTTTACATTCATGCTATAATAGTATTAACAAGGAAACATTAATACTTGTGTGATTTGTAAACTTAATTTGAAGTCCCTAGTATAGCCTCTATACTTCACTAGCTTGTTGGTTGATTGATGATTGTGGTTTCCCTATCATGAACATTGAGATGTTATTAACAACAAAATCATATCGTTAGGAGAATGATATGGTGGGCATACTCCTATAGACAAGCGTAGCATAAAGATCAAGTCATTTCAATAGTTCAATTGCTATATGCTTTCTGATACATAGTAACCTAATTCCTTCGACCATGAGATCATGCATATCACCTTTCTTGGATGGATGCTTTGATGTCATCAAACACCACACCGTAACAGGTGGCTATAAAGGTGGTATTGAGTGTTAGGAAAGTATTGGTTGAAACACATGGATCAAGAGTGGATTTGTCCATCCATATAGCGGATAGATATTCTCTGGGCCCTCTCGGTGAAATGTCATCCAATTAGCTTGCAAGCATGTGACTGGGTCACAAGGGATCACATATCACGGGAACGAGAAAAGAGTACTTATCAGTAACGAGGTTGAACTAGGTATGCAGAGATACCGACGATCATAACCTCGGATAAGTAACATATCGTGAGATAAAGGGAAATTGGTATCGTATGTAAGTGGTTCATTCGATCGCAAAGTAATCGAGAAATATGTGAGCCATATGAATTTCAGATTCCTCTATTGGTTATTGTTAGGAGAAGTGTCTCGATCATGTCCGCATAATTCACGAACCGTAGGGAGACACACTTAAGGATTGACGTTGTTTGAGTAGTTATGGTATTATGAGAAAGAGACCGAATGTTGTTCGAGTCTCGGATGGGATCCGGATATCACGAGGAGATCCGGAATGGTCCGGAGAATAAGATACATAAAATGAAAGTCACGTTTAGGAGTTGGGGAATGGTTCAGGTGTTTTCATCGGGAACATTCTAGAAGGTCCCGGAATGTCCAGCACTCCGGAGGGGGAAGGGTACATGAATGTGTCATTGCATATTGGAATGATTGCATCATGTACTAAGTGTTCTCGCTGTCCAAAATAAAGGGTTTATTTAAATCCTAAATTAAAAAGTCAAACGGCTAGTTTGAAAGTCAAGCAAGTTTTGGAAAGTGGAAAGAGGAGGAGAAGTGGAAACCGAGTTGGGAGGATTCCTCCTCCCAAGCCGGCGCCCCACCTCAAGGCCGAGTTGGGGAGGACTCCACTCCCTTCCCTTGGCCGCTGGCCTCCCACCTATATAAGGAGGGGCAGGGCTCCCTCCTAGACACACAAGTTCCTATCCTCTAAACTAAACCCTAGACCTAAACCCCGGTTTAGAGCTATTTCGGTTTAGAGCCTTCTAATTGGTTTAGAGCCTTCTAATTGGTGTGTCTAATTACTAGACCACTAATAGCCTCTCTCATAAGCTCCACCATACTACTTTGGCTTAAGGCGAAGCCTCGGGATTTCCCTCTACTTAGGTACCACGCCGTTGTCTTAGGAATCACGAGGAGAGTGCTACAACCTCCGCCCTGCTGGAACAAGGGAGAGGAAGGTCTTCGTCAAATGCAACGTGTGACCGACTACGGGAGCGCTGCGAACGTGGCGTGGGAAGGATCGTCTACGCGATCTTGAGATCGGAAAGAGTACGACTACATCACCCACGAGAATCTGCTCTCGTTAAACACTTTGGAATCTTCGAGGGTGAGTTATTCCATCGACTCGTTGCTGCAATCTAGTAGATAGATCTTGGCTTGTTTGTTTGTATGCGATAGAAAAATTTTGTTTTCCATGCTACGAACCCCTACAAAAATTATATAATCATACAAGTTTAACTAATTGTAGATAATACAATTTGCACATATTCAAACAATATGTTTGTATTGGAAAAGAGTTTGTTGTTTCCACCTTGAGCCATTGGTTTCCAAAACCTATGATTAAATCAAATTATTATAGGTGAGACAAAGGGGTAAAATAAGTATGCCCTCACGGATTATTTTGTGTCATTCAAATGGAATTTAGTGACTATTTTTTATCTAGGAGTATCTCGATAGAGTACTCCAAAGTATGTAGTCTAATAAATATCTTAATTGAGAATTCCAAACTTTTTGGCTATCTATTACTCCCTCTGTCCCAAAATATAAGGCGCCTATGGTTTAGTCAAAAGTCATCGTTTTCTAAGTTTGACCAAGATTATACATAAAAATATAAATATTTACAATACCAAATCAATATTAATAGATTTATCATAAAGTATATTTTCTTAATGTGTCCATTCCATAATGTAGATATACATATTTTTTCCTAAATATCTGGTCAAAGTTCGTATGATTTGACTTTTGACCAGTACTTAGGCGCCTTATATTTTGGGACGGAGGGAGTATATCCATAAGAAAATAGAAGAATCAGCCACTAGTGTATTGTTAGGTGTCTAAAAGGGGTTTGCTTGAGCCATTGATGTTGTGTGTTTCTTCGTTAATTAGAAGTTATTTCATTTTGCGAGGTTCAAGAATCATCTAGCATCATTTCAAAATATATTATGCATGGCCTTGTAATAGCATCGGCCTATTCTAGCTTCGCTCTCCCTTCTCGTTTTCTCCCGCTAGAGGCGAAGAGGGAATTGACCAGTTTTTCACCATCAACAGCCGGTGGATCCGCGGGCTCTCCCTCCATCTATTAGCTGCTTCGGCGACGGGAGCGAGGGGGCACCCTGACTCTCTGACCTCATCTTGTAGATAGGCTTTAGCTCCAATAGGAAACCCGCTAATAGGTAATCGGAATCGAGTACCCACTACGGGGCACTAAAGCCTAACATATTAACAACGTTCCAAACTCCAGCGAAAGCAACATCGAAAACATATTTTACAAGAACACCAAGTAAATTGAACACACTACCTCCGTTCTATCGTCATACTTGTGGCATATTGGGTGTTGAAGAAGACTATGTAGCATCCCTCGCCATGTTAGCAGCCTTCCTTAGTAGCTCTTCAGCCCTCGTCTTGATCATGGGAACAAACATATAGTGTACAGCACCACATCATACTAGTGAGCCTCGTCTTAAGCCTCGTCAAAACAAAACAATTCATTTTTATAAAATGTATCTCAAAGTTTAAAAATTGCTCGCAAGCTGATCAAATTAATTTTAGATTTCTTATTTTCTCGATATCATCTCTACTATATAATTTACGTTACCGTGGTTTTCGTCGCGTGCTCCGTCGTCCGTCGCCTCGCTTCCCTGCGTCGCCCACGACCAGCCTCACCCAGGGCCGCGTCCAGGATACCGCCCCAACTTGCAGTCGCCCCAGATCTGGCCGGGGCCAGGGAGAAGGCTAGGGAGAGCACCTCCATTCTGCAGGAAAAATAATCCCCACGAAGGGGAAGAAGAGCTCCTCGACATTGGAGCTGCACCTACGAGGTTTCAATGAACAGCGGTAAGAAACAACATGGGACCAATCTCATGTGCCCTTTGATCAACAAAATATGCCTGCAAATGGAGTATACAGTTTAATGTCATACATGTGATGAACAAATATAGCCCAAGGTAACACGAATATCACAGTAGCAGACCCTGTAATCATACGTTCGGTTCACTGATTTGAGAAATACTGAATCATACATGGAATTTTTCGTCTCACACTCTCTTGGCCAAAAGCACATCATGAAGCTGCGGTCCTTTGCAGTAGCAGAAATAAGGAAGTCCCTAAGAATCTTACGGCTCTTGTCCAAGGAAAAAGAATGCAAGCATTAGCTCAGCGTCAGGTTACCTATGAAATCCGCTACGGCCAGGAACTCGAAATCCACAACGGCACGAACCTTGGCAGGCTTCGGGCGGAGCATGGACTCCCGTACTAGAGGGCGGGCATGCTACAACCAGGAGGAGGGTGAGCAGAAGGCCTTGTGCGCCTCCCAGTCGGTGAGGGAGATGGCAACTCATCGGGGAGATGTCGAGCAAGTGGAATAGAAGAGGGATACGTGCGGTGGCGGCGCCGACGGCGTGGCGGGAGTAAGGTGGGATGTGGGCGGCAAGATGGCGGCGATGCGGTGGGGGGAGAAAGACAACGACCGAGGTGAGGAAGAGAGCGAAGTGTGCCTCCGTGCGCGACGCCTGAATCAGGTCGTGTCTGTGACACAGACCAAGGGCAAAAAGGGAAACTCCAGAAATTCCGTAACATAATAGGTGTCCCGCAAGATCACGAAGAGCAATAGGTGTTTGCAGAGTACCAGGATCATCCAGAGATAATACCTGGATCAGATTATAACCGCATTGTCTCCAATTTTCCTCGCCATGCCAAGGACATTCAAGTTGCCTCTGATGCTATCACAAGTTTGATTTGTCCCTAATTTTCTCGGCCTTGCAGGATGAGTCGAGGCCGACTCGCCCTGTCCCTTAGTTTTCAGGCGGCCACCATCAGTCGAGGTCGGCAGGTCGCCTTGGGTCATTGTCCAAGCTCCGGCTCCCTTATATGCCTAAAACCTGCCAATACGTGCCTCTCAGCATAGGTCGACCTAAAGCACCTCGCATGGTTAATTGGATCAAACCTAAAGCCAAAACTGGTACAAGAATCTGAGCAAGCAGTTGCAGATCTTCACCCAATAATGGTGCTACTAATTCACCTCAACGTTTTAAAGCAATGGGTCAGTGAATAATCTCAAGTACGAAAAAATTGTTGAGGATTTATTGCTCCGGTTGCTTCATTGCTTGGTTCAGATTGAGAATCATATAACAGTTAATATATGATATAATTGTCTTTTGTTTAGATGTGCATCGAGGTAACATTTTCATTGTCTGATTGAATTATTTCCATATTGTATAATTCCCATATTGTATAGAGGAGATAGCACCATATTGTATACTCCCCATATTGTGTTCAAGAGATGATAGTAAGGAACATAGTGAAATTCAACGGGAGGAGGGTTAGTCAAGATTTCAAGTGTTTCCATTAAAACTGTTGTCAATCATCTGAGCATTTGACCCTATTCATTTAGTTAAGGCTAAAACGATTGTTGGATCTTTAGAGAGGAACCGAGGATGGGGAAGCCAAAGAGTAGGTAATTATAGAGAAAAGATTAAAAAAATTACCATTATAATTTCTTAATAAATTTATATATTATATTTTAGAAGCCAAAGCATCACACGTGTTCTTAACTATACAAGTGGTATCATTTTTCCCAACAATAATTTATCATTTGATCCATTGCAGTCGCACAGGTAGGGAGTATCTGTACACATGAATTTTTATATGCACCATAATTAATATGTTACATGAAAATTAGGCCGTAGCAGCGCACAGGCACTCAGCTAGTGTTCTATAGAAACATAGGCATATTAAAAGATTGAGAGTCCACCGTGCACTAGACTAGACCAGAAATGTGCAATATTCTATCTAGAAAAGAAGAAGCAAAAGTATAACATCTGGAGGCCCAGTCGTTCATCAGCTTATCAACGAGGCCCAACGGGCGATGTTCCAGACTCTCGTCAAAGGCCTATGCACGCGCGGCCCATGTTCCTCGCTCGTTCGCCGCGAAACCAATCAACCGCCGGATGAAGTTTGGTCGCGTCTCACAGTGCTATGCAGAGTAGTCAGTCAGTGGCACTACCGTAAAACTAATTCTGAATTCGCTGGCGTCACAACTGCTTATAAATTCTGAGTTGCAGAGTTTGATGAATGTGGTCTTGTATGGCCAAGTCTGTTCCAGGATGCAATTCCGAATTAAAGAGTTGAGGATGGGTCAAAACAAGTCAGGGTCCATGAGTTTACCATCTGACGCTTGTATGCACAGCAGCGCCATTCGTGCTACTGTAAAATCTGAATCCCCAAATCGGGGACAGACAACCAGTATACATGCTGTTCTGTGCACAAACTCATATGATTCTAGTAATAATATACATGCTAACATTCAGTCTGCATCTTTTTAGAAGATTCTTCAGTCTCCATCTAGGTTGGCTGCAGTGTTTCCCCCCTCAAGCACGGACACGAAATGGACCGATGTGCCGCATCGTCTTAACTCGAGGAAGGGCTCGAAGGCAGATGTTGCCCTGTTTCTATCTAGCCTAACCTGGTCATCTTCCTTGTTGTTTCCTCTATTTCTGGTTATTTCTCAGTGAGTATGGTAGGAGCAGTGATCTACCGTACGCGACAGGAAGCGCCAGCACTTTTTTCGCCTTTCCGACATAGGCCCTCTTCGTGAAGTTGTTGTAGTCGTTCGCTTCGATCTCATCCAGGATTTGCCGGTACAACAGTAGAGAGGCCCATACCTGCAATGGAAAACCACATAATTATTCGATAATTCACATACAGAATTATGTGGTTCAGTGTTGGAGCTTACCGGCCACCGGCTTTCCTTTCTGAGCTCTGTCACCCCTCTCTCCGCCTCCTCGAAGAACGTCCTGGCCCTCTTGATCTGCCTCTTCATGAATTTTCTCCATTTGTCAGTCACTACTCCCTTGAAGATGTCCTCATCGGAGAGTCCCGCCTCCGCGAGTTCGTCCTGCGGTAGATATATCCTTCCTCTGCTCGCACTGGTAAAACATTTTAAACATACAAGTGTTCAGGACCATGCTAATTTTAAATGCTCATATCCTGATGAATCTGTCTGTAGAGGAAAAAAATATTGCATTCATAGTGACATACTCTTCTCCGACATCCCGGAGTATGTTGGTAAGCTGGTTTGCCAGTCCGAGAGCCAAGGCAGCACCGTACACGCTCTCGGCTGTCGCCTTGGACTCAGGATCAATGCCCATCACAGGAACACTCATTAGCCCGACAGTTCCCGCGACGTAGTAGCAGTACATGTAGAGCTCGTCAAAGTTTTTGTATCTCGCCTTCTTGAGGTCTGTTCGCATCCCGTCGATCATGTCCTTGAATGGCTGACATGTGCGTGTCGCGTAAGAGTTAGTCATTTTGGTCTGTAAGCAATATAATTTATAATAATGATCTATTTTCAGGCCTGAAATTACTTGGACTTTGAGGTATGCGCTGGTCTATGCACAAATTTTAAGGCCTAATACCCCTTATTATTTTTCACCTTCTAGACCATTTGTAGATCCTTATTTTTTTTTTGTTCCCGAAAAGAACCAGAAACCCTTGTTTTCTCCATACAGTGGATAGACTTTTTTTCCCTCCATCTCCACTTTTTTTAGTTGGGCTTTGAGGTATGTGCAAGCAACAGTTTTTCTCAAAAAGGTTCTTCATATAATTGTTTCTTCCCCCTTTTATATAGCATCTTTGACTAAACGATTCCCCCAGTCCAGTCAACTAGATAAGCCCACTACCAAGTGTGAAAAGTTGAGAGAACTCAATAATAGCATCATCAGAGACTAAAGGCAGACAAACCGAACAGTTTTAACCAATGACTAGCAGACCTAGTCATCCTGTACTAATAAAACTCTGATGCCCAGGAAACAAACACTTCCAGCAGTACCAGCATAGCATAATCCAGAGTCAGTAGATACTGAAACTCTGAAACATGCAGTGCAGCAGATACAGCAGCTGATATATATATATGTACCTGAATATCTATAGGGAACTTGGTGATGGTGTCGGAGAGCGCGGCGTCGAGCATGTCGTAGGGGCGCCCGGCGAAGAGGTCCTCCAGCCTCTTCTCCCACCGGTCCAGCGCCTGCGGCGTGATGTGCGAGGCGTTCGGCCCGTCCACCAGCTCGTCGGTCCTCCTACACCACACTGCACAAACGCCATACATCAGATTCTTTAGGTGGTGCCTAGGAGTGTCTCGTTTAGTATCGGCAGTTCCTCGGATTCATATATATATTCCTTAAAGTAATATGAGGAATATGTTCTCGCAACTTTTCCTGCATAGTTTGAGACTGTTGGAGCCGTTTAACGAACAGGAAGCCTAAAATTCGATTCTCCCATAGGTAAATGGTGCATGAAAGGTTTGATAGAAAGGCCTTTATTCGTTACTAACATGCAACTTCAGCACACCATTGATTGGATCGATAGTTTCTTTAGGCCTTTGATGTATAGAAAGGTTCTTTCCTAGATGACCGGCAACTCATGCGAAAATGCGGGCATGCATATGTCTGAAGATATCTGAAGATGAAAAGTAAGCTGACACTGTCAATATATACTCTGTTTTTTTTGTTGTAACCTTACTGAAATTACCTGACACCGAGACACTATGTACTAGTAGTAGTAGTAGTAAGTATAGGTGGCATGGTGGATTTTGAGGTACATACATACCGTAGATGGCCCAGATGGCGCGCCGTCGCTCCTCCGTCATCAGCAACGTGCCTGCCATGACCATGACCATCGTCAGAATTCAGAACACCAACTTCATGTACGTAACTGAAGCTGGAGACCATGCCTCAGAGTAGAGCATGAAGGGGGGGCAATCTGATGAACCGGGCGTGCATGCGTAGCGTAGCGTAGCGTAGCGTACGTACCGAGGTAGAAGGTCTTGGCGTACTCGTCGCAGATCTCGCCGCAGCGTGCGTAGGCCTCCTTGAGCCCGCCCCGGGGCATGGCCTCCGCCAGCTGCTCCCTTGCAGTTGCAGGCGGCGGTGCCGTCGTCGTCGCGGGCCGCAGCTGGCGCCTGAGCAATGCGGCCTGCTTGAGCACGACGTGGTAGACCTTCTGCTCGGAGGAGGACGTGACGACGGCGGGGCTGACGGTGAGGCTGGAGTAGACTGGCGAGGCGGCGGTCCGGCCCGCCGCCTCTGCCGGGTCGACGCCGAGGCAGCCGTAGTTGAGCGAGCAGAGGATCTTCCTGCTTGGCGCTCTCTTCCTGGGCGGCAGGCGCGGGCAGTGGAAGCTGCCGCCGTCCCGGCCTGCGTCGCCACAGGCCAGGCCGGGGGACAAGGCCGCCCGGAGCAGCGTGACCGCGGCGGCCATCACCGCCACCGTAGCCGCAGAAGCGGAATTCACCACTATGGCGTGAAGATGAGCAAGAAAACTGGGGACGAAGCTCACGCGCGCGCGCACGGGCGGGACCCGGGACGGGAGTGGTGGCCGCACTAGCTACCGTCCAATTCCGTTTGGGGCAAAAGGGGTCTCTCCACTCCACTACACTACACTGCAAGGGAGGGAGGGACGGCAAGGCCACTCACCCCTTATCACCTCTTGCAGGAGGGAGGCTCACAGGAGGAGGAGCACATGCACCGAATCACCATCAACATCCCAAACTTTTTTTCTTGGTTTGCTCCCTTGCTCGCACATACACACACATGTACGGCCAGATCCTCCTCTGCCTACTTATACTACGTATGAATCTGATAGTAGTATTAGGCTAGGTAGGTAGCATACCCATGGCATGGCATGCTGGGACAAAGTTGTGTGTCTATTTCTTGCTTGCTTGCTCTAGACTCTAGAGAGAGCCTAGAGAGGGAGAGAGAGAGACGTGGAGAAGAGAAGGGCCGGCCAGGGCAGTGGGGTGGGAGGATTGGGTTATCGCGTATTCACATGGGCGCGCCCAGGGTGTGTGCCTTGGAGGGCGCTCAGTGGTGACACCTGGAAAGGGACACGGATCCCCTGTCCTACGTGGCACCTGGTCCCTGCCCCACTGCTGACATGGCATGCCATGCCATGTAGAGATACATAATTTGAGATCTTCATCAATTATAAAATCAATTATAAAAAAAACTAGCAAATCTTTGAGATCTTCAATTTCTTTTTCTTTCAAGACATAATATTGCACTTTTCTGAAGCCAGTCAAAGACCGACAGATATCACGTACCATAACCTGTAAATACCAATAAAGGTTTTTTCATAATTTTTTGAGGCGCGGTGCTAAGACTACGTGTACGCATGCAAAACGTTGTTAGGGTAATCAGTCAACATCGGCAAAAGTTCCAACACAGGTATTCCAGGAAAAATTAAACAAACAGCCCTGTCGACGTCGCTGAAGAACCGAGAGTAGGAATCGCCATTGTCGACGACGTAGCAGTCGGGACAAATATTGCAAGCATAATCCTCCTCGCGACAACCATGAGAAAAATCCAAAATCGATCTGGTGAAGCAAGATCTGAAAGACCGTACATATAGAACATTAATCTTTCAACACCACCATTGACGTCGAAAAAGAGATCTCATCTTCAAACAAAATGCCAAAGATCACTTATTATAGACGATGACATCTTCATTAACATAGAGATCGAAAAGAAGATGGCAACCAAAACACTAATCAAATACTTGAAAACGTCGCCCATTGATCGGGTTTCCCACCCCTCTTGATGCCGGCGAGACCAGCTGAAGGAGGGGGAACTGATCTATAGATGAGGCGGTGAGAATGTTGCGGCAAGGTTAGGAGGGGAGGCGGCGATGAAGAGGTTTTTATTTTTATCAAGTTGATTTCTTGCACGGCCTACCTTGTTGGAATAGCTAATATGACTTGTACGGTATGCATGCGTGTGTATACAAAAACCCTAGTAAGTCTCATCGTATAGTGCTTGTATAGGACTTTCCTTGGGTTTTGGTCATGGATGTGCCCCTATAAACGTACACCACATGGGCTCAATGAAATTATCTGAATCTGTATAGACAGGTTTTGAGTGGAGCATATTGAAGTGCATGCGCCACAGAATATAGACGCCCAAAAACTTGACTATTGTGCGGCGCATATTCCTATATGCACGAATATGCACCAAATAAACACGAACTTCTGTGGTATACGCCACAGAAATATGGTTGGACCTATCACTAAGTAAAGGTGGTCGCGATTTTGTGCGCCACAGAAATATCATGTTTCTATGGTGCATATAACAATATGTGCCACAAAAGTGGTATGGGACCCACCATATAAAGTAGGTAGCCCATTTTCTATGGAGCAAATTGCTATATGCACCACAAAAAGCAGATCTAGATTTTTCAGAATTTTTAAATTTTAGGTTTTTAAAAATTTATTTATTTATGAACTTTTTTTTAGATTTTTTATTTTTTTAATTTCTAAATTATGGATTTTTAAAATTTTAAATTCTAGATATTTCAAAAAAATTGAACTTTTGTTTTTTTTTAATTTTAATTTTTTTTAATCTTTTCTAGTTATTGAACTTTAGGACTTTCTTGAATTTTTTAAAAAATATTTGTTTTGAAATTTCTAAAAAATAGATTTTTTTTATTTTTTTGTATTTTTAGAATTTTTGGAGTTTTTTGTATTTTTTAGTTTTCCTATAATTTTTTGAATTTCCTTTTGAACATCTTGAAGTTTTTGATTTTTTTGAAATTTAAAGACACACCTACACACATATATATACACATACTACACACATATACCCACACAAGGCTTAAGAGGATTGATATGATACTAATATCAATAAGTACTTTAGTAGAGTAGGGTAGCTCAATCAAATAGAACTCATAAGTTAAGCGTGTTCGAGCTAAAGCAATTTGATGATAGGTGTCCTACTAGGAAGTCATCGTTTTGATATCATTTGAGTGACGTTCCAAGTTGAGGATGGGTGACCTACTAGGAAGTCATTATTTCGATATCATTTGAGTGACGTTCGAAGTGTGATTAAATGTTCAAAAAATTCAAATATTTAGGGTTTTCCATATTATTTCAAATTTTAGATCATTTTTATTTTTTGCATGCTCCTCGCGATGCTCATTGGACCATGGTCAAGCAGATTCTTCGTCTCATGACTTCTTCTTCAATTCAGCGGAGCTCCTCGGCTATTCTAACATGGATCAGGCCAACTTCCCTGATACACGTCGGCCAACTTCTAGCAACTATGTCATTCTCGATGACTCGCTCATCTCTTGGTATTCAAAACGGTAGCCCACCGTCTCCCGTTTTAGCGCAGAAGCTGAATACCGATGTTGTTGGAAACATTGCTGAATGTTGCTGGCTTCGTCAACTTCTTCGTGAGTGATACGTCTATTTTGTATCACTATTCTATATCATAAATTTCTTCTATTCAATGATATATTTCTTATTAAGAGGTGATACTTATGTTATTTCACCTTTTTTGCATGTTGGATGATTCTTGGAGGATGGACTGCCGGAGTCAGATTCTGATGGAAAAAGCGGTGTCTAGATACAATTTTCGCGAAGGTCAGAAAAATACTAGAAAAACTATGGAAAATCATATTTTTCCAGAAGACAAAGGAAGCCAGAAGGGGAGGCGGAGTTGGGCACCAGGGGGCCCACACAGGCCCAGGCGTGGGCCACCCTAGGTCGTGCCTACAGGGGTGTGGCCACCCTGGCCCACCCCTGGCTCCGCCCCTTCGCCTATATCTTCCTCCCGAAACCCTAAAGTTCGGGGAGCGCCCACAGAAAGACTCCTCCGCCTCTGCGGGCGGAAACTATAGAGAGAGAAAGAGCTCTCCGGCAGTTAGATTTCTGCTAGGGAAATTCCTTTCCGAAGAGGGGAGATCGTCGTCGTCAACACCGTCATCAAGCTAGGATTCATCGGGATCATCATCATCATCCACACCACCATCTCCACCAGCACCATCATCACCACTCCATCCCTCTGTAACAATTGTGTTAAATCTTGCATAGTTACTAGGGGAAACTTTCCCGGTGTTGATTACTATTATAGTTGATGCTTGTGAGTGGAACCATTGAATTATTGTTTATGTTCAGATTGTTATCCATCATTATATCATCTCTGATCTTGATCCATATGATGTCTCGTGAGTAGTTCGTTTAGTTCTTGAGGACATGGGATAAGTCATGTTGTTAGTAGTGGAATTGTGTTGAGGTAGTATTCAATGATTTGATATTTAAGTGCGGTGCTATTCTTCTAGTAGTGTCATGTGAACATCGACTACATGATACTTCACCATTTTATGAGTCTAGGGAAATGCATTGTGTATTTGGATACTAATTGTGGGGTTGCCAGAGTGACAGAAACCTGAACCTCCATTAGGAAACATTTGCACAAGGGAGTGTAGGATCTCAGAGTTTAATGTTGTGGTTAGGTTTTTATCTTAATTACTTTCTTATAGTTGCGGATGCTTGCAAGGGGTTTAATCACAAGTATGTATTAGTCCAAATAAGGTCGGTATATTAGCACAGGTTCACCCACACAACACTTATCAAACCAAAGAAGATTAATCAGTTATATGAAACGAAAGCACTTGACAGTATTCCCATGTGTCCTCGAGAACGTTTGGTCCACATTAGTATTACCATCGGCTTGTCCTTTGCTAAGAAAGGATTGTGCCACTTGATGCAATTATTTGATGTCTTTATTTACTTGCGCTTTATTTCCTTGCTCTATCAAAAACCCCTAAAAATCGTTTGCTAAGTATTTACAGAAATTTTCTGCTCCAAACCACTAGTCAACACCTTCTGCTTCTCGTTGGGATCGACACTCCTATTTATCGAAAGTACTACGATACATCTCATATACTTGTGGGTCATCAGTGAGATCCACTTTGATGTGCTCACTTAGAACCCCGTTCATCATCACTGCACAAAACATATTGAGCTGGATATTCATTTTTTCTGCAAAAAGGTTGCTCTCGGTCAACTTCATGTTCTTCATGTGTCGATCTCTCAACGGTCATCTAACGTCATGATGAAAGGCTTGCCAATGGTGATGTATGTAGCTTTTTAGTCCAATTTGTGCGTCGCCAGCAATGCTCAGGCTGGTATCCGGGGTGGGGTGGGGGTGTGTTGTAACAAATATGTCTTGTGCATGACTTGTACCATATGTGTATGTGTATATGAAAAGCCCAGTTAGTCTCTTCATATAGTGCTTGTATATGACTCTCCTAGAATTTTGGTCACCCACTAAGTCTCTTCATATAGTGCTTGTATATGACTCTCCTAGAATTTTGGTCACGCCTATACGCCTATATATGTACACCACATGAGATCAATAAAATTACCTTGCATCTCAATTTATTCTTTCTAGTCTACATCTGAGGAGAGTCAAATTTGTTCCATTGTTTCGTTTTTCTAGGTGTGAATGTTTGAACATATGTAGCATAACTTAACAATGTAATTTAAGTAGGTGAGTCCGTTACTCAACATATGCTGAACCATCCACCCAATTTCCAAAACATCCATTGCATGGGTACCTCCAAAACAAATACACATGCATGGCCGGAGAGGGTCATACGTGTCTAGCTAGAAGTTTGGTAGGCAAAGGCTACAAAAGCGTGTCTCCTCCTCCCCTCCTCTCTTTCTGCCTTTCTGGGTATGACCTGCACTAGCAGCAGCGCTAGTTGCATTTGTGTGGTCGAGCTGAAAAGTCGAATAAACAAAATCAAATCGACGAATAAGTACAAATAAAACGAGTAAACAAAATCAAATTGCCGAATACGTGTATGATGTCGAGAGTTTGGCTCTGGCTTTGACACCACGTGTGTGGATTCTGCGGTGCAGGTGTCAAGTCATGTTCATTCCTTGACCAAAACTAATACTGTCACGAATACAGTTAATTCCTTGTCTTTCTTTTTTTCGAGGGCAGTTATTAATTCCTCGTCATGAAATTGTATCTATCTATTGCACCTTTTGGAATTTCGTTGGAACACCCCCTGGCGGTTGGCCGGTTCCGGGGCTGCTCCACATCCGAGGAAGAAGACTAGAGTCGAAGGCACACAAGATTACACAAGAAAAAATGGCACAGGGAACAAGGGAAAACTTTATTGATCTTTCTCTCGGTAAACTCCCGTATAATGATTGCTCCTCTATTTATAGACTAAGGGGCATAGGATACCCACATAGGCCAACCCTAGCCTGGTAGAGGCCATACCAAATGGGCCTCTACCGGTCCAGTTTCCCAACACTCCCCCTGGGTATCTTATCTGTATAACCATGGCTTAAAACTCCGAAAAACTCAGTGGAAAAAATATGGAGAAATGCACACGGTATACTTCTTGCTATGTTGCACGAATTGCCTCATTAAAAACCTCATGTGAGAAACTTCATAAAAACTCACTAAGGGAAAAAGAGTACAATTCACTTAACTATAAAGTTAAGCACTCAATCATCGGGATCAAGATTTCAGCGATGAGTTTGTGAAGATTCTCCCCCTGAACCTTGCATCTCCCTAAGTCTCATCATGCCGATCCCACTGACATATCTCTCGAAAGAAGATGCTGGCAATGATTTAGTGAACAAATCAGCGAGATTTTCACACAACTTAGTATGCAAGACTTTCACTTCGTTCATCTTTTGCAGTTCATGTGCATAGAAAAACTTGGGGTTTATATGCTTTATGAGATTGCTCTTCACGTAACCCGTCTGGACTTGTGCAACACAAGCGGCATTATCTTCATAGATAATTGTTGGGGTTTGTACAGTGTTCAGTCCACATGACATCTGGATGTGGCTGACTACACGTCGAAGCCATACACATTCTCGTGATGCTTCATATAATGCTATGATTTCCGAGTGGTTCGTCGAAGTTGACACAAGAGTTTGCTTAGACGATTTCCAGAAAATCGCTGTTCCACCACAAAGGAAAACATATCCAGTCTGCGACTTGGATGTGTGCAGGTCCGAAAGGTACCCAACATCTGCATAGCCTACAACAGATAGGTCTTGGTTCTTTTGGTAAAATAAGCCAAGGTCCTTTGTCCCTTGAATGTACCTAAAGATGTCCTTAACGCCTTTCCAATGCCTCTTGGTAGGCTCAGAACTATACCTTGCAAGCAAATTAACGGCGAACTCAATATCCGGCCGTGTACAATTTGTGAGGTACATAAGTGCGCCAACTGCACTTAGGTAGGGGAATTCCGGTCCCAGAATTTTCTCCCCCTCTTCTTTAGGCCTGAATGGGTCCTTGTCTTGCTGCAAAGATCTTCCGACCATCGGGGTCTTAGAAGGATATGCCTTTTCAAACCCAAATTATTCCAACACCTTCTGGGTGTAGGCCGATTGGTGAACTAGAATCCCAGCAGGGGAATACTCAAGTTGCAGACCGAGGCAGAACTTGGTTTTGCCTAAGTCTTTCATCTCGAATTCCGACATCAGGTAGGAACTCGCTTCCTCAATATCGTCAGGTGTACTGATTATATTCAAATCGTCCACGTACACCGAGATAATACAGAAATCATCCTGGGATCTCCGTATAAAAACACATGGGAAATCTTCATTGCTCGCGTAGCCCTTCTGATGAAGGAAATCGCGTAAACGATTATACCACATCCTACCTGACTGTTTTAGTCCATATAATAACTTCTTAAGCTGAACATTGTATAAGCTCTTGTTTGCTCTATCCTGGTTCGGGATAAGGATACCTTCTGGTACTTTCATGTATATGTCCGAATCCAAGTTACCATATAGGTAAGCGGTGACAACATCCATTAGTTTCATTTTTAAGTCCATGTTTACTGCCATTGAGATCAAGTATCTAAAGGTAATTCCATCCATGACTAGGGAGTAAGTTTCCTCAAAGTCGACACCTGGTCGCTGAGTGAAACCTTGAGCAACGAGCCTTGCTTTGTACCTTACTACTTCATTATTCTTGTTTCTCTTTCGAACAAAAACCCACTTATGGCCAACGGGGCAAATGTGGGGAGGAGTTAGACAAACAGGTCCAAATACCTCTCTTTTGTTTTACGATAATAATTCAGCAGTAATTGCCTTCTGCCAATCTTTCCAATCCGACCTTTTCTTGCAATCAGCGAGCGTGTTAGGCTCAGGGTTAAGATCTATGATTGAGGCAATTTTCTTGGGAAAATTAATGTCGATATTTGCCATGGCTCGGTTGTATGACTCGCCCGAATTAACATAGTTAATGGCCATTTCGTCATGAAGTGCATCAGGCACATCCTCTTGCTCCACCGGATTTCCCAATCCAGGAGCTAGGTCCTTTAGCTTTCCCGCTCCGATGTGTGCGCACACAACTTCGCTGGGTATTTCCGATATAGGAAAGTTCAAGTCCGGAATTTCGTGCACTGAAATATCTGTACTTGTGCCAGGTCTCAACTGGGTCCCCTCAACAGGGGCAGACTGTAATAAATCTCTCTTATCCTTTTTCTTCGGGCGTCCTCGGATACTTGGGATTTGAGAAACCGGATTCCGCGTCCTCTTAGGCCTTGGAGCAGGAGCGTGTATACCATCATTTTTCTTTGGTATTTCAACCCTTTTCGGTGCATTGCGTGCATGCACATGCGACTTTGTCACAGTTTTTAAATCACTAAAATGATCGAGCAGTTGATTCGCTAGGGAGTGCAAATCTAGTATCTTTTGGACTTCTCTATTAGTCTCAACAGTGCGCGGGTCATGAGCGTGGATCCTCGTGGCTTTCCACATGATTTCTCTACTTTTGTCATCCAGGGGTTGATTACCTCCCCCTAAAGTCGGAAAAAGATCCTCGTCAAAAATGCAGTCAGCAAAACGGGCCGTGTGACAGTCACCTGTCAAGGGCTCCAAGAACCTGATTATGGACACGGTCTCATAACCAACGTATATCCCCGACTTACGGAGCGGTCCCATTGCTGATCGCTGGGGTGGTGGTATAGGTACATATACCTGGCAGCCGAACCTAAGTAGGTGGGAAATTTTCGGTGCCGACCCTTGTGCAAGTTGGATAGGAGAGTGGATGTTGTAGGCCGATGGTCGAAAGTTGATGAAATTAGCGGCGTGTAACACCACGTGTCCCCAACATGTAGTTGGTAAATTACAACCCTGAAGGAGTGGTCTGGCAATGAATTTAATCCTTTTAATCAATGCCTCCACAAGTCCATTTGAGTGTGGACATGAGGTACAGAGTGCTCAAGTTTGATTCCAGTTGTCATGCAATAATCATCGAATGCTTTTGAAGTAAATTCTCCGGCATTGTCCATTCAAATAGACTTTAAACGATAATCAGGGAATTTATTCCTTATTTGTATGATCTGAGAGATCAACTTTGCAAAAGCATGGTTCCTTATTGACAGCAGGCAAACATTGGACCATTTAGAGGAAGCATCGATGAGCACCATGAAGTACCAAAACGGCCCTGAGAGGGGCTGAATTGGACCACATATATCCCCTTGAATACGTTCCAAGAATGCGGGGAGTTCATCCTTCACCTTTAGGGGGACGGTCTAATGATCAATTTCCCCGTAGCGCATGCGGAGCACACGAAATCATCGGGATTCGGGAAATTTTTTACATTAACATTATGACCATTCGAGTTGTTAATTGTATTTCTCATCATCCTAAGACCGGGGTGGCCTAACCTATCATGCCAAAGGCAGAATAGTTCGGAGCTTCTAAAGACAGTCTTAAGGGTAGTGTAAATAGGTGGTGCTACTACCTTAGTGTAGTACAGCCCAGTAGCTAATGAAGGGAGTCTTTCGACAACATGTTTACCATTTTAAATCACGCTTGGTAATGGTAGGAACTCCTTTCCATTCTCATCATCATCGGTTTCTACATGGAAACCATTTGCGGATGTCTCTAAAATTCAAGAGAGTGAGTCGACTCGGATACAACAATGCCTCTTCAATGATCGAGTTGTTCCATTTGAGAGTATGATAGTTGCTCTTAGAGCCAACTACATTCGGACCAATGGAGATCGTCATTATGTTACCAGGGTTTTTGGTAATAGACTCAAAATACTTTGTTTCTCTCAAGATGGTATTTGTGGTGCCGCTATCAGCAAGGCACGTTTCCTCCATTTGGACGCCACACGCGTTCTAAAATATAGTGCTTAATTAATATAATGGAGCGAGGAAGATGCTACATCAAGTAAGTAAAACACATAAACATTTCAGAACATCACACAACCAAATAATGGAATAAATGAATGAAATAAATGTCATGCAATCGCCAAAAACAAATAAATGTTATGCTCTCATAGAGCTTACAACCATATCGAAAAATTGTATCAGATTATTTGCGAAAAAGAAATCATCACAACAAAAAGGAGCTTAGGTGGATTCTGCAAAGAAACCATCAATCTCAGCCTGTATCTCAAGATCATTGAGCTTCTCTTCGTTGGATATCATCATCGAGGCAGCAGAGATGTCTTGCTGAGGCAGGGGGCACGACGTGCTCAACCTCCATGGGAACAGCGGAGTTCGTGGGAACCGCCGAAGGTACTGCCACTTGTGCTACGTCCTGCGCCACTACGGGCGCGGCGTTCTGCACAGGCGCCACTCCGGGCGCCAGTGGTGCCTCAACCTGGACAAGGTGCGCCTCGCGCGCCTTCTTGTTGGCCTTGAACGTGTCCACGACGTGCTTAGGGGCCAAACACTACCTGAAGAAGTGAGTCTTGGAGCCACGGAGCGATCACAGGGCCTTGCCTCCCCCTTGCGTTGCTTGGCCGGGTTGGAGGAGTTGGGGCCCTTCTTGCCTCTCTTCTTGTGGATGGGCTTGCGCACCTTGTAGGCACCGGCATTAGCCTCATGACTTGGGCCCCCCGCGAAGGGTTGCGCGAAGAAGTTCTTTTTCAGAACATTATCCTGCGCCTCGGCCACCTAGAGAGCATCAATAAGCGCTGCATATTCCGTGAATCCTTCCTGGCGAAAGTTTCGCGAGGACTGGATGTTGTCCGGATGGAATGTGGAGAGAGTTTTGTCTATCTTCTGCTGATCGGTGGTACTGGTCCCACACAGCTGAAGAATGGTACAAATCCGGTGCAACCTGGAGTTGTACTCTCCCACTGTCTTGAAGTCCGCAAACCTTAGACGAATCCAATCTGCCTCCGCCTGTGGCTGAATGGTGTACTTCGGCCTAGAGAACCGCTTGTTGAGGACGGTCCAAAGGGCAGAAGCACTCCGTTCTGCCATGTACTCGTTCTTGAGAGTCTCACACATGTGATGGCGGAGGAAGTGCAGGGCTTTGGCGTTCTCCGCCGGGATGGTTTTGCTGGGGTCGTCGGGGTCCCCGCAATCAACGCATCCTTGATGCATCGACCCTCGAGGACGATCTCAACATCCGAGGCCCAAGTCAGGTAGTTAAGCCCATCCTGGGTCAACTCCGGGAACTCACGGCTGACGATTCCGGTCATCTGCAATTTATGCAAAGCGTGTAAGATTACTCCAGGTAATCGGTTGCATAAATGCGATAATCGATACAATAATTCAAATATGACGGCGTTCCAAAATTTAAACGGTACAAACTAACTATGTAATTCGAAGAATTAAAAGTATAAGAACATTTAATTATTGCAGAAAACGTAGTGTAAAAGCATGTACAAAGGAATGATATGATAGGCATGTGTTAAACGTGCATAACAATCCAAAAAATAAATTTCTAAGCCTATTTTTTAACGGTAGGCCGAAAAAAAAGGAAAAAAAAGAAGAGAAATTGGGCCAGCGGCCCAGCAACCCCGCGTGTGCAGGGCGTCCTCGCCCCCTTTTTTTTCTTTTCGGTCAGTGGCAGCAGGCCAACTGGGCCGTCCATGGGCCGGCCCACCCCGCACTGTCCTGGCCCGACATGCGGGGGAACGGGGCTAAGGAAATAGCCCCCGAGCAGGGTGGGGGTGAGGCGGCTCGGCCCAGGCGGGCTAGGCCCGGCATGGGAGGGGCTCATGGTGGCGGCGGCGCAGCCTTGCAGCAGCAGCAGTGGCTGAGGCAGGCGGGTGCAGCAGCCGGCAACTTGTGGCAGCGCAGCATGGCCAGCGGGCGCCAATGGCCTTGCAGCAGCTGTGGCGAAGCGGCGGCGGCGAGCAGCAGGCGTCTGGCCGAAGGCAGCGGGCGCAGGCTAACAGCGACGTCATGCAAACAGCGAGCCCATGGCGCGCAGCTCTGTGAGATTTAGCGTCGTCCGGCCAGCAGCGGCCGCAGGCCGGCCACCAGCGTCTGCCGGCGGCAGCGGCGTGACTACCAGCCAGCAGCCAGCGGGGCTGCTCAGTAGCCATGGCCTGTGCATGTTGCAAGTCGCGTGCGTACGTGCGGTTACAAAAAAAATACATGAAAAAAACTGTAGATCGATCTGATCTACTAATTAAAAATGGCCAAGATCAGTCCGATCTACTAAATAAAAATTAGATCGGCACAACAGGTGCATTGATATAGTCAACAAGTTCCTGATCCGGGAGTGATTAAATCGACATTGGCCGGCGACAACAGGTCAGCTCGACTCCCGGGAAGAAAAATCTGTATCCCAGATGGGATCTGATTTAAGATCTGAACGCAAATCTTGAAAGGAAATCGAGAGACGAATCCATTTTTGCGGTTAGATTGGGGTTACCTTCAACGAAAGCCTGCGTGATGCAGGCTCGACGGTGGCTTGACGGAGGCTCGACGGAGAGACACGTGTTGATAACGTGTTGGAACACCCCTGCCGGCTGGCCGGTCCCGAGGCTGCCCCACACCCGAGGGAGAAGACTAGAGTCGAAGGCACACAAAATTACACAAGAAAATGACACAGGGAACAAGGGAAAACTTTATTGATCTTTCTCTCGGTAAACTTCCGTACAATAATTGCTCCTCTATTTATAGACTAAGAAGATAGGATACCCACGTGGGCCAATCCTAGCTGCTAGTCCTCCTCTTGCATTTACCAAGACAGGGTAGTTTCTTGGCAACTACCACGTACTGTACTTTCCAGTGAACAAAAGAAAGGAAAGGCTATTGTTTGACTTGGGTCAAAAAGAAAGAGTAGTATCGGTGTGAACGTGAGTACCCTGACTTTCCTATCAAGTCAAGCGGCCATATTACTTTTCTAGCCTAGCATCGAGTACTCATTTTGGTTGGAACTGAAACTAAAAGAGTTCACTCCTTTGTGAATTATTATAACATGGCTTTTGACTTCCTATTGGCCCACGAGGCAAATTCCTGCGGCCAAACTAGGTCCATCGAGGACCGATGGCAACTCAAGAGAAACCTCTAATTTATCTAACGAAGTTTCTCATGTAGGTCATTTTGGCAAATTTGACTCCCTTTTTTAAAAACTTCAGCACAAAATAAACTATTTTAGAAGATTTAATCGGATCTGAGCTTATTTATAATTGCGACACACTACCATTTGGGTTGATGGGCTACCACCAAGAGCTTTGCTGGTGGGGTCATAGAATCACCGTGGCGGTTGGGTCATGGCACCGCCATGGCGGTTGCTCCTTGATCAACCAAATGCTAAGAGTTTCTTGCGGTTGCAAAATAAAGATCAAATCCTGTCAAACTTTCTAAGAAAGTTCATTTCGTGCTCAAGTTTTTTTAAAGGTTTTGATTTGTCGAAGACGCACCCTTATATGGTTTACCTTTGTTGGTTCATGTAACACTATGTTCACGGGTGCGGCTTGTTGCACACCATCAATTATTCACATTCACTACAAAAATACCTCTCATATGTGGCGCATTTTTGAATGGCACAAGACAAAAGGCCTCTATAAAGTTTTTTACCCGACAGATGTGCATTCGCAGACCAATTTTAGGGGGGAGGACACGAATCCGCTGTGGCAGGGGCGGAGCTAGAAAAAATGTAACCATGATACACAACTATGATGGCCCGGGCAACAATATATGTCACGAAAATGGTTGTTATAAACACCCTATTAATAGTAAAGTGTTTACAAATTCTTCTTAGCATAGATAATTCGATAAATGGAATACCAATGTACAGGTATATCATCACACCTTATCCACCTTTTGCATATTGTTGATTGATGGGTACAATGCGTGTAATAAGTATGGGAATGCGTTTGTGAATATTTTGGTATTCGGATTTGTGTAATATGTATAGTATATTAAATATCCTGATAGAGATTTCTAGAGTGATTGTCTATTTTATTTGTAAGTAAATTGTAGAATCAATTACAACTTCATTGAGTATATTCTAGAATATTATCAGGTGTTAATGAGGGGTTTGCTCGAATTATTAGCATTGCCCGTTTCAGAGTCCCACTAGTGCAGAACGCCCCATTGGTCCCGGTTGGTAAGGGGCATTAGTCCCGGTTACCCAACCAGGACGGGGCAATCGGGACTAAAGCCCCAACCTTTAGTCCCGGTTGCCTCACCAACCGGGACAAATGGGGGTACACGTGGCCGCGACAAATGGGGAAGTGGAGCAACCGTCCCGGTTCATAACAAGAACCGGGACAAATAACCTTCTGCCGCGGCAGAGATTTGGCATATTTCTCTGCCGCGGCAGAGAATTCATTTTGGCAACTTTTGTTGCCGCGGCAGTATTTTGGCCACTTTTTGTGCCGCGACAGAGAATTCATTTAGGTTGTTTTATTATTTATTTAGTGTTTTGCACTCATTAATGAAGGAACCATTATATTACACAAGATCATCATGACAATATTACATTCGATACACGGATCGAGTTCATGCACTACATACAAAAGTTGCTCTTTTTACAATCCCTATTGTCTATACACAGCCGAATAGTATTTCCCTTTTGGGTTTAGGACTTCTGCATCCAAGAATCCCGCCAATTCCTCCTGAATTGCTCGTACGCGATCCTTTGGCAGAAGACCGTCCCGTAGACGTTCGATCTGATTTAAAAAAGGAGTCAGCCTATATGAATGAAACTAAACACAATTTGATTGTAATTAAAAATTATAGAAATTGTTTACGTACGTGGAGTTGCTCTAAATTTCTGCCCTTCTCATCGCACGTCTGCCGGATGAACTCGCAAACATAGTATCCACATAGATTGTTACCTGGTCTCTGCGTCAGGCACTTTACGAGAACATAGTTCAATCAAAATAATAATCAAGCATGATAATAATTGTATCAAAACTAGAATCAAAGAGATACGCGGATATAGCTAGTGGTGCTTACATCTAGTGCTTGAAATGTAAGCTCCGCTTTTCAAATACCCCTAGCCTTGTTGGTGAACTGTTTCCAAGCGCTGCTCGGCAAAGAAAACGAATAAAATAAGTTATTAATTACTTGATATCATAAAATTTACGAACGTTGTCGATATAGTGTCGTAATGATTAGAATTACCGCTGGAGAAGCATCTGCATGTCCTTCCACTACTCAAAGGGTTTATGTTTCGAGTCCATGACTAGTACACGCCCTTTGTCAAGTTGAATGATTAACAGAATATAGTGAAAGCTGCGAATGCATAACTAATCAATTATACACTTAACATCGAGTAAGCGAAATAGAAAGTGTATACAAGACAATAACATTCACTCGAAGTTGTAAGGAAAAAGTATTTCCCTTCTGGTTTCTTGAAATCTTAACGCGTGTACTATATTATCCTCCATATCCTGGAGGCTTGTTTTGAGATTAGTTTCATGAACCCAATATGGGTCAATGAAGCCAATGCCATAGATTTGTCCTCTGCTGCATTCGAGAATCTTCATTCTGCATATTACAGTATGATTATATACATGCAATAAACAAGGTGAGATAGCTGGAGACTAAATTAATTACAGAATTAGTACTTACAGACAATAGGCACTGATGATCGATTTGTCCAAGGCGTCTTGATTGAATAATTGAAATAGTTCATCAACTTCAATGGATACCATGTCATCCTTTTCTTTCCCATGATGCTTTTTTGTAACCCTCAGCACTATCCAGTTAGCCTCGGCCTTTGTGGCATGCATGTACCAGTTATGCAATCTTCGCATTTTTGTTGGAAGATTATTTACCTCCTCAGGTTTGACGAGAGGTTTGACGTACTGGTATTTGTATGCCACTTCACTCACGGGGAAGTACTCTAACTGGGATAAGTACTGGGCAATACTCATACCTTGAGCAGCGGCTTCAGATTGTGCAACTACCTCACGGATCATACCGCTTCGCCCCATATTTGCTCGAACCCACATTGGTTTGGGAAATCACCTTGAGAGGGGCGCAAGATTGTTTTGCTTGTTCTCCGAGCTGGGCAACAGATTTCTCGCTTGCATCAATACTGCTCTTCGAGGCTTGTTGTGCCGCATGTGACTTGAGAATAGAACGCTCATAGTCTGATGACAGCTTTGGCTCGGGTTGATGAAGAGTCTTTAGCATTTTCAACACTCTGGCTTTTTCTTCTTTGGTGCTGGGGAACTCTGGCTCTTTCGGCCGCCTCAGCTTAGCAAAAAACGCTATCGTTTCCGCATCAACGATCGCCGCAGTCTCCTCTTCAGTACAGTCATAAGCTCTCTTGGGAGGAACCTTTGGTACTTTTGGAAGAGACTCTTGTTTATGTTTCGGTGATCGCTTACCATGACACAGAGTAGCGGTACGCTTACGCTTTTTATCCTAAGGCGCCGGCGATGGCTCCCGCGGCGATGGCTGCGCCGGAGATTGGTGAGGCGACGGAGCCGGGTGAGGCGACGAAGACGGCAGCAATGGCGACCTCGCTGGAGACGGGTGAGGCGGCGGCAAAGATGGCCTTGGCGTGTGATTTCGAAGCACGATAGAATCCTTTGGCCATAGAATGGTGACGTTTGTTGCGTCTCCCAGTATAGTCACATCCCCTTCACATGCAGGGTAGTGAAGATCCAAAACTTCAAAGGTGGGCACGATTTCATCCACCCCGACAAAAGCGTAGCCCTCTGGAACCGGACGATAGTGGTAAGTTGGTGTGGGTCCAATTGGTAAGGCATAGCCGACCGCCACCTTCATTGATATGTTCACAACTTTGACATGTAGCTCGCAGTGTGTCATCTCTGTGATATCATCCACTGGGTAGCCAACAGGAGCCATCGTCGGTGCACCATCGTCATCGCCATTGTCATCACCCGGGACCTCGGTGGAAGCCACACTGCTTTTTTGATTATTCGATAGGCCGGTAGCATCGAATGCAGTGTGCTGCTGAGATGGGCCGGTAGTACTTTGCTCTTTAAGTGCGTTAATTTCATATTATTGTTGCTTTATTCGTTCTTCAATTATACGCATTCGCTCTTTCTGAATATCTGTTTCAACTTCCGCCCTATCCTTTCTCCTCTGACGGCTTCTATCAGGATATTTCTTCCTCTCTTCGGGAAACCCAGTCCTCCATGGTTTGGAGCCGCTTGTGCCTCGTGTTCGTCCATCATGTTCCTTACTTCCAAGGGCGAGTGTGAGCTCATCATTCTCTCTATCGGGAATGAAGTCCCCATCTTTAACAACATTTACTGCTTTTCTCATCTTCTCGATTGGCAAGGGGTCTTATTTATGTCGTATGTTATATATACACTTCCCTTCCGAGTCCAACGTGCCCCCATGCCCGTAAAACCAATTCCTTGCATGTTCTACCCAATCGTCTGTCTCTGGGGTGATCTTTTTAGCAAGCAGTTCATTCTCAAGTTTCTCCCACTTAGGAATGCCAGCCCTGTAGCCACCTTGCCCCATAGTATGGTGATACTTCATGTTAGCAGCATTCAGCTTATTCGTTGCAAACATTTTCTTAGATTTTTCTGATGTCTTGTATTTCACAAACTCAGCCCAGAATGGTTTTATCTTCTCAAACTGAATATTCTTGAAATCGGGAGTCTTCTCTTTCATGACATAGTCAAGGTGCAATCTTTTCTTCCAGTTGGTGAAACACTGGGCCATCTTCTTTAAAGCCCACTCCCTGACCTTAGCCTCCATGGCTCTCCCATGTTCTAAGGCGTCCTCAACTGGATCCTCCGCATTTGGATCCAGCTCTATCTTCGGTAGTTTGAAATTAACCATGAGCCTCTTCCACAGTAAATCTTTGGTGTGGTTAGGGTCAAACAAACATGTTCCCTCTTCTTCCGCATCAGCAGGCCTATTCCAATTTCGAATGGTGATTGGGATTAAGTCCCTAACGATTACTCCGCATTGTGCCACAAATTTGTTTGCGACAACTTTGGGAGCCGTCGGTTTGCCGTCTTCAGCGACATCTTCGATCCTGAACCTCTCATGGTCTTCCAACTTTTTGGTTGGGCCTCGTCTGCTTTTTTTAGTAGATTTCTTCGATCTGGAGGGCTAAAAGAAGAAAGATCGTCGTTACTATTTCTATATAGATAGCATATTATTAATTAATGAATTAATTATATTACATGCACCTCGCCGGAGCGGGGTCGTCTTCTCGATCACACAAGGCATCGCCTTCTCCCTCGCGGAAGGCATCACCTTCAACCTCAAACAAGTCGTCTCTTCCGGCAAAAACAGGATCACCCTCACCGAAGTTGTTCAGAAACGTCGATACATCTAAATTTTCTTCCCCGCGGATCACACCTTGGATCAACTCTTCCTTTTCTTCGTCTCTGTCGTGTGGGTCCATATTTTCTGCATAGGTGGGAAAACGGGTAAGTCAAAGCGGCTAAGGGAGAATGTTAGGTACGGTGTTGAGAGATATAAACCCTAATTCGGAGAAACCCTAATATATACATACACAATAATAAAAATGAATTTACAATATCAGAAACCCTAATTCGGAGAAACCATCGGGCTCGGATCCTATCACGAAGAACCAATACCGAAAATAAAGGTGGCAATCAATCAACCCTCGGGTTCGGGATGCCCTGGCGAGGACACACCAGCTAACCCTAGGTGCAACATTGATTCAACTGGGTCTATGACAACTAATATCATGGCTAAGCATCTACAATGCGATGGCTATCAAGAAATCTTCGATCTTCGATGGTGTTGACCTCGGTCTTTGATCTCGATCTCGTATTCTACCACGAAGAACCGAACGCCGGAAAGAGAGGGGAACAATCAACACAGATGCAATGATCAAACAAGGATGATGATATGACAAGTTAATTTGTATTAAAAAGTAACCCTAAGACATGCTCGGCAATTTGAACGGGGTTCCGAGGGGTGAAAACCCTAACTCGGCGAAACTCCGGAGTATATGAGAGGGGTTGATTTTGTTTTCTAATTAAACTTGTCTTGAAAGTTGTTGAACAATGCATGATTATAGGTTAAATAGTTAGATATCATTTTTCTGAATATTTTGATATATTATTTGTATTTTTCTGAGTTATAAATAATTAATTATTGAATTTACAATATTATATCAATTCCTGGATTTAATTAAACCATTTCTGAATTTAAACAAAACAAAAAACATTTTTACACCGAGGCCAGTGCTAGCCACGATGGGCAGACGGAGGGCCTGTGCCACCTCGGCCTCCACGCACGGGTGGGACTGGACCAGAGGCTTGACGGTGGACTGGACCAGCCACTTCTAACTCTGCACCGCAGAGGCACCTAGCCTCTGAGGTGGCAGTGGGACCATTAAACCTGGGCACCACGTCACCACGACGGGTGGCAGTGCTGCTCACTACGTGCGGCGGCGACGCGTCGGGAGGGTGGTGCTCCGGCGATTCCAGAGGGGTAAGGGGAGCATGGACTATTACGAGAGGTTGCGGTGGTCGAGGTGGGCTCAGTGGTGGTCACGGTTGAGGAAGGGGTGCTCCTATTCGTCCTAGATTCCTCGCCGGAGTTGCGCTTGCGGACGACGCTTGCAGACGAAGACGATGTCGAGTATCTGGGGCTCGAGCAAGCAAAACATGGCATCAATGGGGTGCGCTAGGTCCTGTATGAGACCTTGGTGGCCAAAGTAGGGCGGAGGAAGGATAGGTCTCACCGGAATTTGTCGGCAAACAGGTACAGCAGAAGGATGGCGTCGATGGCGACGATTGCAGATGCCCCTCTTCGATTCCTTTTGCAGGGAGATAGAGGGAAACAAGGCGGAGCTCGTGGCAGGGTCAGCAAGGCGGCGGAGCTCGGGCAGCCTGTCGGCGTCGTGGGACGGCGTCTCCTGTGCGCGCGTCGATGAAGCAGAGAAGTGAGATGGGGAAGAAGAAGAGGAGGCGAGCCAGTTATAAACGAAGGGCCTTTTGTCCCGGTTGGTGGCTCCAACCGGGACTAAAGGTTCATATGTCCCGGTTGGAGCCACCAACCGGGACGTATACTCCAATTTTTTCAGCAGAACAAGGGGCACGCGCAGGGGGTCTTTAGTCCCAGTTGGTGGCTCCAACCGGGACATATGGCCCTGTTTTCAAATTTTTTCAGGAATTTTCTCTCTGTTCCCGCCTTATTTTTTATTTTGGGGTTTAAATTTGTAATGTTTTTTAAATGATAATTACTTTGGAATTTAGAAAAACTTTAAACATAAAAAGTGTTTGAATTTGAATAACTAATTCAAAATCATTTACTGTTTTTAAAAATAATTAATGTAACCATTTAAACTATGAACCATTTAAAATTAAAAATGAATTAACTTAGATTTTTTGAATATTAATTTGGAATTCAGAAAAACTTTGAACATAAAAAGTGTTTGAATTTGAATACTATTTTTAAAAAATAATTAATGTAAATATGAACCATTTAAAATTAAAAATGAATTAACTTATATTTTTTGAATATTAATTTGGAATTTAGAAAAATTTAAACATAAAAAGTGTTTGAATTTGAATAACTAATTCAAAACCATTTTCTGTTTTTAAAAATAATTAATGTAACCATTTAAACTATGAACCATTTAAAATTAATAATGAATTAACTTATATTTTTTGAATATTAATTTGGAATTTAGAAAAACTTTAAACATAAAAAGTGTCTGGATTTGAATAAATAATTCAAAACCATTTTCTATTTTTAAAAAATAATTGTAACCATTTAAACTATGAACCATTTAAAATTAAAAATGAATTAACTTATATTTTTTGAATATTAATTAGGAATTTAGAAAAACTTTAAACATAAAAAGTGTCTGGAGGAAACCGGGCAAAAACGCCCGACTCCGTGGAAAACGCCCAAACTAGCACAGCACGTGCGCGCGACGCTAAAAACTGGCCAATACGTTGGACAAATATGGCCAATACGTCAAAACGTGGAAACCGGGCAAAAACGCCCGACTCAACGGAGAACGTCCAAACTAGCGCAGCACTTGCGCGCGACGCTAAAAACTGGCCAATACGTTGCAGAAACATGGACCGAACGCCAAAACGTGGAAACCGGGAAAAAACGCCCGACTCCACGGAGAACGTCCAAACTAGCGCAGCACGTGCGCGCGACGCTAAAAACTGGCCAATACGTTGAAGAAACATGGACGACGCCAAGCGTGGAAACTGGCAAAAACGCCCGACTCACGGAAAGCGTCAAACTAAGCGCGAGCACGGCGCATGACGCTAAAAACTGGCCAATACGTTGAACAAACATGGACCGAGCGCCAAAACGTGAAAACCGGGCAAAAACGCCTGACTCCGTGAAAAACGTCCAAACTAGCGCAGCACGTGCGCGCTGCGCTAAAAACTGGCCAATACGTTGAACAAACATGGCCAATACGCCAAAACATAGAAACCGGGCAAAAACGCCCGATTTAAATAAATAATTCAAAATCATTTTCTATTTTTAACTAATTCAAAACCATTTTCTGTGTTTTAATTTGGATTTGAATTAACTTATATTTTTTATATATTAATGGGCGGGAAAAAAAGGACGGAAAATAATGGGCGGAAAGAAAAAAATTAGGATAGAACTGGAATTAAAGTACATAACGCAACTAACACAAAGTTACATAGAAGAACTAAAAAATAAGATACATGGCCAGATTAAGCCACAATCCGCCGAACTTGTTTTGCAATGTTGGAGTGATTCAGTCATGCTACTGCCTACACCTGTAATACTCGCCACTATAGTCGCCAGACTGCCATGGCTGCCGTCATTGCCGGGTCGTCGTAGTTGAACCTTGAAGGCTGAGTACGAGTGGGCTGGACTTGAGGGTAGCGCAGGCGGGGGCTAGAGTCGGCGGCCGTGTCGTAGGCCATGACGCTCTGAAGAGTCCGACCGCGCCTCCACAACCGACGGCCGGCCTCGTTGAAGTTCGGAGGAGGTGGGTCATCCTCCTCGTGCCTGGCGAGCGTCCTCTCACGCCGATCCACAAAGAAGGCTTCCCAAGTCGAGAAATAGTCGGGATGCCATCTGGGATTCCTCCGCTGCTCCAGCGTGAGCTCGAAGTAGTAGTGCTTCGTGATGGCCATCCGACGTGCCACACCTAGAGGGACAGGAGGAACCGGCACGCCTCGGCCAAAGCATCCAGTGACGGACAAGAGTCACGTGGCGGGTAGTTCGAGGCGCAGCGCCTCCCTGGGAGTTAGTGCTACGGTGGAAGTCATGGGAAAGAGTGATGAGGTTGCAGATATGAGTCTAGAGATGTGCAATGACAATGGAGGCCAACCCTACATATATATATAGTGAGAAATGGCAGGAAGATAACTGGAGGGAAGAACTGGCGGGAGAAATGCTGAGAAAAAATGGCGGGAAGAAAAATGGCGGGAAGAAATGGCGGGAAGAAAAATGGCTCATTTAGAACTTGCATTGGATCTCTGAAGAAACCATATATTGCGACTCGAAAAATGATTTTTTCAAAAAATCACGGGCGATAGATCATGTACCTGTAGTACAAACCGGACCCACTTCCTACCGATTCGGCAGACATTTGTCCTTTTTATCCGGGATGGACGATAAGGTTTGAGATGTCCCGGTTGGGAGATAGTCCATGTAAGGTGGTCTAGTATTTTAGGAAAATGGGACAGTAGCATTCTGAAACGGCATTTTGGTGGTTACTTCACAAAACGACCCGTTTTTTGCGCTCGGAAAATGGAAAAGGGCTTTTCCGTTCGACAAAAAGGAAAACTTCCTCCTGCAACATTGTTCTCCATACCAATGTCCACACGCATGCATAATATGTGCACAGCATCACATACTATGCCGTGATTCAGCACATGACATCGGTCATTTGGATCGAAAGCCATGAAACCTCGAACATGATAGGTCATTTTATGAAGGTTTTTTCAAGACATGATCAATATACCAAGTCTGGTATTTTTCCTTTCAACTATGTCACATAATATGACACCACGCGAAGGATTTTCATTGTTCGGATTTTCAATATACTAAAGGTTCATCTTTAGTCCCGGTTGGAGGGATTTCGGAATTTGGGCCAGCAAAGACTAATGATAGGGGTGAGTGTCAACATTATGTCGTGCGGCGTGTACCTTGTCCCGGATGGTGTCACCAACCGGAACTAAAGATGAACCTTTAGTCCCGGTTGGAGACACCAACCGGGACAAAACACGAGTCAGCACTAATAATAGGGGTGAGTGTCGACATTATTTCGTAAGTGTCGACACTATGCCGAGCTGTTTGTACTATAAATAGGCATCCTTGTGAGTCCAGTCCTCCAGCCAGTTTGAGGCATCTCCAAGATGGTTTTAGAGAGCAGGGACACCACTACGGCCAGTTTCAGGGAGATGCCGACGGAGCCCAGTCCTCCGGCATCTATGAGAAACTAGTCATAGAGGCACTCCCTAATATGTGAAATTAGTTAGCTCCCAGGCGTATCGATCTAGTTAGAGAAGTTACAAGCTGCAAGATAGTTTTTGAGAGCAGGGACACCACTACGGCCAGTTTCAGGGAGATGCCGCCGGATCCCAATCCTCCGGCATCTCCGAGAAACTGGTCATAGAGGCACTCCCTAATATGTGAAATTAGTTAGCTCCCAGGTGTATTGATCTAGTTAGAGTTACAAGCTGCAAGATGGTTTCGAGGCGAGGGACACCACTACGACCAGCTTGGGAGATGCCACCGGATCCCGTCCTCCCAAGATCTCAAGAAACTGGTCATAGAGGCACTCCTAATATGTGACTGCAGCTTTGGAGATCAGATCTTAATGGTAATTACGAATCGGGACAACTTCTTCATAGTCCCGGTCCAGCCACAAACGGACTAACACTCAAGACATTTATTAATATTAAAAACGAGACTACAAAACCGGGACTAAAGGCCCCCTATATATAGTCCCGGTCAAGCCACAAACTTGAAGGATATCCTTCGGTGAAGCCACAAACCGCGAAAGACATGAACTAGAGTTACATAATATGAGCATGAACTTCTTGGCATATGCCCTTCCTTATGATCGCTTCAGACGTAACCATGGAGCATCTTCTTTACTTAACGGAATGCTTGGGTCAGTTTTCACTGTGAACGGCGGAATTTCATCAAACTTATTATAATCTTCTAACATGTCTGTCTTGTCCTCGATTCCCATGATGTTTCTTTTCCCTGAAAGAACTATGTGACGCTTTGGCTCATCATATGATGTATTCGTTTGCATATTTTTTCTTTTTTTCGGTCTGGAGGACATGTCCTTCACATAGAAAACCTGAGACACATCATTAGCTAGGACGAATGGTTCATCTCTATAACCAAGATTGTTGAGATCCACTATTGTTATTCCGTACAAACTGGTCTATCTTTACCCCTTCCCCATTCAGGTCGACCCATTTGCAGTGAAACAAAGGGACCTTAAAAGAGACTCCATAGTCTAGTTCCCATATCTCCTCTATGTAACCATAATATGTGTCCTTTTGTCCATTCTCGTATATTGCATCAAAGCGGACACCACTATTTTGGTTGGTGCTCTTTTTATCTTGGGCGATCGTGTAGAATATATTCCCATTTATTTCATACCCTTGGAAATTCAATATAGAAGATGGTGACGCGGCCAACAAGTATAGCTGATCTCCAACAGTGGTGTCATTCAAGAGATGTGTCCACATCCAACCACCGAAAGACTTCATGTGTTTATCTGTAATCCATGATTCAGGCTTCCCCGGGTTTTTGGAGCGTACAATATTCTTGTGTTCCTCGATATACGGAGCTGCCAAGGTGGAATTATATAGAACTGTGTAGTGTGCTTTAGTGAAAAAATCCCAGTCCCTACATATCATTGCTTTCTTTCCCAGCGTGCCTTTTCCACTTAGTCTTCCCTCATGCCGCGAGTCAGAAACACCAATCGGTTAAAGTCAGGAATAAAGTCAACACAAAACTCAATGACCTCCTCTGTTCCATATCCCTTGGAGATGCTTCCTTCTGGTCTAGCACGGTTGTGAACATATTTCTTTAAGACTCCCATGAACCTCTCAAAGAGGAACATATTGTGCAGAAATACCGGACCGAGAATGGCAATCTCTTCCACTAGGTGAACCAGGAGATGCGTCATAATATTGAAGAAGGATGGTGGGAACACCAATTCAAAACTAACAAGACATTGTACCACATCCTTCTGTAACCTTGGCAGAATATCTGGATTGATTACCTTCTGAGATATTGCATTGAGGAATGCACACAGCTTCACAATGGGTACTCAAACATTTTCCGGTAGAAGCCCCCTCAATGCAATCAGAAGCAACTGCGTCATAGTCAAGTGACAGTCATGAGACTTTAGGTTTTGGAACTTTTTCTCTGCCATATTTATTATCCCCTTTATATTAGATGAGAAGCCCGACGTCACCTTGATACTGTAAAGGACTTCAAAAAAGATTTCCTTCTCTGCTTTGGTAAGAGCATAGCTGGCACGACTTAAGTGACGCCCTTTATCCGTCTTGTTCTGTGTATGCATGTTCTTTGGGTCTTTCATAATTTGTTGGTCCTCCCATGCTTCTGGTGTATCTTTTGTCTTCCCATACACGCCTAGGAATCCTAGCAGGTTCACGCATAGATTCTTCATCACGTGCATCACGTCGATTGAAGAGCGGACACGCAGGACTTTCCAATATGGCAGCTCCCAAAATATAGATTTCTTCTTCCACATGGGTGCGTGTCCTGTAGCGACGTCGTTCGGAACTGATTGACCGTCGGGACCCTTTCCAAAGATTACTTCTATGTCCTTGACCATACCAAATACATCATCACCAGCAGGGAGTTCAGGCTTCTTCCGGTGATCTGCCTCACCTTTGAAATGCTTGCCTTTCTTTCTTACGGGATGATTGGTCGGAAGAAATCGTTGATTCGCCAGGTACACAACCTTCTTGCATTTATGCAAATATGTACCTTCAGTCTTATCTAAACAGTGTGTGCATGCCTTATATCCCTTGTTTGTACGTCTCCGAAGGTTACTAAGAGCAGGCCAATCATTGATGGCTACGAATAACAACCCTCGTAGATCAAATGGCTCCTGTTTGTTCTCATCCCACGCACGTACACCTGGTTTGCCCCACAACTTTAAGAGTTCTTCAACTAATGGCCTAAGGTACACATCAATGTCGTTGCCCGGTTGCTTCGGGCCTTGGATGAGCACTGACATCATAATGAACTTACGCTTCATGCACAACCAAGGAGGTAAGTTGTGTTGGAGATATGCCCAAGAGGCAATAATAAAGTAGGTTATTATCATATCTTCATACTTATGATAAATGTTTACATTCATGCTATAATAGTATTAACAAGGAAACCATTAATACCTGTGTGATTTGTAAACTTAATTTGAAGTCCCTAGTATAGCCTCTATACTTCACTAGCTTGTTGGTTGATTGATGATTGTGGTTTCCATATCATGAACATTGAGATGTTATCAACAACAAGATCATATCGTTAGGAGAATGATATGGTGGACATACTCCTATAGATAAGCGTAGCATAAAGATCAAGTCATTTCAATAGTTCAATTGCTATATGCTTTCTGATACATAGTAACCTAATTCCTTCGACCATGAGATCATGCATATCACCTTTACCGGATGGATGCTTTGATGTCATCAAACACCACACCGTAACAGGGTGGCTATAAAAGTGGCATTGAGTGTTCGGAAAGTATTGGTTGAAACACATGGATCAAGAGTGGGATTTGTCCATCCATATGACGGATAGATATACTCTGGGCCCTCTCGGTGGAATGTCATCCAATTAGCTTGCAAGCATGTGACTGGCTCACAAGGGATCACATATCACGGGAACGAGAAAAGAGTACTTATCAGTAACGAGGTTGAACTAGGTATGCAGAGATACCGACGATCATAACCTCGGATAAGTAAACATATCGTGAGACAAAGGGAAATTGGTATCGTATGTAAGTGGTTCATTCGATCGCAAAGTAATCGAGAAATATGTGGGAGCCATATGAATTTCCAGATTCCTCTATTGGTTATTGTTAGAAGTGTCTCGATCATGTCCGCATAATTCACGAACCGTAGGGAGACACACTTAAGGATTGACGTTGTTTGAGTAGTTATGGTATTATGAGAAAGAGACCGAATGTTGTTCGAGTCCGGATGGGATCCGGATATCACGAGGAGATCCGGAATGGTCCGGAGAATAAGATTCATATAAGGAAAGTCCCATTTCGAGTTGGGGAATGGTTCGGTGTTTTCATCAGGAACATTCTAGAAGGTCGGAATGTCCGGCACCGGGGGAAGGGTACATGAATGTGTCATTGTAAGTTGGAATGATTGCATCATGTACTAGGTGTTCTTGCTGTCCAAAATAAAGGGTTTATTTAAATCCTTAATTGAAAAGTCAAACGGCTAGTTTGATAGTCAAACGCAATTTTGGGAAGGAAGAGAGGAGGATTGGTGGAGGCCAATTGGAGGAGGGTTCCTCCTTGGCGGCGCCCCACCAAGCCGACTTGGGAGGGACTCTCCCTTGGCCGCCCTCCCACCTATATAAGGAGGGCAGGGCTCCCTCCTAGTACACACAAGTTTCCACCTCTAATCTCCGGTTTAGAGCCGTTTGGTTTAGAGCTTCTAATTGCTTTAGCCAGGTTTAGAGCCTTCTAATTGGTTTAGAGCCTTCTAATTGGTGTTTCTAATTACTAGACCAATAATAGCCTCACTCATAATCTCAACCATACTACTTGACTAAGGAAAGCCCCTGGGATTTCCCCTCTACTTAGGTACCACGTTGTCAGGAATCGCGAGGAGAGTGCTACAACCTCCGCGCCTGCTGGAACAAGGGAGAGGAAGGTCTTCGCCGAAAGTCCGAACGTGTGACCGATCAAGGGAGCGCTGCTGAACGTGGCGCTGGAAGGATCGCTCACGCGATCTTGAGATCGCAAAGAGTACGACTACATCACCCACGAGAATCTGCTCTCGTTAACCGCTTTGGAATCTTCGAGGGTGAGTTCCTCTATCGACTCGTTGCTACAATCTAGTAGATAGATCTTGGCTTGTTTGTTTGTATGCGATAGAAAATTTTGTTTTCCATGCTACGAACCCCTTCAGTGGTATCAGAGCCGTGTCTATATGTAGATCTGTTGCACGAGTAGAACACAATGGTCATTGTGGGCGTTGATGCTTTTATTGTAGTTTGCTTTTTGTTTACTTTGCATCTTGCGGTTTGTGGGGATGAAGGGGCGCGGGATAACCTTACATGACATCGTTCATGAGACTTGCTCCACGCTTGACATGCAACTCGTATTGCATAAGTGGCTTTGCGGGTGCCTGTTTCTCCTAGCATAGTAAAGATCCAATTTACAACGGGTAATCAACAATGCTAGTATCAATGTTGTGGTTCTTGTTCGTAGGTTAGAACGACACTTATGGAAAGCCCCAAACCACGTAAAATATGCAAAGAAAGTAGAAGCGTCTAACTTTGTTTTTTGGGTGTGCAATGATGTGATATGGCCATGATTGTGATTATATTTGATGTATGCAATGTTCCTTATTGTAAGTTGGCAACCGCATGAGCCATATGGTTGTCTTTAATTTCTAAGACCTCGTGTCTATTCAAAATAGTTGTAATAGTTGAAGCTGGTGGACGACAACCATGAAGAAGCGCCATTGACCTTGATGCTATGCCGGTGATGATGGAGATCATGTTCGTGCTTGAAGATGGAGATCGGAAGCACAAAGAAGAAAGGCCATATCATATCACATATTATGAATTGCATGTGATGTTAATCCTTTATGCATCTTGAATTGCTTAGTAGACGATGGTAGCATTATAAGATGATCCCTCATGCACATAAATTTCAAGTTCTAAAGTGTTCACACATAGTATGCACCGCTACAAAGCTTGTCGCTCAAGCACCACGTGATGATCGGGTGTCTTTGATTCCGGTGAATACAACGTAAGCAAGCCAGATTTGCTTATGCGGTAGCTAAGGTTTGATCTTGACGAGCCTAGCATGTCAGACATGGCCTCGTGAACACGGATTGCCGAAAGGTAGAGCATGAGTCATATAGTAGATATGATGAACATGTTGATTGTTCGCCATTAAAGCTATATCAACTCTCGTGATGATCGGTTTTGATGTGGTGGATTTGGTTCGTGTGATCACTAAAACAATGTGAGGGATATTGTTTTGAGTGGGAGTTCACCTAGATTAATTTAATTATTAATTAGAACTCTATTTATCATAAACTAAATCAAAGTGAATTTGCATACTTGTTGTAGTCATTGGCATCAGTTTACCACCTTGCGCTTAGTTTTAATTGAGATGATAGAACTATAGAATTCTGGTTAGTTACTTTACGAACTGGTATCGTATTGTTTTGAAGTGTTAATCTAAAGTTTAAAAGTCCTATTGCAAACTTTCAGTAAGTTCCGGTTACTCCATAAAGTTTAATAATTAGTATTAAAACAAGAGTGACAATTCCAAGTGTTAGTGTTTGAGTATCATGTTTGTCTCCATGATTCTTGATATTCAAAGGATTGTCTTAATATCAAGGCTATCTAGGATCTGAAAGAGTTGTTTCAGAAACCATGATGTGTGGAAGATATTGTGATATCTAAAATGAAGTTTTGGTTACAACATGATAGAGTATAATATGGCAAAAGTCATGTTCTCATATTTGATGAGAATTTGCAAAAGGTTGGAGACACTAGTTGTCCTAATCTTCCAAAAGGTTTTGGAGAGCAACATTATACTCACGATTCACCGTTATAAGCTAAAGTAGCTTGATCATGGATAAATCCATGATGAAGGTGAATATTTGATGTAGGTAAAATGTTTACTACACCAAGAGTTAACTAAAGAAAGGAATTTGAAAGAACACCAAACATTTGATAATGGTGATCTACTTCAAAGTGCAAGTCCAAAGACATTGGTATTTAACTATACACGCTTTGGACTATGTGTCATATGTATGACTCCACTATTGATGTTGATAGATTCTTTCAAATGTAAAAGGAAATACTGAAAGAGAATCTCATAAGTATATGGCAGAAAAGAAAAGACTAGAATTGTTCAGTTTAAGTATATAGATGATATACGTGTTATGGCTATATTCTTTGCTTATTAAACAATGTGGTTCTTAAGTATTTGATACTGAATTTGTTGGTGTGAATCACATACGAAACAACACAATTCATGAACTACAATGGCCTAAGTAACTAGCAAAAGAATATGTGATGATGTTCATCGAAAACAAATAAAGGGTTATTGTGTTGCTCGTTAAACATCAAAGCTTGCCTTCAGATTTGTTTTATCAGTATTATGAGAACAAAAGGGTTTATAAAATAATTGCAGTAATCCATAAAAGATGGATTATTCACAAATCTCGTTGGATAAATCACATCCATAAAACTAGTGCTAAAATTGTCGAAAGACAAATTGATTGAAAGATCACTTAGGAAGTAACATCGCTTAAATTATATTGAAAGAAAACATGAAGAAACTCCATGTGGATGGAATTTTGGAGTCTTTTTGATTTTGATCAAATGACGCTTGTGAAACTTTCCTAGAGATAATTAAAACTTCGTTCATAGGCCAAAAGGAATGAATGACTAGCTTATTGGAACTTGTGCATATTGTTGTACGAACTCCATTATGTGTAGTCAAGAGCGATGGATTTCAACTTCATATGCTTTCTCCGAAAATTTGAGTGAATATGTGAATATTTACTTAATAAGGATGAAGTGTGAAATATTTGAAAAGTTCGAAAGATTTTCAAGATGAAGTGCAAAATCATTGTAACAAGAATATAAATAGTTTATGATAAGATCATAAAGGAAGATATTTAAGTTACAAGTTTAGCATAATACCTAAGATTTAAGGAATCGGTCCGTAGATTTGCATTTCCCGAAACACCATAAGAGTATGGAGCGTTCGAGATATGTAATTGAACCTTGTTTGACATGGTAAGATCGAAGGTATAATTCATAAAACTGCTATTATATTTTAAAGATTAAAAGCTTTAGAGACTACCGTTTTCCACTAAAAGAGCTCCATCATAATCCGCTGAAATGACACCATATAAGGTTATGGTTTGGAATAAAACCCAAGTAGTCCTTTCTTAAAACATTGGTATGCTATGCATAAAGAAAGATGTGTGCAACCAAAGTCGGATAAACCTGTCTTTGTATAAATGTTAAGTATTCCTCCATAAACACCGGAGACAAAAGTGTTTGTCGCTTAGAACGTCAAGTTTCTTTGAGAAGGAATTTTTCGTGAAAAGTTAAGTGGGAGGACAATAGAACTTTGATAAGGTTAAAGAACCTTAGCTATATGTGCAAAGTTGCGCAAGACCGAAAAGTGTTCGGAGGCAGCAACAATGCTCATGGCTCACGTGCCTCAAGGGTTGTGGTCACGGAGGTCTAAGTTTCTATTGAAACAAGTAGGTCGGATGAACAATCAAATACCAAGATTTGAGGGTTGAATCATTATTTGAGAATAATGAACCTACTACATGCAAAGAAGCGATGATGGGCCTCGACTAGTCAAATGGCTTGAAGCCATATAATCCGTAATAGTTCCATACACGAGAAATCAAGTTTTGAACTTGAAGGACCCTCGAAAAAGGTGTAAGACCTTGCAGTTGTGTTTGGATCTATAAATAAGTAGACATGGATGTTTCACATCTATGAAATAGTCGACATGTTGGGAAAGAGTTCACAACAATGTTCAAAGGTTGTGTATGACAAGATTTGATCTTTCATAGCGATTTTTAGTCTAGACGGATTAATGTAGCAACCACTACATAAAATTTGTTATGTGGTAGTAGAATAAACAAAACAAGTTCTTCTAATAGAATGGTTACCTAGGACGTGTGCATGACACGGTCCAAAGGGTTTTGTTAATTCAAAGGATGCTAAAAGCATATGCAAACTTCAATGGTTGAAGTAAGCATAGCGAGTTGGAATCTTCACTATGATGAAACTGTTAAAAGAGTTTAATTTCATCGGAGACAATGAAGATGCTTGCATTTGCAAGAAATTAAGTGGGAGCGCTTAAGACATGTTTCTAATACATGATGTGGAGGACATATTGTTGATTGGAAATGATGTATCTTTTATTAACACATATTAAGAATTTCATCCCGATGAAAGACTTAGGCAAAACCCAAATATTTGGCATCAATAGACGCTAATATGGTTGTGCCAGAAGTACATAGACGAGATATTGAATGAGTTCAATATAGAAACTACAAGAAAGGTTCTTGTTGCACATAAAGTATTGAAAGAGTTCAATTTTGATGATATATTCAATTGTATTGGCACTTGGTAAGTGAAACAAAGATTCAAGTATAGATTGATACTTTATGTATGAAATCACAAAGAGTATATATATCAATCATAATGTGATATGTACAAATCCATATATGTACTATGATATAAAAATTATGAGCATATACCGAATGATTCATAAGATGATCATTGACGATAGTAAGGATATTCTTATTATATTTTGGAAGAAATAAGATTATATTATTTTTAGAAGTGACAAATAGATTGTTAGTTAATTTTAAAAGTAATAAATTTATACTATTTTTTTCACAATGTACAAATTTAGTTTATCTCAATATAAACTAAGGGTGGCACAATATAATGGAAAGTGAGTTCCATAATGGATTTGGATGAGTTACAAAGTTAAGACATTGTGACAGATACTACAACAAAAGGCTAAGTATATGACTGCTATTATAGCAGCAAAGAGGGCATTTGTGTCAAGTAGTTTGTTATCAAACTAGGTGTAGTTCACAATGGATAATACTATGAAGATATATTATGCGACAATATTGTCAACATGTTTTAACCCCAAAGAACTAAAGGTCACACAAAAGACCAAATTTATACAAAGCCATCTCATTAGAGAATGAGTGATGCGAGAGACGCAAAGACATGCAATTACACACGGACTGGAAGTGTCGATCCGGAGATCATTGACCACTAGCAATCGTGTACATACAACACCGGAAAGCCATAGGTGTTGAATACACAAAGGTTTGAAACTAGATTATTGACTCTAGTGCAAGTGGGAGACTGTTGGAGATATGCCCAAGAGGCAATAATAAAGTAGGTTATTATCATATCTTCATACTTATGATAAATGTTTACATTCATGCTATAATAGTATTAACAAGGAAACCATTAATACCTGTGTGATTTGTAAACTTAATTTGAAGTCCCTAGTATAGCCTCTATACTTCACTAGCTTGTTGGTTGATTGATGATTGTGGTTTCCATATCATGAACATTGAGATGTTATCAACAACAAGATCATATCGTTAGGAGAATGATATGGTGGACATACTCCTATAGATAAGCGTAGCATAAAGATCAAGTCATTTCAATAGTTCAATTGCTATATGCTTTCTGATACATAGTAACCTAATTCCTTCGACCATGAGATCATGCATATCACCTTTACCGGATGGATGCTTTGATGTCATCAAACACCACACCGTAACAGGGTGGCTATAAAAGTGGCATTGAGTGTTCGGAAAGTATTGGTTGAAACACATGGATCAAGAGTGGGATTTGTCCATCCATATGACGGATAGATATACTCTGGGCCCTCTCGGTGGAATGTCATCCAATTAGCTTGCAAGCATGTGACTGGCTCACAAGGGATCACATATCACGGGAACGAGAAAAGAGTACTTATCAGTAACGAGGTTGAACTAGGTATGCAGAGATACCGACGATCATAACCTCGGATAAGTAACATATCGTGAGACAAAAGGGAAATTGGTATCGTATGTAAGTGGTTCATTCGATCGCAAAGTAATCGTAGAAATATGTGGGAGCCATATGAATTTCCAGATTCCTCTATTGGTTATTGTTCGGAGAAGTGTCTCGATCATGTCCGCATAATTCACGAACCGTAGGGAGACACACTTAAGGATTCGACGTTGTTTGAGTAGTTATGGTATTATGATAAAGAGACCGAATGTTGTTCGGAGTCTCGGATGGGATCCGGGATATCACGAGGAGATCCGGAATGGTCCGGAGAATAAGATTCATATAAGGAAAGTCCCATTTCGGAGTTGGGGAATGGTTCCGGTGTTTTCATCGGGAACATTCTAGAAGGTCCCGGAATGTCCGGCACTCCGGGGGGGGGGGAAGGGTACATGAATGTGTCATTGTAAGTTGGAATTATTGCATCATGTACTAGGTGTTCTTGCTGTCCAAAATAAAGGGTTTATTTAAATCCTTAATTGAAAAGTCAAACGGCTAGTTTGAAAGTCAAACGGCAATTTTGGGAAGTGGGAAGAGAGGAGGATTGGTGGAGGCCGAATTGGAGGAGGGTTCCTCCCTTGGGCGCCCACCAAGCCGACTTGGGAGGACTCCTCCCCTTGGCCGGCCCTCCCACCTATATAAGGAGGGGCAGGGCTCCCCTCCTAGTACACACAAGTTTCCACCTCTAATCTCCGGTTTAGAGCCGTTTTGGTTTAGAGCTTCTAATTTCTTTAGCCAGCGGTTTAGAGCCTTCTAATTGGTTTAGAGCCTTCTAATTGGTGTGTCTAATTACTAGACCACTAATAGCCTCTCTCATAAGCTCCACCATACTCGCACCGGCTTAAGGCGCCCTCAAGGATTTCCTCTACTTCCGTACCACGCCAGTTGCCGGAATCGCGAGGAGAGTGCTACAACCTCCGTCTTGGAACAAGGGAGAGGAAGGTCTTCGCCGAGTACTAACGTGTGACCGATCATGGAGCGCTGCTGGAACGTGGCGCTGGAAGGATCGTCTACGCGATCTTGAGATCGCAAAGAGTACGACTACATCACCCACGAGAATCTGCTCTCGTTAACCGCTTTGGAATCTTCGAGGGTGAGTTCCTCTATCGACTCGTTGCTACAATCTAGTAGATAGATCTTGGCTTGTTTGTTTGTATGCGATAGAAAATTTTGTTTTCCATGCTATGAACCCCTTCAAGTTGTAGATACATAGAGTCATGGGCCAGGTGCCGTGACTGCAGCTCTGCTCCCCAAAAGGATTCGTGACATCCATACTTAGACCAAACCATAAGTTCCTTGCGTCACCTGCAAAGTCTGGAAAGTCTCTCTTGTTTTTTCTCCACTGTGACCCATCAGCAGGGTGTCTCAACTTCCCGTCTTTCTTACAGTCTTCTTTGTGCCATCGCAACAACTTGGCATGCTCTTTGTTTCTGAACATGCGTTTCAACCTTGGTATTATAGGAGCATACCACATAACCTTAGCAGGAACCCTCTTCCGAAGGGGCTCTCCCTCAACATCACCAGGGTAATCTAGTCTGATTTTATACCGCAATGCATTGCATACCGAGCATTTATCTAAATTCTCATACTCCTTACCGCGGTAGAGGATGCAGTCATTAATGCATGCATGTATCTTTTGCACATCTAATCCTAGAGGACAAAGAGTCTTCTTTGCTTCATAGGTACTCTCGGGAAGTTCGTTATGTTTTGGAAACTTCGACTTCATTATTTTCAGCATCTTTTCAAATGAGGAGTCAATTAGACCACACTCTGCCTTCCATCGCAACAATTCCAGTGTGGTACCGAGCTTTGTGCTGCCATCTTCACAATTTGGGTACAACAATTTCTTGTGATCTTCTAACATGCCCTCTAACTTCAACTTCTCATTTTCTGTTTCACAGTCTCGCTTTGCATCAGAAATGACCCTACCAAGTTCATCAGCCGGCTCATCTGATCCCGTTCTTCACCTCCTTCCTCTCCATTGTCTTCCATTGCAGTATCACTGTATTCAGGAAACATATGATGATAGTTGTTATCATCATCTTCTTCCTCACCATCTTCCATCATAACCCCTCTTTCCCCGTGCTTGGTCCAGCAATTATAGTTGGGCATGAAACCTTTCATAATCAGGTGGCCGCGAATGATTTTCGAGGAAGATTACTCCTTGTTTTTCTAACATTGAACAAATGGACAACGTATAAAACCATTCTCTTTATTTGTCGTAGCCACATCGATAAATTTATCGACGCCTTTCATATACCCGGCTACGCACCGGTCAACGTACATCCATTCCCGACCGTTCATCTGCATCATATAAGTAAGTTTATCAAAAAGCAGGACATCATAAATAGTGAAATGACCAATTCACATTGACACATGCATTGTATCAATGACAGAGAAAAGATAAGATTGCTAACCTCGATTGAGGAAAATAAAGAGGAGAAATCTCAAGTGCGTCTCGGACACCTTCTATATTTTTGTTCTTTGAGAAATTGAATGGGATCATTCACTCAAACATTTCATGAAACACCTTGAATGCATGCATTGTAGGGTTTCGTAGCATGGAAAACAAAATTTTCTATCGCATACAAACAAACAAGCCAAGATCTATCTACTAGATTGTAGCAACGAGTCGATGGAATAACTCACCCTCGAAGATTCCAAAGTGTTTAACGAGAGCGGATTCTCGTGGGTGATGTAGTCGTACTCTTCCCGATCTCAAGATCGTGTAGACGATCCTTAAGGGCATTCCCAAGTTCGGCGGCAGCTCCCAATGATCGGTCACACGTTCGGTACTCGATGAAGACCTTCCTCTCCCTTGTTCCAGCAGGCAGCGAAGGTTGTAGCACTCTCCTCGCGATCCCAGCAGCACAACGGCGTGGTACCGGAAGTAGAGGGGAGATCTCGCAGGGCTTCGCCTTAAGCGGGAGCGAGTATGGTGGAGTATGAGAGAGCTCCTCGGCGATCTAGGTTTTAGACACACCAAGGAGGAGAGGCTAGAGCCGGCGTCTAGGGTTTGGGGCACCCCAAGTCGGCGGCTAGGGCAACCCTGGGTGGCGGCAACAGCTGCAGGAGGTGGTGGCGCCAAGCTAGGGTTTGGGGCAAGGAACTTGTGTGTGCTAGGAGGGAGCCCTGCCCCTCCTTATATAGGTGGAGGGGCCGGCGGCCAAGGGGAGGGAGGGGAGTCCCTCCCCAACTCGTCTTGGGTGGTGTGCCGGCTTGGGGAGGAGGGACTCCTCCCCCAAGTCGGTTTCAACCTCCTCCTCCTCTTTCCGAAACTTGCCGTTTGACTTTCAAACTAGCCGTTTGACTTTTCAAACTAGGATTTGAATAAACCCTTTATTTCGGACAGCGAAGGCACCTAGTACATGATGCAATCATTCCAACTCACAATGACACATTCATGTACCCTTCCCCCTCCGGAGTGCCGGACATTCCGGAACCTTCTAGAACATTCCCGATGAAAACACCGGAATCATTCCCCAACTCCGAAACGGGACTTTCCTTATATGAATCTTATTCTCCGGACCATTCCGGATCTCCTCGTGATATCCCGGATCCCATCCGAGACTCCGAACAACATTCGGTCTCTTTCTCATCATACCATAACTACTCAAACAACGTCGAATCCTTAAGTGTGTCTCCCTACGGTTCGTGAATTATGCGGACATGATCGAGACACTTCTCCGAACAATAACCAATAGAGGAATCTGGAAATTCATATGGCTCCAACATATTTCTACGATTACTTTGCGATCGAATGAACCACTTACATACGATACCAATTTCCCTTTGTCTCACGATAGTTTACTTATCCGAGGTTATGATCGTCGGTATCTCTGCATACCTAGTTCAACCTCGTTCATCGATAAGTACTCTTTTCTCGTTCCGTGATATGTGATCCTCAGAGCCGGTCACATGCTTGCAAGCTAATTGGATGACATTTCACCGAGAGGGCCCAGAGTATATCTATCCGTCATATGGATGGACAAATCCCACTCTTGATCCATGTGTCTCAACCAATACTTTTCGAACACTCAATGCCACCTTTATAGCCACCCTGTTACGGTGTGGTGTTTGATGTCATCAAAGCATCCATCCGGTAAAGGTGATAGGCATGATCTCATGGTCGAAGGAATTAGGTTACTATGTATCAGAAAGCATATAGCAATTGAACTATTAAAATGACTTGATCTTTATGCTACGCTTATCTATAGGAGTATGTCCACCATATCATTCTCCTAACGATATGATCTTGTTGTTAATAACATCTCAATGTTCATGATATGGAAACCACAATCATTTATTAACCAACAAGCTAGTGATGTATAGAGGCTATACTAGGGACTTCAATTTAAGTTTACAAATCACACAAGTATTAATGTTTCCTTGTTAATACTATTATAGCATGAATGTAAACATTTATCATAAACATAAAGATATAATAATAACTACATTTATTATTGCCTCTAGGGCATATCTCCAACATGCATAGGGGGAAAAACTAGCACACCCCTCACACCTTCCACAAAGAAAAAACAGAGTGAAGGCAGAGGGCTGGGGCGTTGCATTTATAGAGGGCGAGAGCATACGTCCCGGTTTGTAGCCCAACCTTTAGTCCCGGTTTGTAATCCCGGTTTGTGTTACAAACCGGGACGTATACCCCTTACCAACCGGGATGCATGCCTCTGGGCCCCGTGCCCGCTCAAACCGGGACGCGTGCCAGCATTAGTCCCGGTTCGTGACGCAACCGGGACTAATGCTCTGAGGGGGCGCGAACGGATGGCCTGTTTTCTACTAGTGTCCCATCGATATGTCTTTCATGTAATCATGTTCTATGGTTCAACAATAATCTACGGTCATCACATGCATACATTTGTACCTTGTCTAGAAAAATCCTATTGACACCCACTAGTAGGGGCCGTATGTACTTTTTTATAGAGGTAATAACACACATAGTCCCACAACTTACATAAGACGTGCAAATTAGTACTATAAGTTACAAAACGTGAACCTATGGTCTAACAACTTGTATTGAAGGAGCAATTTGGTCCAAAACCATTCTATAGCTGACATGTGGCAGGGTAGTATTGCCAAACAACCCCTGTATAAATTTCTAACGTACGTGTGACCTTGCTCGATGCTTGCAGGCTGGTCTAACATGTAAGTTGATGAAGAAAGGGTCAAAATGATAGTCTAATGCAGCATTCGATCTTGCGACCTACATTCTGCACGAAGGATTTGCCACTACAACGCCCGTGGCTATTGGTATTTTTTCTAACGTTACTCTTTATTAAATTGAGGGAGTGGGCAGTGGGCAGCATCGATCAATAGGGAGAAAAATCTTGTTGTCTCAAATTTTCCATCGGTCAGGTCAGGAACGGATCGCAGATCTTGGACGACTTCGGGACCAGCTGCATGCCGATCAAGCGGATCGTCGGAACCTGCACATCGACACGCCGGGACCTGGACTGCTGGATGTCCGTTCGACTTTAGCCGGGACGCCACACATCAACCAAATTGCCCTTCGCCAGGCTCCGACCATCGGGAGCCCACAACCACGAGGTGTCGAGGCCACGACAAAGACATCGACATCCATCATTTGCACGTTGATTGCATAGTAGTCATCTACAGAGTATAATATAGCCGATTTCTTATTCAAGTTCTAAATTTAAATATATTATCATACATCATCTAAACAAATACGGGTGCATCCATCTTGAATTCTTGACGTATAAGTTAACAATGCAAATTTTATCATTATTTATTGTCTGGTAAAATGATTTAACCGAAATGTATCAAATTTTTCTTGTGGCATACCCATCGACAAATTTGGAGGTCCGTCGGTGGGCACCGACCTAGTGGAGCACACACACCACCATCACACGCCCGGGCCTCACCGTAGGCCTCCGACGACACCACCAGCGACACTGACTACATGGCCGCCAAAGGCCTCTCACACTGTCGCACCATCTGGCACGCGGCACCCAGTTGTATGGCATGAAGATGTTCGTCAACGGCATTCATTTTTTAGCAAACTAAAACAGCTTACTAAAAGGCTTATATTTGTGAAACAGTGATAGTAGCATATACTATAAAAATCCTACGTCCAAATTATTGATAAGCAGCGTGTGGTTTAGTGACATTCTAGTCTGGGCACCAGCTTAAGGCCCATGGTTCGAATCACCTACCAGCAAGTTCATTTTAATTATTTCTTCAAACCCTGACATGTGGGACCTCGTCTAAGGAAATTATCATAGTAACGTATGCCAAAAGAGAACTATACATGGGGTTTTGAATACTCGTCTAAGGAAATTATCATACACTGCCACGTGTCAGCTGCAAAATGATTTGGGACTTATTTGCTCACTCAATACAAGTTGTTGTATGATGGATTAACGGTTTACAACTTATGGGACTATTTTGCACGTTGAAGACAAGTTGTGGAACTAAAAGCGTAATTAGCTCTTTTTTATAAGTATAAAAGAGTTCTAACTAGGAGAAGAATGAAGGATTGAGTTGCGGAAAACTGGAAACAATGCTGAAATTATATTTGTGATTGGTTTAATGTAGAGTTGTGAGAAGTGTAAAACACAGCAAAGTGTGACAAAATACAAAGACGAAGCAAGGGCAGCACCACGACAGGTTTGTCAAAGAGCTTGTACTCCCAACCGTTGATTTACTAGCATCATGTTTGTTTTGAGTGTGTTTTGAATACTCGTTTTGGCCCCCCCCCCCCCCCCCCCCCCTGTGTTTTAGATATCTCTTATGTTTCCCTATAAATGAATAAGAGTAGATTGAAAAAGAAATGTTAATTATCTATGGCTTTAAACACTAGCCAAACTGGAGTACTCCTACTTATCTGTGGTGCATTCATGACTAGCCAATCTTTAGCAACGAGCATTTAAAACTCCCTAATCTTTAGCTACACATTTAAAGCTACAGTATTGTCTTACTTGGCAGGGATAGCAATACGACAAGCTAGATAACCCACGACTGTCATTATTAATGATAAATAAATACAAAATTAATTACAACTGTGCTATATATATGAACGTGAGCAAGTGAAAGATAGAGATCATAACCCATTGAATTGCTCACACAAGTGAAGGATAGAGATCAAAACCCATTGAATTTCTCACACAATGGCGAAGCAGGTCAAGTACAATGGCCAAGGTCTCCTCCTACTTTCCTTGGTTCTTTTGAGTTGCTTGGAAATTTCTTCACTCGTACGAGGTAATTCTTTCATCAAATTACAATGTTCATCTTAAGTTCAAACTTGTTTCGTCAGCATTGAGTATGCTCTCTTCAGAAAATCCAGGAGTAGTTTTCCACTTAGAGATTAATTGCACGTTCATATATATACAAATATATGGAAATACGTTCATGTTCAGGTAGCTTATAATTATTTGATTTTCTCTTTAGGACGGAGCATTGACAACATCGGCAATATGGAGAGCAACACAACAGCTGTTCAACCTAATGATTATGATACTGGTTGTAAGAAAAAGAAGTATACATGGCCACAACCGGCGACATGGTGTTGCCAGTACTTCAACTATTCCGGTCCATGCTACGAAGACCAAACACAATGCGAAGTCAACTGCCCATGAATAAAAAATATGGTGTAGTCGGCACATGATGACATGTAATAAATTTTCCAATCAATTTGTATTCAACCGATTGCATCAGAGCGAATAAAGATTAAATTTGAGAATCATAATGGTGCTTGTAGTTATCTGTATCATCATTGTTCTTTGAGGAAATACTTTTTGTATTCAAATAAATTCTCTTTGGCCATGAACAATTCCTCAGCGTTTTGTATTCACTGTACCGCCTCGGCATCGAATACAACTGTGGCTTCAAATTTGATCTCTTTATTAATCTGGGACACTTCTTCGGTAAGGATCGCTTTGCCTCCAAGTGTGCCGATGCCTGGCTCGACTCCCCCGGGCAGCTCCTATAGCCTGTCGAGAGCAGGGGAGGCCAGCCAGAACAGGGATCCCTTTGCTTCCCTGTAGCTTCTCTTATGATTTTATTTAGACTGTTTTGGCTTGTAAATATAGTTTTTCATTTTTAATATGTAGAGAGCAGCGGAGGAGCAAAGGGACTTTTCAGCTACCATCGTGCTATAATACTATTCTAGTCGACTCCAAGAGAACCCTAGAGTGGACTGCTTCTAGTTGTGTCCCATCTTCCTTACAAGAAAGCCCTATTATCACCCCCTCTTTGGACTTTGCCCATGGCATCCAAGTTGTACAAGGTCTTCTCCTTGAGTTTTCCAGATGAAATTTTCAAGATCCTTACCAAAGTACTTGTCCTCTCCGTTTGGGATTGAGAGTGTCCTTTGTTCAATACCGATCCCCACACGTCAGTTGTATAGAGTCGGTAGCAACCGAAGTGATCCAACGGCTTTTATCTTGTTGGGTTTTGTGTGTGTTTCGATCGTGTTATTCACGTGGAGTCAGTTTGCCTTTGCATTCTCCCTCTTTTTCCTCGTTAATCTCTCGACTTCCCCCGAGAACCTGAAAGGTCGGGCCAACCTCGTGGTTAACCCACAACATATTAGCATTAGAGCCTTAAGTTTCTCACGGATTTCTCTTCAGTTTGGTCTTTCCACCATAAATTGAAAAATTCCAAAAAAAAGCCCAAATTTGGCCTCAGATCGATTTGGTGGGTTTTGAGTGGTTTTGGTCCAAGGATCTCGTGCGCCGATGGTGAACCCCACATATATCGCAACAAAACGAGGAAGTTAGTGCATTAATCTTTAATGTATCTAAAGAGTTCATATGAGAGATATTTATTCCAAGTTATCGGACATATAAGAATGTATGAACACATATTTTTACCCTTCGAGCTATTTTTGCTATTGTGATTAATATGATCTCAGGGTCAAATGACTGGATCACTATGCTATGCTAGATATCGCAATGTTGAACCATGTGACTGGATCGTATTGCAATACTAGGGTTGGGTGTTGTCCATCACTTCATAAGTGACCTCATTGTCATTTGATGTGGTAAAGTCCATGATCGGGAAACCTCGATCATCACTTTCCCAACGAACTAGTCTAAAGGATACTTTTTTGAAAAGGGGGACATGCCCCGGACTCTGCATCAATCGATGCATACGACCTTTATTTCATTATTTGAAGAAAAGTATTACACCTTATTACAATCAAGGATCACTCAAACTTTCCACAAAAATAAGCCAGCTAAACAAATCTAAAAGTCTAAAGGATATTAGAGACCTGGTTTGTTTATATATCACATTCGTATTAATATTTTCACTTAATATAGTTATAGCATGATACAGAACTATTACAAACTAATGAGATATGTCAATAAACACATCTTTATTATTGGCCTCTAGCCTCTAGGGCATATCTCCTTCATACAAGAGGTATATATAGTGGTGTAAACCTAGGTCTTCAACGATTCCTACGACGAAGGCACCCATGCCTAGTTCAACAAATCTCTCCTCCAAGCACCCATGCCTCCCGCTCGCCTTTGATGAAGTTCGCCACTGCCTCGCCTAGACGCCCTGCTTCCCCTCACCGGCCACCCGCGGAGTGTCACTCCACCACCTCGACGACTCCATCGCACACTCCCATCCATGTCGCTCTCCATGTTTGCTGCTTCCACCGCCACCTTGATACTCTGCTTGCTGCTCCGAGTTGCCCCCTTCCAGTGCTTGACCTTGCACCCTCTCCTCCTCCTCCGTTGCCGCCCCCTACCATCGTTGCACCATTGCTGGAGGAGGCGGTGGCAGCACTGCCAAGTGGCCGCCCAGGACGCTATTTCCTGGCGGGTTCATGTCACATCCCAAATTTTAGATTTGGTTCTGCATATCATTCATGTCATTGCATCATGTTCTTCCATGCAAAACCATCGATTGAAGTGACTCAACAGATCGCTATTCTCAAAATCCTATTTTACTTTACTAAAATGCTCCTGCGGGAGGTCTTACTAGGACTTGTGTTTTCTGCCCTTGTAGACTAGTGGTTTTACTCACCCCTTGACCCTAGGTTGATCCCCTTGATTTTACAAAAATTTAGGAACAAGAATCGCCCAATTCGGAGTTCGTATGAAGAAGTTACGGAGGTTTTACTAATTTGGAAAAGGAAAAAGAGATAAAAAAACACAGCCTGGCCATGGCCGTGCCAGCCACGCGCCAGCCATCGACCTTGCTGGGCCTGCCCGTCGGCCTCCTCCTGTCACCGCCATGCGGGGCTCGCCTGTCAGCCGAGTTCGTCTCTCCAACTACTAGCAGATTTTCTAGCGAGGATTCCTGTGTCGTTTCCGAACCGTTTTCAACGAAATTTTGCCTATAACGATCCCCTCGAGCCCCTCTTCCAAACCCCCTACCTAATTGCAAACGAGACATCCTAAATCTCCGGCGATTTCTCGCCGGAGTTCGAGCCGCCGCCGCCGCCATTGCTCAAGGTGAGCTCGCCGCCTCCTCTCGCAGCCCTTGCCTTGCTTTCTCCCTCTCTGACACCTGGCCACCGCTGTGACCCGCCTCTCTCTCAGCAGACCGCCGCCTCTCTCCGCCCGACGCCGACGACCGACGCCGACGCCGAGCCAGGCCACCGCCTCTCCTCCTCATGGGACCCTGGGCTGACCCGCCGCCTCTCGAAAGCCACCGAGCGCTGAGCGCCGCCTGAAGTCACCGCCGCCATGAAGCCGCCTCCCTCCGTCAAGACGATCTATGGCCAACGGCCCAGATCGGCCGTTGACCGGTCAGCCTCAGGCGCTGACTAGTCAAACGCTCAGTCAGCACCCAGTCAGCAGAGGCCAGTCAACAGTCAAAGTTGACCGGGTAATTTTTTTTAATCGATTTAATTGGCAGTTTTTCGTAGAAAATTGTAAATTGCGTAGAAATTAATCTACTGGGCCAAAAATTGCAAATAAAATATGTGTAGATTCAGTAAGTCGTGTAGAATCTTGCTATACCATTGTTTCACACTTTTGCAGCAAGATTTTGTCCAGATTAACTAAATGAGTTAATGCCCTTTTTGGAGTAATTAATTCGTAGAAAAAGATCTGTAACTCCAAAAATTGCGTATGATATGTCCCTGGATTCAGTAGAACAAGGGGAATCTCAAAGTGAATTAAAAGGGCAGGCTTACAGTAAAAACTTCTACAGAAACTGTCTAGTGGCTTTCTGCAGTGTTTTAATTATTCAGGAAGTTTTATAATTCCTTTTTGAGTAATTCCAGTTGGTACTGTTCCTAATTAGCGATGCCTATACAGTAGATTTTTCCCAAGATTTTACAAACAGTATACTACCGGTAGTGAATTATTTGTGTTCTAACTCTAGTTTTGAGCATTATATTTTGCATAATAGTTTTCCTTGCGCTAAAACTATTTTCCATGCATGCAATCAGTATCTTTATTGAATAGGATTATGTGGTGTAGATGTAGCACCAATTCACTTGTCATGCATACATTCATGTATCATCCTTGTTGCATATGCTTGTGGATTGTTTGTTTATGATTGCAATTGTATCGTGTAGATTGTGACGAGTGCAACGCTTGCTCGTGTGTGGATTGTTATTCCGACCGCTACAACCAAGGCAAGTAGATGCTATTTTGTTCATGATATTGTCCTACTATTTTTAATGCATTGTCATGTATTTTGTAGACGCATGTGTAGGATGATACTATCGCTATGCTATGTCCTATTATGTGGTAGGACTTTCCTTATAGATGAACCACCGTTGGTAGATGTGCTTAGCCAGGCTATGATGAACGAGGGCTGGGTTACATCACTGAAAGTTGTTTCTAAATGTGTTGGTTTGCGAAAACTAAGACAACTTAATCAATGAATCTCCTGGGTGTGATGAGATTGATAATTTTTGGTGGTATCATTGCGGAAAGGCACCCAGGTATCAAGAGAAAATGATTGGCTTCTTTATTTTGTAGCTTACGTGTACAACCATGTGCCAATAATGAAATGGACGGTTGGTTGGACTTAGTAGGTTGTGGTAACTCGAACCCGCGTATCCAGAGATGTAGAATTTTGGTAGGTTGGACCGGTGCGCGTCGGGATCGGGAAGCTGCTTCCCGAACAGTCTCTTCTTGGACTTCTCCCTATCATCACCCAAAATGAGAGTGGTGGTACGAGCTGGGCTGGCCAAGTCACATGGGTAAAGTGTACTAACCCCTGCAGGGTGTGAAATCTAATCGATTAGCCGTGTCCCCGGTTATGGACATCTGAGTTACTTGATATTGATTCCATGACATGTTTCTCGTTCATTCCAATTTTCATAATTGCTTAAGATTGTTGGGTTAACTTAATTGGGATCTTTTTAAAGAAAATCAAAAACTATTTATGAAAGTAGGACAAATGTATTTGCAAATGCAAGCCAGACACAGCTCCACTTGCCAAATATGCATGTAGATGTTAGTACTATTGTCTCCTTTACTAGCTCTACTTGCCATACATTCCATGTATTGACCCTTCGGGGCTGCTACGTTTCATGTTGCAGGATATTCCGATTCTGAGTAATCGATATAGGCCACGGTACTCCACTCGGCACTTGTTCACTTGTGGGCAATTTGAAGAATGGAGGATTTGCTTTATTTATGTTGCTACCTGAATAATTTGAGCTAGCCCTGAGCTAAGCTTTTATTGTAATAATGGTACTCTGGATCTTCGGTATTTATGATACACGGATATTTTGCTATGTTATTCATCTCATTCTATTGTGGGCCAATGAACCGATCCAGGGATTGGCATGTCACATAGAAGCCCGGTCTTTTCAGAACCGCGATGTTACAAGATGGTATCAGAGCCCGTGTGTCGACTGTAGGATCATGACCTAGGATTGGATTAGGAAGCCATAGAAATATTAAAGCCTATATTAACTATGTCTTTCATCTTATGCCTTTCCCTCTCGTAAATTCTTACCATATGCTATTCTCACACTTTCCTATTTTAATTGATAGATGGGAGAAGTCAGGACTGAGTATGCAACCATGGAGTCTCCAAGGCCCTTTGCAAGGCAGTTGGCATAGCTCTCGCAGTCATTGGGATTGCCACTGCCCATGTTCAAGGGAAGAAGGCTGTACACCTATGGATACGATGAGGATGCATGGGAGATCACTACCTTCATATTCAGGGATACCGCCTTACCAAACCCTGTGCATTTGATCTACACCAAGACATACTGCAACTGGGGACTTGGAATCAACTTGGTCATACATGAAGCCCTGTCTCGCCAGTGCCATCAAGTCCGACACCTACTGCCAGCAGACTCACCCTACCGTGACTATGGGAGGCGTGATGAAGATGGGCACATTGTGGTTACCCTGGGTGACAGGAACAACATGCCGCCCCGTCGGAGGCACATAGAGGACATGGAAAGAGAGAATGGAGCTCTAGCTGAGAAAGTGATGATGATAAAGAAGATTGCAGACTTTGCCAGCAATGGTATGGCAGTCCAAGGACAGGAAATTGACACCTTGCATGAACTTGTGGGAGTTATGGAGAATGCCTTGATAGCCAGAGATGCAACCATAGCTCACCTTCATGGTACTGTGCAGGAGAACACCCAGAACATACAACAGCTGCAAGGGACCGTCCAGGAAAGGGATCAAACTATTGAAGCTATGGCAGCCCAGATTGCCGCTCTCCAAGCGCAGCTGAATCGACCCTCTGATGATGACAATAGAGACGGTGACAACAATCATGATGACAGTGGGAACGATGATGATGATGAGGACGAGGATGATGATGATGGAAACGATGATGGTGGAGGAGATGAAGTTGTTGCAGTTGCAGCAGAGGGTGAAGAAGAAGAGGAGGATCCAGAAGAGGTGGAGTTTGAGATCTCAAGTGATGATTCAGGAGAAGTATACACTCCGCCGCCATGGTTGAACCGTGGACCGAAGCGCCAACGCATGAGTGCAAGGACCTACCGCAACCTCTTCAAGAAGTAGATAGAAGTCCACCGGTTAGTCCTTGTTAGGTAAAATCGTTAGGATTAGTCTCGATCGATGTGAAACTTAGTTACTGTTAGTTTAAGAGTGTTTAGTTGCTTATTTGTGTACTCCAATATCTCAGGAATTATTTGTGCGAATTTTATGAAAGAGTTATGGCAAGTTTGGTTATTATCTGTGTTATTTTCGCTGCAGTTTTCTGCTGATACAGCAGTACTATATGATTTTTCATATTTTTCTGGTAACTGGAAAAACTCTGAAAAAAATAGGGCTGGTGCGAAATTCTCTGTAATATATGTGAAAAAATCAGCATATTTTTCTGACGAGTCTAAGTCAGGTAGAAAAATTCGTGAACGCTACTGGACTGTTCTGGCAGATTGCTGTTTTTGTTGCTTAGTTGATCAACTGTTTAGATAACCATTGCCAACTCTTGTAAAACTATTTCAGTAGGTATATACTGCTAGGATAACCCCTGGAATGTTGCTGGATCATTTGTTTGTTGATGTGTTGCTTGCTTGTGATTGTCTGCCATTGCTTGTTGTTGTTTGATCATAATGCATGGATAGACTCCTATTATCGTAGTTGATTCTTTCTAAGCTTACCTGTGCTAAACCGCAGATGCCTCCCCGCCGTCAACCCACTGAGTTGGAGCAGCTCATGGCAGCTCAGGCACAGCTGACCCAAGTTATGACTCAATTCATGGAAGCTCAGAACAACAACAACAACAACAATGGAAACAACCAGCCTCAGGGAGATGCTCTCACCAGATTTCTGAGGCTAAGGCCAGCTAAGTTCTCTACTGCAACGGAGCCAATGGTTGCTCTCGACTGGTTGCGTTCAGTCAACAAGGATCTAGTAACTGTTGGATGCACTGATGCTGAGAAGGTGAGGTTTTCCGCTCACCTGCTGGAGGGACCGGTCGCTTCTTGGTGGGACACTTTTCAGATCACCCACCCGCTGAACACTGTGACTTGGGCAATGTTTGAGGAAGGTTTCAGGACCAACCACGTGTCTTCAGGAGTTCTGAGCCTGAAGAGGAAGGAGTTCCGCAACTTGCGCCAAACCAATTGCACCGTGGCCGAGTACATTGAGGAGTTCAACAACCTGTCCTGTTATGCACCTGAGGATGTTGACACTAATGCAAAAAGGAGGGAGAGATTTCTGGATGGCCTCAGTGATGAGCTTTCCGTGCAGCTAATGGTGGTTTATTGCCCCACTTTCCAGGAGCTTATGGACAAGGCCAGGATTTTAGAAGGGAAGCACAAGCAGGTGGAAAGCCGCAAGAGAAAGAGTAGCAATCACCACTCTGGTTCACATCACAAGTCTCGCACTTCATATGATGGATACTCCAAGCATGGAGGGAGTGACCATGGGAGCCATGACCGCCACCACCATGGAGGCGATGGACAACGCCATGACAACCACAAGAGCAACCACCACAGCCACAAGGGAGGACACTCTCACCACTCTGGAGGACACGGTGGACATGATCACAACCATGATCGCAGCTTTGTGAAGAAGGATCTGAGTGAGGTGACATGCTTCAAGTGTAAACAGAAGGGACACTATCCTGACAACTGTCCGGAGAGGAAGGGACTGAAGCCAACCAACAATCAGAAGGCCACAGTGAACCACATGAATGTGGAGGAGATCCCAGATGAGCCTGACCTTGTGATTGGTAAGTTTCCAATCAACACTCACCCTGCACTTATACTTTTCGATACTGGTGCATCGCATTCATTCATATCAAGGGCATTTGTGGATAAGTATAAGCTACCTACTGGGTCTATGAAAGGGTCTATTAGAGTGAGTTCGCCTGGAGGAGATATGATAGCTAGCGCGGGATGCCGCGACTTAACTGTGAGGATTGGAACACACAACTTCATTGCACATTTGGTAGTGTTGGAATCACAAGGGTTAGATGTTATTCTGGGTATGGATTGGATGTCTATGCATGGGGGACACATAGATTGTGCACAGCGAGCTGTTTCACTCAAAACCCCGGATGGTAAGAGAATTAGATTCAAGTCACCGTGCAGCCAAGGTGTAAGCTGAATTCTCTTAAGGGGTTAGCATGGATCTGTGCTGTGATTAGGGGTTACCCGGCGTGTTTCGGAAGAATGCCAGAATGCCACTGACAGGAAGTGGAGTTTCTTATCGACGATGCGGAACAGGACCTATAGCAAAGAGACCATATAAGATGGATGTGGATGAGCTGAAGGAATTGAAGAAGCGGTGAAAGAGCGGTTGGACAAGGGATTCATTCAGCCTAGTTAAGTCGTCATGGGGTGCACATTACATTTGTGGAGAAGAAAACTGACAAGAGATTAGTGGTGGACCATCGTCATTGAATGAGGTAACCATTAAAACAAATACCCCTGCCGAACATAAATGATTTGTTTGATCAACTGGAAGGAGCGAAGGTTTTCAGAAGATTGATCTGCGATCGGGCTACTTCAATTGAAGATCCGGAGGAGGACATACCAAAACCGCTTTCACTACTAGGTATGGTTTATATGAGTATCTGATTATGTCATTTGGACTAACGAATGCCCGGCATATTTCATGACCATGATGAACAAGGTATTTATGGAGTACTTGGACAAGTTCGTGGTGGTGTTTATTGATGACATCTTGATATATTCCAAGGATGATCTTGAGCATGAGAAACATCTGCGACTGATTATGGAGAAGCTGAGGGAACACAAGTTGTATGCCAAATTCAGCAAGTGTGAATTCTGGCTTAACACTGTTGGATTTCTTGGACACGTGGTGTCAGGAGAAGGAGTCGTTGTTGATCCAAGCAAAGTGACTGCAGTGACTGAGTGGGAAGCGCCCAAGAATGCAGGAGAGATACGAAGCTTTTTGGGACTTGCTGGATATTACCGGAGGTTCATTGAAAACTTCTCCAAGATTGCTAAACCGATGACTGAACTTCTGAAGAAGGAGAGGAAGTTTGAATGGACGGATGTGTGTGAAGCCAGCTTTCAGGAACTGAAGCGTCGACTAGTGACCGCGCATGTTCTGTGCTTACCAGATCTTCAGAAGGATTTCCATGTGTACTGTGATGCTTCTCGACAGGGACTTGGGAGTGTGCTGATGCAAGATGGGAGAGTGGTGTCATATGCCTCGCGGCAGCTCAAGCACCATGAGAGGAATTATCCCACACACGACTTGGAGTTAGCGTCAGTGGTTCATGCGCTCAAGGTATGGAGGCATTACTTAATAGGAAAACACTGTGATGTATACACCGACCACAAGAGCCTGAAGTACATATTCACGCAGAAGGAACTGAACATGAGGCAAAGGAGATGGTTGGAGCTTATCAAGGACTATGATATGAATCTGCAATACCACCCAGGAAAGGCCAATATAGTAGCAGATGCTCTGAGCCGTAAGGTTTATGCCAATGGATTGACAATTGGGGAATCGCCCGAGGATTTGTGCAAGCAATTCAAGGACCTTAGACTGGAGGTAGTATCTGAAGGATACTTGGCAACAATGGAAGTCCAACCAACGCTACAGGACAGAATCAGGAAGGCTCAAGTGGGAGACAAAGAGATAGATGAGGTAAAGGAAAAGATGAAGGAGGGTCGAGCAAGGGAATTCCGCGAGGATGAGCAAGGAACCTTGTGGTATGGAGATCGTTTGTGCGTCCCCAACGATCCGGAGATAAGGAAATTGATTTTGCAGGAGGCTCATGACTCGCCGTATTCCATACATCCGGGCAATACGAAGATGTATATGGACCTAAAGGACAGATTCTGGTGGAACAACATGAAAGGAGACATCGCAGAGCATATTGCCCTATGTGACGTATGTAGCCGAGTAAAGGCGGAACACCAGAAGCCAGCAGGACTGCTACAACCATTGCCCGTGCCGGATTGGAAGTGGGATAGAGTGGAAATGGATTTTATCACAGGATTGCCCAGGACTAGGTCAGGATATGACTCCATTTGGGTAGTGGTTGACCATTTGACCAAGGTAGCCCACTTTATTCCGGTGAAGACAACCTACACAAGTGCAAAGTTGGCCAAGATTTACATGGACAGGATTGTGTGCCTACATGGAGTTCCCAAGAGTATAAATGTCGATAGAGGCACCCAATTTACCTCACACTTACGGCGCCCGGTACGAGTCGCTTGGTACTAGATTGGAGTTTAGCACAGCGTTTCACCCTGGTGATGGGCGGAGAGGGTGAATCAGATCTTGGAGGACATGCTGAGAGCTTGCGCTTTGGCTCATGGTTCTAGTTGGGATGAGAATTTGCCGTATGCTGAGTTTTCCTACAACAACAGCTATCAAACCAGCATCAAGACGTCACCGTTTGATGTACTGTATGGGAAACGGTGCCGGACACCATTGCTATGGGATGGAGTAGGAGAACGTCAGTTGTTTGGACCTGATTTGATCAAGGATACTGAGGAGAAGGTCGCCTTGATTAGGGACAGGCTGAAGGTAGCACAATCAAGGCAGAAGAGCTATCTTGCGACGTAGCGCAAGGAAGTGGTGTATGAGATAGGTGATAGAGCATACCTCAGAGTGTCGCCACTTCGTGGGATCAAGAGATTTGGAATTAAGGGTAAGCTGGCACCTCGGTTTATTGGACCATATCAGGTCTTAGCACGCAAAGGAGAAGTTGCTTACCAATTGGAGTTGCCAGAGACTCTGTCCGCTGTTCACAATGTGTTCCACGTGTCCCAGCTGAAGAAGTGCCATCCAAAGATGGTCGATACACCATTGAGAGACACTGTGCCACTAGAGGAGGTTCAGCTTGAGAATGACTTGACCTATGAGGAGAAGTCGGTCAAGATTCTGGAGACAGCGGAGAGGATTACCCGTACCAAGACGATCAGGTTTTGCAAGGTACAGTGGAGCCACCACACTGAAGAGGAAGCCACTTGGGAGCGTGAGGATGACATCCGAGAGGACTACCCACACCTATTTGCTAGCCGCGCCGAATCTCGGGGACGAGATTCATCTTAAGAGGGTTAGTCTTGTCACATCCCAAATTTTAGATTTGGTTCTGCATATCATTCATGTCATTGCATCATGTTCTTCCATGCAAAACCATCGATTGAAGTGACTCAACAGATCGCTATTCTCAAAATCCTATTTTACTTTACTAAAATGCTCCTACGGGAGGTCTTACTAGGACTTGTGTTTTCCGCCCTTGTAGACTAGTGGTTTTACTCACCCCTTGACCCTAGGTTGACCCCCTTGATTTTACAAAAATTTAGGAACAAGAATCGTCCAATTCGGAGTTCGTATGAAGAAGTTACGGAGGTTTTACTAATTTGGAAAAAGAAAAAGAGAAAAAAACACAGCCTTGGCACTTGCGGCAGCGAGTATTCGCCACGCCTGTAGCCAGGCGCCTTCGCCCACGCCAGCCGCCAGCCACTGACGCGCGGGGCCCGCCCGTCGGCCTCCTCCTGTCACCGCCACGCGGGGCCCGCCTGTCAGCCGAGTTCGTCCCGAGCTCCAACTACTAGCAGATTTTCTAGCGAGGATTCCCGTGTCGTTTCCGAACCGTTTTCAACGAAATTTTTCCTATAACGATCCCCTCGAGCCCCTCTTCCAAACCTCCTACCTAATTGCAAACGAGACATCCTAAATCTCTGGTTTCTACTGGAGTTCGCGCCGCCATTGCTCAGCTCGCCGCCTCGCGAGCCTCGACGCTTCCGCCTGTAGCGCCTCGTCTCCTCGCCACCTGCCTCGCCCATGACCGCCTCTCCAGCGCAGACCGCCGCGCTCCGCCCACCGGACTGCCCGCCTCCCTTGACGCTGCCCCGCCTTGCCGCCCTCCGCCCGGCCGCCGGGCCGCCATGACTCCTCCCGCGCAGGCCAGCCTCTCTCACCACGCCTTCGATAGCGGACGAGGCAGCCATGATCGCCGCCCAATCCAGCTCGCCCGATCCCTCTACCACGGGCGATCCAGCATGATTGGCCCGGTCAGGTCAATTGCCAACGCCCTTGATCAACGCGCCGATCAGCGATGTCCTTTAATCGATTTAATTGGCAGTTTTTCGTAGAAACTTGTAAATTGCGTAGAAATTAATCTACTGGGCCAAAAATTGCAAATAAAATATGTGTAGATTCAGTAAGTCGTGTAGAATCTTGTTGTACCATTGTTTCACACTTTTGCAGCAAGATTTTGTCCAGATTAACTAAATGAATTAATGCCCTTTTTGGAGTAATTAATTCGTAGAAAAAGATCTGTAACACCAAAAATTGCATATATTATGTCCCTGGATTCAGTAGAACAAGGGGAATCTCAAAGTGAATTAAAAGGATAGGCTTACAGTAAAAACTTTTGCAGAAACTATTTAGTGGCTAACTGTAGTGTTTTAATTATTCGGAAGTTTTATAATTCCTTTTGAGTAATTCAGTTGGTACTGTTCCTAAATAGCAATGCCTATGCAGTAGAATTTTCCCAAGATTTTACAAATAGTATACTATCGATAGTGAATTACTTGGGTTCTAGCTCTACTTTTGAGCATTATATTTTGCATAATAGTTTTTCTTGCGCTAAAACTATTTTCCATGCATGCAATCAGTAGCTTTATTGAATAGGATTATGTGGTGCAGCTGTAGCACCAATTCACTTGTCATGCATACATTCATGCATTATCTTTGTTGCATGTGCTTGTGGATTGTTTGTTTATGATTGCAATTGTATCGTGTAGATTGTGACGAGTGCAACGCTTGCTCGTGTGTGGATTGTTCTTCCGACCACTACAACCAAGGCAAGTAGATGCTATTTTGTTCATGATATTGTCCTACTATTTTCTATGCATTGTCGTGTATTTTGTAGACGCATGTGTAGGATGATACTATCGCTATGCTATGTCCTATTATGTGGTAGGGCCTTCCTTGTAGATGAACCACCGTTGGTAGATGTGCTTAGCCATGCTAAGATGAATGAGGGCTGGGTTACATCACAGAAGCTTGTTTCTAAAAGTATTGGTTTGTGAAAACTAAAACAACTTAATCAATGAATCTCCTGGGTGTAATGGGATTGATAATTTTTGGTGGTATCATTGCGGAAAGGCACCCAAGCATCAAGAGAGAATGATTGGCTTCTTTATTTTGTGGCTTACGTGTACAACCATGTGCCAATAATGAAATGGGCGGTTGGTTGGACTTAGTAGGTGTATAGTAACTTCGAACCAGCGTATCGAGAGATGTAGAATTTTGGTAGGTTGGACGGTCTTGGCGTCGGGATTGAGAGCTACTTCCCGAGCAGTCTCTTCTTGGACTTCTCCTATCATCACCCAAAATGAGAGTGATGGTACAATGGGCTAGCCAAGTCACATGGGTAAAGTGTACTAACCCCTGAGGGTATGTAATCTAATCGATTAAGCCGTGTCCCGGTTATGGACAAGCTGAGTTGCTTGATATTGATTCCATGACATGTTTCTCGCTCCTCTAATTTCATAATTGCTTTAATGTTGTTGGGTTAACTTAATTGGGATCTTTTCAAATAAAATCAAAACTGTTTATGAAAGTAGGACAAGGTATTGCAAATGCAAGCGGAACAGCTCAATTGCCAAATATGCATGTAGATGTTAGCACTATTCTTGCCTCCTTTATTAGCTCTACTTGCCATACATTCCATGTATTGACCCTTGAGCTGCTACTTTTCATGTTGCGGGATATTCCGATTCTGATGTCGATATAGGCCACGGTACTCCACTCGGCACTTGTTCACTTGTGGGCAATTTGAAGAATGGAGGATTTACTTTATTTATGTTGCTACCTGAATAATTTGAGCTAGCCTTGAGCTAAGCTTTTATTGTAATAATGGTACTCTGGATCTTCGTTATTTATGATACACGGATATTTTGCTATGTTATTCATCTTATTCTATTGTGGGCCAATGAGACGATCCGAGGATTGGCATGTCACATAAACTACGGTCTTTTGAACCGTGGTGTTATTCTGAGTGTCCACTTGAGGAGGATGCGGTGGCACAAGGCTAAGTAGGCATGTACGAGTTGGCCATTGTAGTGTGTGCACTGAACCTGGCCACAACAAAATAAAACACCCAGCTCTTGGTAGAGATGAAGCAACTAAAGCACAACAAGAAATAGATGCAGCAACTATAGCACAACAAGCAGCATAGGAAGAACCACAACCAATTCAAATTGTACTACACGATGATGACCTTGAAAATCAAACACAAACTTCAAAGCGCTAGTCAAAAGAAATAGTAGTGCAAAGGTATAGTGACAACTAAACATTACATCTTTTGTTATTTACTATCACATTTCTACCTTTTGTTGTTTACTTGCACATTTCTACCGAGAAAAAGTCTTACCACAAATGGAGACAAGTGCGATAGCTAGTATTGTGGCATCTCAATGAGATATGATGAGAAACACGATGCTCAAATGCAGCTCTGGTTTCACTCAAACCATGTAAGTGCAAAGTGCACTTGTTAAACACCTTAATAGTTCTTCCAGCCCGATGGTTTTTCGATGTAATGATCTAGAATTGATCTCTAGTTACCATTCGATTACAAAATGGTACATGGATCTCTATATTGCTTGTCGATTATATTATGTTGAGCATTTCATACATTGCATTTGAAACAAGCGGCATTCATTTTCATTCAAATATTACATCGAGACCACGATCTACTTAGCATTGCTACATACACCATCACTACAATTAGACAAACAATTCTGCTAACACTTTCTTGCCAATGAAAACTAGCTCGACCATCTTCTTGATTACAACAACCATGTTCCTCTATCCAACAACTTCTTCCCCTTCTCTTTCTCCTAAATAGTATCCATTCCTAACGGAAAATCAACGCCATTTGTCTTCTCCATTTTCCTAGCAGTGGTGGTTGCAATGTTTAGGACTAACACAGGCGATAAATCGAGAGAGAAATAAGAGAATTGGAGGAAAATGAATGCTGCTAATACTAAGAACCCTAAGAATAACATCTTACCCAATGGTTTAACAAGTGTAATAAGTAGATGAAATGTGTGGCACAATTTGTCCTAAACTTAGGAAAAAACTAGATTAAAACATTGATTTTGCCAACAATTATGAAGCAATGCTGCAGCAAAACATACATTCAAGTTGAATGGGTTGTATGGTGAATATGAGGTTCACATTGACAAGATGGAGTGCTCATGTAGAGCACGGAAGCTTTCTTGAATCCCATGTAGACATGCATCTTGCGACTTTTAGGCATGAAAGGATCAATAGGAGTTAGTTGTCCACAAGTGCTACAACATAGATGCATTCAAAGTTGCATACGTGGTATAATCATGCCATCTAGTGATCCTAGAATGTGTAAGAAAATGAATCGGCCAGCAAGTAGACCACCAAAATTTGAAAGCAAGTTGGGAGGCCAAGAAAAAAGGGAAGGGAGTGTCCACTTGAGGAGGATGCGGTGGCACAAGGCTAAGTAGGCATGGCACAATTGGCCATTGTAGTGTGCAATGAACACAGCCACAACAAAGAAAACACCCAGCTCTTGGTAGAGATGAAGCAACTAAAGCACAACAAGAAATAGATGCGACTATAGCACAACAAAGCATAGGAAGAACCACAACCAATTCAAATTGTACTACTGATGATGACCTTGAAAATCAAACACAAACTTCAAAAGCGCTAGTCAAAAGAAATAGTAGTGCAAAGGTATAGTGACAACTAAACATTACATCTTTTGTTATTTACTATCACATTTCTACCTTTTGTTGTTTACTTGCACATTTCTACCAGAAAAAAGGTACTACGACAAATGGAGACAAGTCTGACAGCTAGTATTGTGGCATCTCAATGAGATATGATGCGAAACACGATGCTCAAATGCAGCTCTGGTTTCACTCAAACCATGTAAGTGCAAGAGTGCACTTATTAAACACCAATAGTTCTTCCGGTAGTTTTTTCGATGTAATGATCTAGAATTGATCTCCAGTTACCATTCAGTACAAAATAGTACATGGATCTCTATATTGCTTGTCAGTATATTATGTTGAGCATTTCATACATTGCATTTGAAACAACTGGCATTCATTTTCATTCAAATATTACATCAGACACAATCTACTTAGCAACTGCTACATACACCATCACTATAATTAGACAAACAATTGTTGCTAACACTTTCTTGGCAATGACAACTAGCTCAACCATCTTCTTCAGTACAACAACCATGTTCCTCTGTCCAACAACTTCTTCCCCCTTCTCTGTTTCTCCTAAATAGTATCCATTCCTAACCAGAAAATCAACATAGCTGGTGGTTGCAATGGTTAGGACTAACCTGAGACATAAATCGGAGAGAGAAATAAGAGAATTGGAGGAAAATGAATCTGCTAATACTAAGAACCCTTAGAATAACATCTTACCCAATGGTTGAGCATTTGTAGAAGACACGCCTAGGATTGGAGCTCGACTGAGATACAAGACGAATGTTTCTACGAACTCGACAACACGGACATGGCACCGGTGATGGCGTTCCAGGATAGCGGCGGGAGAGAAGCTACTGCGACTTATTGCAACAGGAATGGAGAAGATGCCTTCCTCCTCGGTCGAATCCACTTAGATGAGCTCGTTGTGGCACTCATGGCGACGGAGCTGGAGAGCTGGCAGAGGTATAGAGAAGGTCCGGAGGCTAGGGATTGAGAAACCGACTACTTATAGGGGTTCATTTGCAAAATTCCCATCAGCCAACCGCGGAAAATCTCGCTAACGACCAGCTGCGGCATGGCACCAGTCATCTGGATCAGAGCCGTTTAAAACTGCACGTGCGTCACTATGAAACATTTAGTACCTAGATGTTCCATTTCAAAGATTATGAACCAAATCTAATCATAAGTCGCAAATATTTCGGACCGCTGGGTGCAGTTTTCTCTTTTACTGAATGTGTGCACGGGTCCTGGGCCTTTACCTATTCCCGTTATCTTCGGCTCTCCCCAAAAGGGCAGTCGGTGTCTCGGTCTCATCTGGTGGCCGCCGGCGTCGTGCTTTCCACAAAGGTAGCCCCCCGCGCCCCCGCGACAGCGGCTCTGTACGCCTCTAGCACACGGTTCAAATCCGTGCGCGAAGTTTTTGCTCTGATATTGATACCTATCTGAATCTCTCATGTCCTCCCTCGTATATTCCGAAGTCTGAACTGTACAAATTCTCTGAAAAATGTGCTTTTATTTTCATCGTTATGTATGTATCCACGGAGATCAGAGAGAACAGCTAAAAAAAGAGAGATCAGAGAGAAGCTACTGTATATCTTATTATTCCTAAAACTCAACTATGCATGACAGAACAGAATACAAAAAAAATTCAGAAACGCTGTTGAAGTTTGCAGACGCACTGCAAATTACACTAGTCACACTTTCTTTGTCCCCTTTACTCCGAGAGTCACTCACACCACCACCTGGAGATTTATCAGAACCATCCTCTGTCAGATGCCAGGAAATTTGGTTTCTTGAGTTTTTACATGGCAATTTCGCCAGTTAGTTTCACTAGATCAGTCTGAGCTGCGGCGGCCCTCTGCCGCCGCCGCCGCTGCCATGATACGGGGCGCAGAGGAGCTCCATCTGCGGCGGCGGCTGCGGCATCATCGCCGGGGGAGGACGGGGCGCCAGTATTGGTCGCAGCGAGGAGGATGCCATGTCCTGGAGCCGGCTGTTCTGCCATGACACCGGCGGGCCACCTTCTGATGGCCTTGGCTGGTGGTACTGGGAGAAATGGAACTGCCACATCTGCTGCTGCTGCTGCGGAGTCGGCACGAACTGCTGGTGCTTCATGGCGGCGGAGCTCGCCGGTGGGCCAGGGTGGGGCCCGTAGCCCGGGTTGCACATGTACTGCTGCATCTGCTGCTCGACAGCAAACAAAATTCAGTAAGACTGTTTGAATTTCATCAATTGGATGAGTGTGCAAAGAGGGGGAACCTGCTGAACTGTCATTGTAGGCGCTAAATTCCCTCTGCTACAAGGGAGATGGTGCGGATACGGGTACGGCGCCTGGCCGCGGTGGGCGACCATCTGGGGATGTAAATACTGAACATATTGTGCCCCTGAGAACCCAGCCGATGTCGGCAAGTTCAGAATATGACTACTACTAACCTGAAAGAGCCCACATAAACATGTCAAGCAAGAATTACAGAAGAAATACAGGTGGGCAGCCAACTGAAAGGAGGTCATGCTCACCATCTTTTGCCGACCAGCAGCCGCGTCACGAAACCCACTTTGATGAGTTGGATGAGATTGCTGAATCGGGTGGGTGGCGTCGAAATGCGCCTTGCTCTTGTTCATGATGGAGCCGCTTGGGGGCATCGAGATGTGGCTGCGTGATATTTCCTCGGGTTTTACTAGGTTTTGTGACGCCTTCTCTTTGTCCAAATGCGCTTGGATGAGATGACTCACATAGACATGGTTCATACTTTTCTTCCATTTCTTTGTTGGTTCACCATTTTTTGAAAGGGAAAGCTGCAGATGAAAGATCTATATTTGTCAGCTCAGTGTTCAAAGGGCTCAAGCGCAACATTTCTATGCAAAAAAAAAAGATTCTTTCAGCAGCGAGTATCAAGCATTATTTAGCAATTGACTTGGCGATTATTTTCACATTTATTTAGTAAGAATACATAATGTAACAAAAATCAGTAGAAGAGGTAAATACCTTCAATATAAGTAATACAGGTAGAACACTGACCTTTGGATTATTTTCAGTTGCATTAGCTTTAGAAGTTCCAGTGACAGATTTTGTGAGTAGCCCCGACGTGCTTGACGAGGGACTGGAAAAGAGACAAACATTAACCACCTTTTAAAAAGAAAAGATCAATGTAAGAAACAATGTCAAAGTTATAGATAGCAAATTACTTTGTGGAATACCCTTCTGATGTAGAAGGTATTGGAGTTTGCACCGGAGGTGTAAATTCTGATGAAGTAACAACAAGTTAGCTAAGTAATCACAGCACCACCAGCATTTTAGTAGAATGGTGCCATAAGCAAATTTCGATGGAATTCTGAAACTAAGGATTACCTTGGACACTGTTATTCCCATCTTTCGTCCTATCATGTACCAGAAATCCAGGTTTACTGCAATTCACCTGTACAAAAATCATAATATGGTGAATTCATGAAACATTATTAGGACTAAATGGAACTACAGCAGTACTCTCAGACGGCAACAAAGCAATACCAGCCAGTGAGGAGCCTCCGACTTTCTCGGATTAGTTAGAGTTAGACTACCATCAAAGTGCACTTTCGGCTGCTTCCGGGTACTGCAAACAGAAATAAACATGAGGATAGATTCAACCATAGGACCAAGGTAACAGACTGAGGACATACACCAGCTATTCCTACGTGTTATTGGAGGAGGCTTTAGATGGGTCTGAAGAAGTCGTGACAAGTCCCAAAGAAAGGTCCTGTATTTGGCTGTCTTTTGGCGAATGTAGAATTATGTTGTTGTGGGGAGCATTTAAATCAGGATTTTCTTGTAGAACGCTGCCAGTTTGCTCCACTTGTTGATCTACCCGGGCAGGCTGGATAATCACTTCGTCATCATCAATTGGCAATACTATCGTTTTGTTATCCTGCTTCATAGCTCCTGTAGGAGTAACCACACCCAAATTATAGATGCGGTATATGATTGAAAATGTACAATCTTCATGATTAGTATGATGCAGCAATAGTAAGACAGGGTGCATATGAACCTTTGGAGCACGAAGTCGAGGCAACATCTATGCTTGACATATCTTCTCCCTTTCCCATTTCTTCTGCTGTTGGCACAGAAAGAGGAGCGTTTTGGGACAGTGCCAGCAAAGTATCAGCAAGCACTTGCTCCTCCTGTGTGAAGGGATTTGATATCTGCAAGCAAGAAGTTCACTTCAAGTTTCAGCGTTGTGCCACAGAAGATGAAGACATGTTTTGAAGCATAAAACACATACCCTGGTCTCATCGAACCTTGTTTCATGGTCCATGAGAAAATCTGAGCGCTGATAGCTGAAAGATGACGTCTCTTCTTGACATGCCGCGGTGAGACAGTTCGACCGGCACGCTTATTTATGGCTGAAAGTAGGACCCCAGAATACAAAATTTAGATTCAGAGATCTACCCGATCTCTTAGAAAGAAAGTAGAAACACTACCAACAATACCATATTCAAGGACCAGCTACGTTAGTTTGGGTGTTAAACATTTGTACTCTATTACTTTTTTCTAGAAAATGTACTATTTTACTACTTATCTACTATGTAAAGCACCAGTATTGTTGGTTAGGCATCATAACAGTAGACCATTAGGCACAGATGGTCCTATGCAATCTGCAAATCAATACTAGGTAAAGAGGGAAAGAGTAAAGGACAAAGCTGTCCCTATTCCCAGCTTTATGAGACAGCAAATGCAGTGATTAGTACCTGATCTTAATTTCCTCGGAACCGGTGGGTCCACAGCATCACAGCCCCCAGCCACCTTCGAATTTCCAAAATGAAATAATAAGTCAAGATGTGCATAAAGAGCAGGGAAGCAAATGATTGAGCCTTTTCGTTGTTTATTTAGGGCTAAAAATGATGGAGTGAGGCTGATCAGAGAAGGCAAAATATATAAGGCGTCACCTTTCCAATTCCAGGGGTCCTCACTCCCTTCCTGCTACTGATCGGACTCCTGAAGCCACTACCCGCTGCAGCCAGCGAGGAGAGGACCGTGTCTTCGTCGTCGGCACGGTCTCCATCGGAACCTTCCGCCTCGCCATTGCGATGGTTCATGTCGCTGTTGGTTGATCTCCACTTCAGCGGCGCCTTGGGCTTTGTTTTCCCTTCTTACGCCTGAATTCGGCGGTGTGATCGCCACCCTCGCTCTCGCTTCTGTTGCTATCTGGAAACAATGTTCCAGAGGACAGAGGAAATCGACATCAGAAAGCTTAGTTGATGAACATCCGTTGTCAAGCAACGTGGTATATATGGCGTGCATTGCTATACTTGGGAGTACTTGCTCCAGGTGTTTAAACCCATTATTTCGCTTTAAAAATTAATTATTGGAAAAAGTAATAAAATAAAGACTCGTGGTAGTTTAGTGATTAGAAAAAGGTCCAGATGACCGAGAAGAAAAGGTCAGAGTTTCAGAAAGCATGACAAAAAATAATAATTTTCTTTGTCTGAGAAAAAACAATAAATTTCTTGTGCACATGGTATACATATCTCTTCCATTTATGTGGTGCCATTCTCCATCGATACACTCCACAGCAAAGGGCCATTTCTGTTGCGGAAAGGACGACAGACAGACAGAGAGCACACTACTACTACTATAGCTTAAGGCTTGCGTACGATACGTGTGCATATATCTGTCTACACGTCCGCACATGCAGTAGGTGCCAAGCGTTACGACCCCAGGCCACACAAGCATCACAATATCTCCTTGAAAATTATTTATTTCTACACGAAATTAATTGAGCTTGGCCTAATCGAACCATACAAAACCACAGGAAAAAAAAGGAGAAAATTGTGTTTCTTGTGGCCAATGGCTGAGGGAGAGAAAAAAAAAGTTTCCTCTAGATATAAATTTGAAACATCAACTTTTTATTTGGAGAATTTGAAAAAAGTTTCCTCTGAATTTTGGTACAGTACTAGCTAGTGGTGGTCTCCAGCCAATCAGAAGTAGTACTACTCTGTGGTTCTAGTCTCTAGACAATGATTTACTTACTAGTCTCCAACAGCAAGCCTGAGTGGGCACTAACAAGAAAGGGGCTAATTTTCCAAGAAAAGAACCTTAAACCCAATGTCAGAAGCCCACAGTGGAGTAGTATCATTCTAACACCCCCAGGACAGGACAGAGCAGAAGAAAAAAAAAGCTCCAGGAGATAGATAGAGAGTGAGAATAGATTGTGCTTTACAGGGTGTATGAGAACAAGATAAGGGGCATTTTGGGGAAGATGAGAGAGAAAGCAGCAGCATCAGAGTCTGTTCCCCCAATCACTGCAACCAATCCTCTGGTTCTGAACACAGGAGAGAGAGAGAGAGAGAGATGCCATTGGAGGAAGCTGGGAACAGCACGCATACATACCGGGAGGAGGAGGAGACGAAGGCGGGGGAGAGCCGCTCCCTGTCACGTGCCTCCTCGTGAGCCCAACCACCACCACCGGCCTCTTCCTCTGCTTCTCCTCCTCCTCACCCTCCATATCAACCATCCCAAAAAGCTCCCTCGCAAATCCTAGCAGCAGTGTTTCTCTCTCCTCCTCACACCTAGACAGAGAGCCAACGCATTCATCACAGAACATGAAGAGGGCGAGGAGGGGCTTTAATAAGGGGAGGAGGAGAGCAAAGGGAGTGAACAGCAACTTTTTTTTTCCTTTTTCTTTTATGAGAGAGACATGGATAGAGAGAGAAAGTAGTGAGTGTGCCTGTGGTAGGGCTGCGACAAGAAGACAAGAATCCAGAGGCCATCAGCATTCAGGAGCACCACCGCAATGGAACGGAAGCAAAGGCAGGCAGGAAGGCGCCATCCATCAGAAAAAGGTCTGGATAGAAAACAGAGTGAGAGCTGCTCGGTCACTTGGTCCTATGATGATGAATGCAGGGAGGAAGGAAGGAGGGATCGGATGCTGGGGGACTGGGAAAGGGTTTTGTGAGGGGAGGAGGAAAGGTGGTGGAGGAAAAGAGGATGGAGGAGGGTGGAATTCCTTTTTCCCGTTGCCTGACAACGAAAGCATCCTTCGGATTGGATTGGGTTGGATGGATGGATCTTTGGAATCCGAGAAAAAGAGGAATACGTTTGCATCGCCGAACCTCTTCCCCCTTTATCCAGATCCGAATTAACGCCGGAATTCTCCGATCGGTCGGTCGTTTAATCTGATCTTGGTCCCGTTTTATTTAGAAGTGAATGTGTGAGTAGAAGAAGAAGGAATGTGACGGTGACAGCTTTCTGGGCCATGGGTATACTTAATCCATCCCCCAGAACTAATAAACATGAGTTATTTTCCAAATTAATGCCGAGTGAACAAGAGAAAAGAAGAACCAGAGCAATGATCAAGAACCAAAATGAGTAATTAGATGCGAGTTAAGTGCAGAAACCGGAGGAAGGAGTGGTTTCGGGAAAGAAACGGAGCACACCAAGAACAGAACCATGAAATCGAGAAATTAACACGTACGGACGGACGTACCTCCCATGTCCGCCGGCCCTCTCCAGCCGAGCCGAATCCTCAATCCTCCCAGCGGCGGCGGCGTTGGCGGCAGCAGCTGGAGGAAGAAGAAGAAGGACGAGCAGAGGAGAGGATGGAGAGGGAAAGCGACAGGAGAAGAAACCGATCTCCGGTTGGAAGGAAGGTGGTTGCTTGCTCCTCTGGAGGAGGAAGAGGAGAGTGGTAAATGCGAGCGGGCGACGGACGAGACGACGACGGACGAAGACGTCGCTCCCTCCCTTTTAGCTGTGGCGTGGGCATAAACGGAAAGCTGCAACCTGGCCTGCACTCCTCGTCCTCTCTCTCTCTCTCTAGTCTCTCTAGTCTCTCTCTCTCTCTTCACATGTACTGCGTGTGTACAGGGAACGGACGGGCGGCTGTGATTGGCGCGTGCTGATCTGCCTTGCCTCTGCTTCCGTCCCTCTCTATCTTCCGTTTTAAATTCAGTACTACTTCCTTCTATTACTGCAGCTGCCAACATAATATATTTACTCACTTTTTGCATTTGTGATCTACTAATAATAATTGAAGTGCATCAGCTGCTCCGACAAAGTATTAGAGCGTCTCAGCCGCTTCCCCAAAATATCCTTGGAAAAACATGTCACAACGCTACCCAGATGCGACAACCAAACAACATCTCCTTTGAGTCTCCACAAATGGGAGCAAAATATTTTATACAATTGAAATAATTTGGAGTTCAATTTGATCAAGCGGGTGGAAAAACAACATCTCCTTTGAGTCTGCACAAATGTTTTGTGAGATCATCTTGGAGTTAGGGATGGCACCACCGGTTGGTCGGGTCAAGGCCACCCCATACCGCCCGCCCATTAACCCGACCATGACCCTCCCAATCTGACGCCATGGTGCGGAAATCCACAGACCCGTGACCGGTCGGGTATGGGGACCAGTGGTACCGTAATCGAACAATAGGGTAGATGTGGGAGGCCGTTGGGACTTAGGCGGTTAATTTGAGTCGTTGTAATGGAGGCCATGGTGGTGTGGTCATCATTGGTGGGTGGAATGGCGTGATGAGCTCATGGAAGCGGCGACGGAGGAAGCTTCGTTTTAGTCCGGGATCCGCATCGCTTGGCGTGGCTGGGATCTGGCGAGGCGAGATCTGGAGAGGCGAGATAGGTCAGCCGGAGTTGGAGGAGGAGCAGGCGGAGTAGAGAAAGGGGCGGTGGCGCATGCAGAGGGAGTAGAGAAAGGGGCACCGGAGTTGGAGGAGGAACGACACAAGCGGGGGGATTTCCCTCGATCGCCGTCGATGGGATAGGGACGTGGGGTTGTGGGGACGAGGGGTGGCCGGGTGGGTCGATGCGTGCGTGCATGAGTGTCGTGTACGTGTATCGTGTGCGTGGAATGAGGGGGTGCGTGAACTATCGTCTGAGTCAGACATTAGTGGGCTCTTAGGTTTAGGATTTCGAATAGAATTAGTGGGGTAGTCGGGTCTGCGGGTCCGCGGGTCTGGGTTTGCCACCTCCAGACCCGTCCCCGCTAGACCCGACGGGTCTAGATTTTTACCGTTAAGCAGACCCATGGGTTTTTTCTTTACCAAACCCTCCCCGTTTAAGGTGGGTACCCGTCGGGTTAGCGGGTATCGGGTACCCATTGCCATCCCTACTTGGAGTTGCTCATGACCATCTAGGTCATGGATTTCAGCATGCATGGTGAGGAAGCCTGGAAACTCCGCGGGCACCTGGTGATCAGGATCGTCAAGAGGACACTCACACTCATACAAACTAACATCATTCGCCAAATGCTTATGCTCACTCTCGATGATCATGTTGTGTAGATCTTGGGAGAACTGCATAGAAAAGTTTTGTCTATCTTTGTAGGGCCCGACAGGGGTCGCACGGAGAGCCCTGACACGTTGTTCCGTCGCGAGGAGGCAGGAATACAACTCGCAAGGCGGAATAGGAGTGTCGCGACCATTGATGTTCTCCACGTGATTATCGTATTCGTCATCCAACCCATTCAGAATGTAGTAGATGAAGTTCGTGGTGCGAAGCGGCTGGCCAATGGAGGCGAGAGTATCCGCCAGGCCGTCACCATGTTGCATTAGTCAGTGATGGTGTGGTCATGCAGCTTCACCTTGCAAAGTTTAGTGTGAATAGCATGGGCGATCGCCTGCGACTGAGACGCAAAGCTGGTGTGGAGAGCATCCGACTGATGACCCACAAGTGTAGAGGATCGCAACAGTCTTCGCGGGTAGTATTACCCAATTTATTGATTCGACACAAGGGGAGCCAAAGAATACTTGCAAGCCTTAACAACTGAGTTGTCAATTTATTGCACTGAAATAGTTTTTGCTCAGAAGTTTATCGATGTGATTTGTAATAGCAATGACAAAACAAGAGCAATAATGTGATGGCAACAAACAGTAGGATATGAGTGCGGTACTCATAGGGATGGATGGAAGGGCGTTGCATGGACAAGTCTAAATATGTAACTTCAAGATCTAGGGCATTGCAGATAAATAATAACAAGCATCCAAGTACTAAACAATCCTAGGCATGTGCTCCATATATAGTCATACGTGTTCGCAATGAGAACTTGCACAACATCTTACATCCGACCACTGTGGCGTGAGGCCTCTAGGGAACTGGCAATTAAGGTACTCCTTTTAATAGAGCATGAGACAAAGCATTAACACTCCGTGAACACATGTGATCCTCACACCACAGCCATCCCTCCGGTTGTCCCAATTTACATCACTTTGGGGCATTTGGATCCGGACAATGATATGTGTACACAACTTGCAGATAAGATCACAAACAATACTATCATAATGATTCAATAATAAGTTCAGATCTGAGATCATGGCACTCGGGCCCTAATGACAAGCATTAAGCATAACAAGTTGCAACAAAGTAAAATAGCACTAATAGAGATACTAGGCACTATGCCCTAACAATCTTATTCGATTACATGATAGAACTCATCCAATCCCTACCATCCCTAAGCCTACAGCGGGGATTACTCACTCATGGATGATGGAAACATCAAGGGTTGATGGAGGCGTTGGTGATGGCGATGGCGATGATCCTCTCAAATTCCCGTCCTGCGGTGCGAATGAAGTTTGGATCCGAATCTTGGTTTACGATGGTGGCGGCAGAATGAACTCTTCTGGAAAAAGCAGCGAACCCTCCCAGGTTTTTAGGTCAAGGGTAACTTATAGGCGCAGAGGAGCTGCGGGGTGCACAGGGTGGCCGCACCCCTAAGCGCGAGGCTAAACCCACCCACGCTGGCGGGGGTGGGCTCCCAGAACCTCCACTCCATCCCGTCTTCTGGCTCTGTGGGTCTTCTGGTGAAATAGGATTTTTGGCATATTTTTCGGGATTTTTCCCGATAGTTGATTTTCTGCACAAAAACTAGACACCAAGGTAATTCTGCTGAAAACAACGTCAGTCCGTGTTAGTTGTATCCAAATCACACAAGTTTAGAGGAGAAACAATAGCAAAAGTGTTCGGGAAAGAAGATACATTTTGGACATATCAACTCCCCCAAGCTTAGCTTATTGCTTGTCCTCAAGCAATTCAGTTGAAAACTGAGTGCGATAAAAGAACTTTCACGAACACATTTGCTTCATATGATGTATATATTCTCAGCACAGGAGTAGATACTTAAACCATTCATAATAAGAAGCATGCAACCAAGTCTACTCAATAGTCATTGCAAGCTATGAAGAGAAACCAACTCAATAATAATAAGTAGCATGGAACATAAATATAAGCAGCATTGCAATGCTCATAGTAAGGTATGATAGAGTGGTATCTCGCTTGCCTTTGTTTGTAGAGCACAATATAAATGCCAAGGCACCCCTGAAGTTCAAGTGAATACTAGAGGTAAAAATATCAGAGATACAAGCATCAAAGTCATGACATAATTAACCAAGTTTTGGAACAAACACAAGAATGACAACTATGCTCTCAAGAGGGTACTCATAGAATAAGTGGTGACTCAAGCGATGTGAAAAGGTTTTTAAAAGGTTGAAAGGCTTCCAAATGCTGAAGGGAAGGTACTCACTAGCTTTGAGCTCTCATTACCCCTATCATAGGCATCTTCATGTGGTTAAGGTGAAAGTGAGGTCCAATCTGAGTTATATGCTTGACAGACCATAAATTGGAAATATTATGTCCCTTGAGTACGAGGGCCGCTCCGCATGCTACTCAACTTTGGTTACCTATAAGTTCTTATCATTGTACATACATGCATATCATAGAGAACCTCCAACGGAGTACCCCTTGCACATGGTACAGGAGCTATCATATGATCAAAATGACAAGGCAAGCAGATAATGAGCATCTCAGCGATCTTTTTATTTACTATGTGCATAGCTTTTTATTGAGGATGCTTCACAGAATGCTCATTATGGTGATGCTGCAAGTTTCCACCATATTTAGGCATGGCTTAGGCTAGCGGCCCAGGCGTTTCTCTAACACATATATATATACTACATGAACTCACAAGCTCCCCTTTTATTTCACACCATCGACATCCGCAAACAAAAGAGCAAGGTATCAACTGGATATGTATCCAAAAAGTGTTGAAAGCGTTCCCCGTGTCAGCACAGTTCTGCTGACTCCCGACATATAATTTGCAAGCATATAACTTTCATCGACAGGTCACAATGGTTCAGGATTATTAAGTGCAAGGAATAAAGTGTGCCATCAAGTTCGTGAGAGCTTTACTAACTAACTTTCTCAAAACAGACAAACATTTTATTTGGAAGAAAACAAGGCATATTGAATATGCACTGAAATAGCAAACGATGCTAATAGGTAGGTATGGTGGACACAGTTGGCAATATTGGTTTTGGGGAGTTGGAAGCACAGGTAGAGCTCATACTCAGTGCAAGTGAAGGCTAGCAAAAGAGCGACAAACGAGAGAGAAATAATTGTCATAATCATGCTTGCAACAAAACATGACTAATTATGGCATGAAAGTGATACAAGAACTTCGAGGCAAAATAAATCATCGAGGCTTACTGACTATTGTTTAGTCATATGCATGCGTGAGCATGTGCCAAGTCGATTCACATGAAACTTTCAGAGGAGGATACCACAATATCATACCAAAATATGAATAAAACAATGCAAGCAAACATTCATATGACATGCTACAAACTATTAACAAGCTGGAGCTAATCATAGACAAGCAAGAACTACTAAGCATCCATCAGTAACACACTCCTTACAATAAACAGACTAAGCATGCTCATAATGATGAGTATATGTACAAAAATGAAAACAAATAGAGTTCGTTACCAGCCTTGATATGCCCAATTTCCATCACCTTTATATATCATATATCTACCTCTATTCATTGATATTTGTCTTATTATGAGGTATTGCTTATGTATTTTCCACTATTTATGCATGTTGGATGATTCTTGGAGGATGGACTGCCGGAGTCTGGATTCTGATGGAAAAGAGGGCATTTTGATGCAATTTCGCGAAGATCGGAAAAATACCAGAAAAATATGGAAAAATATTATTTTTCCAGAGGATTGAGGAAGCCAGAAGGAGGGACGAAGAGGGGCCGCAGGGGGCCCACACACACCTAGGCGCGAGCCCACCTGACCCCGCACCTAGGGCAGGTGTGGCCCACCTGCTCGGCTCCCGACTCCGCCCCTTTGACTATATCTTCCCTACGGAACCCTAAGCCTCAGGGAGTGACCATAGATAGATTTCCGTCGCCTCTGGGGGCGAAAAACACCGAGAGATAAAGATCTCTCCGGCAGACAGATTTTTTCCAGGGAAATTCCTTCCCGGAGAGGGGAGATTGTCGCCATCAACACCATCATCAAGCTAGGCTTCATTGGGATCATCATCATCATCCACACCATCATCTCCACCAGCACCATCATCACCACTCTGTCCCGCTGTAACAATTGTGTTGGATATTGTTTTAGTTCTTAGGGGAAACTTTCCCGGTGTTATTACTATTGTAGTTGATGCTTGTGAGTGGAACCATTGGATTATTGTTTATGTTCAGATTGTTATCCATTATCATATCATCTTTGATCTTGATCCATATGATGTCTCGTGAGTAGTTCGTTTAGTTCTTGAGGATATGGGAGAAGTCATGTTGTTATTACTGGATCTGTGTTGAGTTATTATTCAATGGTTTAGTTTTTAAGTTGTGGTGCTATTATTCTAGTGGTGTCATGTGAACATCGACTACATGATACTTCACCATTTATGGGCCTAGGGGAATGCATTGTGTATTTGGATACTAATTGTGGGGTTGCCGGAGTGACAGAAACCTGAACCCCCGTTAGGACACCATTGCATAAGGGAGCATAGGATCTCGGAGTTTAAGGCTGTGGTTAGATTTATATTTTAATTACTTTCCTGTAGTACGGATGTTTGCAGGGGGGTTAATCACAAGTATGTATTAGTCCAAGTACGGTCGGTACATTAGCACAGGTTCACCCACACAACACTTACAACACCAAAGAAGAGTACTCAACTATTTGAAGCGAAAGCACTTAACAGAATTCCCATGTGTCCTCGAGAACGTTTGGTCTTCATAAGTATTTCCAATGGCTTGTCCTTTGCTAAGAAAGGATTGGGCCACTTGCTGCATTTGTTCTTTATTACTTGCTCTTTGTTTTGTTGCCTTATCAGAAAACCACTAAAAATCTGTTTGCTAAGTATTCACAGGGATTTCCTGCTCCATACCCTTTATTGAGACCTTCTGCTCCTCGTTGGTATCGACACTCATATTTATCGAAAGTACTATGATACACCCCCTATACTTGTGGGTCATCAAGACTATTTTCTAGCGCCGTTGTCGGGGAGTGAAGCGCTATTGAAGAGTGGAACTGGTAAAGGAAACTTCTACTATGAGTATTGCTTTTTGTTACTGCTTGTTACTTTGTTTCCAATATGGATAACCACTTGGTTTTCTGTTTGGGAAAAGTACTACCGCTGCAAGGGTAGTAGATGAACCACCACCTATTGATATAGATCCTTTTAAGATACCTACAAGTATTGTTAATCGTGTTATGGATAATTATTATTTAGGGGATGGAACTGTCCATCCTGGTGATCACTTGCTTTTTATCCATGAATTATGCGGGTTGTTTAAGTGTGCAGGTATCACAACTGAACAAGTGAAGAAGAAGTTACTCTCCATATCCTTGAAAGGGAGAGCTAAAGAATGGTATAAGCTGCTGAAGAATGGACAATCCATGGAATGGGAGGAGATGGCATCTCTCTTTTATTCTAAATTCTATCCTCCCAGTGAGATTCATAAGGATATCTGATATATAACTTTTGGCCTCGTGATGGAGAGAGTATAGCTAAAGCTTAGGAGAGATTGAAGTTACTAATGCTTAAATGTCCTATTCATGAACTCCCTAACAATATTATTATCAATAACTTTTATGCTAGGCTCTCTCTTCATGATAAAGATTTACTAGATGCTTCTTGTGCTGGATCATTCACACGTATGAAGGAAGAAGCTAAATGGGATCTACTAGACCGTATTCAAGAGAACACTGAAGCTTAGGAGAATAACAAAGGAAGAAAGTCAGGTATAAACTATGATTATGAATGTATTAAATCTTTTATGGGAACTGATGACTTCCGTGATATTAGTAATGAGTTTGGTCTTGATTCCCAAAGTATTGCCAATTATTTTAAGGCCTTTGCCTCTTACATAGAAATTCCCAAGAAGAAGTGGAACACGTAGCATGCACCTTATAAAGATGTTATTAGTCATGTTCCTGTTAGAAGTACTCAAGTTTGTACTACTAATCATATTGTGCCTGAACCTTATGTTGAGAAAATACCTTTTCTAGCTAAGGTAAAGGAGTATTCTATGATGATTAGTGTAGAGGGAGTGACCCAACCTTTAAATAAGATAAGGTAGAGTCCCCTATGTTTACAATGCTAGTCCCTGGATCAATAGCTAGCATCCACAGTTAAGATGTAATATCAATAAACAAAGGTCATAATACAACTTTATAACCAGGAATAACATAATTTTATTACATCTTACATAGCTCATTTGGCTATTACATTACATTGCCTCAGAAATCTATAAGCATGGGGTCCTTCATCTTCAAAGTGCCATGGGCAAACATGTTGGTTGTAGACTTTGTAATCCTAATCAATCAACTTCTCTAATATCAATCAAACCTGCAACAATACAAGTTACAGCCACAAGGGTCAATACATTTGAATTGTATTGTCAAGTTTCACTACTATGTAAAATATCAGTGGATTCTATCACTACATGCATATTCGGCTAAGTAGAGTTTTAGGCTTATTTGCAGAAAGCAATAATTTATCCTATCTTTCAAAATGGTTTTGGTATTTTGTCAATTCTTTCTGAACTCCTTGGTAAATCCCCAAGTGTTCAAGTTTTCATCAAAATCTCTTGAGCTCCTTGGTACCCCCAAGTGTTCAAGTTTTCATCAAAATCTCTTGAGCTCCTTGGTACCCCCAAGTGTTCAAGTTTTCATCAAAATCTCTTGAGCTCCTTGGTACCCCCAAGTGTTCAAGTTTTCATCAAAATCTCTTGAGCTCCTTGGTACCCCCAAGTGTTCAAGTATTTTGTTGTTATTTTAAAGTTTTTCTTTTAGAAATTTGAATGTCGAGATTTCCCATAGCTTCAAGCTTTAGTTGCTCAGTATTGTCCATAACCGGGGACACAGCTAAGTACTTAGATTTTTATTATCTTCTGCAGAAGTTGTACACTTTACCCACATGTCACACTCTCATCTTGTTGCCACCAGTGGCCGCTGGATAAGTGCTCACCAAGATGGAGTACTGGCAGATTGAGAATGTGACGAAGTCTTTCCAGAGAGTCCTCCCATACACCATTGCTAGCTTGTCTTCAGTACCCATGTAGGATTCCGAGTTCCTCATTTTCAGTAATCTGAAGACAATGTATGGGTCTTCCCAATGTAGTTGACTAAGCCAGAGCCATAAGTAGCATGTGGTTGTACACGAAAGCCACAATTGGAGAAACATGTTCATGATCTAAGTTTCCTGGGTGGTTTTCTTTTGGTGCACAACACAAAGAGATTGCCATAGACATGGTTCCTTTTGTTGCCACCTTAACCAGAACTCAAAGTATCCTTGTCCACCCAGGTGGTTCATTGAGTCCTTGTTTTATTATATAAAACACAAGTTTTCTCTCAATCTTCATAAAATCTCAACATGTATCTCTTCTCAAAATAATTAGCATGGCTAAGAATTGTACAACTACATTGTTTTCACTAAGGAATATATAAGGTATCCTATTAGGTTTTAGCATAGCATAAGTTTAGAAATTCTTTTCATGCATGTTTCAAAATCCACTAAGTATAATGAAAATAGTAGGACTTTAGATGATAGTGTAACTTGCCTTTTTGGTAGGGAATGTTGGTTCACTTCTTGATCTTGCTAGTTTCACACTTTTCTATCTTCACTACAAATCAATCAAGCAAACACAATATCACTAGCATTCCAACCAAAATCAATCAATCAATTTAACACACAAAAAATATTGGGATCTAAGTCATGCATGCAAGCATGCATAAGATAGTTTTATTTGCAAAGATGGTTTCCACTAGGCTCTAAACTTTGTAAGGTTTAAAGTGGTCATTTTTCAAAGTGGCAAAGTCATTTGCAAAAGGGTTTTATCTAAAAACCATTTTTCAAATCCAAACATTATTTTATGTGGTGGAAAAATGTTTTTAGCAGGGTAACAATTTATATTGTTCACCAAATAAGATGATAGTTCACAAAACTTGGTGTTTAGGGTCAGTAACTTTGAATCAAAACATTTTCCAAAGGTTTTTGTTCAAAATCATTTCCATATCCAAAATCAATATTTTTATTTGGCTAGAAATGGGCTAAATCAACTAATCCATCCTAAACTTCACCAAATTCATTTTTTAATCCATGGGTTGGTTCCTAGGGTCAGTAGGTTCACAACAAACCAATTTGCAAAGATTTCAACCCTAAAAACATTTTTGAATATTTTTTATAACCTAAACAAGCATACGAATGTTTCTGCAAAAACAAACATTTTACCAGAGGCTTTTTACTAAACAAATTGCATGGTTGGATAGGGTTTGTTCCACTGATTCCATTGATATAAAATTTGTAATTTTTGGACGTGTGTATCAAAAGTTACAAGGGTTTCAAATCTGCATCTAAATCAGGTTCAAATTCTGTTTTAAATCGAAGACTGGCCACGCGTCGCGTTTCTACTGGTTGATACCGATTCGGGTGGATCGAGTGATGCTGGCCGTAGGATTAAACTAACAACGCACTGCACAGATGGATCGATACCCCTTCGGCTAAGAATCTATCGCGTGCGTACGATTAAGATCCAACGGCGCGCAGCACGCTTGCCAACTAGTGGCGGCGCTGGCGGTGTGACAACGGCGGTGGGCTAGCGGCGGTTCTAGGAAGAAAGAAGGGAAGGGAAGGTGCTCACCGGGTTCAGGAGGTCACGGTGAAGCTCGAGGCGGTGTTTGTCTGGAGAGGGGTGCTCTGGTTCTAGCAGGATTGCTCGCCGGAGTGGGGGACGGCGTCGGGTTCGTCCAGTGGTCGTCGTGGGAGGTGCTGTGGTTCACTCCGAGGCAAAGCAAAGACACGGTTAGATGCGCAAGATCAAGGCGAAGCTGCGTGCGTGAAGGAGGGGGCTCGGGGTGGTCTGGACTTACCAGGAATCTTCGCCGGAGTAAGATGCTGGCGCGGCGGCGCTCAGAGGTTGATGAAGCCGACGCTCTGGGGTGCCTACGGTTGAATGGGAGGTACTGGGAGGTGCGTCTGGGAGTGGGGACCTCGATGGTGTGCTCAGGAAGGCAGGAGGCGACAGGGTTCGGCCGGAATTGGCTGGGGACGGTGGTCGGAGTAGTGACGTTGCTGCTTCGATTCAGGGCAGCCTGGTGGCGTTCAGGGCGTGGAGTCTGAGGGGAAATGGGGAGGAGGCCAGGGCGGTTAATAGGACGCAGTCACGGCGAGTAACGGTCGCGGAATCAACGTGTATTGATCGCCGGAGTAATGGCTGCAATGGCAGGGAGTAATCGGCGCTGGTTGAAGACGATGGACAGTGCTGTGGGGCCTTGCTGTCAGTGAGGCAGTGAGAGGGAAAGGAGGGGCCACTGGTCAGTGTCTCTGTGGGTTCAAAAACGAGTGCGAATCGTTTTCTTTCGGGAGAGAGGGAGTAGGCTGGTACTGGGCCTTGTTGGGCTGGCTCAGTTGGGTCAGGTCTGTTTCTATTTTTTTCTTTCTGAATGTTTTGTCTTTTCTATTTCTAATTTCTGTTTTGAAATTCAAACAATAAATCAAACATCCAATCAATTCAAACATTCATCACACTTCACAATTGAATTTGGTTCTGTTTAACAACATAACCCAAAGTCTTAAAATAAAATAATATTTTTATTTTAGGGTCCATTATTAATTAAATAAATAGACCTTGTTTAATAAATCAAATAGGATTTGATTTATTTAAAATCTCCTTTTGAAATCTAAATATTTTCAAAACCAAATCAGTAGGTTTTATTTGGAAATAATGAATACTTGGAAAACTTATTTTAAATAAATAAATAAGATTTGATGGTTAAATAGTAAAACCTTTATTAATAAAACTTGGATATTAAATCCTTATTATTTTATTTTAAATAAACCTTTACTATTTTTTTATCAAATAGAAATATTTTATTTCAAAGGCTTGGCCAAGTTTTAATTTGGCTACTAAAATAATCCTTATTTATAATTCTAACTTTTTCATTTGGAAACCAAAATCTTTTTATTAAAAGATCCAAAATAGTAATTCCAAATATTTTTTTTACCTTTATTAAATGTTTATCTTTTTAATCCCTTTAGGATTTTATTTGTTCAAAATAGGTTTGAAGATTCCCATTGGGATTCAAAAAGTTTCTTCTCACCCTAAAAATCAACAAAGTTTTATTTTATTCATTTATTTTTTCACATTACAAGATTTGGAAAATCTTGGGATGTGACAATTAGTGCAGATAGCAAAGGTACAATGAAAACTATGGAGACTATTGAGCAATTGAATATTGAACTTGTGGTAGCCATTGTGAAAGATCTTGACGCTAGAAATATAGAGGATGAGCATATTGTCTTCTGTGAAGACACTTCTAATATTATCTCTCATCCTAGTAAGGCTAGAAAAGCTAGTGTTCCTGTGCTTTCTGTTAAAATTGGTGATCATTGCTACTATGGTTTATGTGATATTGGTGCTAGTTCTAGTGCTATTCCTTATGAACTTTACAGGGAAATTATGCATGAAATTGGTCCTTGTGAGCTTGTGGACATTGATGTGGTTATTCACCTTGCAAAGAAGGAAACCATTTGCCCTATTGGTATTGTAAGAGATGTGGAAGTACTTTGTGGTAAGATTAAATATCCTGCTGATTTTCTAGTGCTTAATTCAGCAGCTAGCAAAACTTGTCCTATCATTTTTGGTAGACCTTTCTTGAACACTTGTGGTGCTATTATTGATTGTAAGAAGGAAAAGTTTTAACTAAGTTTTATGGATATTCTTATGAGTTTAAATTTTCTAAAGCTCCTTGTGAAAATAGCTTGCCTAATAAAGATTTCAGGATGGAACAACTTGCTTCTATTGATCTGGTTTATGACCTTGGACCTCTTTTTGGTGACCATAAGTATGCTTACTCAGATGATAAAGTTGTTGCCAGTGACATTTATATTGTCAACTTTATTCAAAGTGCTACTGAAAGTTATTATGAGAGAGGAAAACATGGATTTATGCATCTCAATAATGTTAAGTTTCCCCGTTTTATGTTGAAAGCTTTGAAGTTGCATTTGTTTTGTCTTCCTATGCTAGTGGATTTTTGTTTCAACAATTCGTTTTCTCATGCTACTCCCATGCATAGGAAGTGGGTTAGACGCAAGTGTGTTGGTTATTTGCTTCTTTATGCTCTTTTTCACTCCAGATTTATATCTCCTTTGTGAGCATCTTTGAAACTTTCAAGCCTAACTTAAAGGCATTAAAGAAAAGTTCTTGTTGGGAGATAACCCAAGAGTTTTGTCGAGTCTTGGAAGTTATTACCTCTGTAATAACCGCTCCTTATCCTTTTTATTTTTGGTTTTTATGTCAAGTTCAACTGCTTTTGTGAAGTAGAGGAGTTGTGAAAAGTGGTTGTCCTGGGACAGATTTTTGTGCTGCACCGTAAAAATTCGTGAGGAAGCTCAGTACATCGGATGGAGCTGCATTTTTCTTAGCTTGTTCTCCAAGTTGTTACCCAACTTTCATTAGTTCTGCACTTTTTGATTTGAACAACCAAAGGTTTTAAAAAATCAATCTTTACGCGCTAGTCTGTTTTGACAGATTTCTGTTATCATTTGCATTTGCCTCTTATAGAAGCCTTTGTTTTGATGGATTTCAGTTGAAGTGTGAACCTAAAGGTTAATTGTTTTTGCTTACACTAATGTTGCCATTAAAGTTTGTGTTTTTACTTATGATAAGGAAATTTCTAGGAGAAGGAGAAAAGGAGTCTGCAGAGTTCGTCTTTGAGTAGGTAAAAGTGGTGAAAACAGAAGGTTCGTGAAATCTTGATATTTTTATATTTTTGGTGTTTTTAATACATAAGGGAAGTTACGAGATGGAACAGAAGAGGAGACGAAGTCCGGGGTGGACAAACCCACCCCAGATGCGGGCCCCTGCCTGGCCGCGCCTGGAGGGGGTGTGCCACCCCTAAACTCCGACTCCGCCTTGTTTCCATGCCAAAACCTTCCTTATGCTTTGAAACGTCATAATATATAACCCCACGGATCCCCGAGGTTCGTGCATCGTGTTCTCGTCGTGTTTTCGTTTCGATCTGTTTCTGTCAGTAAAACTTCTCAAGTTTAGAGCACCATGGTCTCCGCCAACGACAAAGGCAAGAAGCCCGAGGAAGACGATCCTAGCAAACCCAAGGAGGGAGAGATTTCGGTAGGTTATGAAGGAGACATGGAGGAGGACAAGCAACCGGACACCCGAACTACCGTCGCGAGCATTGGAGTGGTGGCAAAACCTATCAAGCTCAAGAGGACAGCACAGATGTCCACAGGAGGGAAATCTCGACGTCATGCCCTCTCTCCACAGTCACCTCCTCCAAGTACCAAGAAACCCTTCCACACTCTTATACATGAGCGTCAATATAAACATGTGCCCAAAGGGAACTTGCCCTTGATGTGGGACATGCCTCGTTCTAACCATGCAGGGGAGGAACACACTAAGAAGGAAGAGTGGGGAAAGAATAATAAGGACTGGAACTATCAGTCCGATATGATCATGAACCGCATTGAGCAAAATTCAAAGTTGATTCGTACCCTAACCTTTGAGATTGAGGAGTTAAGGAAACTGATTGAGGATCTTATCAAGAGAACACCACCACCACCGAAGGAGTAATTCATCATCAGGTTTGGCATCCCATTGGCTTGTTCCAAGCTTAGGGGATGCCGCGGTATCACCACCATTATCTTTTATCTTTTACCTTTTTAGTGGATTCGTATCTTTGGTAGAGAGGTTATCTTATAGTTTGGTTTGCATGTGGAAGTATCTCTCCTTTAGTTGGTTATCTATGTATCCCTTGGTGTGTGTGCCTTTATTGGAATATTAATGAGAAGTTTCATCTTTTACGTTTTGCACTTCTTATTTTAGTTTGCAGTCTCTATTATATGATGGATCTTGTTGATCAGTATTGGCATCACTTTGGGAGCATAAAGTGGATCTAAATTGGTTTTGGCAAACCAAGTTCAGGTTAGTAGTAATATCTTTTGAGATTTGAAAGAAAAAGAGAAAAAAATCTTACAGGTATTTTGTATCATTTACTTTCTTTCTTGTTGGCTCGTAAGCTTAGTATTCTTTATTTAAGATCTTTTGTGTCTTCAAGGAAGATTGCATGTTTGGCTTTATTCCTTGTATGTTTGCTTGTTTATTTCAACTCTCTTGCTTGCTACCCAGCCTTGCTAGCCAAAAACCTATTTTGAGAAGGCATACTTCTCATGTTTCCAATCCCTTTTAACCAAAAACCTTTGCCATTTGTGTCCATCATATCTACCTAGTAGCTTTTTCTATTCCAAGCAAATTCTCAAGCTTCGTCTATCTTTCGAATTAAAAAATGTATTTTTTTATGTGAAAACTAGTTAGTAAAGCTCTCACGAACTTGATGGCACACCTTATTTTCTTGCCCCTAATAGACTTGAACCATTGTGCCATCGAAGTTGTATATGCTTGCATCTATACATTGGAATTAGCAGAACCGTGCTGTCATGGGGAACATTTTCAACATTGCACCTGTACTTTGTACTCAGTTGATATCATGCTCTTTTGTCTATGGATGTCAACAGTGTGAAATGAAGAGGGAACTTGTAAGTCCGTGTAGTTTGTATTTTGTGTTAGAGAAACGCCTCGGCCGCTAGCCTAAGCAATGCCTAATCATGGTGGAAACTTGCAGCATCACCATAGTGACATCTATGAAGCATTCTTCTTATAAAAAAAGAGACACATTGAGAAAAGAGAGAAAAACACACCATATTCCCATGGTAAATAAGAAGATTGGTGAGATGCTCATTGTCTGCTTGCCTTGTCATTTTGGTTATGGGAAAGCTCCTGTACCATGTGCAAGGGGTACCCCGTTGGCCGTTCTCTATGATACACATGTACTTACAATGACAAGAACTTACCGGTGACCAAAGTTGAGTAGCATGAGGAGTGGCCTTCATATTCAAGGGACATGAGATTGCCAACTTATATTTCGTCAAGCATATACTCCATGTTTGTGCACTTTAACCTTAATCATCTCAAGATGCTTATGATAGGGGCAATGAGGGCTCAAAGCTAGTAAGTACCATGATCTTTTGGAAGCTCTTTATGACTTGTAATCCCCGCTACCCTCTATAAAGGGACCTTTCTCCTATTTACCAGTTTGAGTCAGTAAACCTACTTCCTCTCTATTTCCAGCAAGCATTGGAGTTGTTGTGTTTCAAGCATTCATATGGTGATTTATTCAATCATGTTATCTATCTTCCTTGTTTGCACAAAACTCTTATTTATTGAGTATTACTTTGAAAGCCTTCACTTGTGAAAAACCTTTTTGAGCAAAGAGTGCTCCTGCTGTAAAACTTCTACAAAAAGATTTTTGTGAAACTGTTTGCCAGTTGTTCTCTGACCAAGAACAAGTTTGACAATTCCAATTATGATTTATCTTTATGCATCTCTATTGTGACTGTTGTACTTGGTTGCAAGCTAAGTTATATAATGGTGAGTTGCTTTCTTCTATGAGTTGTGTAATGTTAAGTGTGATGCTTCTTGTTCATATTATTTTATCGACACTTCACTCCATAAACCTGTGGACAAGCGAAGGTCTAAGCTTGGGGGAGTTGATACGCCCAATTTGCATCACCTTTCTATATCATATATCTACCTCTATTCATTGATATTTGTCTTATTATGAGGTATTGCTTATGTCTTTTCCACTGTTTATGCATGTTGGATGATTCTTAGAGGATGGACTGCCGGAGTCTGGATTCTGATGGAAAAGAGGGCGTTTTGATGCAATTTCGTGAAGATCAGAAAAATACCAGAAAAATATGGGAAAATATTATTTTTCAAGAGGATTGAGGAAGCCAGAAGGAGGGACGAAGAAGGGCCGCAAGGGGCCCACACACCCCCTAGGCGCGGGCCCACCTGACCCTGCGCCTAGGGCAGGTGTGTCCCACCAGCCCGGCTCCCGACTCAGCCCCTTCGCCTATATCTTCCCTACGGAACCCTAAGCCTCGGGGAGCGACCACAGATAGATTTCCGCCGCCTCTGGGGGGCGGAAAACACCGAGAGAGAAAGATCTCTCTGGCAGACAGATTTCTGTCGGGGAAATTCCTTCCCGGAGAGGGGAGATCGTCGCCATCAACACCATCGTCAAGCTAGGCTTCATCGGGATCATCATCATCCACACCATCGTCTCCACCAGCACCATCATCACCACTCTATCCTGCTGTAACAATTGTGTTGGATATTGCTTTAGTTCTTAGGGGAAACTTTCCCGGTGTTAATTACTATTGTAGTTGATGCTTGTGAGTGGAACCATTGGATTATTGTTTATGTTCAGATTGTTATCCATTATCATATCATCTTTGATCTTGATCCATATGATGTCTCGTGATTAGTTCGTTTAGTTCTTGAGGACATGGGAGAATTCATGTTGTTATTAGTGCATCTGCGTTGAGTTATTATTCAATGGTTTAGTATTTAAGTTGTGGTGCTATTCTTCTAGTGGTGTCATGTGAACATCGACTACATGATACTTCACCATTTATGGGCCTAGGGGAATGCATTGTGTATTTGGCTACTAATTGTGGGGTTGCCGGAGTGACAGAAACCTGAACCCCCGTTAGGACACCATTGCATAAGGGAGCATAGGATCTTAGAGTTTAAGGTTGTGGTTAGATTTATATCTTAATTACTTTCATGTAGTGACGGATGTTTGCAGGGGGTTTTATCACAAGTACGTATTAGTCCAAGTATGGTCGGTACATTAGCACAGGTTCACCCACACAACACTTACAACACCAAAGAAGAGTACTCAGCTATTTGAAGCGAAAGCACTTGATAGAATTCCCATGTGTCCTCGAGAACGTTTGGTCTTCATAAGTATTTCCATCGGCTTGTCCTTTGCTAAAAAAGGATTGTGCCACTTGTTGCGTTTGTTCTTTATTACTTGCTCTTTGTTTTGTTGCCTTATCAGAAAACCACTAAAAAACCGTTTGCTATGTATTCACATGGATTTCTTGCTCCATACCACTGTTTAGCACCTTCTGCTCCTCATTGGGATTGACACTCATATTTATCGGAAGTACTACAATACACCCCATATACTTGTGGGTCATCAAGCCTCTTACCACACCTCAAGTTGTCTTAATCTTCATTATTGCCCTTCACTTGTGTGACTTGAATAATAACATGAAACCCAAAATCCACTGAGGACGGCCGAACCCTGCAAAGAACTCACAAAACCAAAGAAGAACAACAAATATTTTTGGTGTTTTCGATTTTTAAATAAAAAACAAAGCAAAACCAAACAAAGAAAAGGCAAACCAAACAAGAAGCAAACAAAACAAGAGAAACAACGAAAATATTTTTGGTATTTTTGTGTTTTTGAGAAAGAAGCAACAAGAACCAAAAAGAAAGCGAAACAATGGATATACAAAGAACCGATCAAACATGATATATAGATGAGTGTGATGTCGGTATACCTCCCCCCAAGATTAGGCTTTTGGCCTAAGTGGGGCTCAATCCCAAGGTGCCCAAGTAGGTGCACCTCCGTAGTACGACGACGAGGTTCCCTCGTCCTGATACGAGCTCGAGGACTCCCCTGTGTAGTGTACAATGGGTTCATACGAGGGTGCTTCCTCCTGATAGTGTCCATAGAAGCTAAGAGAGCATAGCTTGTCATCCATCTCCTCCTTGGAGCGTGACAAAGGTCCCTGAGAAATACTGAACAAAGTGGTTTGGGGTAGAGGGATTTCTCTCTCTCTTCCCCGTCAATAAACAACATTTTATAAACCAAGTTCTCAAGGGTCGAGCCATTAGTGACAAAGTGGTGCGCCTTCACGGCAGCAAGGTCAAGCCTCCGAGGAGGCAAAACTGTATCATTTGGATCAACAGCAATGTCCAAGGCAGTAGCAACACGCGTAGCAATAATTCCCCCATAAATGGGTCCCTTAGCAGTTAAGCGACGAGCAATGAGAGAACCAAGATTGTACTTAGTTTCATTGTTGAGTGCAGCAGCTAAGAAAGCCAAATGATAGCTGGAAATATTACTAGTGTTCTCCCTACCAAGAACACTAGTGGCAAGATAGTAAGCAAAGTACCCGATGGCTGGAAGCTGAATATTTCTTATCTTTCCCTGTTGAGCTCTATAGTTATCATCATTAGTTATCCCGTGGTAGAGCTCCAACAAATCAGCGGGTTGAGCTGGAATCTTCTTTGCTGACCCAGCTGTACCAAGTCCCAGAGCCTCACAAAATTTCTTCAATGTCATATTGTAAGTCCTGCCATAAATTTTGAAAGAAACATATGGCTTGAACATGCTGTTAGTAAAGGAGAAGCTCTCCACAAATGTTTTAGTGAGCGTAGCATATTGCACGCTCTCATACTGCATAAGGCTTGTTAGTCCAGCCCTCCGAACCAAGGTTGTAAAATCATCAAGAATCCCAGCAGCCTGCAAAAAGGTTAGGCAAGGAAAGGTGGAAGGGTGAGCATCCCCCTCATCTCCCTCGTCGCCGAATCGCGGAGTGATGAGATCCTCGTTGTATGAGGGCCTGGCTCGGGAGGATGATCTTGAGGGCCTTTCCCTCCTAGGTGCATCACACTCAAATATCTCTCCAAATGTGTGGTTGTCCATGACCACTCTTTTCTGAAATTTTTAGACAAACATCAAACCAAGTGATTTCCAAGTTGATAAATGATGAGAAACTAATATAGGAACTTGCTAGAGGGATACACATGCATCAAAATGAAATCTCTAAGCATAGAACAAGCATGCAAGCTCATACAACCTATCACCTATAGCAGCAAAATACTCAAGATACAATCTACCAATCACAAATCTAATTGGACAAGTGGAGGAGGCACATACCAAGGAGCAATCCCTCCAAAAATCAGCAGCAAAGATGGGCTAAGCAAGGAGATCAAAAATCGCAAGCAAGAACAGCAAGAACTCGAGCTTGAGCAAGTTTTCCGGTGTTGTCTGGGAGAGAGAAAGAAGATGGCTGTGAGGGGGCACATTGAAGGGGCCCAGGTGGGCCAGACCCCCCCTAGGCGCCACCCATGGGCAGGCCGCGCCTACCTGGGGTTTGGGCGCCTGGGGTGGCCCACTGGGTCACTCCAGGTGTCCGTCTGCCCCTTTTTCGAGGAAAAATTATTTTGAATTTTCTAGGATTTTTCGGGAAACTTTATTTTTGGCCAATTTTCAGGGTATGAAAATTGATTTTCTCGTAGAAACAGTTTTTTTTAGAAGAAGCAAAAGCAAACCAAAAACCAAACTACAGAAGCTCTAAGACACTCTAACAAGCAAACAACTAGCAAAACCAAAGCTAGCAAAAGAAAAGGCAAAGACTAGGAAGGAGAAAAAGTAAAAGTGAGCAAATATAACCATAGTGAAAACATTATTTTGTTCATAAAAATCCTTTTGTTAACAAGGTTGATCAAGTCTTGTTACCAAAACAATATTATATGAAACAAAACTTTGCATTCCACAAGGTGATTATGTTACCTCATACTTGATAGCAATGGTCCCAATCATAATAGTTTCAAAAATTTCCTGTGGAATGGGACAATATATTTCTCCAACCTTGATGCTATCAATATTTTCAATGGAATTGAGGCAATAGCCCTTAACAACCTTCTTGGGGAAATAAACAGTATGCTCTTTGTCATCAATATTGAATGTTGCTTTTCCTTGATTGCAATTAATTACAACACTTGCAATATTAAGAAAAGGTCCCCCAAGAATAATATACATATTATCATCTTCAGGTATTTCAAGCACAACAAAATCAGTTAAAACCAAGCAATTATGAGCCACTTGAATAGGAACATCCTCACATATACCAACAGGAATAGTAGTTGACTTATCAGCCATTTGCAAAGATATATCAGTTGGTATCAACTTTTCTAGCTGAAGTCTCTTGTAGAGAGAAAAAGGCATAACACTAACTCCAGCTCCCAAATCACATAAAGCAGTTCTAACATAGTTGTTCTTAATGGAGCAAGGAATAGTTGGTATACCTGGATCACCAAGTTTCTTTGGAACCTTACCATTGAAGGAATAATTAGCAAGCAAAGTAGAAATCTCCTCATTAGGAATCTTCCTTTTATTAGAGACAATATCCTTCATATACTTTGAATAAGGAGGCAATTTAATATCATCAATCAGAGGAATTTGCAAAAATAAAGGTTTCATCCACTCACAAAACTTGTTGTAGTGTTCTTCCTCCTTTTACTTGTGTTTCTTACCTGGAAAAGGCATAGGTTTCTGCACCCAAGGTTCTCTCTCTTTACCATGCTTCCTAGCAATAAAATTTTCCTTAGTGTACCTAGTATTCTTAGTGTGCTTCTCAGGTTCTTCCTCAACTTCCTCCTTATCAGGAGCATCATTATTATTACCACTCTCAATTTCAGCATCAGAGACAGATATACTATTAGGATCTACAGCAGGTTCAAGTGGTTCCTCAACTACCTTATGTTTCTTTTTATTTCTCTTACGAGGACTAACACTACTTTCACCTTGTTGAGAATCCTGCTCAATTCTTTTAGGGTGTCCTTCGGGATATAAAGGATCTTGAGTAGCTATACCACTCCTAGTTCCAATTCCATAAGCATGTTTATCTCCTGAGGCATTAACTAGCATATCCTTTTGTACCTTAGCAAGTTGATAAAGTTGGGTTTGAACCATTTTAAAGTGTTTACAAAGCATTTTAATATCATTAGAAGTTCTTTCCACAATATCTTTCAACTCATTGATAGCTCTAGAGTTTTCCAATAAATGATTCTAAACTTGTTTATTAAAATTACCTTGTTTAACAATAAATGTGTCAAGTTCCTCTAAGCATTGATTAGGAGGCTTACCATAAGGAATATCACCTTCATTAAAGTGGAGAGAGTGTACCTCAATAGTAGATGAATGGGGAATTGGATTACATAATTCTTCTATAGGAGGTAGATTCTTCACATCTTCAGCTCTAATACCTTTCTCCCTTAGACACTTCTTAGCTTCCTTCATCACTTCATCATTTAATGCAATAACTCCCCTCTTCTTTGGTGTTGGTGTTGGATCTGGTTCAGGCATAACTGGTTCAGGAGTAATAGGCTCAGGTGTATTTAGCTTAGTTGAAGTCCAATCATCATAATTCTTGCTTATCTTAGCCATTAATTCTTCAGCATCTGTAGGAGTTCTTTTCCTGAAAACACAATCAGGAAAGCTATTTAGGTAGGTCCTAGAATCATCAGTTAGTCCATTATAATAAATATCAAGGAGCTCATTCTTAGGCAATGGACATCCAGGATGTGCATGAATCAAGGCATAGAACCTTGTCCATGACTCAGGCAATTTCTCTTCTTCTCCCTGTTTAAAATCAAAAAGTCTCTGCAAAGCAGCATGTCTAGCACTGGGAGGAAAATATTTCTGGAAGAAAGAAGCAATCAAGCAATCAGGGCTATCAATGAAACCAGGAGGTAATCTATTAAACCAAGCCCTAGATTCTCCTTTTAGTGAAAAGGGGAAGATCTTAGTAATAAAATACTTGCGCATCTTAAAATCATTAGAGAACAAAGCACTCATAGTGGAAAGCTCATTCATATGAGCCACATCACTCTCATTTTCAGTCCCACAAAAAGGTTCTTTCTCAACAATGTCCAAATAGGATAGATCAAGAGAGAAATCATAATCTTTATCTTTAATATCTATGGGAGAGGTGGCAAACTTAGGATCAGAGGACGGTTTAGGCATAATAGTACGTCTAGCAAGGAGACTCTTAATAGCACTAGTACCATGTGTGTTTCGGCACTCTTCAACAAATTCATCAGTGAACTCAATGTAACCATCATTAATATCATAACTCTCTCTAGACTCAGGTGAGCTAGCAGGTGTAACAGTGTCTTCACTAGGAGTTTCAGTATTTCCTAGACTAGCCATAGTAGCATCTAGGAAAGGACCTAATGAACCACTCACATCAAGCACAATAGAAGTAACATCATGAGCATCAAAAGCAGTTTTAGATTCAGCAGTAGTAGCAGTGTGTGTAGCATGAGTATGTGGTGGTGGTGTAACAAGCTTACTTATAACAGATGGTGAATCAAGAGCAACAAAGGTGTTTAGGATTGTACCTCTTCTTGTAGTGGATGGTAAAATAAGAAACTTTCCATCACGAGACTTACCCATGATGAACGGAGTAGAAGTGAACAATAATAGATCCAAGTGAACTTACAAATAAAGCTATGCTCCCCGACAACAGCGCCAGAAAATAGTCTTGATGACCCACAAGTGTAGGGGATCGCAACAGTCTTTGCGGGTAGTATTACCCAATTTATTGATTCGACACTATAGAGGTCCCAACCTGATAAGGTTGAGATCCCTGTGTTTACAATGCTAGTACCTGGATCGAATAGCTAGCATCTACAGTTTAAGATGTAATATCAAGAAACAAAAGTCATATTACAACTTATAACCAGGAATAAAATAATTCATTACATCTTACATAGCTCATTTGGCCATCTCATTACAATGCAGCAGATATAACTATATAGCATTGAGTCCTTCATCTTCGTATTCCACAGGCAAACATATTGGTTGTATACTTGTAATCCCTACTCAAAAAACTTCACTAACATCAAACAAACCTGCAACATAATAAGTTACAGCCACAAGGGTCAATACATTTGAATTGTATTGTCAAGTGATACTATGGTAGAATAGTGGTATCTAACCCTTGTTTTCTACTAGCTAGGCTAAGCATGATAACATGGCAAGTTTCCTAACTTAGGATAATTCTACTAAGACATCATATAGGATTTCCCAAGTCATAGCATAGTATAGATATTTAGAAAAATTCCATGCAAGTTGTAACATCCCAGCATTTAGGAACTAACGAAGGGTAGATTTAGGAATATGGAATGTTGCATGCATTCATTTGTGAAAATGTGGGTAAAATTTTCGCCAAATAAAAACCTAAGTGATCAATGTTTCTTTCATACTTTAAGATTAGGTTTAGTCTTAAAGGATGATTGTTATAAACTTTGATATGATCTTTAAGGAATTATGTGTTTCTAAAATGAATTTGAATTTTAAACTTGAGTATTAGAATTATAATTTCAGTGAGTTAGGAATAAGTTTTGAATCTTAATTTAATTAAGAGATAAATATTATAACTTAAATTATATCCAAAGAAAAACAATAATGAATATGAAAATTATTTCTTATCATCAATATATATAATCAAGTTATAAAACTATAACTTATTGTAATCATCCACACAATTCACAAAGGCAAATATACAAAGAATAAGAATATTCTTTATTAATAATAATATAATCTTTATTACAAAGGAATAAAATGAAGATTACAAAAGAATAAGAAAATTACATTGGATTATTCTATAACTACTCTATAACTCAACCTAAACTAAATATTCATCTTTATATCTGTACCTGCAAAACAAATAGAAAATATATAGAGAAGTAAAAGGTTAGAGTTAGTATTATTTTCTCTCGGATATGTTAGTGAAATGCACTTGACAAATTCATCATTGAGAAATTTATAAAAGGGGCAAGTTTCCCCAATATGAAAGAATCCATCTTTCATAAATTTAAATCCAGAAGTCAAATGACAGCCAAGAGGGACAAATCCACCAGCCAGGTGAAAGTAACCAGGTAATAGTAAGTTTCAAAATTCTGAACATATCCACAAGTGCATAGCAGGCACACAGGCAGGACACACACCAACATGCATGTGGTGTGTTGTCGACCTCACAGCACAGTCCCAATATCACAAAACCACAAGCACAGCCGTGGGGAGGCACTAGTGCATCACTCCACTGTTTGCACACAAGAACAGCCAGCCTAGACAGCAGCTTACCAAGCACATCAGCCAAACCAAACCACCAAGGATCAACCAAACATCACCAGGATGGTGACATAAGGAGGGGGAAGGATTAGGTGAACATCAAGGACAAGTCCAGGAGCTAGGAGGAGCAGGCTAGCTCAAGGACAAATCCAGGAGCTAGGAGGAGAAGTATATCTCAAGATCAAGCACACGAGTCTAGCAAAACCAGATCAAGATCATCACCAACTTACTCCACAGTCATCAGATTTTGGTGATTTTCATAAAACCTTCACATGATCAAATCATCTTATTTAGAGAGAAGCATGTGTTGTTTTATAAAACAAACCCTCAGAAAGCACCCAAGTGGGGTGAATCCATCATAGGGATTTTTAAAACTCTAAAGGCAAACAACAAAGTACCTGGATCCAGCCAGAGCTCAGAGCAACATCATTGCTCTGGTCATTGGGATATATCTTACAATTCAAGCATAAATACATCTATGATCTATTTCTAGGCACATCCCTAAAAAAAGGGTAGCACCTTAGAAACTAATCCTTGGATCCAGATCAGGATCAAGCTTACTATCATTTTTTCCAAGCTTTGATTCAAGAAAGAATAGTTGGTACCACTACCAGGACTATTTATATGAATCAACTAGATAAGATCTGAATCCCTAAGCCTCAGACCAACATCATTGGTCTTAGGGAATTCAGAAAAGAACATTTCCAGTTATCTTTTAAAGCCAAGTTGATCATTAAGCATCAAACAACCCAATCAATGGATTTGAGTCAAACTTATGTGCCATACCATGATGGTGTCACAAGAACAATCCATTATGAATCAGGATAGACATTTAATCATCACAAATTCAAACAATCAACTTAATTAATCATTTTCCTATTAACACAGGAATCAGAACTAGGATATTCCTAGGTTACACTTCACTGTTTGAGATCATGATGATCTCAAACCACACACTTGTTCTAAGCCAACAACATTGGGATAGTGATTTCATCCTATCTTAATCATGACCATGAATCAAATACCAGTGGAAAGCTATCAAGTCATTGGCTTTACCAAGCATGTTTCCCAAGCCACTATGTAACTACCTCGGTGAATTACGCTCTTAGTTACAAGCCTGGATGAGCGGAAATGGTTAAAATAGTACGGTGGGGCCAAATGCCACTCACAGGTAGACCTTTCGGCCGTCCTAACCATTTCCAAACATCGGGACAAGAACGAGCGGCGTAATCGGCAGGCGAAGGGATCAACTACATACACAAATGAGTATGTATGCAAGCCACCATAAAATAGTCCTTAGAGCCATTCCATCTAAAAGATATAGAAATATTGCAACGCCATACGGCAAGATCCAAATATCCTAGATAGATATAATAGTTTAGGATATCTCCTCATACATCAAACATCAGAGTATCAGGCGGAAGCGGAAAACAAGGTCCGAGTACGGATAAGAAGCAAATTGGCATAAGATGCCCCATAAATAAACACATCCCGCCCACAGATCTCACGGATCCCCGTTCCCGGAATCTCTACACCGAGTGGTTGTTGCCAACATCGTCCGTCTCCTCCACCCAGTATCCATCTTGCGAGTTTACCTGTTCATCCGAATCAAACAATTTATCATGTGAGACCCTAGGGGTACTCAGCAAGTCTTTATGCCTCTAAAGGGGACACAACACAGGGTGACGAATTGCAGCAAAAGATAATACCTAACAATTCTAGGGATACTCTAACCATCCGCCTAACCAAAGATAGCGGATGTCCATGAATTAATAACAACTTGATATAAGTAATATTAATGATCCATCCTCCTCCTCGCTACCAACAAGGAAGCGGACGAACAACCCCATCCGTTGGCAGTTTATTATCCATTCCATGAGTGTTGCACTATTTACTAGTCGGTACTTAGTCAAATTAAAAGCGGTACTTTAGTTATACTTGTCTATGATCGAAGAACGTGCTCCAAGTCGTCCATAACCATGACACGGCTTTGAGAAAGATTTTCCGCAGGTGCACAAATAACAACACACTCGATCAACCTCGGAAAAACCAAATCAAAACCCAACGAGGCATTCACGACAAAGCGATCACAGATTGAAATATTTCAGGCCCACCCCACTAAGCTACCCATAGCGAAGTTGGCGGCTCAAAGCGGACCTGTGGTTTTGCGTTAGTGGTCAGAACGATCGGGAACCCGAAAATGTGACTGGGCTTGTCGATACCGCGAAAACACTCTGCATCCAAAACAGTACAGGTGCTCCTCGCACAATCTTTAGATAAAGCAGTAAAGCATGGCATAAGTACAGGATAGTAATAAAGCCCCAAACTACTTTGTGGCCCCAAGAAATAAGAATGAATCAAGCTCGCTCGGGGGTTCATAAGCCTCCCGGATGTGGATAGCGAATATTCAAGGAACAGGAATCAAGTACTCGGTCTGCGGGACACAAGTGAGCATGAAGAACCAAATAGCAGATATTGCTCACCGGTGCCACTTTCATTAGTTATCCCATTACTACTCGGTTAAGTTGTTTAGGTACCTCGTTATCCATCGACACTCACATACCCTACACATGCTGTTCTCGACCCGCATGGCTCAAACAACTCCTGTAGTAATGGCTCATGGGATGGAGGAACAAGCTTGTGGGGTTTAAAAGTAAAGGCTATGCGTGACTTGGGATTCAGTTTAATGCAATCGCGACTCAATGATGCAAGAATAAGATAGAGGCAATAGGTACTATATGTATGCAAGCATGTGGTAGTGCTTGCACAGCAGCTCGATTGAAGCGAGGGGACGGATCTGGTAGAGCTCTGGTTTCTTGATATATCCCCTTTCGGCTATTCGAAGAAGAACCAAACAAACAAGGGCCAACATAAATAAAGTGCACAAGCATATGAATAAAATGCGACAAGCAAACAATCATGCCATGATGAATGATGCACAAATTGAATGGCAATAAAGTAGCATGGCATGGGTGAGATGTGAAATACAAGAATAAAGCATTTTATGGAGTTTTAGTCACCTTTTATACTCAAATAAGTTGCTGTAAACTTTATATTTATATGATGCATGCTGCAATTCAGAACATGGAATGCATAAACAGAAAGGTCTCGTCGAGCTGATCATTTTAGACATATCATTTGTCAAATTTGGAGTTATAAAACAAAAGTTATTAATTATTTAAGGCAAAGGGCATTTTATTGTAATTTTAACCAACTCGAAATTTTAAAGTGTTCAAATAATATTTTGAATAGCATATTTGAATTCCTCACATTTTTATGATTTCAAAACATATATTACATGTTTAATTTGGAATTATATTTTAAAAGATATTTGAAAACAGATTTAAATTTGAATTTAAAACAAATTTGAAAAGTTTAAATTAAAACAGAAAACCGAAAAACGTTTTACACCCAGGCAATCCTAGCCCAGACAACGACGGTGGGCCATTGTTGACTGGCGAAACCGACAGCGGAGAGATCTTTCTCACCGCGAAATGTATCTGGTGACAATGGGGCGGTGGGGTTTTAAGGGTCCACGGCCTTGTCACCCCGGACGCGACACGTGGTGGATCCGGGGGACCGCCGGTTGAGGCTGTGGAAAACCCAGGGACTTAAGCGCAAAAGCAGCGGAGAGGTCGGTGGGGCTCGGTGTCTGCATGGTTTAGTAAAAAAAGCGAGGTTAAGTGCAAAAGGGTTTGCGCCATCGCTTCTCTTCTTGCAAATGCGCGGACAGGTCGGTCTTGCATCGACGCAGGCGCGTGGGGGTTCGAATCGACCTCGCTGGCGCCGGCAGCTACTGTTAAGGTGGCTAGGGGGTTGTGCTGGCTTGCGCTCGCGTGGCTAGGTAGGGTGTGAGGCGACGCAGGGATGTGCAGAGGCTCGCGACCACGGTGCACCGAGGCTGTTCGGCGAAACGTCTGGCACAGCTAGGGCTACCCGGTGAGGCGGAGTATGTCCAGGAGGTAGAGGAGCTCACCGCGGGTTGGTTGGCGGTGGTGGTTCGGGCAGAGGAGCGGGCGATCCTCGACGTAGCACGTGGCAATTGGAACTAGGTTTAAATCGGCATCGCGGCATCTGGCGGTTGGGTCCTTCTCCTCCTCGCTGGCGCATACGAGGTGAAGCAGGGGAGGGTACTCGTCCTTCCTCGACAACCACAACTCCTCGCCACCGGCTGTAAGAGGGGGGGACGATGGAGACCGACGGTAGCCGGCCGGTGGAGAGAAAGGTAGAGGGGGAGGGGAGGTGGTTGCGGCGCGAGGCCAGGGGTGGTTTGGTGAGGCAGAGGAGGGAAGGATAAAGGCGAGCCAGAGGAGGTGGTGCCGTGGGGGACGCGGTGGTGGAAAAAGGTGGCTCGGCCACCTTTTCACCTCGCCTCACGTGCTCGAGCTCGGTGCTGAGCAGGGCAGGCGGTAGGTGGAGCCAAGGCGAGGCCAAGGTGGCTGGCTCGGGAGTGGGGTCGGCCTGGCAGGGATAGATAGAGAGAGAGAGGGGGTGTGGCATGGAGCTAGGGTTGGAGGGATGGGGTGGCTCGGGTTAGGGTTTTATTAGGGATGGGGGTAGAGGTAGCGGAGGTGTGGGCCAGGGAGGAAGGGTGGCCAGGTGGGGCATGCATGGCATAGAGGAAGGGAGAGAGGTCGAGAGAGAGGGAGGGAGCTAGGGTTAGCTAGGGAGGGCTCGGTTTAGGGTTTAGATGAGGTGTTAGGTGTTTGGAGAGGGGATAAGAGAGAGAGAGATATGTGGTGGTGGCTTTTTAGCAAGACCAAACTAGATCAAGCCAAAAGAGTGGTAGAGAGGGAGATGGATGATTCACTCATAAGATCAAAAAAAACAAAGGAGGACAAAAGATGGAGATGGTTGCATGGCATACGCATGAGAGAAAAGCTTGATGAGCACTAGGCAAAATGAAATAAACCAAACAAGGTGAAAGATTTGAGAGAGAAGGGAGAGCTCCAAGAGATATACACCACTCAAAAATTCATATAAAATCCCAAAGGACTTGAATGTGGTGGTGCTTGCATGGCCCATGCAAAATAATTAATGCCATGTTTATTCTTGTGAAAACAATAATATTAACATGGCATTATTCTTATGCATTCCCAAAAGTGGAATAAAAGCCAAACAAAAGAATTTGTAGAAGTAGATCCATCCTATCTCCCATGAGCTAGATTAAATACCAAAAGAAAATAAAATACAAGCACATGGATAATGGGATGGTGGAATTATAAGGTGGTGAAAGAAAGGGTGGTGGAGTGGAATAAAAGATATGCCCCCAACTCAACTTGGGCATTTACACAATATATCAATAACCAAATACAATATCAAGAGGCAAATACAATTTACAATGCATATGAGAGGAGAACCAAAACAAAAAGGGTTTTATATGATGCTCAAATGCAAGGTGGCATGATGACATGAGCATGATATAATTATGATGCAACAATTATATGTAGGAAGTAGCATTTATATAGACTAGGCTAGTAGCATTGCAATTGTTAGACAATTGGGATGCTACAACTCTCCCCCACTAAACAAGAATCTCGCCCCGAGATTCCTAGGAAAAGGAAAACAACACCAGGAGAGGCGGTTGTTCGGAATGAAGGTGACCCTCATGTTCCCAAGTTGATGAACAACGGAATGGTGCAACCACTACACCTTGCAAAACTTGCTAGACTTGTTGCGAGTCTTGCGTTTTGCTTGAGAAACAACGGGTTAGAAGAGTTGAAGGATTGTCGTGAGACAAGAAGGATAGGATGGACATAGCTCCGGTTTTCTCAAGAAACATGATAAAAGAATAGAACCACTTGTGAAAGAAAGGACAAGATGATGTATCAGGGATAAAGAAAGGACACACCGTTAAGATTAAAGATTTACCGATACGAGAGAGGATGAATCTTTATCTCACTGGAAGAAAAAGAGTTAGATTGGAGAGGTTTTGAACCACTATGACAATAGCATCGTATCTTCTCTCGGATTTGAGAAATGAAGTACGGAAACAATATTGCCTTCAAAAAATAGAGTCCCTTGATATCAACAGAAAGATTTAGTTAGACATCGTCGGATTAGATTCTTGTTGCAACGGTAAGCACCAAGGATCACGCAATTGAGGTGCGCGGATATACTTCCAGAGACCGATGTGAAGCCAGATCATGGTGGAATCCCGAGAAGCAAAGAATATGGAGGATCTGGAGTTTATTGTAGAGATACTTATTGCTTTCTTTAGCCTTGAGGCTAACGCAATAGATTAGCGACTGATGGCATCAGCCATAATTGGCTTTACCAAGAGAAAGGGATTGATGAAACAAAGAGAGAGATAGTTTCCTTTCATCTTGTTTGTGGATGTCGAGCATCAATAGAATGACGAGGACAGAAAAGAGTTTGCGTCTGTTTCCACCAGATAATCGAAGATTTTGCTCCATCTAGAATAGACAGACCACCAACAAGAGATTATTGATTACTTTCTTCGAGAGAGCACTCCGGAAAAACAAGGACGAAAGTAAAAGTATCAAGGGATAAAGGCCACTTCTAACTTCCGTGGAAAGAGTTAAATTACATTAATTCACCAATTCAATGTACAAGAGCGAATGATAAGAGTAGTGGTATGGTAGCTACTCCATCCCGCACTCAAAGCATTACTCCGCACATGAATAAGAAAACCATGCAACCCAACTACCGAAACAGACTGAAGGTATTGACAAAAACTCATGGGACTCCGTTAGAAAACAAGGATAGATGCAAACGATTCACCGGATTCAAGATAGATAAATATGATGATGTTGTCGTCATGTCTGAAGTAACAAGCCACCGGAAAGATATGAAGGAAGATCCGGAGACAACTACAAGATTCCACAGATAAAGAAAAAGATAACACCAACTTGAACAGAAGGATTATGAAAGATCTGAAAAGTCTTCATGGCCTCCGGTGGATTGAACATAGACGATAGAACAAGAGGGTTTCAAAGATTACTTGACGAGAACGAGGTGAAAGAACTCCATGTTCTTCTTGAAATGATTGAGAAAGATTTAGCAGTCTTGAGGAAAACTACGGCGGAACGACGATGATAACTCACCAACAAGGAAAGACTCTAGGTTTGATTGAAGATGGAAGATGGAATTAACAATGGACTTGCTGATTCCAGAATTGAAGTAATGTATTTAGCAGAAGGACGTGGCCGAGATAGGTGACTTCAAAAAGTCAGAATTCTCACTTTGAGACTTTGCACACAGGCAGTGCTCACGAAGCTTGAGAGAAAGAGACACAGATGATCTTCCATGTCCTTCCATTGATATCGAATAGGCAAGCATATTATCAACATATACCACCATGGATTAACAGGATATTCCCAGAATTTCAAGTTCAAGAGGCGGGAGAAACGAACAAATGCTCGAACACTTCCTGAGCTCAACGCTCTTTGAAAGATCGACGTTACGAGTAAGGATTCCTGTTGAAGAAGATGCGCTGGCAGAATAGATTATCTGGTCCTTCGGAAGAAAAAGAGATGTCACCTGGTTCACATTGTCGATCGGATCACCGGTTACAAAGATAAAGATATCTTGGATAAGAACCGATGATAGCTCATACCTTAAGCAAAGCTACCAGAGACGAAAAGATGCAATTCCCTCGTCTCAAAGAGAATTTTGCAGATATGGAGTTCAAAAAGATGTGCAGCATGATGGATAGATGATAGACCGCCGTAGTGCCTTGAGAAACTCCGGATTGCCAAAGATGCTTGAATATGCATAGATATGATCACGGTGTACTCAAAATCACAGGAGATAACCGTCACCATTTGGAGGATAGTGTTGATAGCATTTTCCATATTCCACTCATGATAAGTGTCCTATAGCTATGCTGAGAACCAAATTACAATCACCAGCATCGGATCGACACATGTTATGTAATTAGCCCAAGAGAATTTGAAGATGAAGTAAAACTTCAGGATTAAGCGCCGATGACGAAAGAATGAGTTAGCATGGACATGCTGATAAAAGGGAGATAGATAATGTTTCACACACGACTGAAAAGGAGTGTGGAAGCACAGATGTATCAAAGAAAATGTTTCCGCATTTTTCGGCATTAAAGTACCAATAGATGCGCAAAATCACTTATCAGGTAGAGATTAGCAACTCCACATTCTGTGAAAGCATGATGGAAGGAAGAACACCCTTAAGAAGATGGCACGGGTTAACAAGGAGTCAGATAGATCTCGCCGGTTTTCAAAAGCCTGTTAGTATGGAATGTACCAACAGTTGATAACCAAAGGCAGATTGTGATAACAAATTGGATGCAACAGATAGACAAAGAATTACACACACACACACTTTCTATGGTACTACGGAAACCCAGAACACGTGAATCCTAGTTTGAATTTTAAGAAGAGGATTGAAAACGTTACACTTCCTTACCAGAAAAAGTGGGTGGGTGGGTAAGAAGAAAAGTGGAAGCAGTCCTACTCTCGCGTTTTGTTTTTCCCTAGTATACATAGCTACCCAAAATATTTGCTAGACTGACAACGACCATTTGGCTGAGACCCTGAAGGTCGGGATGGCTCTGATACCAATTGTAACTACCTCGGTGAATTACGCTCTTAGTTACAAGCCTGGATGAGCGGAAATGGTTAAAATAGTATGGTGGGGCCAAATGCCACTCACAGGTAGACCTTTCGGCCGTCCTAACCATTTCCAAACATCGGGACAAGAACGAGCGGCGTAATCGGCAGGCGAAGGGATCAACTACATACACAAATGAGTATGTATGCAAGCCACCATACAATAGTCCTTAGAGCCATTCCATCTAAAAGATATAGAAATATTGCAACGCCATACGGCAAGATCCAAATATCCTAGATAGATATAATAGTTTAGGATATCTCCTCATACATCAAACATCAGTATCGGTGAGCGGAAAACAAGGTCCGATGCGGATAAGAAGCAAATTGGCATAAGATGCCCCATAAATAAACACATCCCCCACAGATCTCACGGATCCCGTTCCCAGAATCTCTACACCGAGTGGTTTGCCAACATCGTCGTCTCCTCCACCAAAGTATCCATCTTGCGAGTTTACTGTTCATCAATCAAACAATTTATCGTGTGAGACCCTAGGGTACTCAGCAAGTATTTATGCCTCTAAAGGGACACAACACAGGGTGGCGCAATTGCAGCAAAAGATAATACCTAACAATTCTAGGGATACTCGCTAACCATCCGCCTAACCAAAGATAAGCGGATGTCCGTGAATTAATAACATGATTATAACGATAATATTAACAGATCCATCCTCCTCCTCGCTACCAACAAGGAAGCGGACGAACAACCCCATCCGTTGGCGGTTTATTATCCATTCCATGAGTGTTGCACTATTTACTAGTCGGTACTTAGTCAAATTAAAGCGGTACTTTAGTTATACTTGTCTATGATCGAAATCGTGCTCCAAGTCGTCCATAACCGCGGACACGACTTTGAAAGATTTACCTGCGGGGTGCACAAATAACACACACTCGATCAACCTCGGAAAAACCAAATCAAAACCCAACGAGGCATTCACGACAAAGCGATCACGAGTTGAAATATTTGAGGCCACCCCACTAAGCTACCATAACGAAGTTGGCGGCTCAACGGACCTGGGGTTTGCGTCGGTGGCGAAACATCGGGAACCCGAAAATGTGACTGGGCTTGTCGATACCGCAAAAACACTCCGCATCCAAAACAGTACAGGTGCTCCTCGCACAATCTTTAGATAAAGCAGTAAAGCATGGCATAAGTACAGGATAGTAATAAAGCCCCAAACTACTTTGTGGCCCCAAGAAATAAGAATGAATCAAGCTCTGGCTCAGGGGGGTTCATAAGCCTCCCGGATGTGGATAGCGCGAATATTCAAGGAACAGGAATCAAGTACTCGGGGTCCTGCGGGACACAAGTGAGCATGAAGAACCAAATAGCAGATATTGCTCACCGGTGCCACTTTCATTAGTTATCCCATTACTACTCAGGTTAAGTTGTTTAGGTACCTCGTTATCCATCAGACACTCACATACCCTACACATGCTGTTCTATGACCCGCATGGCTCAAACAACTCCTGTAGTAATGGCTCATGGGATGGAGGAACAAGCTTCGGTGGGGTTTAAAAGTAAAGGCTATGCAGTACTTGGGATTCAGTTTAATGCAATCGCGACTCAATGATGCAAGAATAAGATAGAGACAATAGGTACTATATGTATGCAAGCATGTGGTAGTGCTTGCCTGGCAGCTCGATTGAGCGAGGGACGGATGCAGGTAGAGCTCTGGTTTCTTGATATATCCCAAATCAGCCTATTCGAAGAAGAACCAAACAAACAAGGGCCAACATAAATAAAGTGCACAAGCATATGAATAAAATGCGACAAGCAAACAATCATGCCATGATGAATGATGCACAAATTGCATGGCAATAAAGTAGCATGGCATGGGTGAGATGTGAAATACAAGAATAAAGCATTTTATGGAGTTTTAGTCACCTTTTATACTCAAATAAGTTGCTGTAAACTTTATATTTATATGATGCATGCTGCAATTCAGAACATGGAATGCATAAACAGAAAGGTCTCGTCGAGCTGATCATTTTAGACATATCATTTGTCAAATTTGGAGTTATAAAACAAAAGTTATTAATTATTTAAGGCAAAGGGCATTTTATTGTAATTTTAACCAACTCGAATAATATTTTGAATAGCATATTTGAATTCCTCACATTTTTCTGATTTCAAAACATATATTACATGTTTAATTTGGAATTATATTTTAAAAGATATTTGAAAACAGATTTAAATTTGAATTTAAAACAAATTTGAAAAGTTTAAATTAAAACAGAAAACCGAAAAACGTTTTACACCCAGGCAATCCTAGCCACAGACGCTGACGGTGGGCCTTGTTGACTGGCGAAACCGGCTGAGAGATCTTTCTCGCATGAGCTGCTATCCCATGGTGACAATTGGGGCAGTGGGGTTTAAGGTCCACAGCCTGTGACGGCCAATGACGCGACACGTGGTGGATCTGAGGGACCGTCGGTTGAGGCTGTGGAAAACCAGGGACTTAAGCGCAAAAGCGGCGGAGAGTGGCCGGTGGGGCTCGGTGTCTGCATGGGTTTAGCCGGAAAAAGCAGGGGTTAAGTGCAAAGGGTTTTGACCCTTTGTTTCTCTTCACCGCAACGCAGACAGGTCGGTCTTGACAAGCCAGGCGTGGCGTGGGAGTTTTCGCGACCTCGCGTCTTGTGGCGGCGGGCTACCGCTGGTGGCTAGGGGTTGTCTTGGCTTGCCTTGGCGGCTAGGTAGGGTGCTGACAGGGACGTCTGAGGCTCGCGACCTGGCGCACCGAGGTGTTCGTGAAACGTCTGGCGCAGCTAGGGCTACCGGTGAGGCGGAGTATGTCCAGAGGAGGTAGAGGAGCTCACCTGGGTTGGTTGGCGGTGGTGGTTGAGGCAGAGGCAGGCGATCTCGGCGTAGCACGGCCAGTGGAACTAGGGTTTAAATCGGCGTCATGATCTTGCAATGGTCGGGGTCCTCTCCTCCTCATGGCGTCTGAGGTGAAGCAGGGAGGTACTCGTCCTTCCTCGACAACCATAGCTCCTCGCCACTGTAAGAGGGACGATGGAGACCGCAGTGGCCGGTGGAGAGAAAGGTAGTGGGGGAAGGGAGGTGGTTGCGGCGCGAGGCCAGGGGTGGTTTGGTGAGGCAGAGGGAGGAGGGGAAGGGATAAAGGCGAGCCCAGAGGAAGGTGGTGCCGTGGGGGACGCGGTGGTGGAAAAAGGTGGCTCGGCCACCTTTTCACCTCGCCCTCACGTGCTCGAGCTGGCTCGGTTGAGCAGGGCAAGGGCAGGTAGGGTGGAGCCAAGGCGAGGCCAAGGTGGCTGGCTCGGGGTGGGGCTGGGGCAGAGGATAGAGAGAGAGGGGGTGTGGCATGGAGCTAGGGTTGGAGGGATGGGGTGGCTCGGGTTAGGGTTTTATTAGGGATGGGGGTAGAGGTAGCGGAGGTGTGGGCCAGGGAGGAAGGGTGGCCAGGTGGGGCATGCATGGCATAGAGGAAGGGAGAGAGGCCTAGAGAGAGGGAGGGAGCTAGGGTTAGCTAGGGAGGGCTCGGTTTAGGGTTTAGATGAGGTGTTAGGTGTTTGGAGAGGGGATAAGAGAGAGAGATATGTGGTGGTGGCTTTTTAGCAAGACCAAACTAGATCAAGCCAAAAGAGTGGTAGAGAGGGAGATGGATGATTCACTCATAAGATCAAAAAAAAACAAAGGAGGACAAAAGATGGAGATGGTTGCATGGCATACACATGAGAGAAAAGCTTGATGAGCACTAGGCAAAAAGAAATAAACCAAACAAGGTGAAAGATTTGAGAGAGAAGGGAGAGCTCCAAGAGATATACACCACTCAAAAATTCATATAAAATCCCAAAGGACTTGAATGTGGTGGTGCTTGCATGGCCCATGCAAAATAATTAATGCCATGTTTATTCTTGTGAAAACAATAATATTAACATGGCATTATTCTTATGCATTCCCAAAAGTGGAATAAAAGCCAAACAAAAGAATTTGTAGAAGTAGATCCATCCTATCTCCCATGAGCTAGATTAAATACCAAAAGAAAATAAAATACAAGCACATGGATAATGGGATGGTGGAATTATAAGGTGGTGAAAGAAAGGGTGGTGGAGTGGAATAAAAGATATGCCCCCAACTCAACTTGGGCATTTACACAATATATCAATAACCAAATACAATATCAAGAGGCAAATACAATTTACAATGCATATGAGAGAAGAACCAAAACAAAAAGGGTTTTATATGATGCTCAAATGCAAGGTGGCATGATGACATGAGCATGATATAATTATGATGCAACAATTATATGTAGGAAGTAGCATTTATATAGACTAGGCTAGTAGCATTGCAATTGTTAGACAATTGGGATGCTACACACTACATCATCTGAATCAGATGCAATCCAAGCATAACATCATCTAATAAGCCACCAGAAACAATATAGATCATCTTAAGCAATAATCCTTAGACCAGTAACCACTTAGCAGGTTTACAAATCATCCAAACATGATCCAACTCATCCAGTATATGATCAACCCCAAGATAAGAACCCTAACTGGATATGTCATCCTAATCAGAATCAGACAGTAGCAAGAGAGGACACTGCCAGCATCTAGCATCGGATTAACAAGCACAGAGAGCACCAGGGGAGATGAATCAAACTCACCGTAGGTCCTCGCTTAAGATTAGAAGAGGAAGCAGAGGGGCCGACGACCATGGCGGCACGGGAAGCACCCCAGAGGGGGCGCTGCAACCCGCACGGCGCCACGGCAGCGACCTTGATCACGCCTGGAGGTGCAGAGCATCACCTCGACACACGACGGCCACGGTGGCACTTGAATCCATGCCAACCCCCAAACCCTAGGGTTCGGGACGGCATCGATCCATTGCAGGAGAGCCCTAGGCTCGAATCCAATTGGATAGAACAAATGGGCATCATCGCCAACCCCTATTGCACCACAGCGGTGACCAGAACGGCCTACGGCAGTGGGAATCGCCGGTGGCGGCATCGCCGGCCACGGGGTCGGGGTCAGAGGAGGAGAGGTTAAGCTCGAGGGAGAGAGAGAGGTAGTGAGGAGTGGGCCGAGCTAGGCCAAACCCTTTAGGGTGGTTCTATTGTCTAGAACTAATGGGCCACTAGGGCCCAATAAGTACAACTAGCCCAAAAATCTTTCCAGGCCTGTTTGAATAAAAAGGAAAAGACCAAAATACCCCTCGATTTAATTAAATTCTAGAAAATAAAATAAAAGTCCAAAAATTATAAATAAAATATTTTTGGATTCACAATAATCCACTCTATCCAAATAAAATAAGATATAAAATTTTGGACATTTAAATTTTTATAAGAATTTTGTAATTTATATATTCCTTATGGAATTTTACAAAATTATTGAAAGATGATAAAAATAAATAAAAATCACTTTCATTATATATTAATATTATAGTATTTTTGAAAAATACTAAATAAATATTTAATAACATTTTTTAATGTATAATTGATAATTCCTAAAAGAATTATTAAATCAATAAAAGTCAAATAAAAGGAAATAATATATGCTATCAATATTAAAAAGTAATATTTATAAATGCTTAATCATCATTTAAAGGCACCTTATATAGGGAAATGCATATAGAGTTAAATAATGCATTACATTACTTGCATAATCATTTTGCTTCTTTAAATATTGTCCTTACCAGGCAATAATGATGTTTTTGTAGACTTAGAAGCTCAAGGTCCAGTGCAAGCATCAGACTTCACTACCTTGCCATCACAAGGCAAGTTCATCACTTACTCATGTCCTTTGAAGAGTCTTTATCAAAGTTTTTGCAAATTGTGTGTTATCATATATGCTATGAAAGAAAGAAAATATTATTTTCACAAGTAAAGAAATCATAGATATCATCCTAAGTGATGATATAATGGAGCAATAGAACTTAGGGTTCTAGTTGCAAACAATTATGATCAAGTAGGGACTTAATAACCCCTGACATCAGTGATTCTAACATCGTATATTACGCGTTAGCCATGAGATTTGGAATGGGACAGAGAAGTCAGTTGTATCTTCTTCATCTCGCATGAAGCCGGATGTGCAGGTCGTGGCTGTTATCCTCGTAGCGTGCATATTAATTGGTAATTCATAGAGGATATGCAGCATATGGGTGGGAACCCTCATCGTCCCACGATAGTTCTGGCATCTAACGGTTTGTACAAACTATTGCCGTAATTCATTATGTGGGCATGGTATACACCAAGGAGGCATGCGGGATCATGAAGGGGGCAATGATTGGCTTGGACCAACTACTGGGCCCCACATCATGGAATTGTGGACGGGAAAGTACGCGCGGTTGTGCAACAAGGAGTTGATCTCTCATGGGTAAAGTAACGCACCTCTGCAGAGTGTAAGAATTATAACTTGTTACCCCCTGTTCCGGGAAGGAGCTACGAAAGCGGCAGGAAAGGAACTCCATGAAAGTTCTGGTCAACATGTGAAGGCTGATGGTCATAGTTTTTCAGAATAAAATCAATCTTTGAAGAAAGATTTACAAAAACTGCATAGTGCCAAGGATTTATAATCCGAGGTGGTAGTTAGAGCATCAAACTTACCACCTTGCATAAAATGAACTTGTTGGGTAACACTGTTACTCATTCTTTCCTTTGATCCCTTGCTTAGACTCTGAGGATCCCGAAGACGTGCCAATGTATGCAACCGAATGTCAAGAAGATGTGTTCTACGAGGAACCTGATCTATCCGGAGGTGTTGAAGGAGTGGATTACGAGATCCTCTACGGTGTCGATGATAACGAGTCCAACTAAGTACTCCTAATTAATAGTAACCAACGGAGCCGAGCAGCATGAACTCTATAGAATAAGCTGCTTAGCTCAACTCCTAGTCGGAGTCGTTACTTTTAAGTTCCGCTGAAACACTTTATATTTTGGTTTGTAAGTTGAACCTTTTGGAGTCGTGAACTTCTGGTATTGTAATAATAATAATGTGTGAATGTTTGTAATATGGACCCGCAATGTTTCTGTTGTACCACTCTGAGGGATGTGATATTTACAGAACGGTGTTCTGTGAGTATCATGTCAACGACTATAGTGTACTACACATGCAGTGGTATGCTGGGTCACCGCACAAGTCCTACTCAAAATATCACTAATGCATAGTCAAAATAATAGGACAAAATATATGAAGCACCACTTGTCTTTTAGTAGGGAAACTAGATACACTCCTTGATCTTGCAATTTTCACACTCTTCAAAGTTCACTACAAACCAATCAAGCAAACACAAATTCAAAACTAGCATTCAAACAATTCACCACATAAAATAATAAAAACAAAGAAATGCATGCAAGCATGAAAAAGATTGTTTTATTGAAAAAGTGGTTTCTAATATGGCTATAAACGTTTTAAAACACCTACTGGTCATTTATAAAAGTGGCAAAATCATTTAAAATCAATTTAGTGAAAATAGCCTTTTTAAATCATTTTTGTTTTGCTAGAAATGCTTTTATTCAAAGGAATAATTTCTAGTGTTAGCCAAATATATTTTTAAACTCAAATGTTAGTGTTTATGGTCAGAGGGTTCAAAAAAAACCAATTTCAAAAGGTTTTACTCAAAAATCATTTTTAGAACAATTTTTATACACAAAATAGTCCTCAAATGTTTCTGCAAAATCACCTAATTTTTCAGAAGCAAAATACTAAACTAAGGCCATAGTTGCAAAGTTTACATTTTTATGAATCCATTTATATAAAGTTTTCAATTTTGGCCAAGCAAATCAAAAGTTATGTATTTTCCAAACTCAAACATCTAATAGATTCATTTCTGTTTTTAAAACCAGTCTGGACACGTGGAGTGATTTTATTATTTCATACCATTTCGTTCGGATTGAGCTACGTGGACCACATGATCTAATTGAAATCACACGGTGCAGATCATCCGATACCGCTTCGTTTAATGATTCTATCGTGTCCTTTGGATCTGCATCTAACGGCTCAAAGTGCATCGACCATGGATGGGTGGCGCTAGCGACGGTGAGCGACGGCGGCGCGTGCTGTCTACGGCGGTCCAGCATTCTAGGAAGCGAGAGGAGGAAAGGAGGGCGTTACCATGCTCTCGGGGTCGCTGTGGTGCTCAAGGTGGTACATTCTTTGGCGGAGGGTCGCCAGGTCGGTGATTGCTTTCGGAGGCGCTCTATCGTCGGAACGTCTTTGTCGTTGTTGGGGGCGAGACTACGAGGCATGCCAAGGAAAAATAAAGGTTGTGTTAGATGCACGAGACGAAGTCGAGTGCACGAGCATCATCGAGAGGGAGAGGAACGGTCAGGACTTACGGGGAGAGCTCGTCGGAGTTGAAGGCACAATGGCGGCGCATAAGTAATCGTTGCCAACATTCGAAGGCGTAGCAAGCGAGTGCTGGAAGGTGCTAGGTCTTTGGGGTCAAGCTCGTGTGAGCCAGGGGCAAGGGGATGGTCGGAGCTGGCCGGAATTGTTGGTGCAGCTCGTCGGTGTCCACGGCGGGGCGAGCTAAAATCAAGACAACCTGGTGCTTTCGATGGAATGGGGACTGGGGGAAGGGAGAAGAGAGCGAGGCGATTTAGAGGGCGAGGTAGCAGGGAGGATTACCTGCAGTGTTTACATGAATTTAAGCCGAGAAATCAATGGCAGAAACGGCGAGGAGGAATTGGGGGGCGGGGTCAGCGGGGTGGAGACGACGACGCCGAGCTGGCGTGGAGCCGTTTTGTCATTGGGGGTGTGGGTGGATTCACGGGTGAGAAAGGGGGCTCGCGGGGAGGGAGGGGTGCCGGGTGGGCTAGTTTTGGGCCTGCTGGGCTGGGTGCTGGTTAGGTTTAGTTGGGCTTGTCTGATTCATATTTTTTTTCTGATTCCTTTTCCTTTTTCCATTTCTATTTCATGTTTTCATTTGATTTAAATGATTTAAACTTCCATTTGATTTCAAATCTTTTCCTAACTTTTTCAGTAGGTTTTATCTGTTTATTAATGTATTTAAGTAGTGCACTTTGAATTAATTCAAACATTCTCTTATGATTTATTATTTAATTAAATTAGGTCTTTTGTCTTTATTTAGATAAAATTGAATATGGTTCAAACCCATATTATTTTATTCAAATAATTATTTTATTCTTTTTAAGTTAATTAGACAACTTTTAATCCATTTTGGCAATTTCAATTATTTTTCTCATGATTTAATTAATCATTTATATTAGGAATTTTGTCTTCATTCAAATAAAATTGAATATGGTTAAAAGCCCATATAATTTTATTTAAATAATCTTTATTCCTTTATTTTTATTTGGATTATCTTTATTCCATTTTCTTATGGATTTGGCCAAGATTTAATTTGACTTTTAAATATTCCTTATTTAGTTATTCTTTCTTTATCTTATAAAATCCATATCTTTTTATTTATAGTTCCAAAATTGGTGATTCCAATTTGTATAATTTTATTTAATAATTATTTATATTTTCAAATTCTTTTAGGATTACATTGCTCACAATTTGGTGTTGATTTTTGTTAGGAGCTTTATTAGCCCTCATAATTATTTCCTTTTATCTTATTAAAAACATAAGTTTTTATCCATGGCTCCAAATTTAGTGAAACCAATTTCCATGGTTTTATAATATTTTTGTTTATCAATTTTGATCATTTATAAATGTTTGTTGCCAAATTTTTATATGGAACAAATCCATAGTCTTGGAGTGATCTTGGAAATGATTTTCTTTCATTAGGTTTTGGGTTTTGGTTTATTTTTCCCAAGTGTTTAAATTCAAGATTTCTTTCCATGCAAGAATGCATTTGATCTTTTGTATTTGTTTGTTGTTTTATTATTCAAATTTTGTTTAAGCGGGGTTTTGATGTTTCCATTTAGAAGCAAAAAGTTTCTTTTCACCCTAAATTTCAACAATTAATTCTTTTGTTTATTTATTTTTCACATTTCAAAATTTGGAGAATTTTGGGATGTGACAGACTACCACCCTTAAAAGGAATCTCGTCCCGAGATTTGGGACGGATAGAGGTTACAAGTTGGATTCAAGACAACTAGGGTACTACCACCCTTAAAAGATTTTCAACTAGATTACTTCTTGGCTTACTTGAGATCCTGATGTAACTTCTCTGGACAATTGTTTGCATAGTGTCCTTTATTACCACACTTGAAACCTTTGACAAGGTTGATGTATCTCATAGGTTTGCTTGTCTTGTATTTCTCCTTTTCTGGACAATGTGATGCATAATGGTCTAGCTCTTTGCATTTGTGGCACATCACTTGGCTAATATCCTTCTTCTTTTTGGTCTCTCCAAAGCTAAAAGGGCTCTTAGTTCATGTTCCTCATATTTCACCATGAATGTGGGAAAACATCCTCGGTTATTAGAACGATTCCTAGGATAACGTCCATGTTTCCTCTTTTGTCCACCATGGTGAGTTACAATGTATGGAGGTGCAAACTGAGACTTGACTTTGTCTTCATCCTTCTTGGTAGAATTTGTTCCTTCATGGAGGTTTCCAAACATTTGATGCATTCCATCTTGTTTCATCTATTGAACTATAGGATAGATGGGGCATTGGATAGGGACATGATCATTTCCTTCACATAGGAAACAAGAAACTTGAGATGTGGGGCATTGTCTAGTTGGGTGTTTCTCTTCACAATTAGGGCATTGGTCCTTATGTTCTTTATAAGTGTGTCCTATGTCTCCATAGATTTTGCGAGCCCGAGTTCCTTCTATAATATCATCCTTCATATCATTGTTGTCACAATCTCCTTGGAAAAGGTTGCTTCTCATGTTGGTCATCTGATTGGTCATCCTTTGCAACAATTGAGACTAGGTTTCCAAGATCTTTAGCATGGTTGGGTTTAACTCAATGTTGTTGGCTAAAAACTGAGTTGTCACTTGATTCAACTGGGCTTGGGTTGCTAGTAGTTGTTCACTCATGTGCATCTCTTGGTTGTTGTTCTCACCATCCTTGATGTTGGAGTTGTGGTCTCTTGGAGAAGTCATCTGTTTGGGTTGGATTGGGATTAGATTAGGCAAAATATTTCTAGGGAAGAATTCTACTCACACACAAAAAATCACAAAGCAATGTGCAAGCAATCACATTCATGCATTCCACTCAAACAACAAGATTCAAGCATATTTTTAGGCAACAAAATATTTTTGCTACACCACATAATTTGGTGTGATCAAAATTTGATTTAACTAAACACTAGTATGGTGGTCCAACTATGGGGTTCACTTGAGATCATCCTATCTTCTTAGTTGATACTTCATGAACAAGATCAGGGTATCCTTGGAAGAAATTCTTGCATCTTGATCACTAAGCTCAAGGGTGATGATGGTTCCTTCTAAGTTGTGTTTTCCTAGTCTCCAAGTCCTGAGTATCATTCTTGTCTTACTTGTAGTCCTTAGTGATGTCCAAATTGAAGTCCTTGGTGATATTGTAGTTGAAGTCATTGGTGATGGTGAAGTCCTTGCTCATGTTGAAGTTTTTGTCCATCAAGTTGGAAAGGAAGAGATGTAGAACCAAAACCAAAATGTTGAGGTAAGAGTTTACAAGATTGTTTGTAAATAAGTTTTGAACAAATACAACTCTTATTTTTCTAAGGGGTTTTGTCCAATCCTAGGGTTACAATCCTACATGCAACACAGTGCTCTGATACCATCTGTAGAGGTCCCAACCTGATAAGGTAGAGATCCCCGTGTTTACAATGCTAGTCCCTGGATCGAATAGCTAGCATCCATAGTTTAAGATGTAATATAAAGAAACAAAGGTCATATTACAACTTATAACTAGGAATAAAATAATTCATTACATCTTACATAGCTCATTTGGCTATCTCATTACAATGCAGCAGATATAACTATATAGCATGGAGACCTTCATCTTCATATGCCACAGGAAAACATGTTGGTTGTAGACTTGTAATCCCTACTCAACAAACTTCACTAACATCAAACAAACCTGCAACATAATAAGTTACAGCCACAAGGGTCAATACATTTGAATTGTATTGGCAAGTGATACTATGGTAGAATAGTGGTATCTAACATCTATATGAATTTGGCTAGGTGTAGCTTAGGCTTGCTTTGCTCAAAATAAGGTTCTCCTTATTAGTTGAAAACTAAGTTTTTGTTTGTCAAAATCACCCAAGGAACCACCAATAGACATTGGTGAACCTTTACCCTTGTTCAACCACAAGTTTTTAACTTAGAAATTGGGATGAGGAGATCCTTGATAACTTCAATGTCTTGATGCTCAAATTGTCCGTTGCCGGGGACACGGCTAAGTACTTAGGTTTTACCCTCTCGAGAGGTGGTGCACTTTCCCCACAAGACTCGACATGCATCGAGACGAGATCTTTCAGAAGCCTTCCCTTAGACCAAATGGACGCATTCCATCCTATCACCCCTACCACCTTATGTCCATCTGGCTAAGTTATTGCAACCTATGTGATCAAGGCAGATCCCATATGCCATGTGTGGCTGCACTAGAAGCTTCTCAACACTTAACATCTCAAATCTCTTTGCTCCTGGGTGGTTTTCCACAAGTGTGATACACAAAGTAGCCATCAACATGGGCCTTGTGTAACCACTCAACACAAACCATTCTCACCATTCCACCCAGGTGATTTGCGATGACCCAGCATACCACTGCATGATGTAGTACACTATAGTCGTTGATATAACACCAATGAAACACCGTTCACTAGTATTACATCCCTCAGAGTGGTACAACCGAAACAAAACAGGTCCAAGACATGACTATAGGTTACAACTCAACTCTTTACACAAGATCCAGAGAACACTCTAGGTTAAAGAGAGAGAAAGAAATTTCTTACAAAGAAGAATCAGAAATAAATAACTCAGAATCTATCATCCTATCAAGACTAGTATCTTAACTAATGGTTTGGCATTGCTGCTATTGCAATACACTACAGAAATAGGTACTATGGCTAGAGATTATATTCTTGTCTAATCAGTAACTTCGTCTTCACTTGAGTTGGTGTATATGTTGACTTTCTTGACTTTATTGAAGATCTTTAACTTTTGCTGATTATTCCTGGAGCATAACTTGATGTAGATGTCGTCTATACTGGCTTTAGAACCTAGCAAGGGTTAAGAAGATACTTTGAGTATGAGCATACTCAGCAAGTTCACTAGAAAAGGAGTGTTTGATGCACTATATCTACAGCCACAGACCATAGGTCGTTTGCAATGCAAGTTTTCGTAAACATTTATTCAAAGGTTGTTTTTATTCTGAAAAGCTATGTCCGTCAGCCTTCACGGGTTTACCAGAACTTTCATGGATTTCCTTTCCCGCCGCGTTCGTAGTTCCTTCCCGGAACAGGGAGTAACAAGTTACAGTTCTTACACTCTGCAGAGGTGCGTTACTTTACCCATGAGAGATCTTAGCCTTGTTGCACAACCAAGTCATTACCTTGTCTATACTTCCTTGGTGAAAGGACTATATCTTCTCATGATGTTTTTGGTGTTAAATGACAATCCCAATCTTGTTTCTAACCATGCTCTTGAGTTTCAGGTAGAACGTCGTTGTTGTCTTATTCTATCGTGATGGATGCTCTCTTGTGATCTTTTGAAGACGGTGGCCCCTATTTAGTCTTCTTCTAGTTTCTTTCTGGTTGTTGTTTTAGGTCACCGTACTATTAAGAGGGGGTCCATTTTGGAAGGCTGTGGGAAATCACTTGTTCTTGCACAAACCTATATGCACTGCCACAGCCATCCCATTATCCCGTGAGAGAGAGAGTTTTCCTGACCTGTTGAGGCCTTTTGTGTCTCACCGGAACTTCCGGTCTAAGACCGGAAGTTCCGCTCAAACTTCTGTTGCGAGCTGCTCATCTGTTTGTTTCGATCTTGTTCCACCCAAGTTCCGATGGCGGTTCAGTAACCCTCTGGGCGAAATGTGCTATTTAGCCGGAACTTGGCCGGAACCTGGCCGGAACTTCCATCTGAGCTAGCCCCGCCAAAAGTTCTTGAGCGGAACTTCCGCCTAAGGCCGGAACTTCCGGTCTGGCTCGCTCGCGACCCAAAAGTTCCGCCTCAAGTTCCGCCCAAGTTCCGCCCAAGTTCCGGTGACGGTTCAGTAACCTTCTGGGTGAATTGTGCTAATTAGCCGGAACTTGATCGGAAGGTCACCGGAACTTCCGGTCTGTTTTGACCGGAACTTCCGGTAGCGCTTCTGGAGCGTGCGTCAACGGTCTTATGACCGTTGGAGCCAGGCTCAGGCGGAACTTCTGGCCTTATACCGGAACTTTCGGTGAAGTCGCGGGGGCTCTACCGGTTCAGTGCGAGGGGGCCTATTTAAGGCACCCCTCTTCTTACTCCCACTCTCTCTCGAATTTTTCTCTCTCCTCCATTAAAGCTTGAGCTTCACCTCACTAGATCTCTCTCTCTAGCCACTCAAATGCCCTGATCTTTTGAGAGGTGAGGGAGGTGACCTAGATCTACACTTCCACCAAAGAAGAATTGATTTCCCCTTCCATCCTTTGTGGATCTTGTTGCTCTTGGGTTCCTTGGAACCCTAGACGGTGTAGGGCATCCCGGGCTGAGGCATGTGTTGTAAAGCTTGAGGTGTCGTTGAGGCCTCAATTGAGTTGTGAGCCTCCCCTCAACCTTGGTGTAAAGGTTTCGGTTGGCGCCTTCAAGGTCACCGGTTAGTGGATTGTAAGGCCTCCTTTGTGGGGGAGCTCACCGGAGAAGAAGGTGAGGCCTTTGTGGCGCTCGGGTGACCTTGTGTGGCCCCGACACCTCTCCAACGTAGACGTAGCTCCTTGGGAGTGAACTACGGGAATTACATCTCCATGTCCCCTCGCCGGTTACTTCGTTCCCTTCCTTTACTCCTTGCCATTTACTTCTTCTTGTTGTTGGTTTCAGTTTTTCCCGCTTTAGGTTGTTCACTTAGTTGTTTCTCTAGATAACTTTCTTTCTTGTTGAGCCTAAAATTGAGAAACTAAGTAAAATTGGGTAGACGCCTATTCACCCCCCCCCCCCTCTAGTCGTATCAAGTCGGTACTTTCAATTGGTATCAGAGCTCAGGCTCTTACTTCGGGCTTTACCGCCTAAGAGACTATGGCCGACGAAGGGGGTAGTGAAACTAAAAAAGCCAAGAACTTGGCCACTATGGATGACCTCAAGCAATTGGAGTCATCCATGATGTCCAAGTTCGAGGAAATGATGACTCTCTTGCAGTCTCTAAAGCCAAACCCCATAGTTGCTATTGACACACCCCAATCCAACGAGGTTCCTCCCATTACGTGTCACTTGGGAGTAACTCCCATGGCTACCACTCACTTGGGACTTGGTTTTGTTGCTCAAACTTCTACCAAGGTGCCAAGTGAGAACACCGAGGAGCCCGAGAATCCAACTTCCAAAGGGGAGAACGGAGAAAAGGACTACTCGGCGGTACCCCCACCGCCGAAGTACACTCCGGATCCACCCATTCCCATGCCACACATTATTCCTCAAGGAGCACCACCTATGCTAGATACGTCTAATTTTGCCAATTGGCAATATCTAATGCGCTCACATATTTCCAGCTCTTCAATTGAGTTAATGAGGATTATGGAGGATGGGTTCTCTCCTTTTGACCCAAAGAAATTGACACGAGGTGAAGTGGTGGACAAGCAACTCAATGCTACAGCTTTGGGAATGATTCAAAAGGCTTTGACTCCAAAGGATTTTGCTCACATTCACCAATTTGACACCGCCAAGGGAGCTTGGGATCAACTCACCGAGCTTTTTGTTGGGAATGCTAGCATCCAAAGCTCCAAGTTTGATGAGATCAACAACGAGTGCGATGGTTTCGCAATGCAAGATGATGAGACCCCTGAAGACATGTATAGGCGCCTTAAGGTCCTTTGCTCTACTATGAGGGACCTTGGGGCTCACTATGTTGATGACAAGTTTATGAAGAGGAAGTTCATTCAAGCTCTTCTCCCATTTGAAGAACAACAGCTCAACTCTATCAAGGGAAGAACCAACTTTCACTTAATGACCTCCCAAGAAGTCTTGAGTGAAGTAATTGCCATGACTATTGCTAAGAAGAATGCGGAGTCCGCTCGAGCTAGAGCCATTGGATCAACAAAAGTGAACCTTGCTTTGAAGGCCAAGGCTATTGAAGTTGATGATGATGACACATCAAGTGAGTGGTCCCAAGAAGATCTCAAATGTGCCTTCAACGAACACCTTGCTCTCGCTTCAAGGGCTTTTTGGAACAAGTCCGGATTCAAGCCAAGATCGAGGGACAACTCAAGATTCAACTCACCCAACAAGTCTCCCAAAGCAAGGTCTTGCTACAATTGCAACGACAAGAGTCACTTTGTGGCCAAGTGTCCCTTTGAGAACCGTGAAGACAATGGTGGTCGTATCATTCGCAAGGTCAAGTCAAGATCTTCTCATCCCATAAACAAGAACTACACCGTCAAGAACACCACTAACAAGGAACGAGCAATTGTGGTCCATGAAGAATATCTTTCGGGCACGGATGAAGATGATGATGATGAAGTTCATGGTGGAGAGATTGTGGGGGTTGCTGCTATTGCCACTACCTCAACTCCACGTCTATCCCTCTTTGACTCGCCAAATGAAAATGTCATCTCCTCCAACCAAAAGTGCTTCATGGCCAAGGCCACCGAGGTATCACCGAAACCAACTCCTCAACCCATCTCTAGTGAGCCTTCCTCTCTTGATCTTGTTGGTCTAGAGGTGAAGAAAGAGATGATTGACATGTGTGAATTTGTTGCTACCTTAGATGAAGAAACTAAAAACTGCTTTGAGTCCTTACTTGCTCAACTTGAGAATGCTAGGGATGCCTTAGATGAAAAGGAAGAACTTCTTGACTTGCTAAGTAAAAATGAAAGAGATGCCGCTGATGAAATTGCCTCTCTCACTCAAAGTCTTGAGGATGAACAAAATATGAGAATTAATCTTGAAGAGAATGTGTCTAAACTTGTAGATGATCACAACTACACTTTGACCTCTACTATTAAAGAACGTGACCATGCTCTTGCTTTGATTAAGGTTCTCAAGAAAGAAAATGCTGAGTTTGTGGGTGGTCATGATAAGACTCAAAAGGATCTTGAGAAACTCAAAGAGGAACACAAAGCCTTGGAGAGTAAATTCACAAGCCTTTTTGAGGCTCATGAACAGCTTCAAACTCAATTAACTTGTGATCTTTCTAAGTCTTCCGCTGTGCAAATTATAGACTTGTCTAGCTCTCCTAACCCTTGTTGCAAGCATGAGCATCTCATAGAGGAGGTCAAGGTTTTGAAGGATCAACTTGCCAAGACCAAGAAGTAGAAGAAGAAGAAGAAGAACAAGAAGAAGAAAAAGAACAAGGGCATGGCCCAAGGAGTACCAAATGGCCTAACTCTCTTGCAAAGTGACAACTTTGCCGGAAAGAACAATCCCTCTTACATTCTTTGCAAATCTTATGATGGTCATGTATATGCTAGATATGTGGGGACATCTTACACGCATGATTATCATTGGGCCATTTGGGTGCCAAAGGTTCTTGTCACTAACAAAAGGGGACCCATTGCAAAATGGGTACCTAAAACCAAAGCTTGATTTTCTTGTAGGACTATGCTTCCGGCGGATCAAAATGGGTGCTTGATAGTGGCGCCACAAGTCATATGACCGGAAGCAAGTCTATCATGACCGAGTTGAGACCCAATATTGCCAACACCATGGTATCTTACGGTGACAAAACAAGCTCTCAGGTTTTGGGTTTTGGCAAAGTGGTGGTAACCCCGGATGTATCCTTGGTTGACGTCATGCTTGTCAAAACTCTTGGTTACAACTTACTCTCAGTTCGTGCTCTTGCTCTTATGGGTCTTTCTTCGTTTTTTAACTCTCATTCCGTGGTCCTCATGTGGAGCAAGTCTCTCAAGGTGGCTTTTGTAGGATATGTAGAACATGACTTGTACGTGGTGGACTTCTCAGGGACCACTACTCCTCATGCTCTATGTCTCTATGCTAAAGCCGACAAGGGCTGGTTGTGGCATCGCCGCCTAGCCCATGTAAACATGAGAACTTTGCAAAGACTTCACTCCGAGGGCCACATCCTTGGTATTAACGATGTTTCTTTTGCCAAATATCGTGTGTGCAGGGCTTGTATTGAAGGGAAGATGCATGAAACTCCTCACAAAGCGCTCAATCAAATCACTACCGAGAGATGTTTGGAGCTCTTACATATGGATCTCTTTGGTCCTCCCTCTCATGATAGTCTTGGAGGCAAGAAGTATTGTTTGGTTATTGTGGATGATTTCTCAAGATACACTTGGGTGTTCTTTTTCAAGTACAAGAGTGAAACTCAACAAACCGTCATTGACTTTGCTAATGAGGTTCAACGGAAGCACAATGCAACTATTCTCTCAATTCGAAGTGACAATGGCACCGAGTTCAAAAACTATACCTTGGATGAGTTTCTCAGTGATGAAGGAATCAAGCATCAATACTCCACTCCCTACACCCCTCAACAAAATGGAGTTGCTGAAAGGAAGAATCGTACTTTGATGGATGCGGCTCGGTCTATGCTAGCTGAGTTCAAGTCTCCATACAACTTTTGGGCCGAGGCCATCTCCACTGCTTGCCATGCAACCAACCGGCTTTATCTCCGCAAGAACAAGAACAAGACCCCCTATGAACTTCTCACCGGGAAAAAGCCTAATGTTGGCTACTTTCGGGTGTTTGGGTGCAAGTGCTACATACTCAAGAAAGGAGTTCGGTTGTCAAAGTTTGAATCCAAGGCTCAAGAAGGAATTTTTGTTGGTTACTCAAATCAGTCCCATGCTTATAGAGTCTACAACAAAGCCAATGGAAGAGTTGAAGAGACGAGCAACGTGAAGTTTGATGAAAACCATGTGTCCCTTGTTAGGCAAGATGGTGTTTGTGATCCAAGTGATGAAATTCCTCCCAAGGCCATAGGAAGAATGGGTGTGGGTTTCCACCTCCCCATTGAGGATCCCCTTATGGATGAAGGAGAAGGACCAAGCTCTACTCAAGTGGAGCCCTCACTCTCACAAGATCATCTTGCACCTCAAGGACCTACTTTCTTGGCAAAAGCTCCCTCAAGCTCTTCCGAAGCTTCCCATGCTCATGACTCTCCAAGCTCTAAAGAACAAGCTCTACATCAACCTCATCAACCTCCCCAAGATGGGGCTCCTCCTCAAGGTCATGTTTCTTCCCAAGGTAAAGCTGGTCAAGATCAAAATCAAGCCAATGCTCCTCAAGGATCCTCTCCGAGTGATGACTTCCCCGAAGTGGAAATTGATGAAGATGACCCTCGTGTTCGTGCTTATAGTCAAGGGGGCGGCTCAATTGATGGAAATGACCAAGTGGTAGCTCAAGAATCTCGAATTGAAGCACAAGCCCGTCGTCAAGCCTATCGTCTTGCCAAGCTAGTTCAAGATGGCCATATCCTTGATAATGTCTATGGGTATTTCAATAAAGGTTCCACCACTAGGAGGCAACTAGCTTCCTTTTGCTCTCACCATGCATTTATCTCTCTTGTGGAACCACAGAAAGTCTTCAAAGCTCTTGAAGATGATGATTGGCTTTATGCTATGAACGAGGAACTTCACAACTTCAAGAGGAACAATGTTTGGACATTGGTGGAGCTGCCTAAAGACTGCCAAAACGTCATTGGAACCAAGTGGGTCTTCAAGAACAAGTGCGATCACGAAGGAATTGTAAATGCGCAACAAGGCAAGGTTAGTTGCCCAGGGATACTCACAAGTTGAGGGCATCGACTTCGGTGAGACTTACGCCCCCGTTGCTCGCCTTGAATCCATTCGTATGCTTCTTGCTTTTGCTACCCATCACAACTTTAAGTTGTATCAAATGGATGTCAAGAGTGCTTTTCTTAATGGTCCTTTGAAAGAGTTGGTATACGTCAAGCAACCTCCGGGCTTTGAGGATCCACTTTTTCCTAACCATGTCTACAAGCTCAATAAGGCACTCTATGGCCTTAAGCAAGCCCCGCGTGCGTGGTATGAGTGCCTTAGGGAGCTCTTGTTAGACCGTGGCTTTGAAGTGGGCCTCATTGATCCCACTCTTTTTACTAAGAAAGTTGGAGGCCACTTGTTCGTATGCCAAATATATGTTGATGACATTATCTTTGGGTCTATTAACAAAACTTTTAATGAGGATTTTGCCAAGCTCATGACCGACCGCTTCGAGATGTCCATGATGGGGGAGCTGAAGTTTTTCCTCGGATTTGAAGTCAAACAATTGAGGAAAGGGACGTTCATCAACCAAGCCAAGTACATCCAAGACATGCTCAAGAAGTTCAAGTTTGATCAAGTCAAAGGTGCCAAGACTCCCATGCCAACTAAGGTTAATCTTGATCTCGATCCCAAGGGTAAGGAGGTGGATCAAAAACTCTATCGATCGATGATTGGTTCTTTGATCTATCTTTGTGCATCCCGACCGGATATTATGTTGAGTGTGGGTATGTGTGCAAGATTTCAAGCCGCACCAAAAGAGAGTCACATGGTGGCTGTCAAAAGGATCTTTCGATATTTAGTTCATACCCCAAACTTTGGGTTGTGGTACCCCAAGGGAGCCAGCTTTGATCTCATTGGTTACACGGACTCGGACTGGGCTGGTGACAAAGTGGGAAGAAAATCAACCTCCGGAGCTTGTCAGTTTCTCGGAAGATCCTTGGTTTGTTGGTCCTCGAAGAAGCAAAACTGTGTGTCTATGTCTACTGCTGAAGCTGAGTATATCTACGCATAAGCTGCTGCTCAATTCAATTACTATGGATGAAGCAAACCTTGAAGGATCTTGGACTATCTTTTGACAAGGTGCCTCTACTTTGCGACAATGAGAGTGCAATTGCTATTGCTCACAATCCCGTGCAACACAACCGAACCAAGCACATTGAGATTCGTCATCATTTCATTCGGGACCATGTTGCTAGAGGAGACATTTCTTTGGAGTATGTTCCCACCAAGGCAAATCTTGCGGATCTTTTCACGAAGCCTCTTGATGAAGCAAGGTTCCGAGAGTTAAGGCATGAGCTAAATATCATTGATTCGAGCAATGTTGCTTGAGCCCTTGCACACCTACCCGTGTCTCAATGTGTATCTTGTTTGGGTGTAGGCATGGATTTAGGGGGAGTGTAGTTCCTCTTATGAACAAACACTAACCCTATTATGCGCACATTAAAGTTTTCATACTCTATAGTCTCTAAAGGAGACCATTTGAGATTCATGATGAGTGTTGGTAATGAACCCAAGATATATCTTCGCGGTGTCAAGCCATTTACTCTTATATAAGGTGGCTTGACCCAAACCGTTATTGGATCTTTGACCTTTTGCTTGTCTTGTTTTTGTTGCTTTTGGTTCTTCACAGTTTGAGCTATCTATCCTAAGCCTTTCCTTACCGCAAGCCTTCTCTATTCCCTGCACAAGTTCTTCCTTGTTATCCTCCACGAGATGTTACATGCAGGCGTCGGAACTTCCGGTCAGTCTGACCCGGAAGTTCCGGTGGACCGGAACTTCCAGTGGTGCTTCCTGTACTATAAAAGGTGGGCCCTGGGGGAAAACGGGATCTTCTTCCTTTTTCCCCCAAGACCCATCTTCTCCCAGGAGCGCCGCCGGCCAGGACAACTCCAAGAGGGCGCTCCGGCTCCCTCTTCTCCAACAGCTCCTCTCCAGATCTGCTCCGTGGGATCCTTCCCCACCTCGATCTCCCGCCATGGACTTCGGTATTTGCCCCTAACTCCCTCCATTCATGGAGATCTTGCTCTCACCATGGCTTGAGTTAGGGCACACCTTGTCTAGGCTAGTTCTTTGGCTAGAACTTGTTGGAAGATCTTGGTAGGCCTAGGGTATCATGCTAGAGTAGATTGGTCCAATACATCCTTGAAAAAATTTGTGCATTGGTGGTCCTTAGATCTACATCTAGGGAACTTCTGTTGAAACTGTTAGTTCGTGGCCTCACCGGAACTTCCGGTGAGCCGGCCAGGCTTCCGGTCTAGGCAGGAAGTTCAAGCGTTCAGCGAAACTCTCAAAAAAAAAATCCTGTTTGTATTTTTCCAATCTAACTCGTTTTGTTTCCACTTCCGAACTTGTGCACTTATCCCAACTTCCCTCCCTATTCTTGTTCTTTCTTCTCAGGGGAAGGAGAGTCTCGCCAAGGCAAGCGTGCCCGCCGACCATCCGCTGACATTCCTCCTGAGATTGATGAGGAAGATGCTGAAGTTGTGCGTCCAACCACTCAGACCTCTCGCCAGAAGGCTGCTGCTGCTCGCCGTCTTTCTTCTTCTTCTTTGCAAGGAAGAGCCCTCTCTTTCTCGAGAAGGCCCTTCTTTGCAGGGCCACATGACCAGCCAAGATTTCCAAGTGGACTCGGAAGGCTTATCTTTGCATTGAGACTCTGATCCCTACCTCGTGCCTCGTGATCGTCTCTGTTTGGATCCAAATTTCCACACCTGTCGTCAGGAGCAGATTTATGAAGAAATTTATGCATCCAAGAAGAAGTTTGTGGTTGCTCCTCAGAAGTACATCAATGTGCCTCACATGGAAGGGAAGCAAGTTTACTTTGGGGAAGCTCTTGATATCTGTCAGAGGTTTGGGTTGATTCCCCTCATGGAGCACCGTCAGAACTATGATGTGACTGCTATTGCTCAGTTCTATTCCACTCTGTATCTTCACATGCATACATCCACTGAAGGAGTGATGAAGTGGATGACCAGGGATGTGTTTCTTACCGCTACTTGGGCTGAGTTCTTTGAGCTTCTTGGTTATCCCATTCAGCTGGCTTGGGGCAAATGGTTGGCGTGTTCATAGTCCTATAGCTGCACCGAGGTCTGGAGCCTCTCTACATTGAAGGATGGGGAAGTGTTGGGTATCTGAATCATCTGCTGCCAACTTATGACATTATCTTGGTGTACTTGAACACCATCTCTCCCAAAGCTGGCAACTTTGATCAGTTTCATGGATATCAGGTTGACCTCATGCATTAGACCCATCTTCACCGAGGCACTGACAGGCCAATGGATGTTATGCACTTCATCTTCTCAGAGCTGTGGGGGGCTCTCATTGAAAAGCGCTCCTGCATCTATGCTCCCTACATTCAGACTCTCATCAATCACAAGTGGCTCGAGAAGACTGGCACCCCTTTCCTCAGGACAACATCACCATTCATGAAGAGAAAAGGTTCCGTGTGAGTAAGCACGAGAAGCCTCGCACTCAGGAAGAAAAGGAAGCTGCTCTCAAGAAGTCTCGAGCTGGTGCTAGTGGTCCCTCCTCTGCTCCTGGTGGATCTGGTGCTGGTGGTCCCTCCTCTGCTCCTGGTGGCTCTAGTGCTGGTGGTCCTTCTCTCCAGAGGCAGCCATCTTGGGCAAAGAAGCTGCTTGGGAAAGTGAAGAAGACTTTCTGCTTTCTGCAGGACCCATGATATCAGGCTTATGTTGACCAAGCGTCACAATGTTCGGCCGAGAAGGCCATCATGGCAGACCCTCAACATTCCTTGCTCACGGTCTCTATCTACATCCTTTGCTCCCAAGGAGGACTGGGTTCGACAAGCCTGGTAGTGCGAAGATGAGTCGAGGAGGAGGTCACCGGTCACTTTGAGTCTTCCCATCCTTCCCCTTCTCATGGCTGGGACGCGTAGATTGATCTCTTCTTCCTTTTTGGTGTCTCGATGCCAAAGGGGGAGAAGGATGTCTATTAGGTTGTCTACGAGATTTGCATGGGTTGAGTCGCGAGCCTGTTCTTGCCTTTGATCTTTTCTTACTCGCGAACTCTCTAGTTAATTTGTGTGCTTGTGGTTTTATGTCCGTGAACTTACGTGTGCTTGTGGACCATGTGGTTTGTTATGTTTGAGACTGTGTGATATCTATGTGGTATCTTTGTTATTGTCATCTCTTGGGCTGTCTCTATGGTGGTGGAGCCTCATTGCTCTTGTTGCTATTATTACTCCGTCTGTCTCCACCACTTTTAGTTGGTTCTGGTATGGTCTCTATCCCGTTTTTGTAATTGTGCTATCTTTGCAATTGTTAGGGGGAGCCTCCGTGTATGTGTGCTAGTTCAGTCCTTAGGGTCTTACATCACCTTGTACACATACGGGGAGCCTATACATCCATTGCAAAGATTGCTTTATTTCTATGCAAATCTGTGGGATTGTCATCTAACACCAAAAAGGGGGAGATTGAAAGGACTATATCTTCTCATGATGTTTTTGGTGTTAAATGACAATCCCAATCTTGTTTCTAACCGTGCTCTTGAGTTTTAGGTAGAACGTCGTTGTTGTCTTATTCTATCGTGATGGATGCTCTCTTGTGATCTTTTGAAGACGGTGGCCCCTTTTTAGTCTTCTTCTAGTTTCTTTCTGGTTGTTGTTTTAGGTCACCGTATTATTAAGAGGGGGTCCATTTTGGAAGGCTGTGGGAAATCACTTGTTCTTGCACAAACCTATATGCACCGCCACGGCCATCCCATTATCCCGTGAGAGAGAGAGTTTTCCTGACCTGTTGAGGCCTTTTGTGTCTCACCGGAACTTCCGGTCTAAGACCGGAAGTTCCGCTCAAACTTCTGTTGCGAGCTGCTCATCTGTTTGTTCCGATCTTGTTCCGCCCAAGTTCCGGTGGCGGTTCAGTAACCCTCTGGGCGAAATGTGCTATTTAGCCGGAACTTAGCCAGAACTTGGCCGGAACCTGGCCGGAACTTCCATCTGAGCTAGCCCCGCCAAAATTTCTTGAGCGGAACTTCCGCCTAAGGCCGGAACTTCCGTGCTCGCTTCATGACCAAAGTTCCGCCTCAAGTTCCGCCCAAGTTCCGCCCAAGTTCCGGTGACGGTTCAGTAACCTTCTGGGTGAATTGTGCTAATTAGCCGGAACTTGATCGGAAGGTCACCGGAACTTCGATGCATTTTGACGGAACTTCGGTAGCGCTTCGAGGCGTCGTCAACGGTCTTATGACCGTTGGAGCGAACTTCGTGAAACTTCGACCTTATACGGAACTTCGGTGAAGTCGCGAGGCTCTACGGTTCGGTCGAGGGGCCTATTTAAGGCACCCTCTTCTTCCTCCACTCTCTCTCGAATTTTTCTCTCTCCTCCATTAAAGCTTGAGCTTCACCTCACTAGATCTCTCTCTAGCCACTCAAATGCCCTGATCTTTTGAGAGGTGAGGGAGGTGACCTAGATCTACACTTCCACCAAAGAAGAATTGATTTCCCCTTCCATCCTTTGTGGATCTTGTTGCTCTTGGGTTCCTTGGAACCCTAGACGGTGTAGGGCATCCCCGGAGCTGAGGCATGTGTTGTAAAGCTTCGAGGTGTCGTTGAGGGCCTCCAATTGAGTTGTGGAGCCTCCCCCTCAACCTTGGTGTAAAGGTTTCGGTTGGCGCCTTCAAGGTCACCGGTTAGTGGATTGTGAGGCCTCCTTTGTGGGGGAGCTCACTGGAGAAGAAGGTGAGGCCTTTGTGGCGCTCGGGTGACCTTGTGTGGCCCCGACACCTCTCCAACATAGACGTAGCTCCTTGGGAGTGAACTACGGGAATTACATCTCCGTGTCCCCTTGCCGGTTACTTTGTTCCCTTCCTTTACTCCTTGCCATTTACTTCTTCTTGTTGTTGGTTTCAGTTTTTCCCGCTTTAGGTTGTTCACTTAGTTGTTTCTCTAGATAACTTTCTTTCTTGTTGAGCCTAAAATTGAGAAACTAAGTAAAATTGGGTAGACGCCTATTCACCCCCCCTCTAGTCGTATCAAGTCGGTACTTTCACTTGGTATGGGGCCCAGTCTAAGATCCAAGCCAATCACTGCCACCTTCGCGACCCCGCATGCCTCCTTGGTGTACACCATGCCCACATATTGAATTACGGCAATGGTTTGTACAGACCGTTAGATGCTAGAACTATCGTCGGACATTGAGGGTTCCCACCCATATGCTGCATATCCTCTATGAATTACCAATTAATATGCACGCTACGAGTGATAACAGCCACGACCTACACATCCAGCTACATGCGAGAGGAAGAAGATACATCTGACTTCTCTGTCCTATTCCAAATCTCATGGTTAATACGTGATATACGGCGCACGAATCACTGACGACATTGGTTGTTAAGTCCTAGATAATATGTTCATTTACCACCGGAACTTTCATAGTAGGTTATTACCTCATGGTAAATAACCTATAATCACATTATTATGAAAATAATGTTTTCGGACCTTTTTCGAATGCAGGTGATGACAACACTGGATTTGCAAAATACTTTACAGAAAATAATCAAAGGACATGAGCAAGTGTGAACTTGCCTTTTGTGATTGCAAGATTATGCACTCACGGTCTTCGAGACGACATAAGATTCAATATCTGAAATCTGCATCATTGGTCCAGTAAGGACTAATGTTTAAAGAAGCAACATGCTGTTGTGCATAAGTAATGCTATGCATTTTGTAAAACCCCCAAAGTGAATCCCTAATACCGTAAGTGAAGTGAACTTAGGTGATTTCTTTAAGAGTTGGTTTATCTTGAAATTTTTACTTCACATGAAGTGCATCTATAGGGATTTTAAGTTTTGATATTCAAGATATAAAAGTAGAGCACAATAGTAATTTAAGATTTAGATTAGTTGCTATTTGGTGATTAGGATGGAAGTCTATGTATTGGATTATTAAGGTTTGAAAGAACTATCCTAGAGTTGTTGCTTGAAGTGGCAAAAAGAATAACATTTGAAGAAAAGATTTCCTTTCTAAGGTTTAAACAATCATCATTGTTAATAGAACATGATCAATGTCTTTTGGTGTTTGATTTATTAGTTTGGACTTGAGATGCTTTATGTCTTAAGTTAAATAGACCAAAGTTAACTATAAAAAACATAATTGATTTATTAGACCTGATGTTTATAAGCTTTGGGACTAAAGTTAACTTTAAAAGGGTAAGTAAACTTAAAATGTAATATATTTTAATTATTCCCAGGTTTTAGATTTATGATAAGTATAAGTAAGGTGTGGGATTATTCACTTTATATTTTAGTGAATGCTTATAAAGTTATTTTGAAAGTTGTGGTTTTTAAATCTTTATTTAAGGTTTCAAAATATATTATAAAGTTAATATTTACACTTAATTTTTATTATAAACTTTAGTTCTGGTTTAGAACTTTAGTAATTTGATTTTTAGGGTATTAATATTTTTGAAGGAATATAATTATTTATTACTTGAGAAATGTTCTTAAAGAATTTACAAAAAAAAATAATGGATAAGGATTTATTATTTTAAAATATTAAAAACTTTTCTAATAATATATTTAATATTTTTCTAGTGTAATATATTTATTAAAGATCTTAAAAATGATTTTTATTTGTTTTTAAGTATTATTTTTATGTTTATAAAATTCCATCAAGGATTAAATGTCTTTGAATGTTTACTTCATATTTGATTTATAAAGAATTAGGCTAGTATTTTTATAAAATAGTATATATTTTTTTATACACAAAAATGATTTTTTATTTATTTTTATGATTTTTCCTTATTTTTTGAAATTTCACTTATGCTTTAGTGATGTTAATATTTATTTGCATTTTATTTAACTTGAATAAGTAAGATTTTATTTTTCTTAGGTGGATATTATTTTTGTGATGGTTTTTATCTATCATATGTATTTTAGGATTTGATTTAACTTCATATGTATTGGAATTATTTTATAGAGTTTATTAAATGGGAAAATAATTTAATAGTGGCAAGTAGTTGGGCTATGGCCCAATTGGGTGTAAATAGAGTTGATCCAACGGACTTAGTTGGGCTTGGCCCAACAGGCCGGCCCAGTTCGGCTTGGGGTTAACACATCCCACCCCAGGGCCCTCTCTTTCTCCTCGTACCCGAGTACACCCCGCACGCCCACGACCTCCTGGGCGTCGTCGTGCCGTCGTTTGGCTCCGGCTGCTCCTGCCCTCTCCGGCGCCGGTAAGATGGGGATTTGGTTCGACGTGCCAAGATCTACAACCTCCCATTGTTCGATTTGTTCCTCCCTGCCTCTCGTGCAGACTCGGTTGAAAACTCTAGCTCTGCCCTGGCACTGTGGCGGCCGATTCTGGTGGTGCTGTTGCTGGGCCATGATTTTATCCGCGTCCCACTACCGCTGGTGAGACGGCTTGGCGTGGTGCAGACGCTTCAGTGTCCACCGTGCCGCCGTGCCACTACCCTCGCCGCCGACCTCTCCGCTTCCCTGTCGGCGAGCCTAGACTCGTCCCAGGTAGGTATCCCTCAACCTTTCAAACTCCTCTCTCTTTCTCTTGCTGTTCTACACAAGTTAAGTTCCCCTTCTTAATTTTGGTGATCAAGGATTCTTAGTGATTTGCTCATGGATCTGTTTTGAGCATGTGAACTTTAGCTAAGTATAATGGTGGTGGTGTCAGTGGTATATGTGCCTTAATCTTACTCAGTTCAATGAGCTCTTACTATATTTTGAAGAATTGATGCTTGTATAATGAAGTACTGAATTTTTATAACTGTTAAACATGACAGTAAATGCTTTTATTCTTGTGTGATGTTGGTACTGTGAAATTATTTGCAAGTGTTTCCTAAACCTGTACCCCTGATGTTGGCCATGCCAAGTTAAATACCAGGTTATGTTATTTAAATAAGTGCTATGGTGGTATGTTAATTATTGGTACTGTTGTTTATCTGAATTCTTAGTTCAGTACATTGTTGAGTTGAAGCTATGCTTCATGGTTTGCTGAAATAGATGATAGCATATGATCTCTGCTGGTGGTTTACTTAAGCATTCATATGCTTGAGCCTATGCTTATAAAGAAAATTTATAATGAAATGGTCCCATGATCATTAATTTGGGAAGAAGGATATAGTTAGAGTGACCCCTCCTAACCTCCTAGAATTTATTCTAGTGCCAGGTTAGTTGTGTTGGTTGCTTATGTTATTGAGATTGCTGGGGTTTTAGCTAGTAGCTTTGGTTGCCTTTGATATCCACCAAGGTTGAATCCTCCTGGATGTGTTCATTCCTCTATCCAGGATTGTTTGCTCCTGTTATCTGGCTATGCTATGATTATATATGAGGTATAATTGGTGATCTGAATATATGGTTCAATGATGGCTTGAATTCATTCCTAGAAACCCCTTCTATGATAATGATTTATTCTCTGTTAAATCTGACAGTAGGATAATATACAACTTTGATTCCTAAAGATTCTATTAGGAAGATGATAAGATTGTTTGGTTAGTAAGTGTAACTAAGTGGCCAATAGGAATACACTGCATATAGGACAACAATCATTTTAAATGATTCCTAATTCTTTTTAGGAAAATGATTAGTGGATTGAAGAAATTGGACTTGAGTTTGTGTTCAGGACATTCTAGAGCTGCTAGGTACAAAAGTGCTACCCTCTAGGAATGTGCCCTGTAGCCTAGCAGTTGTGGTATATGTTAGTCTAGTAAAAACTAGGTAACAGGCTAATGATGTTGGTCTAAAGCCAATTAACTCAGGGTTGATTAGTGTGGAGGAAATTCTTGACCTAGCCAATGATGCAAAGGCTGAGGCACAAGATTTAAATAAGAACAGATTTTGTTCTTGATTTCTGGACTTGGCCTATGATACAGATGTTGAGGATTTAATTTGGAACAACATAGACAAATACTACTGATTTCTAGAAGTTCTATGATGAGACAAGCATAGCATTTCTATGCCTATCTGAGAACAATTTCAATTCTCCCAAAATTCCTTTTTAATGGAACTGGTAAGAACAGATGCTACTGATGATATTAGTGTGGGGTGATAACCTGTTGTTGAGCTTGATGAGATTGTGGATAAGATGTAGCTGCTCTTGATCTACTGCTGTTGGATCTTGTGGTGGCAACCTGTTGATGTGTAAGAATTGTGATTGCTTGGGTGGATCTTGCTCCTCCTTGCTTGGCTTGTTGCTGATCTAGTTAAGTTCATGAGGACACCTCCTCCTCCTGGTACTATTAGTTGGTTCTGACTTAATCCGCTCTTATGGATGGCTGGTATAAGCAACCAAAGCAGATTATTTGTGTGGAAGGATCAGTAGTATTCAATGGTGTTCTTGGAGTGGTTCTGAAATGGTTTCTTGGATATATGGAGAGAGTGTGTGTGTGGAGAACTCTGATTTGCTTCTATCTTATCAACTACGGCTGTGTGCTTACCTTTGTACTCCTTGTGATGCCTCTGTGCTTGACAGTACAACACCATGCAGATGTGTGAGCTGCTTGGGTGCCTGACTCACCCCCAATGGATCAGATCAAGTGAAAATCTGATGTTTTACCAATTGCCTTTTTATTTGACTTTGGTAAAATTGTCCCTGTCCAATGATGGTGCTCTGAGGCTATTATCTTATAAGAACAGTTACTATTTATTTGGTGAAACTTTCCCCTTCTAAAAACAACTTAGCTCAATGAGGAGGCAAAACAGTGCACTACACTGTTGATATCTGAGAGCAATATTTTATACTAACCCCTCCTTTCTAGCATGTTTTGTTCTTCTTTTGTTTTGTAGGAAATAAAACAAAGAAGAAAGAAGATACTAGATTTAGTTTAGGTTTTTATTTTTCATATTTTTGGAATTTATTTTCTGTTTAAATAATGTAAAGACATTGTCTTATTGTATTACTTTCAATAAAGTTTACTTGTTTTATTTTTCTTTTATAATTCATTTGCAAACAATGTAATATATATATATATATCTTCTTGTAATAAAGAATTCTTTTAGTTATTCCATTCATGTAATTCCTTATTTATTTATTTATTTGTTTCCTGTAATACACTTTTAGTCTTCTTTTGTAAAAGAACAACAATACCATATGTATATATACACATATTATTATTATAATCATTTCATTTTATTAAATTGGTTCCATTTACTCAATTGTAATTATGATTATGTATCCCTATTATATTATAGACTAATTCCTTTCTTTTCTTTATTAATATACTTGTGATTTAATTATATCCTAGTCATAAATAATCTCTCAAGGATGTTAGTATAATTGTAACACTATTTCTAATTATAACTTTAGTCTTTTGCAATTGAAATATACGTTTTGAATATTCAAATTTGGGTTGCTATTTCCTCAAACATAGAAATACTGTAGAGGTCATGTCGAAATCCATCGCACCTGCCCTGATGTTTCCATCAGAACAAGAGAGATCTCGATCCCTCTATAGCTTCTTTACTTTTGCGCGAAAATTACCTAGATTTTCTTATGCATGAATGCAATGCACACACCTGTGTCCTCCCTAATTCTGGGTGCTAATCCTGGGATGTTACAGACTCTCCCCCTTAAAATAAACTTCATCCTCGAAGTTCGTATACTCTCACGTTTTGGACTGAGAAATTGTCTTGTATTGGTGATGACATTTCTCAACTCCATGGTAGCCTCAAATGGGAATAATTGTAGTATCCCATATCCAAATTCTTTTCTTGAATTCTCATTATACTTGACAATCTCCAACTAGTTGTATCCAATATTCCAAAGTTCCTTTTATTTTAGTCCCTTAGGGACATGTCCTTATTATAATTCCTTAAATTTGGGGTCTCTTCTTTAGTTCCTTATTCTGATTAGGTACCCTAATCCAATTCTTTTACTTGATCATAAAACTTCCTTGCTATAATATATAAGGTCCAGGAAGTCTTACTAAATCAGGGTTTTTAACTCTGTTAAACAATAACTATGGTCAAAAGACTAACTTTTGGTTTGTGATGGTATTGGTTTATACTGGTAGTCCTTCTGAAGATTGGATTTAAACACATTTAGTCCATACCCATTGGAATTTCTTGTTCCTCTACACATGTCCAATTGGATGTACTTTATTCCCTCTTAAGTGTCATTTAAGAGTTGTTTTTCTTTTAGAATTAGTCTGTTTGAATTAATATTTTATCCCCTTCAAGCTTTTACCTTACTAAGCTTTTAGATAATCTTTCATTATTACCTATGGTACTTCTTCAACTTTCATTTATAATGTTTACTAATATTCTTCAACCTGTCTATTTAGTATTTGATGGCTTCATAAAGAGAATATTGGTCACTATCTATCTTATACTTTACCAAGTTAGGGTCTTATGAAAGATTGTACGGTGTATCTACACATTTGTGGATCTCCGAAGTGAATCTTTCAGCATTATTGGTCTTACTTACTATTTGGACATTTTCGCTTTGATAGGTCTGACTTCGCGAAGCGCCTCGAAAGACGATCGCCTTAATGTTTATACTCCTTTAGATCCTACTTAGGTTAGGCCAAGTTTTATGCTCTTTATGCAACTTTTAAGATGATTTTGTTAACTATGTCAACCAACACCGGCTGCGGACAAGATACCAACTGTGGATCAAATACCAGCTGCGGATATTTACCAGCTTCGAACCATCCTAGGGTATATGTATTACCCTATGGTTTCCGATATACCTCTGGCATTCTCTGTGAATTGTCAGAGCTTGAATACCATTTTGGTTTCAAAGCTACTTCTTTGTATTTATTCATGATACTTCCATGAACTTGCATAATTACTCCATTGACTTCTTAGCAAAATTACCTATTTTGATTGAACTTTAAGTTCATCACTTCTTGTTGCTCCGTGTATTTTCTACACAAGACTTTCTTCTTATATCTGGCTAAGAATAACCTGAGCTTGATCTATCCTTCAAATTGCGTTGATACTCCTTATATTTGGCTTTACCCTTCAAGTAAGTCTTCATATTGGTCTTCGGAACTCGTCACTCCCTTACACGAATTCCCATTCCTATCTAGGTCTATAACATCAAGTAGTAACTGGATGTTGCAACATGCATTTGCATACCTAGTCAAACTTCATGTACAGATCTAGTCAATCAAGAAGATCCAAGAAAAACAAATAAATCCAAATGTGGTACATATAACACACAATATTCTAAGCCTAGAATATAGTAATTGAGTATAATATCTCTAGAATTCAGGCTTAGTTGTGTAGTATATGTGTAGAGGGAGTGCCCTTCAAGTAAGGCAGAGTCCCCTGTGTTTGCAATGCTAGTCCCTGGATCAATAGCTAGCATCCACAGTTAAGATGTAATATCAAGAAACAAAGGTCATAATATAACTTTATAACCAGGAATAACATAATTTTATTACATCTTACATAGCTCATTTGGCTATTACATTACATTGCAGCGGAATAACTATAAGCATGGGGTCCTTCATCTTCAAAGTGCCACAGTGAACATATTGGTTGTAGACTTTGTAATCCTAATCAACACACTTCACTAAATCAATCAAACCTGCAACATAACAAGTTACAGCCACAAGGGTCAATACATTTGAATTGTATTGGCAAGTAATACTATGGTGGTATAGTGGAGTCTATCATCTATATGCATTTGGCTAAGTGGAGTTGAGGCTTGCATTGCTCAAAATAGATTTTCCTTAACATTTGAAAATACTAAGTTTTTGCTTGACAAAACTCATTTTTCTCAAGACATCTTCCAATCAAAGATTGAAGATCCTTTAACCCTTGTTCAAACCACAAGATTTTAACTTAGAAATTTGAATGATGAGATCCTTGATTGCTTCCATGTCTTGATGCTCAAATTGTCCTTTACCAGGGACATGGCTAAGTACTTAGGTTTACACTCTGCAGAGGTGGTGCACTTTCCCCACAATACTTGGTTTCACCAAGACAAGATCTTTCAGAAGCCTTTCCTTAGACCAAATGGACGCGTTCCAACCTATCATCCCACTACCACCAACTGTCCAAATGGCTAAGTTCTAGCAACCTATGTGATCCAGGCAGAGCCCATAATGCCAAGTGGCTGCACTTGAAGCTTCTCAACATTTGACATCTCAAATCTCTTTGTTCCTGGGTGGCCATCCACAAGTGATATGCACAAGGTAAACCATAAAAATTGGCCTTGTGAACCACTCAACACAAACCATTCCTTCCATTCCACCCAGGTGATTCATTCACTTAGTTGTTTTATTAAACAAATCACAAGTCCTCAGACTTAGAAATTTTCCATAGTGTGAATATATATTCCACCCTTGTTTTCTATTAGCTAAGCTAAGCATGATAGTAGTAGGAATCTTAACTTAGGAAATTTTGCTAAGGTTTCATCTACTAGGTTTTCCCATAGCATGGTTTATACTTAGCAAAAATTCCATGCAAGTTTTACTTAGAAAAATCACTAATGCATAGTGAAAGTAATGGGACAAAAGTATGAAGCATCACTTGCCTTTTTGGTAGAGGGTATAAGCTCACCCCTTGTCCTTGCAACAATCACACTCTTCAAGTCACTACAATTCAATCAAGCAAGGCACAAACTCAATCTACCAATCAAGCAAAACATCACATAAAAATAACAAAGTCAAAGTAATGCATGCAAACATGCCAAGCTTTGTTTTGTTTGAAAAAGTGGTTCCTAATGGGTCATAAACATTTTAAAACACCTAATGGTCATTTTGTAAGGTGGCAAAGTCATTTGCAAAAGGTTTCACTTCAAAAACCATTTTCAAAATAAAGTATCATTTTATGTGGTGTAGAAATATTTGTACTAAGGCATTAATCCATAGGGTTCACCAAATATGTTTTCAAACCACAAAACTTGGTGTTTGGGGTCAGAGAGTTTAAAACAAAACATTTCCCAAAAGTTTTCTTCCAAAACCATTTTTAACAAATAAACCACATTTCTATTTGACTAGAAATGGTTTTAAATCAAAGAATCCTTCTTTTGTTTCACCAAATACATTTTTGAAACCACAAAGTGCTTCCTAGGGTTAGTAGGTTCAAAATACACCATTTGCCAAAGATTTTAACCCCAAAATCATTTTTAAACAATTCTCACATCCTTAACAAGCATACAAATGTTTCTGCAAAAACAAACATTTTTCCAGAAGCTTTTTGCTAAACAAAGGGCATGGTTGGCTAGGGCTTGTTCCACTGAATCCATTGATATAAAAATTGTAAAATTTGGACGTGTGGATCAAAAGTTATACCAATTACAAATTTGCATTCTAATCAGATCAAAAAATCTGTTTTAAAACCATTCCAGTCCACGTGGCAGTTTCTGATTGGGCGGTACCGGTTCGTGTGGATCGAGCGATACAGACCACAGGATTAAAAGGAGCATGTGCGGCTCAGATGGATGCGTACCTCTTCGATTGGATCTAATCTTAGCCAGATGTTTCGCATCCTACGGCTCCTGATTCACTAACCAAAATCCGGTGGCGCTCAACGGTGGCTGGTGGCGGCGACGGTCAGACGACGACGGAATCGATGCTACAGGAAGCGAGGAAGGAAAAGAACATGCTCACCGTGCTCGCAAGGACGTGGGTAAGCTCGAGGTGGTGTCGTCTTGTCGAGGGGCGCACTGGAGCGGGCTTGATTGCTCGCCGGAGTGCAGTTGCGCCTCGGCCTTGCTCTGTCGTCGTCGAGGACGGCGCTAGGGATCACTCGGCGACAAACGAAATGCATGATCAGATGCGCAAAGACACGGCGAAGGTGTGTGCGTGAACGAGAGGGGTCGGGGTAGTCTGGTTTACCAGAGGGAGGTCGTCGGAGAAGAGCCAGATGGTGGCGGTGCTGGGGGTTGTCGTTGCCGAGGCTCAGGAGCGCCCGCGGGTGAGCGGAGGGTACTGGGAGAAGCGTCTGGGAGTGGGGAATCTGCCAGTGTGCTCAGGGAGACAAGGGGTGGTGAAGCTCGGCCGGAATCGACAAAGAAGGACGTCGGAGACAGAGGAGCTTGGGGAAGAATTGGGGTGTCCTGGGGGCGTGCCAGCGCGGGGTGACAGAGGGGAAATGTAGAGGAGGCATGGGCGTTTACGCCTGCGTGATCACAGCGAGTAACGGTGGCCGCGTTAAGTCGAATTAAGGCCGCGGAATCTCTGCAAGAAACGGCGACGAGGGAGGGAGAAGAAGTCGCGCGGGTGGGGAGGATGAACAGGAGGGAGTGGGGTCTACCTGGCAGTGAGAAAAGAAGTGAGGGGAGGGTCCACCAGTCATTCACTGCACGGGTTCGATAATGGGTGTGAATCGTTTTCTTTCTGGAGGGAGAGAGGGGCTGGTTCTGGGCCTTGTTGGGCTTGGCCGGCTGGGCTGGGTCCAAAATCCATTTTTTTCTTTCCTGAACCTTTTTCTATTTCTATTTCCAATTCTGTTTTGAAATTTCAAACAACCATACAACATTCAAATCCAACCAAATCTTCACTACACTTCACAACTTTGGTCTTGGTTCTGTTCAGTAACATAAACCAAATTTCCAATACAAATAATAATTTTAATAATAAAATCCATTATTAATTAAATAAATGGACCTTGATTTAATAAAACAAAATAGAATTTGATTTATTTAAAATTCCATTTGAAATCCAAATATTTTCAAAACCAAATCAGTAGGTTTTATTTGGGAATATAAAATACTTGGAAAACTCATTTGAATTGAATAAACAAGTTTTGGTTGTTTTAGAAATAGTAACAATCTTTATTAATAAAACTTGGATATTAAATCCTAATTGTTTTATATGAAATAAACCTCTACTATTTTATTCAAAGCAAAACCTTTTGTTTCAAAATCTTGGCCAAGGTTTAATTTGGCTTAATATAATAACCTTATTAAAATTCCTTTTCATTTGAAAACCAAAACCTTTTATAAAAAGATTTCAAAGTAGGAATAAAAATATTTTTATTTTTCCTTTGTTGATTTATTTAACTTTTTAATCCCTTTTAGGATTTCTTTGTTCAAAATAGGTTTGAAGATTCCCATTGGAATTCAAAAAGTTTCTTCTGGCCCTGAAAAACAACAAAGTTTTATTGTATTCAATGATTTTTCACATTACAAGATTTGGAAGATCTTGGGATGTGACAATATGACACCTCCTCATATAGGTTTACGTTGTGATACTTAGCACTTAGGGTCAAACTATATTTTGTCTCAACATTTGCCCAAATTGCTCAATTGCAATAGGATAATCTTAAGCAAAGTGGGCTCAATTTGTTTTTGACTAACCTTTTGTCTCACTTTTGGAATGCTTAACTATAACCAACCTTTCTTTATTAATAAACTATCCTCATATGATCACTCCAAACGACTAATAGGTTTCTTAAACCAGAGATTATTGGAATTTTTTAGCACCTATGACTTCTATCATAGTTCCACCATGTTATTTCCTTACTTATACATCAAGATAATTTACTAATTATCTTTCATATTATACTCTCATCATGGTTTCAGAGCTAATCTCACCATGATCTTATTATGTTTTACCTATTTATCATGATTCAAGAGCTAATCTCACCATGATAACTTTACTCCTCATTACACTTTTATTGAATCTTAACCGAATTCAACTCTTCATGTAGAATTCTCAAGTGAATCCCATACGATTACTACTCATTACATCACATTTATACTGATGGTATTCATCATATTGTCTTTGGTTATCAATTAATAATAATATTTTACCACTCTTCTTGAATTCTATGGTTAGGCTATACCATTTAAACTACTCCAATTGATATCTTGAACTTGATCCTAATCTACTGTGACCAATTAGCTTTCCTAAAGTATCTTGGTGGTTTATGTCTCCTTCGGAAGACACTAAATAGCACTATACTGAGAAAGGATAAAATAATTACTCCTAAGAAAGAAGGACTTAAGCATCTGACTTAGGTGTGACAATATTATCCTCAGGTGGATACTCATCACAAGTCATATGAATATTTGGTTTAGATAAGATGGATCCTATAGTCACTATCCAACCTACAGATCTTCCTAAAAGGGTTTTAATCCCGAGGTCAAAGCATATGCTCAGATACCAATTGCGGTGACCCAGCATACCACTGCATGATGTAGTACACTATAGTCGTTGATATAACACCAATGAAACACCGTTCACTAGTATTACATCCCTTAGAGTGGTACAAAAGAAACACAGCAGGTCCAAGACATGACTATAGGTTACAACTCAACTCTTTACACAAGATCCAGAGAACACTCTAGGTTAAAGAGAGAGAAAGAAATTTCTTACAAAGAAGAATCAGAAATAAATAACTCAGAATCTATCATCCTATCAAGACTAGTATCTTAACTAATGGTCTGGCATTGCTGCTATTGCAATACACTACAGAAATAGGTTCTATGGCTAGAGATTATATTCCTGTCTAATCAGTAACTTCGTCTTCACTTGATTTGGTGTATATGTTGACTTTCTTGACTTCATTGAAGAGCTTTAACTTTTGTTGATTATTCCTGGAGCATAACTTGATGTAGACATCGTTTGTACTGGCTTTAGAACCTAGCAAGGGTTAAGAAGATACTTTGAGTACGAGCGTACTCAGCAAGTTCACTAGAAAAGGAGTGTTTGATGCACTATATCTACAGCCACAGACCATAGGTCGTAGGCAATGCAAGTTTTCATAAATATTTCTTCAAAGGTTGTTTTTATTATGAAAAGCTATGTCCGTCAGCCTTCATGGGTTTACTAGAACTTTCATGGAGTTCCTTTCCCGCCGTGTTCGCAGCTCCTTCCCAGAACAGGGAGTAATAAGTTACAGTTCTTACACTCTGTAGAGGTGCGTTACTTTACCCATGAGAGATCTTAGCCTTGTTGCACAACCAAGTCATGACCTTGTCCATACTTCCTTGGTATGGGGCCAAGTCTAAGATCCAAGCCAATAACTGCCCCCTTCTCGACCTCGCATGCCTCCTTGGTGTACACCATGCCCACATATTGAATTACGGCAATGGTTTGTACAGACCGTTAGATGCCAGAACTATCGTGGGACATTGAAGGTTCCCACCCATATGCTGCATATCCTCTATGAATTACCAATTAATATGCATGCTACGAGTGATAACAGCCACGACCTGCCCATCCGGCTACATCCAAGAGGAAGAAGATACAGGTGACTTCTCTGTCTCATTCCAAATCTCATGGTTAACGCATGATATACGGCGCAAGAATCACTAGCGACATTGGTTGTTAAGCCCTAGATAATATGTTCCTTTACCACCGAAACTTTCATAGTAGGTTATTACCTCATGGTAAATAACCTATAATCACATTATTATGAAAATAGTGTTTGCACACCTTTTTCAAATGCAGGTGATGACAACACTGGATTTGCAAAATACTTTACAGAAAATAATCAAAGGACATGAGCAAGTATGAACTTGCCTTTTGTGATTGCAAGATTATGCACTCACGATCTTCGAGACGACATAAGATTCAATATCTGAAATCTGCATCATTGGTCCGGTAAGGACTAATGTTTAAAGAAGCAACATGCTGTTGTGCATAAGTAATGCTATGCATTTTATAAAATCCCCAAAGTGAATCCCTAATACTGTAAGTGAAGTGAACTTAGGTGATTTCTTTAAGAGTTGGTTTATCTTCAAATTTTTACTTCACATGAAGTGCATCTATGGGGATTTTAAGTTTTGATATCCAAGATATAAAAGTAGAGTGCAATAGTAATTTAAGATTTAGATTAGTTGCTATTTGGTGATTAGGATGGAAGTCTATGTATTGGATTATTAAGGTTTGAAAGAATTATCCTAGAGTTGTTGCTTGAAGTGGCAAAAAGAATAACATTTGAAGAAAAGATTTCCTTTCTAAGGTTTAAACAATCATCATTGTTAATAGAACATGATCAATGTCTTTTGGTGTTTGATTTATTAGTTTGGACTTGATATGATTTATGTCTTAAGTTAAATAGACCAAACTTAACTATAAAAAACACAAGTGATTTATTAGACCTGATGTTTATAAGCTTTGGGACTAATGTTAACTTTAAAAAGGTAAGTAAACTTAAAATGTAATATGTTTTAATTATTCCCAAGTTTTAGATTTATGATAAGTATAACTAAGGTGTGGGATTATTCACTTTATATTTTAGTGAATGCTTATAAAGTTATTTTGAAAGTTGTGGTTTTCAAATCTTTATTTAAGGTTTCAAAATATATTATAAATTTTAATAATTTACACTTAAGTTTTATTATAAACTTTAGTTCTGGTTTAGAACTTTAGTAATTTGATTTTTAGGGTATTAATATTTTTGAAGGAATATAATTATTTCTTATTTAAGAAATGTTCTTAAAGAATTTTAAAAAATATATAATGGATAAGGATTTATTATTTTAAAATATTAAAAACTTTTCTAATAATATATTTAATATTTTTCTAGTGTAATATATTTATTAAAGATCTTAAAAATGATTTTTATTTGTTTTTAAGTATTATTTTTATGTTTATAAAATTCCATCAAGGATTAAATGTCTTTGAATTTTTAATTCATATTTAATTTATAAAGAATTAGGCTAGTATTTTTATACAATAGTAAATTTATTTTTTATACACAAAAATGATTTTTATTTATTTTTAGGATTTTTCCTTATTTTATGAAATTTCACTTAAGCTTTAGTGATGTTAATATTTATTTGCATTTTATTTAACTTGAATAAGTAAGATTTTATTTTTCTTAGGTGGATATTATTTTTGTGATGATTTTTATCTATCATATGTATTTTAGGATTTGATTTAACTTCATATGTATTGGAATTATTTTATAGAGTTTATTAAGTGGGAAAATAATTTAATAGGGGCAAGTAGTTGGGCTATGGCCCAATTGGGTGTAAATAGAGTTGATCCAACGGACTGAGTTGGGCTTGGCCCAACAGGCCTGCCCAGTTCGGCTTGGGGTTAACACATCCCACCACAGGGCCCTCTCTTTCTCCTCGTACCCGAGTACACACCGCACGCCCACGACCTCCTGGGCGCTGTCGTGCCGTTGTTTGGCTCCGGCTGCTCCTGCCCTCTCCGGCGCCGTTAAGATGGGGCTTTGGTTCGCCGTGCCAAGATCTACAACCTCCCCTTGTTTGATTTGTTCCTCCCTGCCTCTCGTGCAGACTCGGTTGAAAACTCTAGCTCTGCCCTGGCACTGTGGCGGCCGATTCTGGTGGTGCTGTTGCTGGGCCATGATTTTATCCGCGTCCCACTACCGCTGGTGAGATGGCTTGGCGTGGTGCAGACGCTTCAGTGTCCACCGTGCCGCCGTGCCACTACCCTCTCCGCTTCCCTGTCGGCGAGCCTAGACTCGTCCCAGGTAGGTACCCCTCAACCTTTCAAACTCCTCTCTCTTTCTCTTGCTGTTCTACACAAGTTAAGTTCCCCTTCTTATTTTTGGTGATCAAGGATGCTTAGTGATTTGCTCATGGATCTATTTTGAGCATGTGAACTTTATCTAAGTATAATGGTGGTGATGTCAGTGGTATATGTGCCTTAATCTTACTCAGTTCAATGAGCTCTTACTATGTTTTGTTGAATTGATGCTTGTATAATGAAGTACAGAATTTTTATAACTGTCAAACATCATAGTAAATGCTTTTATTCTTGTGTGATGTTGGTACTGTGAAATTATTTGCAAGTGTTTCCTAAACCTGTACCCCTGATGTTGGCCATGCCAAGTTAAATACCAGGCTATGTTATTTAAATAAGTGCTATGGTGGTATGATAATTATTGGTACTGTTGTTTATCTGAATTCTTGGTTCAGTGCATTGTTGAGCTGAAGCTATGCTTCATGGTTTGCTGAAATAGATGATAGCATATGATCTCTGCTGGTGGTTTACTTAAGCATTCATATGCTTGAGCCTATATAAAGAAAATTTATAATGAAATGATCCCATGATCATTAATTTGGGAAGAAGGATATAGTTAGAGTGACCCCTCCTAACCTCCTAGAATTTATTCTAGTGTCAGGTTAGTTGTGTTGGTTGCTTATGTTATTGAGATTGCTGGGGTTTTAGCTAGTATCTTTGGTTGCCTTTGATATCCACCAAGGTTGAATCCTCCTGGATGTGTTCATTCCTCTATCCAGGATTGTTTGCTCCTGTTATCTGGCTGTGCTATGATTATATATGAGGTATAATTGGTGATCTGAATATATGGTTCAATCATGGCTTGAATTCTTTCCTAGAAACCCCTTCTATGATAATGATTTATTCTCTGTCAAATCTGACAGTGGGATAATATACAACTTTGATTCCTAAAGATTCTATTAGGAAGATGATAAGATTGTTTGGTTAGTAAGTGTAACTGAGTGGCCAATAGGAATACACTGCATATAGGACAACAATCATTTTAAATGATTCCTAATTCTTTTTAGGAAAATGATTAGTGGATTGAAGAAATTGGACTTGAGTTTGTGTTCAGGACATTCTAGAGCTGCTAGGTACAAAGGTGCTACCCTCTGGGAATGTGCCCTGTAGCCTAGCAGTTGTGGTATATGTTAGTCTAGTAAAAACTAGGTAACAGGCTAATGATGTTGGTCTGAAGCCAATTAACTCAGGGTTGATTAGTGTGGAGGAAATTCTTGACCCAGCCAATGATGCAAAGTATGAGGCACAAGATTTAAATAAGAACATATTTTTGTTCTTGATTTCTGGACTTGGCCTTTGATACAGATGCTGAGGATTTAATTTGGAACAACATACACAAATACTACTGATTTCTAAAAGTTCTATGATGAGACAAGCATAGCATTTCTATGCCTATCTGAGAACAATTTCAATTCTCCCAAAATTCCTTTTAAATGGAACTGGTAAGAACAAATGCTACTGATGATATTAGTGTGGGGTGATAACCTGTTGTTGAGCTTGATGAGATTATGGATAAGCTGTAGCTGCTCTTGATGTACTGCTATTGGATCTTGTGGTGGCAGCCTGTTGTTGTGTAATAATTGTGATTGCTTGGGTGGATCTTGCTCCTCCTTGCTTGTATTGTTGCTGATCTAGTTCAATTCTTGAGGACACCTCCTCCTCCTTGTACTATTAGTTGGTTCTGACTTAATCTGCTCTTATGGATGGCTGGTATAAGCAACCAAAGCAGATTATTTGTGTGGAAGGATCAGTAGTATTCAATGGTGTTCTTGGAGTGGTTCTGAAATGGTTTCTTGGCTATATGGAGAGAGTGTGTGTGTGGAGAACTCTGATCTGCTTCTATCTTATCAACTACGCCTGTGTGCTTACCTTTGTACTCCTTGTGATGCCTCTGTGCTTGACAGCACAACACCATGCAGATGTGTGAGCTGCTTGGGTGCTTGACTCACCCCCAATGGATCAGATCAAGTGAAAATCTGATGTTTTACCAATTGCCTTTTTATTTGACTTTGGTAAAAATTGTCCCTGTCCAATGATGGTGCTCTGAGGCTATTATCTGATAAGAACAGTTACTATTTATTTGGTGAAACTTCCCCTTCTAAAAGCAACTTAGCTCAATGAGGAGGCAAAAGCGATTACTAATCGTTGATATCTGAGAGCAATATTTTATACTAACCCCTCCTTTCTAGCATGTTTTGTTCTTCTTTTGTTTTGCAGGAAATAAAACAAAGAAGAAAGAAGATACTAGATTTAGTTTAGGTTTTCTTTTTCATATTTTTGTAATTTATTTTCGGTTTAAATAATGTAAAGACATTGTATTATTGTATTACTTTCAATGAAGTTTACTTGTTTTATTTTTCTTTTATAATTCATTTGCAAACAATGTAATATATATATCTTCTTGTAATAAAGAATTCTTTTAGTTATTCCATTCATGTAATTCCTTATTTATTTATTTATTTATTTGTTTCCTGTAATACACTTTTAGTCTTCTTTTGTAAAAGAACAACAATACCATATGTATATATACACATATTATTATTATTATTATCATTTCATTTTATTAAATTGGTTCCATTTACTCAATTGTAATTATGATTATGTATCCCTATTATATTATAGACTAATTCCTTTCTTTTCCTTATTAATATACTTGTGATTTAATTATATCCCAGTCATAAATAATCTCTCAAGGATGTGAGTATAATTGTAACACTATTTCTAATTATAACTTTATTATTTTGCAATTGAAATATATGTTTTGAATATTCAAATTTGGGTTGCTATTTCCTCAAACACAGAAATACTGTAGAGGTCATGGCGAAATCCATCGCACCTGCCCTGATGTTTCCATCAGAATAAGAGAGATCTCGATCCCTCTATAGCTTCTTTACTTTTGCGCGAAAATTCCTCAGATTTTCTTATGCATGAATGCAATGCACACACCTGTGTCCTCCCTAATTCTGGGTGCTAATCCTAGGATGTTACATGATTCATTCACATAGTTGTTTTATTAAGCAAAAACACAATTCATAGACTTAGAAATATTTCATAGCATGAATAATCCACCCTTGTTTTCTACTAGATAGGCTAAGCATGATAACATGACAAGTTTCCTAACTTAGGATAATTCTACTAAGACATCATATAGGATTTCCCAAGTCATAGCATAGTATAGATACTTAGAAAAATTCCATGCAAGTCCTACTCAAAATATCACTAATGCATAGTCAAAATAATAGGACAAAATATACGAAGCACCACTTGTCTTTTAGTAGAGAAACTAGATACACTCCTTGATCTTGCAATTTTCACACTCTTCAAATTTCACTACAAGTCAATCAAGCAAACACAAATTCAAAACTAGCATTCAAACAATTCACCGCATAAAATAATAAAAAAAAAGAAATGAAAGCAAGCATGCAAAAGATTGTTTTATTGAAAAAGTGGTTTCTAATATGTCTATAAACATTTTAAAACACCCACTGGTCATTTATAAAAGTGGCAAAATCATTTAAAATCAAGTTAGTGAAAATAGCCTTTTTAAATCATTTTTGTTTTGCTAGAAATGCTTTTATTCAAAGGAATAATTTATAGTGTTAGCCAAATATATTTTTAAACTCAAATGTTAGTGTTTATGGTCAGAGGGTTCAAAAAAACCAATTGCAAAAGGTTTTACTCAAAAATCATTTTTAGAACAATTTTTATAAACAAAATAGTCCTAAAAATGTTTCTGCAAAATCACCTACTTTTTCAGAAGCAAAATACTAAAATAAGGAAATAGTTGCAAAGTTTACAGTTTTTGTGTATCCATTGATATAAAGTTTCCAATTTTTGGCCAAGCAGATCAAAAGTTATGTATTTTTCAAACTCAAACATCTAATAGATTTATTTCTGTTTTTAAAACCAGAGTCTGGACACGTGGAGTGATTCTATTGGTCCATACCGTTTCGTTCGGATTGAGCTACGTGGACCGCATGATCTAATTAAAATCGCACGGTGCAGATCACTCGATACCGCTTCGTTTAATGATTCTATCATGTCCTTTGGATCTGCATCTAACGACTCAGAGTGCATCAACCATGGATGGGTGGTGCTAGCAACGGTAAGCGGCAGCGGTGCGTGCTGTCTACGGCGGTCCGGCGTTCCAGGAAGCGAGAGGAGGAAAGGAGGGCGTTACCAATCTCACGGGGTCACTGTAGTGCTCAAGGTGGCTGTAGCTGGCGGAGGGGCGCACGGGGTCGACGGTGATTGCTCGCCAGAGACGCTCCTGTCGTCGAGCACGTACTGTCGTCGTCAGGGGCGAGGCTACGAGGCATTCCAAGGCAAAGTAAAGGCTGCGTTAGATGCACGAGACGAAGTCGAGTGCACGAGCATCATTGAGAGGGAGAGGCACGGTCAGGACTTACGGGGAGAGCTCGTCGGAGTTGAAGCAGACAACGGCGACGCACGGGCAAAGTCGTTGCCGATGTTCTAGGGTGTGCGCGAGCAAGCGGAGAGTGCTGGCAGGTGCACAAGGTGCTAGGGTCAAGCTCATTTGAGCCAGGTGCAAGGGGATGGTCGGAGCTGGCCGGAATTGTTGGTGCAGCTCGTCGGTGTCCACGGCGGGGCGAGCTAAAATCGAGACAGCCCGGTGGCTTCGATGGAATGGGGACTGAGGGGAAAGGGAGAGGAGGGCGAGGCGGTTAAGAGGGCAAGGTCACGGGGAGGATTAACTGCAGCGTTTACGCGAATTGGATCTAGGAAATCAATGGCAGAAACGGCGAGGGGGAATTGGGGGGCGGTATTGGCGGGGTGGAGACGACGACACCAAGCTGGCGTGGGGCCGTTTTGTTAGTGGGGGTGTGGGTGGATTCGCGGGTGAGAAAGGGGGATCGCGGGGAGAGAGGGAGTACCCGGTGGGCTGGTTCTGGGCCTGCTGGGCTGGGTACTAGTTAGGTTTAGTTGGGCTAGTCTGATTCATTTTTTTCCTCTGATTCCTTTTCCTTTTTTCCATTTCTATTTCCCGTTTTCATTTGATTTAAATGATTTAAAATTCCATTTGATTTCAAATCTTTTCCAAACTTTTTTCAGTACGTTTTATCTATTTATTAATGTGTTTAAGTAGTCCACTTTGAATTAAGTCAACCATTCTCTTATAATTTATTATTTAATTAAATTAAGTGTTTTGTCTTTATTTAGATAAAATTAAATATGGTTCGAACCCATATTATTTTATTCAAATAATTATTTTATTCTTTTTAAGTTAATTCAAAAACTTTTAATCCATTTTGGCAATTTCAATTATTTTTCTCATGATTTAATTAATCATTTATATTAGGAATTTTGTCTTCATTCAAATAAAATTGAATATGGTTAAAAGCCCATATAATTTTATTTAAATAATCTTTATTCCTTTATTTTTATTTGGATTATCTTTATTCCATTTGCTTATGGATTTGGCCAAGATTTAATTTGACTTTTAAATATTCCTTATTTAGTTATGCTTTCTTTATCTTATAAAATCCATATCTTTTTATTTATAGTTCCAAAATTGGTGATTCCAATTTGTAAAATTTTATTTAATAATTATTTATCGTTTTAAATCCTTTTAGGATTACATTGCTCACAATTTGCTGTTGGTTTTTGTTAGGAGCTTCATTAGCCCTGGAAATTATTTCCTTTTATCTTATTAAAAACATAAGTTTTTATCCATGGCTCCAAATTTAGTGAAACCAATTTCCATGGTTTTATAATATTTTTGTTTATCAATTTTGATCATTTATAAATGTTTGTTGCCAAATTTTTATATGGAACAAATCCATAGTCTTGGAGTGATCTTGGAAATGATTTCGTTTCATTAGGTTTGGGGTTTTGGTTTATTTTTCCCAAGTTTTTAAATTCAAGATTTCTTTCCATGCAAGAATGCATTTGATCTTTTGAATATTTGTTTGTTGTTTTCTTATTCAAATTTTGTTCAAGTGGGGTTTTGATGTTTCCATTTAGAAGCAAAAAGTTTCTTTTCACCCTAAATTTCAATAATTAATTCTTTTGTTTATTTATTTTTCACATGTCAAAATTTGGAGAATTTTGGGATGTGACACACACAAGGGGAGCCAAAGAATACTTGCAAGCCTTAACAACTGAGTCGTTAATTCAGCTGCACCTGGAAATAGTTTTTGCTCACAGAAGTTTATCAGTAGCAACAGTTTGTAGTAGCAACAGCAAAACAACAGCAGCAGCAAAACAAGAGCAATAGTAATAGTAGCAGCAAACATTAGGATATGAGTGCGGTAGGCATAGGGATGGATGGACGGCCGTTGTATGGACGAGTCTAAACATATAACTTCAAGATCTAAGGCATTGCAGATAAATAATAACAAGCATCTAAGTACTAAACAATTCTAGGCATGTGCTCCATATATAGTCATACATGCTCGCAATAAGAACTTGACAACATCTTCTATCCAGATAGCCCGTGGCAGCGGGGCCTCTAGGGAACTACTGGTAATTAAGATGCTCCTTTTAATTGAGCACCGAAGCAAAGCATTAACACTCTGTGAACACATCTGATCCTCACACCACAGTCATTCCCTCCGGTTGTCCCAATTTCTGCCACTTCAGGGCCTTTGGATCCGGACAATGATATGTGTACACAACTTGCAGATAAGATCACAAACAATACTGTCATAATGAATCAATAATAAGTCCAGATCTGAGATTATGGCACTCGGGCTCTAGTGACAAGCATTAAGCACAACAAGTTGCAACAAAGTCAAATAGCACTAATAGAGATACTAGGCACTATGCCCTAACAATCTTATTCGATTACATGATAGAACTCATCCAATCCCTACCATCCCCAAGTCTACAACGGGGGATCACTCACTCATGGATGAGGGAAATATCAATGGTTGATGGAGAGGCGTTGGTGATGACGATGGCGATGATCCTCTCCAAATTCCCCATCCCGGCAGGGTGCCAGAACGGAGTTTCTCGATCCGAATCTTGATTCTGATTGTGGCGGCGGAGCGGAACTCTTTTTGGAAAAACGATGACCCCCCCTAGGTTTTTAGGTCAAGGGGTAACTTATAGGCGCAGAGGGAGCCCGAGGGGGTTCCTGCGGTGGCCACCCCCACCCTAGGCACGGGGCTAGGCCCACCCGCGCCTGGCAGGGGTGTGGGCCCCCCAGGCCTCCACACTACAAGAAATGTGTTTATTTGTGACCTTCTCATAGTGAGAGGGAATGAAATCGTCATAGATCTATGACGATTTCACACAAGATGGTCGTAGACCATTTGGAGAGGTCAAAACCCTTTAGAATTACGACGTTTTGGGTCCAAATCTTCATAATTTTATCAGATAAAATCGTCATAATCTATGTAATACAGCTTAGGATTTTATTTTTAGCCTAATATGACCAATCTAAATCGTCATATTGCTAAATTTAAATATATTAATATGACTGGACGACCACATCAGCACTTGGACCTATTTCTTTCATACGTGGCTTGCACATGTGTCAATATAGGCTCACCAGGTAAGTAGGCCCACAACCTCACGTGGTAGACCAACACGCTGCATCTCTTTGTCTTAGAGGAATAAATGGCAAAAAAATGTCCAGTTGGGGATCGAACTGCCGACCCCATAGCAACTAACTGAAGTAGCAGACCACAAGGTCAATGGGCAATTCGTGTTCAACATCAGAGCATAAAATTTATAACCACGCAGTATCCCCCTATCTTTTGAATAAATGGCAAAAATTTCTCGCGCAAAGGGTCGCCCGTGGGGCTCGGCCACGCGACTACGTGAATTCACTAGAGAGCTATCGACCAAGCTAACCACAAGGACAACAATGCCTTCGTGACATGCTTCCGCGCACATGCTTTATATTAACATAAAAACGGTAGGTTGGGCTTGGGCCTTCCTCTTATTCTCTTTCCTTTATTCTTTCAGGATTCCTACACCGAATGGGCCAGTAGAGGGAAGAAGAGTGTGGTGTCTGCATGGGCCGGCTAGACGTCTGGGCCTTATGGTTATTTTTTTTCTGTTTCTCAATTTTTTTGTATATTTTTTCTTAAGAAGTACAAAGTAATTGATTTTTATCTCTAAAATTTTCGGTGGATCTATAAAGAAATACCATATTATGAACCTAAAATGATTATTCCAATAAATCACGAGGATTAAATAATGTACAAATTGGACCCACTTTTTACCGATTCTATAAAAATTTGTCTTTTTCGTGAGGAGTGGATAGAAATATTTGAGGTATCCCGGTTGAGACATTGTACAAGAAAGGTTGTCTAGTATTGTTGAAAAATAGGATTGTACTATTTTGAATTATGTGTTTGCTTGTTGCTTCATAAAACCCTCTTTTTTGCGCTCGAAAAATGGAAAATAATGGGCATATTGATAGGGTCTGAGACTCGCTAAACTTGCATTGTATCTCTAAAGAAATAGCATATTGTGAGTCTAAAATTAATTTTTTCAAAAAATAATGGGAATCATATAATGTACCTGTAGTTCAAATCGAACCCACTTCTTGCCGATTCGGCAGTAATTTGTCTTTTTCGCGAGGGGTGCACGGAAAGGTTTGAGATACCCCGGTTGGGACATTGTCTATGTAGGGTGGTATACTATTTTTGAAAAATGGGGCGGTACCATTCTAAAACTTTCATTCATAAAACGCCCCGTTTTTTGCGCTCGGAAAATAGAAAATAGATTTTTCATGCGTCGAAAAAGAAAACTTCCTTCTGCAACATTGTTCGTCATCCCATGATGCACATGTGTGCACAATACGGGTGCATTATCACAAACTATGCCATGATTATAGCCATAACATTGGTCATTTGACCCGAAAGGCATGAAACCTCGAACATGATGGGTCATTTTGTGAAGGTTTTTTTAGACATACTCAATTTACCAAGTTTGGTATTTTTTCTTGCAACTATGTCACATAATAAGACACCACGCGAAGGATTTGCATTGATCGGACCGTTTTTGAATTTTTTATGCCTGTTTCAAACAATGGTCAAAACGACGGGCACGAGGGTTCTTATCTAGGGGCCGAGCCTCGCTAAACTTGCATTGGATCTCTGATGAAATATCATATTGTGAGTCTAAAAATCATTTTTTCCAAAAACCATGAGCATCGGATCATGTACCTGTAGTTCAAACTGGACCCACTTCCTACCGATTCGGCAGACATTTGTCTTTTTCGCCAGGGGTGGAAGAAAAGGTTTGAGAGACCCCGGTTGGAAAATTTGTCCATCTAAGGTGTTCTATTATTTCTGAAAAATGGGATGGTAGCATTTTGAAACTTCGATTTGGTGGTTCTTCACAAAATGGCCCGTTTTTAACACTCAGAAAATGGAAAATGGTTTTTCCGTGCGACGAAATGGAAAACTTCCTTCTGCAACATTGTTCGCCATCCCATGATGCACATGTGTGCATGATACGGGTGCATTATCACAAACTATGCCACGATTATAGTCATAACATAGGTTATGTGACCCGAAAGCCATGAAACCTTGAACATGATGGGTCATTTTGTGAAGGTTTTTTGAAACATACTTAATTTACCAAGTTTGGTATTTTTCCTTGCAACTATGTCACATAATAAGACACCACGCGAAGGATTTGCGTTGATCAGATCGTTTTAAAAAAAATTATGCCCGTTTCAAACAATGGTCAAAACGACAGGCACGAGGGTTCTTATCTAGGGGCCGAGCCTCGCTAAAGTTGCATTGGATCTCTGATGAAATAGCATATTATGAGTCTGAAAATCATTTTTTTCAAAAATCATGAGCATCGGATCATGTACCTGTAGTTCAAACCGGACCCACTTCCTACCGATTCGGCAGACATTTGTCTTTTTTGCCAGGGGTGGAAGGAAAGGTCTGAGATACTCCGGTTGGGACATTTGTCTATCTAAGGTGTCCTATTATTTTTGAAAAATGGGATGGTAGAATTTTGAAACTTTCATTTGGTGGTTGCTTCATAAAACAACCCGTTTTTAACACTTAGAAAATGGAAAATGTTTTTTCCGTGCGACGAAATGGAAAAATTCCTCCTGCAACATTGTTCACTATCCCATGATGCACATGTGTGCATGATATGGGTGCATTATCACAAACTATGACACGATTATAGCCATAACATTGGTCATTTGACCCGAAAGCCATGAAACCTCGAACATGATGAGTCATTTTGTGAAGGTTTTTTTGAGACATACTCAATTTACCAAGTTTGGTATTTTTCCTTACAACTATGTCATATAATAAGACACCACGCGAAGGATTTGCGTTGATCGGACCGTTTTTGAATTTTTTATGCCCGTTTCAAACAATGGTCAAAACGACGGGCACGACGGTTCTTAGCTTGGGGCCAAGCCTCGCTAAACTTGCATTGGATCTATGATGAAATAGCATATTGTGAGTTTAAAAATCATTTTTTCCAAAAATCATGAGCATCGGATAATGTACCTATAGTTCAATCTGGACCCACTTCCTACCGATTCGGCAGGAATTTGTATTTTTCGTGAGGGGTGGAAGGAAAGGTCCGAGATACCCCGGTTGGGACATTTGTCCATCTAAGTTTTCCTATTATTTTTGAAAAATGGGATGGTAGAATTTTGAAACTTTCATTTGGTGGTTGCTTCACAAAACGACCTGTTTTTAACACTCGGAAAATGGAGAATGGTTTTTTCGTGCGACGAAATAGAAAACTTCCTCCTACAACATTGTTCGTCATCTCATGATGCACATGTGTGCATGATACGGGTGCATTATCACAAACTATGCCATGATTATAGCCATAACATTGGTCATTTGACCCGAAAGCCATGAAACGTCGAACATGATGGGTCATTTTGTGAAGGGTTTTTTGAGACATACTCAATTTACCAAGTTTGGTATTTTTCCTTGCAACTATGTCACATAATAAGACACCACGCGAAGGATTTGCGTTGATCGGACCGTTTTTGAATTTTTTATGCCTGTTTCAAACAATGGTCAAAACGATGGGCATGAGGGTTCTTAGCTAGGGGCCGAGCCTCGCTAAACTTGCATTAGATATCTGAAGAAATAGCATATTGTGAGTCTAAATATCATTTTTTCCAAAAATCATGAGCATCGTATAATGTACATGTAGTTCAAATTGGACCCACTTTCTATCGATTCGGCAGGAATTTGTCTTTTTCGCGATGGGTGGACGGAAAGGTCTGAGATACCCCGGTTGGGAGATTGTCCATGTAAGGTGGTCTACTAATTTTAAAAAAATAGGATGACAGCATTTTGGAACTTTTATTTCGTGATAGCTTCACAACACAGCCTTTTTTGCACTCAAAAAATGGTTTTTATTTTGTGACCAATCAAATTGCAGGAATCTGACTTCCACGGATCGGCCATCCATGTCTGATCTAGATCGTTAAATTCTCATCCAAGGACTATCCTTTGCTCAAACAAACACACGCACCCACTCTTCCGTTGCTAACCCGAGGCCCAGCCGCAGATCGAGCCATCGCCACCTCTCCAGATTGCCTCCAGTCAAACCCTAACCTCACACAGCGACCCACATCCTCCATATCGCCTCCCCGTGCGCTGCTGATCTCCCCCGTCGAGCATCAACTTGCGTCCCCGCACGCGACACCCTGCCTCCAAACCTATCGATCCCCGCCGCCACCCCTCGATCCCCGCCGCCACGACCTAACCTCCAGATCGCCATCACCTCTAGATCCCATCGTTGTGCTCCCCCCATCGTACGCACTTCCCTCCCCGTTCCCCTCGTTCCTTATATCCACCTCTGCAAGCCCAGGAGGAGCCGCCGCCGGTGCTTCCACCCGCTGATCGGAGGACAAGCTCCATCTTGACCCAACGTCCGCCTCCTCCGTTTGGGAGGCGAAGAGGATGCGGAGGTCCTGCTCGCGGACACCAAGGCCGCAACCGGAGTAGGGCAACTAGCCGGTTGCCGGACACTGCGGGAGGAGCATGTCGAGGGCGGAGGCGGCGGCATGGCAGGGACCAGAGGTGACGGCGCATACGCCGACCTAGGGACTAGAGGCTGGAGCCTGCTTCTCCACTTAAGCATGGATGGGATGGAGGTCAAGCTCGGTCTAACGTCTCCGGTCTTGGCCATGGTGGGATGCTACAGATCAAGGAAGGCATAGGTTCGAGGAGCAGCGGATGCTCTGGATCCCAACCATGCTGCGGCACTTCCAGGTCGTGTCTCTCTCTTCGCCCTACCTCGCTCCTATCTCTCTCGGGTCCTCTCTCAGCACCTCTATCTGCGGTCCCCTGAAATACAAAATGGTAAGAGATTTGCATCCCCTGAAATAGGTAATCGGTGCTAATTGAAAGATTCAGACTCTTTCACTTCTTGAAATCTACATTTTTAAACATGTTATACATGATAAGGCGTGACATGGGTTTCTAGGTTTTGTGTAAGTTACCTGTATGACATCTGTGTTATCTGCGGTCTCAGACATGTGTGATTGAAATCTAATTGAAATCTTGAGGCAACTAACTTGAGTCAAGGCGACTGACTCTTGCTATTCCCGAAGTAGTGCAATGTCTTATGTGGTAGCTCCTGGTTCCATATTGTACAATAGTATGTCATCTTTCTTTTCATCAGTCATGCTTTGTTCTCATGTACTGTGTCTTGGGATCATTTGTTCATACTATGTTGTATCATAATGAATCGTCTTTTTTCTCTAGACCATATTAATTCTTACCCCACACTAGGTGCGGCGTGTCCCCACACTAAATTCCCTAGTTAGAAATAAAATATCAACTTGTGAATACTCAAATCTAATCCTCATTTCACTTATGTAAAATTTCCAGTAAATAAATTATCAGTAGAAGATCATAGTCTTGGGATGATCTTGTTCTTATCATAACAGTGATATGTAGATTTGATCTGTGTTATATTACACGATCTGTGTCATATAATTTGTCACTGTGTTGCTCATTAAAGCAATCCTTTACATAGGTACTCATATTGATTTACCATATCTATCCCAGCCTTTTTATTATGTTATTCTCTAGAATTGCCAGGTCAGTTCAAAGCAGAAGAAACCAGTCGCACCAGCGGATGTGATACACTGTTGAAACAAGCCCCCTCTCGCAGTACCGGTCCCGTGACCACCTTGTCGAACTGGTGAGTTTCCCCACCCTTCCATCAGTGATTTGTGTGTATGCCTTGGCAGAGCGAGCCGTGATCTGTTTGATTCGTCTGCTCGGTGTGGTATCGATGAGATCTGAACGGTCATTGCCTATGTGGCCTCTAAAATCCGACGAAATATTTGGTCTATTGATTTCATAGTGGTAATGTGTATATCAGTAAATCAGGTGTTCTTACATTTTTTATTCTGATTCACCAATGTGTCTGTTATTTCCTTAGCAGTTTGTAGTTACAACCTACTGTTGTTTTGCTCTTTGGCAAAATTCTTGTTCCTGCTGTTACAATATATACGGTATACTTTCAACATCAGCATGTTTTCTTCTTTGGAATGACATTGGCTGTTCTTTTTTGGACACATGAAAACTACTGCTGTAGTTCCTAATTTTTTAGGCTAGAGTTATTAGGAAGCAACCTCTGCTATTTTTGATAAGCAGCAGGGATTCATAAGCATCTGCAAGTATAGTTAGGGACTGATGTATTTAGTAACATAGATAGAAAAGGTCCATTTTTCATGCTGTGAACATTTGAAACCCTGTTGCAACAGAAAATAAAGGGAAGTATTGTTTATATGGGCTAGGATAGTGCTTTATTTAATGTCCAGAAACATGCACATTTGTTCTTTTCCTAACTTACTGTCAGGTACTTTATATTTATTATCTCACTTGTTCTTTTGTTGCTTCCAGACATATTGTGGTGCCATCTTACATGAAGTCCAGGCTGAAGTTCAAAGAAGGCGGAAGACTGATGCAGGTTTTGCTCGTGTGATTGTAAAGTTCAAGGAGCAAGTGGGTCGAGATATGCAAACTGTAGTTTGCCATGTTTGTAATATACTACAGTGTACGTTTGTAGTGGTTTTATATTCTTGGGTGATGTCAAACATGTTCTGATTGTAATATTGATCTAAATTTGGTTATCATTCATGAAAATTATTGTGATTTGGCCTATGCGTATGTAAATATATGATGTTTACAGTTGTTTGTATGAAATGAAACAAATGCTATATGGGCTCTAAAAAGGCCTCGTCCCACACAATTTTAGAATGGAGAAGTGTACAATTTCATAAAATGGTTTAAAATAAAAAAGAAACAGATCTTTAAAAGGCTAAGGTCCTAAAAATAGAGAAGGCCAACTTGTTAGACTTGGCCCAACAAATCAACTGAATTGACAGAAAAAATTAATTGAGGAAGTTGTTGGGCCTGGCCCATATAAATAGCAGACATGGATTGTGCTGATTTTGTGGCACGTCGGACTGGCCACGTAGGATCTGACCTGGCCATGCCAGTTTTCCCATGACGATATCGGATCGTCATAATGGTTATGACGATCCAATATCGTCAGAAATGGTTATGACGATTTCATGCAAAATGTCGTTGTGTGCAATTACTGGCGCTCGGTTTTTGACGATCTGTTTTTCGTCATAAGAACGTCATATATTGTAGACAATGACGATTTAGTGACAAAAATGAAGGGTCATGTATCAACAGATTTCTTGTAGTGCCACTCTGTCCCGTCTTCTGGCTTCGTGGGTCTTCTGGTGAAATATGATTTTTGGCATATTTTCCGGGATTTTTCCTGATAGTTAATTTTCTACACAAAAACTAGACACCAAGGTAATTCTGTTGTCCGTGTTAGTTGTATCCAAATCACACAAGTTTAGAGGAGAAACAATAGCAAAAGTGTTCGGAAAAGTAGATATGTTTTGGATGTATCACCGACGCATCCAGAGACATGGCGGCGAAGATGATGAGCAATGCCGCATCCTCCATGAGCAAAGACTGGACAGTGGAGAGGATGGACAGATCTTGGGCCACCCACGCATGGTATGTCGGGTGGTACATCGAAAGGCACGACAATGTAACGTCGACATAACCCTCCAAGTAGTGACTCTAGAGGAGAGGCAACACTTGTCCGGTGTGAGCTTCGCCGGGATGAGGTGCACGAAGTAGAAGAACTATGGGGTTGCACCGAGGATAGACGCATCATGCTCGGGGTGTGCTGCCGAAGGGGGCGCAGACATAGCGTAGGGTGGTTCATAAAGTCCCAGTGGTAGAGAACCACCTTCGGTCGGCGTTGAGGCAACTAGGGCCGTCGACATGGCAGGTGCCACAGATGGAGAGGCGTACCATGCTGCCATAGCATGCATCCAGGCGAGGGGAGGGAAGCCAGAAACAGTGAGCCCTCAACAGAAGAAGACGCGACGAAAGATTAAACCGGCGCAATGGTCGAAGTAGAAGCTATCATATTGAATTGCATACACTAGCCAACTATACCAACAGTACAGACTATCTCCCTCATGTCTAAAATATTTTAATCCTTAGCGTGAGTTCGGTGCAAACCGCACAATTTTTTTATACTGCGTGAGCCAGGGCAGACCCATGTATAACTGCCCCTACTCAATTTTTTGAATTTCAGTATAATCTATTCATATTTGAAGAAAATTCTTTTAAAAAATTAAAACTTATAGTAAAAATGCCCTCATTCATATGAGTTGCCCCTACTTAATTTTCTGGCTGGGTTGATATGAGCAGTGTCTTAAACTTGAAAACTCGTGACTCCGATACCATATTAAACAACGTATTTGGAGCAACTACTCTTAATCCTAATATGGATATGAATATCTCATATATACGAGGTACACATAATGTATAAAACAGATTATAAGATATACACGGAGACTATGTATATATTTTCTCCGTTTAAAAATATAAAATGTTTTAGGTTGTGAAGTGAATATATTTAGACATCTTTTAATATGTAGATTCATTTAAACCTATTACGCTAAAAATTATATATATATTAGCTTCAATAACTAAAATATATTATATTTACAAACAGAGTACAGTTCACGTATTGGTGATGTACGAGTATCTCTAAAGTTACTCCGGGACATGTTACCTGGAGAAATTTTCTCTTCAGCTATGAAAAAAGTTGTACGTTGTGTACGTCTCTTCGCTGCCAAAACGTGCTGCTGTTGCCGTCACTCAGTCAGTCTAACGCGTAAATCAGTCAGCCAGTGATATTTTTCCTTACTTCCATCAATCGACGGCGTCGTCACTCGTCAGTCAGTCAAGGCCAGACGTCAGTCAGTCAGTGTGCCAGTCAGAGTTTCACGAGTGAGAATCCTAAAAAAGCAAACACCAGCACAAGTTCACTACCGATGGACTGGGCTAGCAACAGAGGCCTAACGCGCCTTCAGACGTGGGCTAACCGAACGGTGACGCAAGCCCATATCCTGTTGGGTCCAATCCTCCTGCCTTACTAATTCGCGTTTGCAATTCTCAAAAAAAATTAAAAAAAAAATTCGCGTTTGCGTTAACGTGGAGTTCCATTATCGGTTAACATGGAGTTCCATTGTCGTACTGTACAACACTCCTCCACAAACGGCGGATCAAGATCCCGCACCTCCCCTCGATCGTGCCGTCTACCACCCTGCCATGACGGAGCAGCGCTCGCCTAAAAGCCGCTACTCGTCGTCAGCTCCGAGCGGGATGATCCTCGCAAGTGTGACATGCGGCTGATGGACATGGACGGCAACGTCGTAAGGACCATGGGAGTTAAAGGGGACACTCGGCTGATCTCCACGAGCACGGACGGGTTGGTCTGCCTTGCCGACCTCTACGGCAGGCAGTGCCTATGTGGAATTCGCCCGACACGACGAATCCTACCCCTGCCGTCGGGGACGTGCTCGTGGATTCAGCGGCATTGAATCTCCCACACCGTTTGCTGTACGACAACGTCACCTCTGCCTTCGGTCACGGTATCCCCTCCGGTGCATACAAGGTGGTCTGCCTCGTGGGTCAGCAATACAAGGTACTACCTATCGTTCCATAATGTAATACTTTTTACCAAGCTATTTTAGCTTTCGAAAAAGGCTTATATTGTGGAACAGAGGAGTATCAACTTTAGGGGATGAGGCCAGAAGGAGGTGGTCACGGCTCCCGTTAAATTATACTAGCTCTTACACCTTAGGCCCATCGGTCTCTCTCAATGCCTTCATGTACTTTCTGGCGGTGCCGCGGCGTGAGAATGCCACATTGTTTCGCTTTGACATTGAGAACGAAGAGTGGAAGAAAGAGATCCAAGGCCCACCAGAAATGCTTCCGTCACGGAAGAGGGAAGAGTTGTTCAGCATAACTGAGCTCGATGGTGCTCTATGCGTGCTTCACTTTGACACATCTGGAGATTATGATGTACATTTCAACATTTGGCTCTTAAAGGATCCACAGGAAAAACCATGGATCAAGGCGTATGCCATCTCGATTGTGCCGTTAACCACTGATTTTAGTCCTTCGAGGATGATACCTGATGGTGCTAAATTGATCTTCTGTTGTTCAAACTGCAAACAAGGTGGCCTAATACAGATCTATGATCATTGCACCAAGTTTTGGGCAGTGAGTGGGGGGTGTCTAGGGTTAAAAGCTAAGTTAACTCCTACTCGATAGTCATCCGGGTGGTACACTGGGTGTCAAAATTCTTAGTATGCTTTGTTTATGATTTTTTAAGGGTAGTGGATAACATATAAGGGCTACTCGCAGCCAGCCATGCAAGGCTTTGTCGTTGATCAAATTTGTCTCTATAGCTTGCACTTGGACCGTTTTATCTCGATCAAAAATCTTGCGCCCGACGTAGTATGATCGCTCTATATTTATGGTGTTCTCTGGATGACTACCGCATGTGATTTGTCAAGCAGATAGTTTGTTGTGACGTTCACATCAGTTTTGTCCAAACTCTTGTTATGCTTAAGGTTGATGTCCATTTGGGTATTCGGAGATTGCGTTGTGAAATCGTATGATTCAGATTTATTGACGTCGTTTTCACTTTTTATACTCCATTTGTACAAAAAAAGGATATTACAAATTTCACCCAATGCAAAAGCAAAACAGTAAAAACATTTTGTTTTTCAAAAGTATTTTTTTGTAAAAAATCCATCATTCTATTAATAATCATAAAAGGCAGTATATAAAAAATATAAATAAAAAATTATAAATAAACCCAACGCGCATTCAGATAGGCTAGCAAAACGGTCATGCAAGCCCACCGCCCTGGGCCCAGCCCTCCTGTCATAGGTCACCTGAATTATGGAGTTCCAGTCGAGTACGTACGGACTCCTACACACAATCGGCGTATTAAAGATTCATGACTTGTCGTCGGGTCAAACCCTCCAGCTCGCCTCGATCGACAATCGTTGCGCCGTCCACCACGCCCGCCGCCGGGTGCCCAGCACCGCCATGACGCTGCAGTGCTGGCCTAAAAGACGCCGCCTCCTCAGCTCATCCGCCACGGCGACCACAACCAGCGTGCCTAGGGGTACGTATGCCGCCGTGTCGTTGCCAGACGACCTCGTCTCCGAGGTCCTCTCGAGGCTCCCGATGAAGTCGGTGTGCCGCTTTCGGTGCGTGTCCAAGGGATGGGACGCGCTTGTCTCCGACCCAGCCTTCATCGCAACACATAGATCACGGCATGCGGAGCCGCTGCTCGTCATCACCGCCTCGGAGCGGGATGACAAAGGCAACTATGACATGCGGCTAATGGACATGGACGGATGTGTCATGGGGATGACAAAAGTCGCAGGCGGCACCGGGTTGGTCTCGACAAGCATGGACGATCTCGTATGCGTCATCGACCACATGTCCGGCAGTGCCCGTGTGATTGATCCGGCCACCGGGGAGCTGCCGATGGACTGCGAGAAACATAAAGATTTCCCGGATATGCTGCCCATGACCAGCTTGGGCTTCGGCCGTGCTGTCCCGTCTGGTGCATACAAGGTGGTCCGTGTCACCAATGGCGAATATTGTGAGGTATTCACTATTAAAGACGACATCCGATGGAGAAAGGCACAATCGCCCACAGTTTATGGCCCCTGCCCGGAAGGCACACCGGTCTCTCTCAATGGCTTCATGTACTTCCTGGCCCTGTCGCCGCTTGAGATTGGCAAATTGTTTTGCTTCGACCTTGAGACCGAGAAGTGGAAGAACACTATCAAAGGCCCATCGAAAGGCCTTAAGCCGCGCAAGGAGACCGAGTTGGTCCGCTTATCCGAGCTCAATGGTTCTCTATGTGTGGTTCGCTTCGAGAGAGCCAAGAATGACTATGGTCGTGCCAACATTTGGCTCTTGAAGAATTTAGAAAAAAAAATATGTGGGACAGGACCTACACAATTTCGGTGCCTCCTTCCACCTATGAATTCATTCCTTTGTGGGTGACACCTGCTGGTCATAAATTGACTTTGTATTGTTCAAATCGCCATGAAGGGGATGTACTTCAAGTCTATGATCCTTACACCAAGGCGTGTACGACAATGCATAGATTTGACTACTTCGTTACTAAAATGTGTCTCTGCAACTTGCACTTGGACCGATTTCTCCCGGTCAAAATCCGTGTGCCGGCCTTATTGTAACTGCTCTATGTTTATATTGTTTTATGGAGAACTGGCTGCGTGATCTAGAAGTCGTTGCAGCGAATGGTGGTGCGGGAAGACAACACAAGGGGAGTTCCCAGTGATGAAAATCCAAGGTCTGGCCTTAACTGGTTGTGTCTGGCAATGACGTTGTTGAAGACATTGTTTTGTGAGCAAGGATTTTCTACAGGGTGAAAACCTATGATCTTTGATCGAGCAACGACGGCGCTTGGACATTGTTTCCTTCTTGAAGACATTGTTATTGGAGTGGAGGACTACTCGTGTTGTTCTGATGGTGTCAATGTCGTTGCTTTGAGGATTAGTTCTCTCTAGCGGCACTTTTTTTGTAATTCTTCTTTCTTTTTTATAAGCTGTGTGCATCCGTCTTGGCTCGGGCATGATCTAGCTAGCGCTAGCTCTAGCTGGCGCCATGTCAGTCAGCTTGCAATCGACAAGAGGAGACCGATCGTCTAACCAAGAACTTTTTATATAAAAGTTTGATGTCGTCCCGAGCAGTAGCGGATCTAGGAATAGAGCAAACCCCGGGCCAAAATTAAGCTAAAAAATAGTGTACTAAAACACTCTTATAATGGCACAAAGAATTGGTATAATACAACTGCAAAGATGATATGTTTTAAAATTCATTGTTAACTGTCCAAAACATACATGAGAAATGACTAAAAACCATAAATAATAGTATATGGATTAAAAAGATAGTAGCAAATCAATAATTTGAGGATATGCATTCGTTAATTGGTCCAGTTTTGAGATTGACGAATAATAACTCTTCATCTTGTGTTACTGAAACATGAAATCAACGAACCAATCATTTAAATTAAATCCAACTATATCCAATCTATATATCCAATTGAACTGTGATGAAATTACCTAGCAGAGAGGATCCGTAGCCGTTCAATTGAGACCTTGCGATTTTGTGAGTTGTGAAGAGCAGCTGATAAGAGGAAGCAAAGCCGCAGGGCCGCAGCAATCAGGCGATGACGGCCGACAGTCGTGCGGCGGACAACTGGAGGAGGGCGGCCATGAGGCGCAGGAATCCGAGGCGGCGGCCAGGCATGACGGGCGCCGGCGGGTAGAGGAGAGGCGATGGCGAAAGAGTCCATGGAGTGGGGGAGTTCTGGAGATGGCTGGGGCAAGCGGACTGCCGCCGCCGATCAGCTCCTTCCGCGCGAGAACGCGAGCAGAGAGTGGTAAGTTTTCGCTTGGTCGATCCATCCAGGTCCATGTGAGGCCAGCAGCAAGCTGGGCTAGACTGGAGCTGCGCCCCGGGCCAAACTTCTCTTTTCATAGGTTGTAGGCCAGAAAATTTCCTACGCCCAGGGCCATGGCCCTTGTTGCCCTGGGCCTAGATCCGCCCCTGGTGCCGAGTGATAGCTAACATTCTCATGAATTGATCCTCAATGCTTCTCTTCAGAAAAACTTCATCCCTTATGTTTTAGACGTGATCGACAAGCATAATCATGCTACACATCTTAATGGAATGCAAAGAAAATTAGGTAGACACGCGCCAGAACCGTCAAGGATAGAGAACATGTCCATGCATAAACCTCTTCGGCCCGTGAGCATATATATATTGGGCAGCATATCGCTAGATCTTGATAGAGGCGCTTCGACGTGCCTAGGCGGGGGTCTCCGGCGCGAGGGTGTGAGCGGGTGCGGGCGCATGAGGCATGGGTCCAACAAGCTGGTGTCGCGGCTGCTTCTACTCCAGCCCTCTCACCATGGCCACGGGCTCGAATTCTAACAAAGAATAAGGGGTGAGAGGAGAAATACTGGAGAAGAAGAATTTGTCGGGATTGTCGCTTTTCCTGTGCACCAAACAAGTCCAATGTTTCATTTAGACCGAGATTCAATATTTTAGGGTGCAAACTATATGGATTTGTGCGGTGACCCAGCATACCACTGCATGTGTAGTACACTATATTCGTTGACATGACATCTACATAACACCGTTCTGTAAATATCACATCCCTCAGAGTGGTATAACAGAAACATTGCGGGTCCATATTACAAATATTCACACATTATTATTATTACAATACCAGAAGTTCACGACTTCAAAAGTAATTCAACTTACAAACCAAAATATAAAGTGTTTCAGTGGAATTTAAAAGTAGCAACTCCAACTAAGAGTTGAGCTCAGCAGCTTATTGTATAGGGTTCATGCTGCTCGGCTCCGTTGGTTACTACTAATTAGGATACTTAGTTGGACTCGTTATCATCGACACCATAGCGGATTTCGTAATCCACTCCTTCAACACCTCCTGACAGGTCAGGCTCCTCGTAGAACACATCTTCTTGACATTCAGCTGCATACATTGGCACGTCTTCGGGATCCTCAGAGTCTAAGCAAGGGATCAAAGGAAAGGATGAGTAACAGCGTTACCCAACAAGTTCATTATATGCAAGGTGGGAAGTTTGATGCTCTAACTACCACCTTGGCTTATAAATCCTTGGCACTATGCAGTTTTTGTAAAACTTTCTTCAAAGATTTATTTTATTAAGAAATTCTACGACCATCAGCCTTCACAGGTTGACCAGAACTTTCATGGATTTCCTTTCCTGCCGCGTTCGTAGCTCCTTCCCGAAACAGGGAATAAGAAGTTACAATTCTTACACTTTGCAGAGGTGCGTTACTTTACCCATGAGAGATCAACTCCTTGTTGCACAACCGGACGTACTTTCCCGTCCACAATTCCATGATATGGGCCCCAGTAGTTGGTCCAAGCCAATCACTGCCCCCTTCGCGACCTCGCATGCCTCCTTGGTGTACACCATGCACACATATTAAATTACAGCAATGGTTTGTACAAACCGTTAGATGCCAGAACTATCGTGGGACGATGAGGGTTCCCACCCATATGCTCCATATCCTCTACGAATTACCAATTAATATGCACGCTACGAGGATAACAACCACGACCTGCATATCCAGCTGCATGTGAGAGGAAGAAGATACAGCTAACTTCTCTGTCCCATTCCAAATCTCATGGCTAACGCGACGCTAGAATCACTGATGTCAGGGGTTATTAAGTCCCTAATTGATCATCATTATTGCAATTAGAACCCTAAGTTCTATTTCTCCATTATATCATCACTTAGGATGATATCTAAGATTTCTTTATTTGTGAAAATAATATTTTCTTTCTTTAGAGTATATATGATAACACACCATTTGCGAATACTTTGATAAAGACCCTTCAAAGGATATGAGCAAGTGATGAACTTGCCTTGTGATGGCAAGGTAGTGAAGTCTTATGCTTGCACTGGACCTTGAGCTTCTATGTCTACAAAAACATCATTATTGCCCGGTAAGGACAATATTTAAAGAAGCAAAATGATTATGCAAAGTAATGTAATGCATTTTTTAACTTGATATGCATTCTCCCCATTATTATAAAAATTCTTTTTAATAATAAAGGATTTATAAATATTTTTTTAGTATTTATAATAGAATATTGTATTCTTTTATTTTATATCATTTTATTGATTTAATAATTCCTTTAAGAATTATCACTTAAATATCAAAGATTGTTATTCAATATTTGTTTAGTATTTTTCTAAAATACTACAATATTAATATATAATGAAAGTGATTTTTATTTATTTTTATCATCTTTCAATAATTTTGTAAAATTCCATAAGGAATATATAAATTATAGAATTCTTAATAAAATATATATGTCTAAAATTTTATCTTAATTTATTTGGATAGTTTGGATTATTGTGAATCCAAAAATATTTTATTTATAATTTTTGGACTTTTATTTTATTTTCTAGAATTTAATTAAGTTCAGGGGCATTTTGGTCTTTTCCAATTATTAAAACAAACTCTAAATGATTTGGGATGGCCATTTGGGTTTATTGGGCCCTTGTGGCCCAGTAGGGTAAGGTCAAAACAACACCCCGAAGGGTTTTCGGCCCACCCAGCCCAACTCTGTAACACCCTCAGAATCGACCCTATGCAAGTTTCAGCGATCCCCGCCAAAACCGCATAGAAACGATTTAAAGGTGCCCACCAGGCACTTTCGTGCGGGTGGAAAACGAAGTAATATCATTACACAATAGTCCATGATGGAACCCACAGAACAGATATATACAACAGCGACTCAAAGAGTCAAGAATACAGATATACAATACAAAGATCCAAATCACCTTCAACGACATCAATCGAAAGTACGGACAAGATGAAAATTGAGCTTAGAGCCCTGTAGAATAACCAATGGCGTCCATAACCCTGCCCAGGCCAAGCCGGAAGGGTAACCCTGCTAACAACGTCGATCTCAAAACCTGCTTAAATAAAAGGGGTGCCGACAAAGGTCAAAGGAAAAAGAGAGCGGTCAGTACTGAGGCCAGTACACGGCGAGACTAGAATTCGGCGGTCCTCGCATACATAGGTATGGTGGACTGAAGCGGCAGCGCAGCATGCACTAAACAACCTATAGAGACTCAATACAGCTGGCGGCTATCAGATAGGGATAAGAAATACCTATTCAGATCCAACCTGAAACTATCACCAAACATACCCATCCTGGTATTTCCCCCTCGAGACCAAATGAGGAAGTCAACCGAGGAACTCACACAGTTGGCAGTTTTATTTATTTAGTTATCGTTGCAGCAATTACTAGTCAGGTATCGATAGTCATCCTGATATAATAAGCAATGGGCACTTTTAGTTGACCATTCCATTGTAGTTGTAGTACTTACTAGTCAGATACATATAGGTGAGGCATCCCAAAACCCAGCAGTTGTTGGTACTTTTATTCAGCCATTCCGTTGTAGTTGCAATACTTACTAGTCAGATACAATGGTAACAGGTAACAAATCAAACCAGCAATTGTTGGCACTTTTATTTAGTCATTCCATTATAGTAAAGCTGATTACTAGTCATTATAAAGTCAAATTTATAGCACTACTTTAGTTATAATTGTCTATGATCGAGGTACTGTGCTCCAAGTCGTCCATAACCGCGGACACGGCTTTCAGAAAGTTTTACCCTGCAGGGGCACAAATAGCAACACACGCACGATCAACCTCGAAAAAACCAAATAAAACCCAACGAGGCATCACGACAAAGAAATCGCAAGATTCATATAATATTTCAGGGGGCCACCCCACCAAGCTACCCGCTACGAAGTTGGCCGGCTCCGAGACGGACCCAGTGGTTTGTGACGAGGGCTTTAAACGACTGGGAATTCGCAAGGATCGGGCTTGTCGATCACAAAACGTGTACGGGGTTCCAAAAGCAGTCTGAGCGCTCCACGCAATCATAAATAAAGCAGTAAAGCATGCCATAAGTACAGGATAGTAATAAAGCCCCAAACTACTTTGTGGCCCCAAGAAATAAGATATGACTCCAGCTCATGCTAAGGGGATTCATGGGCCCACATGCGGATAGTGCGAATATTCAAAGAACAGATATCAAGTACTCGGGGTCCTACGGGACACAAGTGGACGGTTAAAAACCAAATAACATCTATTGCCCACCTGTGCCTCTGCATTATTTACCTACTTCAATTTTAGTTATTAAACTGTAATTAAAGTTATAATCATCTCCGACATAAAGCATATGGCAGTCTTCCAACAACTGTGGTGCTTGACGACACGCAACAACACTTGAGCAAGCGACTACGACACGCAAGTCCAATATCTACCAAACAACAGGTAATAGGATGTGTCCAAGGCAATTTAATGGCTGCAAGGGATATCACGGGTACGAAAACTAGAGCATCGCATCACAGATAGCAATAGATCAACAGGAGGAAATAAAGACTATAAAAGTAAGATAGGTAAAAAGGGGGAGAATGCTCGCCTGAAAACATTGCCAAAGTTTCATAACCAAAGAACTTGTCGAAGCTCACAACATCTCGTCGTCCTATCCGGGAAGAAGCAAAACACTAAAAGGAACAAGCGATGCAATAATTATAACTAATGCGGAAGAATCGGCATGATCAGGATATGATGCATGACATGGCAAGTTAATGATGCAAACTATGTAGAAAATGTATTAGGGGCATAGCACATTGATGATATAACATTTGTGAGACATTATTAATAAGAAACAATCAATTCCCAATTTTAGTTATCATGTTCTCCTTGCATAAACAATACTGATTATAAAACTGCTCTTAATGCATGATGCAAATGATAACATGGATATAATGGTTGGAGAGGTCTTGTTGCGCTGATCGATTTAGACATATCATTTGTCGAATTCGGAGCTGCGGTTTTAAAGTTATGCAATATTTAAGAAATGGGCATTAATTGACATTTAATAATTCGAAATTTTAAAATGCTCAAATGATATTATAAAGGTCATATTCACAATTCTCATGTTTTTGTGATTCAAAACATGTATTATTCATATTATTTGGATTTATGAATTTGAATCAAAATCAAAGTCAAAATTAGTCAAAGGGGGTCAAAGTCGAAGGTTTGACTAGATAGAGTCAACCCTGGTCAAATTTGAAAACATGGTTGAATTCATATTTGCAAAAGACTCATATTTCTTTTTGGAAGTTTATTCAAATTCAAAAGACTTCCGAAGATATGAATTGTTTGAATTATATTTATTTTCTGAAATTTTTATTTGATTTAGTAATTTCCTAGGACTTTTCTCACTCGGCTGCATCTACTCACAGAGGCTGGCAAGGGGGCCCATGGCTTGGGGGCCACGCGCGTGAGGAAAACAGGGGTGGTGACACGTGCGCAGCTTAGGGGACTGAGGGATGAGGTGGGAAATTTTCCAGGGGCTAAGCTGCAAAAGTACAGAGCTGCAATTGACGGATCTAAACTCTGGATCGCGAAAACAGCCAGCTTGCGGGATCTTCGGACGAAGATGGCAACAGATTGTGAGAGAACTAGGCCATGATGTAAAGACAAGTATTGAAGATTGATCGATGGGCTACAGAGTTAGTTCGGAGAGTTTCGCGAGAGGAGGACTACAGCGCCCCAAAAACATCTATGAACAGAGGGACGAAAACCTGTCACAGGACTAGATTTCTGACGGATGCAACTGCGGTTTGAGCTCGCCTTTCGAAATCGATTGCAGGCTCTATACTGCGCGGAATTGGACGCCGGTTGAAGCTACACGGAGGTGGTTCAAACGTGGAGAGATTACTTGTTGGGGTTTTCATCAGGGGAGGTTTGGATCCGCCGGAAACACGAATTTGCTAGGCGGCGCTAAGCGTTCTTCTTGCTTGTTTCTGGCTAGCCTTGACCTTGGGAAGATGTCGAGCTGAGGCTTTGGCCTTGTGGCGAGAGGGAGTAGAGGTGGCCCATGGAGAGAGAGAGGGAAGGAGGCGCTCACAGAGAGGGGGGGGTTGGTGATGCTCGCGGCGAGGTGACGGTCGACGACGGAAGAGGCAACAGCGGTGGCAGTGAACATGGCGGACACGGCGGCGGCTAGTTTTCCGGCGAGCTCCTGGTACTACCCCGCGCCCTAGGTGTCGAAGAATAAGTAGAGGGAGCCCCTTGTCCTCCTGGATCGCCTTGGGGAGCTACAGAACGACGAGGCAAAGAGGGAGACGGGGGTAGGGTTTTGGTCAGGGGGTTGCTAGCTACTGGAGGAGGAAGGGTCTGGCCTTGACGATGGGGGCTGGTGGGTGGATGGTGTTGGGGTGGTAGATAAGATCGAGGGGAAAGGGTGAGCACATGGGTTGCAAAAAGCTAGAGAGGGAGGGTTTCGGCGTGGGTATCTAGCACGTGAGCGAAGCCAAGGAAAAGGGAAGAGGAACAGGGTTGTAGGCTCGGTCTGGGTAGGAGATTAGGTGGGGGTAGATTAGGTTAAACACAATCAAAGTAGATTAGGATTTACTTTATTTAAATTTTATGTTTTAAAGATTTGTGAGGGGATCATGAGTCAAGCAAGCAAACAAAGGCTAGATAGAGATGACTGAATTGTTTGTTTAGAGTTTTGAAACATAGCTTCCAAGATTCGAATGAAACACATCAAAGAGAAAAAGAAGGAGGGCTCTTCTTATGCATGGGCCATGCACATGTATTTGATGCCACTTCTATAGTTGTGAAAACATCTATATTTACATGTGGACATCTAAACCATGCATGCATGATGTATTAAGATGGTGAACCCATATCACCTATGAATGTGATAGGTAGATTTGGATCCATACAAATGTATGTGGCTTGGTTTTAAAATACTAATAAACAAAAGGCCACATACATGTATATGGTGGGAAAATAGATGATATCAAAGGAGAGGTATATGGCAAGTTAGTAGATGGAAGGAGAAATAAAAGATATGCCCTCAACTCATCTTGGGCATTTAACATATATCAAAAGCCAAATACAATTTAGTAAGAACCAAATGCAATGATAAGCATAAACACAAGATTTACTATTATGTTCAAATGCAATGTGGCATGATGATCGTTACGATGATGATGCGATGATGTGATGACGATGCAGATAATCAAATAACAAGCAATTTCTAGTAGTGGTTTTATCCGGGGTGCTACAAACTCACTCTCTGTCTCTCCCTCGGTCTCACCTCTCTTCTCCTCTACCGACCCCGTGGTCAGCGATGCTGTCGCCGGTGATTCGCGCCGTCGTGGACCGTCCTGGCCGCCGCCGTGGTGCGAGGCAAGGTTGTCGACCACGCTCGTCCATCTGGTCCAGCTCGATTTGATCCTGGAGTCCTACCATGGTCAGGCTAGCCCCTTCCCGAACTCTAGGGTTTAGGGATGGTGCTGCTGCCGCCGCCGCGGACCCTCCCGTGGTGAGGTGTGGTGCCCGTGTGTTGCTTTGGAGACTGTTGTTGCTGCACCGGTGCCTGCTGCCGTGGGTAAGAAGAACCAGAAATCCGTTTGTTGCTAGAAGTGTGCGGTCAATACACATGCAACTAAAGATTGTAAGGCGGTTCATAATTGCTATATTTGTGACAATTCTACTCATCCAACTTTGAGATGTCCCGTTCTTAAGCAGCCAAGGCCTACCCCGATGATGTCTGATATTGGCAATGGGTTGACTTTGTTTTCTCAGATTCCTGATTCTGTGGTGCGGGACCATCTTGGGGCCAACTTGACCGCCATAGCTCTTGTTCAGGTCACTGGGCCGATGGTCCCTGCAGATGTGGTTCAGCGACAGATTGCCAGGAGATGCCCGACTCGTAGTCACTGGAAGTGGGAAGCATTGCCCTATGGTGAATCTGCCTTTCTTGTGAGTTTTCCGTCGATGGAGGATTTGGACAGGGTGGATGGGATCTAGGTGCCGGTGCCGTTGTGCACTTCTCAGCTCTTGTTTTCTGTTTACCGGACACGGGAGGTGCCCCACAATCTTGAGCTGCAGCAGGTTTGGCTGCATGTCGAGGGGGTGCCACATTGTTTGCGGTCTTTCTTGGGTTTATGGGCGGTCGGTGGTCTCATGGGCACTACTTTGGATGTGGACCTTTTCAATTTGAGAAGACATGGTGTCGTTCGGATTCTTATTGCTATGACGGATACCAGTGTTTTCTTGAGGCTGCAGGATTCCCTAGGACATTACATTGTGACCGATGCTGTGGTGGGTCTCAAGGCTTATGAGCTTCGTTTTCGTTTGGAGCCGGAGGGTTATGTACCAGAGCCTGAGTTTGCACCTTACTTATGGAGGAAGAGGGATGGTGATCAGGATGATGATGCGAATGAGAAGCCTTCTGATGATGCTATGAATACATCTGACACGGGGGTGGCTCAAAGGCGGTTGGGGCTGGCTCTTCCTCGACCATTGCTAGGCAGGGTGGCTCGGCGCAGCTGCCTACCAGGCAGGGTACTCAGCTGGACTGTTCAGTGCATGCGGATCCTATGCTACTGTTTGCTGTTACTCCTTTTAATGCTAACCCTGCCACTCCCCGCGGTAAGGAACTTTTGGAGGCGCTTCCGTTGGACTCTCCCATGCGTTGTTCTGGACCGGTGTTGTGCTCTCCCTGTGTCTCTCCTTCACAGCTTCAGGAGGCTTTGCATGTGGCTTGTGGTTCTTTGGAGACGACTTGTGTTTCTATGCTTCCGGCTTCTCCCACACGTGGGAGACCTAACATGATGGGTCGTTCTATTCCCGCGCGAGCGGATCTGGTGCTACAGGAGGTGGTACCGGTCGTACAGGAGGTCGTCTCTAGGTCTTCGGCATGGAGGCGGGCCCAGGTGGGGATCACCGACCGCAGGGATGTAGGGTTGGCTGCCGGGATGCAAGGTGCTCCGCCTATGGCCCTGGCGGTACAACCCCCTTCAACTCTGACGCGGGATGCTGGAGGCCCCTCCCATGATGCTTGTCCGGTGGACAGGGAGGGGCGCTCTAGCTCGGACGGTGGACCTGTGACCGGGAGGATTGACCTGACCCAGGAGGGGTTAGGTTTGTCCCCAGCCGCAGATGGTCCTAACTTCGTTGCCGGGACCCCAGCTCGCAGGAGTTCTCGTCATGGTGTCGACGCTCTGGGGGCTCAGCCACGGATGAGGACTCCTTGGGCAAGTCCATGCGGAGGAAGTCAGAAAAGAATTTGGACACCCCGGGTATATCTTCTAAATCCTTTCTTTCTTTCTCCAACAACTCTATTGTGGATAAGCTGGCTAACGTTGGTGTTAGTTTGGGGAGATCTGTAAGTGAAGTTAATATTTCTAGTTCTGTTTTGAGACATATGGAGGTTGACCGTCTAACGATTACTCCTAAAATCTCTATTGTTCCTGACTCTTCACCAATGGAGGAGGAGGAGTTGCATGTCACAATATATGGTCAACTCTTATCTCACTTAGTTGGTGAAGTATCAGAAGTGGGCTTTGATGAGACTGGGCTGGATTCATTATATGATCTTACAGCTTCTAGTCGGAAATCAAAGAGCCAAAGGTCCCGTAAGAGGTCACGTGTATCCAAATCTCAATTGTTTCTCAATGAATGGCATGTTCTCAAATAGCAGAGGTCTTCGTGACTAGGATAAACATTTGTTCTTTGCTGATTGTGTGAGAGATTATAAGTTGGATTTTTTGGGTATTTCTGAGACTGGTAGACGTGATTTCTCACAAAGTCCACTCAATCGCCTTTCTGGTGGAGTGGATTTTACATGGGTATCACGTCCTCCGCGGGGGAGATCCGGGGTAATCCTGTTAGGCGTCAGAGATGAGACTATGGAAATCTTAGCCAGTTCGGTTGGAGATTTTTTTATTAAACTCCATATCCGGAACAAGGCTGATGATTTCATTTGGTCTCTAGTCGTCATATACGAGGCTGTCCAGGATGTTTATAAAGCTGACTTTTTAATTGAGTTGGTAAATCTAGCTAAGGACAATCCCTATCCTATCCTTATAGGTGGTGATTTCAATTTGCTAAGATTACCTCATGAGAAAAGTCGGGGCCTGTTTGATGAACATTGGCCTTTCATGTTTAATATTGTCATTGATAGCTCGGACTTAAGAGAGGTTACAATGTTAGGAAGACAATTTACTTGGGCTAATAGTCTTCCAGAGCCTATATACGAAAAATTAGATAGGGTGCTTATGGATACCGAATGGGAAGATAAATTTCCTATGGTAACTGTTCGCGCTCTAGAGCGTATTGAGGCTTTGTCGGATCATGATCCATTACTGTTATCTGTCGGAACACCACCACAAAAATCCAAAAACAGTTTCAAGTTTGAACTGGGATGGATTGATCGTGATGGTTTTTATGACCTGGTGAAGGCTATTTGGGAAAAATCAGTTAGTGGTCGCACACCTATACAACGCTGGAACAACAAAATGCACGCCTTGCGCAAATTCCTCCGTGGTTGGGCTAGACATACTGCTGGTATTCTTAAAAAGGAAAAAATATGCCTTTCTGCTATTATTAATGACTTGGAGGCTTCAGCGGAGGTTAAGTTATTGACTGCACAAGAGATTGATCTTAAAAAGCAATCGAATGCAGAAATTGCCAGACTACTGCATGAGGAAGAACTCAAGTGGTACCAACGTTCACAATCTAAATTCATCCTTGAAGGAGACGCGAATACAAGATTCTTTCATGCTGTTGCAAATGGCAAGCATAAGAAGAAACTTATTCACTCTCTAATTCAGGATGAAGGGACGATTGAAGGACAGCAGCACCTTAAATCTTATATTACCAACTACTATAAATCCTTGTTTGGTGCACCACCAGAAAATTCCTTTTTGTTGGATGAGTCTCGGACGAAGGATATTCCCCAGGTTTCTATTGAGGAAAACAATTTTCTAACTACTCCTTATACTAAGGAGGAGGTTAAGAAAGTTATCTTCCAAATGGAACATAACAAAGCGTCAGAGCCTGATGGCTTTCCAGCAGAGTTTTATCAAAAAAACTAGGAAGTTATCAAGGTGGATTTGATGCGCTTGTTTAAGATTTTGCATATTGGTCAACTGGACCTCTTCAGGTTAAATTTTGGCAACATAATTTTACTATCTAAGGTTAGCAATGCAGAACGTATACAGCAGTATCGTCCAATCTGCCTCCTTAACGTTAGTTTTAAAAATTTTACAAAGGTTGCTACGATTAGACTAAACTCAGTGGCTGATCATGTTGTTCGCCCTTCTCAAACTGCTTTCATGCAAGGGAGAAACATATTAGATGGAGTTGTAATCCTGCATGAAACGATACATGAACTGCACTCAAAAAACTAAATGGTGTATTGTTCAAGATTGATTTTGAGAAGGCATATGATAAAGTTAATTGGTCTTTCCTACAGCAAACACTCCGTATGAAAGGTTTTTCAGAAGAGTGGTGTGCTCTCATACAGTCTTTTGTGTCTGATGGAAGTGTTGCTATAAATGTCAATGATGACACACGTAATTACTTCGAGACCAAAAAGGGCTGTGACAAGGGGATCCACTATCGCCTATACTATTTAATATAGTAGCAGATATGCTGGCTATCCTTATTGAGAGAGCAAAGGCTGATAGCCAAATTGAAGGATTGGTTCCACATCTTGTTGATGGTGGACTATCTATTCTTCAATACGTCGATGGTACAATACTTTATGGAACATGATCTGGAGAAAGCCAAGAATCTGAAATTAATACTATCAGCATTTGAGCAGCTCTCTGGATTGAAAATAAACTTCCATAAGAGTGACTTATATTGTTTTGGCGAGGCTAAAGACAAGGCACACCTGTGTGCCGATCTCTTTGGCTGTGGTCAGGGGCAATTTCCAATCAATTATCTGGGAATACCGATACATTATCGGTGTCTTATGATTGCTGAATGGAAACTCGTTGAGGAAAGACTACAGAAACGTCTCAATAGTTGGAAAGGTAAATTGCTATCCCTCGGTGGAAGACTGGTACTCACTAATTCAGTACTCGCCAACATGGTACTGTATATGATTTCATTCTTCCAGTTATCAAAAGGTGTCTTGTCAAAAGTGGACTATTTCCGCTCAAGATTCTTTTGGCAGGGGGATAGTGAGAAAAAGAAATATCGACTGGCCAAATGGAATGTCATTTGCCGACCCAAAGAATATGGTGGATTGGGCATACATGGCTCTGTCAACATATTGTTTCTACCCATGAGAGATCAACTCCTTGTTGCACAACCGAGCGTACTTTCCCGTCCACAATTCCTTGATGTGGTCCCAGTAGGTGATATAAGCCAATCACTGCCCCCTTTGTGACCTCGCATGCCTCCTTGGTGTACACCATGCCCACACATTGAATTACGTCAATGGTTTATACAGACCGTTAGATGCCAGAACTATCGTGGGACGTTGAGGGTTCCCACCCATATGCTGCATATCCTCTACGAATTACCAATTAATATGCATGCTACGAGTGATAACAGCCACGACCTACACATCCGGCTACATGCCAGAGGAAGAAGATACAACTGACTTCTTTGTCCCATTCCAAATCTCATGGCTAACGCGTGATATACGGCGCTAGAATCACTGATGTCATGGGTTATTAAGTCCCTAATTGATCATCATTGTTGCAAATAGAACCCTAAGTTCTATTGCCCCATTATATCATCACTTAGGATGATACCTAAGATTTCTTTATTTGAGAAAATAATATTTTCTTTCTTTGGAGTATATATGATAACACACAATTTGCAAATACTTTGATAAAGAATCTTCAAAGGACATGAGCAAGTGATGAACTTGCCTTGTGATTGCAAGGTAGTGAAGTCGGATGCTTGCACTGGACCTTGAGCTTCTATGTCTACAAAACATCATTAAAGAAGCAAAATGATTATGCAAAGTAATGTAATGCATTATTTATTTTTTGTATATTCTCCCCCATTATTTAAATTACAAAAATTCTTTTAGTAATAAAGAATTTATAAATATTATTTTTTAAATATTTATTGAATATTGTATTCTTTTATTTTATTTCATTTTATTTGAATTTTTATTTATTTAATAATTCCTTTCAGAATTATCATTTAAATACAAAAAAATCATATTAAATATTTATTTAGTATTTTTCTAAAATACTACAATATTAATATAGAATGAAAGTGATTTTTATTTATTTTTATCATCTTTCATTAATTTTATAAAATTCCATAAGGAATATATATTATAAAATTCTTAATTAAAATTTTATGCCTAAAATTTTATTTCTTAATTTATTTAGATAGATTGAATTATTGTGAATCCAAGAATATTTTATTTATATTTTTTTGGATTTTTATTTGATTTTCTAGAATTTATTTAAATTCAGGGGCATTTTGGTCTTTTCTTAATTATTAAAATTTTTCTTGGGTGATTGGGCTATCCTTATTGGGCCATTCTGGCCCAAGTGGGCATAACGAAAAGGCTCCCTGAAGGTTTGGCCCTCTTAGCCCACACCCCTGTCCAACTCTCTCGTCCCCTTCTCTCCTCTCTCGACCCCGTGGTCGCCGTTGCCACTGTCGGCTGATCCACACCGTCGTGGTCCTCCTCGGCCGCCGCCGTGATGCATGGTGTGGTTGTTGACCCTGCTCCTCCTTCTAGTCCATCTCGATTTGGACCTGGGGCCCTCCTGTGACCAGACCGGCTCTGTCCGAAACCTAGGGTTTGGGGGTCTTTTTTGGTCTTTGTCGCGCCATCACTCTCTGTGGTCTTTGTGGTGGTGTTGCTAGCCCTCAAGTGTGGATGTGGTTGCCGCCTCGGTGTGTGCGGGTTGCAGCGCCCCCTTAGGGTGCTCCCCGTGTCGTCGTGCTCGTCGACACCCTATGCTTCCTCTTCTCATCCACAGCAACAACCCTACTAAGTTTGCTTCCTCTTCCCACTCGTGCTCTATACTCTGCCACTCTGTCCGGTGTGTTTCTAGTGGTTACCCCTGCCTAGTGTCCATGTTCTGATTAGGGTTCATATCCTGATTAGGGTTCATATCCCTCTGTTGATAATATATATGATGGTTTAGATCTAGTGATGATGATCCTTGAGCATGATGAATGGCTGTTTGATGTGGATTACTTCTTATAGTTGGCTTTGGTGATGCTAGTGGCTTATCAGACTTATTCCAATGGTAATTTGATATGATTCACATGATAGTGCTTCTATGGAATCATTACTTGTGAATGTTGTTGACTTGAGAGATTTCTACTATCAAAATGTTAGTATTGACAGTAGTTCTGTTAGTGATTGTTTACTGCATCTATAATTGTTGGCTTGTATGCTGATATACAGACTGAATTTAATCATTATAGATTAGTGATGTTCTGTAGATGTATAAATGAGCTTGATGCTGATTCCTGGCATTTGATTCCAGGAAAATGATATTTAGTGGCTTGCCCCTTTCTTATTTGTGAAAGCTAAGTAATGATTGTGGTTGGCTTATTAGGACTTGTCCTTGTGATACCATCATAGAATGGCACACAAGTAGTTGGGTCCTATTACTGAGCTTAGCTCTGTCAGTGCTTGAAATTAGTACTAGCAAAGATAAGATGAAAGCTTCTTTTAATCACCCTGCCTATGATGTTGGTCTGAGGCATAGGAACTAGTTTCCTAATGGTTGTCCCTGATAGAAATGTTCTGGTAGTAATACCAGCTGCTAATTCTTGAGTCATAGTTGGGAAATAATGGGTGTTCTAGTGGTTTTGCATGGATCCATAAGATTTATGGATTCTGAGGTGCTACTCTTTTAAGAGATGTGCCCAGATTTCATAATCTTGACTTTGACTATATTGGAGTATAAGATTTGGCTTTTGTATCCAGGATCAATGATGTTGGTCTGAGATCCTGGTTTTACTTGTATGGTTATCTTGTAGCTATGACTTTATTATTCAAAAATCTTCTAGGATGGATTCATCCCACTTGGATGAATACTGAGAAGTTAGATATAAAACAACACATGAATCTTTTATATTGATATGATAAACAGATCATGTGATGGTTTTATATAACTCACCACAACAGTGGGTTGTTGTTGTGGTTATAACTTGTTGATCTTGTGGCCTGATCTGGCTGGCTTGATCTGGTCCTTTTCCTGTTGCTGTTCCTACTGCTTCCAGCTCTTGGGACTTGTCCTTGATCTTTCTCTCCACCTTCTGGTTCCTGGTAGCTTGGTCTTGACCTTGCTATCCACCTGATCCACCCCGTCCTTAAGTCACCATCTTGGTGAGTAATGGGTTGATCAAATGTGTGGTTGATTTGCTCTGGTTTGGTTTGGCTGTGGCTAGACTGCTGGTGCTTGATGTGTATGAGCAAGGAAATGATGTGGTGGTGCTTGCCCACGGCTGTGTTGAGTTGTTTTGCTGGTGTGGGCTGTCAGAATTTGTGTTGACAAAGACACACCATGCATTTAGGTGTGTAAGCTGCTTGTATGTCTGCTACACCCTTGTGGATATGCTCTGGAAAGGAAGTTACCTTTTTATCTATTTACTACTTATCTGCCTGGTGAAACTTTCCTTCTTACCGGTTGGAATCATTTGACTTATGGCTTAAGAATTATGAAAGATTTAACTCTTTCATATTGGTGAAACTTGCCCCTAAAGATTTACTCAATGATGTAAAGTGGAACAGTGCATCTCATTGTCACTACTGAGAGTAAAAGAATTATCTTAACCTTCATTTTCTTTCTTTTTTGTTTGTTCTTTGTTTTGCAGGTACAAGACTTGAAGATTCAAGATTTAGATTAGGTTTTCTTTTTCTTTATAGAATAGTCCCCTTGTAATATTTATTTTATTCTTTTGTAAATAAAATGTACTAGATAAATAAAGATGCAATTATACTCTTGTAAAGATTCTTTATTAGTTTTGAAAATTTCATTTTGTAACTTATTGATGAATTAAATGAAATGTATATTCATTTATTTAATTGTCAATCTTATATAAAGTTTCTGGTTACTTATGTATTGTTTCTTTATAAGTTACATTTTGTAACTTATTCATTGAATAAGTATATGAAATAAATATTCATTTACTCAATTATGTTATATTATTTAAAGTTTGAGTTACTAAATATTATTTCTTGATTGAATATTATTCTCACACATAATCCTAATCCTTCTAAAAATATAAATCCAAATCTCAAGTTTGAATTCAAATTCCTTTCCCCAAAACACATTAATCCATAAAGATCATGTCAAAGTTTATAACAATCATCCTCCAAGGCTATTCCTAAACTTAAAGAGTAAAAGAAACTTTGATCACTTTAAGTTTTTATTTGGCGAAAAAATTTACCCACATTTTTACAGATGAATGCATGCAATTGCACATATTCCTAAATCTATCCTTTGTTGGTTCCTAAATGCTGGGATGTTACAAATGGCCTCTTTGAGTGACGGGGTAGTGGTCTGATGAAGTAGTGCAACCCGTCTACCCTCAAACTCTCGATTAAGACCTTTCAGAAACTTTATGACACGCCGACGCTCAATCCAGCTTGCAGTAGCAGTCACACATTCACTATGGACAAGTTCAAGAGGATCAACATGGTCCAAATCTCCCCATAGATGTTGCAGCTCAGCCACGTATGCCATCACAGTCTTATCTCCTTGTTGCAAATCATGTACCTTATCCTCAATCTCAGCAATCAACATAATGTTCCCCTTTCTAGAGTAGAGACTTGAGAGAGTATCCCATACCTCTGAAGCCTTTGTGAGTGCCTCTACTGAAGCAGCAATGTTAAGGACCAAAGAGTTCAGCATCCATGCCATGATCAGAGAATTTGTGGCACTCCACTTTTTCCATCAGAACTGTTGTTGTCTGTCGGTTCTGGTTCAGTAGCTTCATCACACACACGGTCATCCAGCCCTTTCGTATTCAGAATCTTTAGAGCCCTCCTTGACCACCGAAGATAGTTGGTCACTCCTTCCAACTTGATGTCATTTGCCATCAGTTCCAGTTTCTGAACTGCTTCGGTATGAGGAACAATAGCTCCCCCTCTAGCAGATGCTCCTCCATCACTTTTGCTAGTGAGAAGTTCCGCCAACTTCTCTAGAGATTTGGTCAAGTTCTCACTGTCCCCTATGCCTTTCTTCACCTCCTTGCTGCCTTTTGTACCTCCACCCATCTTGGCACCAAAACTTCCTCTGAGAGCACCAAGGACTCACCTGCAGAATGCCCTCTTCTTCTCCTTGCTTGATACAACTTCCGACTTCTTGCCGCCACAACAGACTGCTCACTCCTCCTCCTAGCTGCCACAACAGCTTAGACTTCCAGATCCACCACTCTTGTTGCAACCCCCCTCACTGCTCCTTGCTCTGATACCATGAAGACATAGAAGGGAACTAACCTGCAAAGGTTGTGGCGGCTGGGAGGAACTCCCTCTGCTAGTTAGGTCAAAGATCACTGGGAAAAGGGACCTTATATAGGTCAGGCACTGGGCTGGGCTAAATGGGCCACATAAAACTAAAGAAGGCCCAGTAGGCATCCAACAGCTATCTCCAACACTTATTCAACATCCAACATGAAACAACTACGAAAAGCTAATCATGGTGTCTAGTGTCCACTAACTGTACAAGAACTACTCCTAATTTGCTTCATCAAAGTCAAGAGTACCTAGTTGTTCAACTGTTAAAAGAGCAGGATCATGTATTCATTTCAACAGTAAGCAAATCTTGTGCAAGTGGTATAGAGATACTCCACTGAATGCCTATAGAACAGATACATACTTCTTTTTTTTTCGAATCAACTTCAATCAGGATATTTATGTGTAAGAAGATCGTGTATACTAGCAGATCATGTAATCTAAAATAACAAGTACATGAGCACAACTCTTGTCCATCTAATATAGCAAGTAAACAGTAAACATAATGTGTTCTTTCTAAAAAATTGTTTAGATGCTTCAGACTTGCTCCAAAAGATAACAACAATATTTAAGTCCACAAACAACATTATTTAATTTCAACAGTGTTTATTTGCACAAAAAAAGATAACAGCATGTAGCAGCAATAAAACAAATTGCCTCTCTGCATCCTGTTACTCCAACAATTAAACATGTACCAGCTTGAATCTCCACAATCCCAGCTGATGAACAAATGAGCATATCCCTCAAAATTTTAAACTGAATCTCTACAATCCCAACTTGAATCTCTACAATAGAAATTGAACAGTTCACCAGTCACGATTATTTAGTTTTAATTTCTAATAGGCAGGAGTATATTTCTCAAACTGTAAAAAGAGCATTGTTTGTGAGATATTATGTCCCGACAACATCTGTGAATCATTATCCAGGCAAGTAAAAATGGTGACTGAAATACAAGAGGACAAGTGCAGTTCTAGTAGTTCGAGAAGCAGAATGCCAGAAGTACAAGGGAACAAGAGAATCCCCAAATTTGATGAGCATCTAGTGTTTTCCAATGCGTAAGTTGTGTACATATATGAACAAGGAAATATCCCGATGGACCCAGGAAAAGGATCACACAGTTTTACTACGAATTAGAATTAGTGAAGCTCTTGAAACTATAAAAAAAGCACCATAGGAGAAATGCACTATCAAAGTTCAACTTCGAATGGTCTGAGTAATCCTAAATTTTTCATTGCGCGGCGAGTATTGACCGAGTGGCAACTGGATGTGCTTACACAACTGAAGCTTCTTACACATGCTATTCCCATGGCTTCTCGGTTTGATAATTCACTACTAGAGAAAATGTACTCAATAGGGTGCTCCCCCAAAGAACACCTGACTAAAGGCCCACGCCATCCCGTCTTCGTCTGGTACTCGATCGCCATCGTCAGAAGAGTCATCGAAGAAGGGACATCCCGTATCAGCCCCGTCATCAAAGGGACATCCCGTATCAGCCTGGCCAGTCTCGTAACCGATGGGAACGGCAGGGTGCTTCAATGCATCCATTCCCTGATTCTTGCAAGCATGACAAACGCCTAGGACAAGATATGCAGTTCAACACATCAAACCTTACTTGGACAAAGCCTAAAAATCGATTACTAACAGGAGGAAAATGACAAAAACAAAAGGAGTAGAAAGGCATATACCCTTTTCAAATGGATCCAGAGGATAGCAGAAATAATATTTCCTTCCATACATTTCCTTCACTTGCGCAAAATATAGAGTTGAGGACCACTTGTCTGAACCAGCTTGTTTCGTCTTCACCGTGAAGTTATAGTGGTGGAAGATCTTCTCAGATGTCTCCACACTCAGACACTGATGCAGAAGCTCATCTAGTTTGAATTCCAGGCCCTGAAACAATGTATCATAAGGAAACTTGCATCCAGTTAGCAAAGATAAAATAACAGTAGGAAGTCGCACGTACTCTGAATCTGTCTGTTTCTTTCATGTACTTCTTAAAAGCCTCCATGACCTCCTTTTTCATCCATTGTTTCCCGTTTTCAATTATTTGGTCTGTAGACTCTTCACACCTACAGCAAATTAGTTAAATTGCACCATGGGGACTTGCAAGGTGAGTTAGTTACTTCTTATGACAAGGATATCTGAGGTACTTGAACTAGAAAAATTGCGCACCCATGTACACAAATTTGAATAACTAAGTTGAAAACAGTTTAGACCCCACCTTACTTATCAAACAAAAATGGCATAGACACCATGTGGACAACAAACAAATAGATGTAGTTAAACATACATGTACACAAATTTGAAGAACTAAGTTGACAAAAATTTAGACCCCACCTTACTTATCAAACAAAAATGGCATAGACACCATGTGGACAACTAACAAATAAATGTAGTTAAACAAAAACATTCTAATACCTGAGACTGGCTTGCCGTGGAACACGACACTCACCGATCGGTGCGACTGCCTAGTGTGGAAGTGGACAAAGAGTGGCACCTACACGGCCCAGTCATGCTATCGTGCCATGTTCCACGGCTCCAACACTGCGAAAGCATGGAAGCTCATCTGGAAGACTTGGGCGCCGCCGCGCGTCAAGTTGTTCCATTGGCTCGGAGATCAAGCCGAATGGTTGCTGGACAGCTGAGCGACGTGCGCGACATGGACTGCAGCACCACCCTAGATGCCTTCTGTGCAATTAGTTGCCCGAGACGATGCAACACCTAATCCTGGCCCTCCCCTTTGTGCAGCAGGTATGGCACGACACCCTCGCATGGATGAGGCTGCCATGCTAAGCGCGGGACGACGACAACACGCCTAAGCCAATGCACAAAGGCCTGGCCTCCCTAGCGCTGCTTGTACCATGGATGACATGGAAGCACCGCAATGACCGCGTGCTCAACCACGCCCGCCCCTCGTCAGTTGCGGGTGTTGACACAATCAAGGACGAAGCAGCACAATGGGCAAGAGCCGGGGCCAAAGGCCTGCGCGTGATCCTACCAACAACCTGGGAAGCTCACTGATTGTACCTCTTTTTATGTATGTTTGCCTCTTAGGAGAATTGTAACAAACTCCGGCCTGGTCAATGAAAAGAAACGCAAAGGACCATTCTAATAGCCATACAGATTTTTACCCTAATTTGACACAAAGTTCTACAATAAAGTCCGGTGGGAACGGATTAACTACTGCTATGCAGGTATGTGTGAAAGTCCCCTCAATCCCCCGTCCCTATTGCCATCAAGCTTGATCTTGCATAAAACCAAAAGTTATATAATACCGGTTTATCACCAATAGCTAGTGGTATTGACTTGGACCTACCTTCCCTTAGAGACACAAATGTAAAGCTCTCATATTGAGGAGCAAAGTGACACAGCCATGCATGTTTGGAGATCAAATGTGTGCCTTCCTCCATTACTAGCTACTCCCTCCGTTTCAAAATATAAGATGTTTTAGATTTGTGAAGAAGATGTATCTAGACTTGTTTTAGTGTGTAGATTCACTCCAAACCTGAGTGAATCTACACACTAAAACAAGTCTAGATACATCTTCTTCACAAATCTAAAACATCTTATATTTTGAAACGGAGGGAGTAGTGATTTACAACCTTTTACCATTAGAACACCATTTGTTCTTCACTACAAAATAACAGGCGCGCTTAACTTCTAGGTCGTTCATTGAAATCAAGTAAGCTAAATGTGCCCAAAAGATTCAAGAATCATTAATTTTAGAATAGCGGAGCCTGTTAATAAGTGACACTATCAAGTGATGTCATCGACCAAGTCTGATTGAACAATCCTAGAGGTAAAATTGATGAGGAAGTGACAGTAAATTATGTTATCATAAAAATGATCAAAAATAGATTATGGATGGGAAATTAAGATGGTAAATTAGTATCGGGATATTGGAATCATTACTGTGTTGTTGTCTGGGAGGATTGAGCATCCAGTCCATGCAGAGACTGTGGTGAATCAGGCAATGAAACCTTTTTCGACTTCTTGTTGGGAAATGGAACCTTTTTAGGTGGGTTGCAGAAGCCATTTTTCATAGCAACCATGCCCTCCCACATGTCATCAAATGTATGTTCAGCAAGATACTGATCTATTCTCAGCCACCTTTCTTGTGACCTGTATAGCACACCAAACAAGATTACTCAAAATGCAGAATTACAACCTTTTTCGATGACTTCTTGTATCATATAAATCCTGCTTGACTAGTGCGCCTGATTCTAAAAATGCAAAGCAAGCAGCGAGATGTTGGTGGTGAGGGGGAATGGGGCTGACAGCATCGGAGGCATGAAAATCTTACGAAAAGAACCAAATTAATAATGATACATATCAGTGTATCATATCAATCCTGCTTGACTAGTGCTTACCTTGGAGACAATCCTTCCCGAACAGCTGGTTGCTTTGCATTTGTAGAATCGGGCGCACGGCTGTCTATGTCGGCGGCATGCATCACAGCCCTAATCATTGCAAGTTCAAAATCACAGTCAATTCAATTCTTCTTGAATGGAAACAATACCTACTGGTTCTCTTAATTAGTACTCGCATTGGAAGGATCATTGCCCTCTAGATGGACCATCAAATGGCTGATGTGCTTTGCCCACACTTATATCCACTTAGTTGTTGATGGTATGAAATGCTGTTTGAGAATGGGAGTCATAGATGGTAGGTTGTTGTTCATTCAGTTCAAGCTGATGATCCATACGACCATTAGCCTTTTTTGAGGGTACACGACCATTAGCCTTGACTCTATTTGCCAATTATAGCATACTTCTCACAGAGATTTCAACACATGCAAGCTACGTTACAAAAAGTTAGGTGTCCAGTAACGTTTGTGAAAACAAATGCCAAAATGCCATGATGGCTCATAACAAGCACCCATCATTTCATTAAAACAACGATTCAACTTTTCTAAAAGTAAATACTCCCTCCGATCCGAAATGAGTGTCGCATTTTTGAACTATAGCCAGTTCAAAACTGTGACACTTATTATGGATCGGAGGTAGTAGTAGATATATACCCATCAGTTGTTTCAGATGCAGGAGATGTGACATTCAGCGAAAGGCCCTCAACTTTTGACAGTATCACACTTGTACTCTCACGCTCACTGCTTCTCACCTCAGATGGATGCTCCACAACCCTGATCGGAACACGCACAACAGATCATTGGTCAACATGAAGATATCGTAGATTTTGTTAATGGTTTGTAGGCATTTTGTTTCTTCTATGAGGAGGCGAGGACAAATAATAGCAAATACAGTGTGAACTTCTAGTGAACATAGCGATACGGCAAAATAGTCAAATTAGAAGTGAAAAGCAACAATGGCATTTACAGTCTTGCTGATCTGCCTCGGGGTCCCTTGGGACCGAATACAAAAAAGTCAGTGCCTACCTAAAAATGGTTGTAACCTCTCGTGTCCATCTATATTACTGATTTTACCATATGGGTCATGAAAATTACACAAAATTTCAAACATATGGTTCATAAGAAGTACCTATTATTTGGACAAATCACAAGTTTGTAACCAATTAAGGAAGACCAAAGAATGAATATACCTATCATCTGATTCAAGTGTAGGAGGTGTGGTATTCAGCGTCAGGGCCTGGAACTGTGACAGATCCGTATTTGTATTCCCAGGCTCACTGCTGCTCACCTCAGCAGTATGCTCCTCCAGCCTGATCAGAACATGTACAGCAGACCATTGGTCATTATATGATGATGAAGATACTGATATCTTGCTTGATAAAGGGAGTGCAAACAAAAGCGGATTATACAACAAGAAGTCCTAACTGACAGAATGAGAAGTGAAAAACATTAATGGCACTTACGGTCGTCCTTGCCTGCCTCGAGGTCCCCTTCGGGCCGAATACAGAACACTCTGCCGCACACGAGGCGCAGATCCAGTTGACCTGCAAAAGTTATAAAATTTAGGTTCGATTTGAAGACAGAACCTTGTTTAGTGCATGTCTCAAGTAGTGGCAACCTTTCTCCAAACCCTCCCCGATCTTAGTACTCTTTAGTAAAAAAAATTAGGGTAGCTCCGGAGTTGGATCAACAATACTGGGAGTCCTTTGCCACATGGGGTTGCATTACTGATACCAAAGCATTCAGGGATATTTTTCTATTGGTTCAGCTCTAGTCTATAGATCGCAGACTAAATAGAAAAAGACCAGTAAGCTGCGGTTGCATTTGCATCTCCCATTAAAAAAGTTGGAATTTATGCCTAAAAAACAGCTCTTTTGGGAAGGCCGCGCTCGGGGAGTAGTGTATAATACTAGGAAATCTGACCGCGAGGAGGAGGAGCAGGAGGAGGACGGTGTAGAGCCGAATCGGACGCGGAGGTCCGCCTCCTCGTGGTCGAGGCGGATGCGCTTCCGCTCGAGGTCACGGAGCTGCCGGTGGATACGCCTAGGCCCGAGGAGGCCGCCGGTCGGCACGGCGCTCCGGTTCCACGTCCAAGAGAAGCCAGCGCTCATGGTCGAGACGGTCGCGGTCGCGGTCGATGCGGCGGAGCTGGGACTGGATTCTCCGGAGCTCGCCGTCCATGGCGGGGCAGGGCGCGAGACGGAGAGTGGGGGTGGGGAAATTTGGTCGGGCCTCGACTCTGCCTCCCTCGTCGACACGTTGGCAAGGTTTGGGGCCGACTCCCTCGACTTCCTTCCGGCCGGATTATGTTTTCTTTTTTGCGGAGAGAGAGAAAAATAAAGAAGGAGCTGAGGTGTTGAGGAGTACAGTACTGTACATAGGTTTAGCTCCATGGCCATGGCGTGTCTCGTCTTTTGCCGCCGACGATGAGCCGCGGCCACGCCCCATGATTAGCCCTTTCTTTTTGCTGGCCGTTCTTCACGCGAAGATACACGTATCGATGGATGGTGATTTTTTTTCTTTAATGATGATAGTATATATAAGTATACGAGTCGAGAGAGAGACGGAGAAATACACGGACCGGTGTTCCGAGCTGTACACCGAGCGACAGGAACATGTAAAAAAAAATCATAAAACCGCGCATTTTGAGTATCTATATCTAACCACACAAATAAGCTAAAATTCAAGTAAAAAAAGCTGAAATTCACTTTTGGTCTCTCAGTGCACACACTCCCTTTAACAAAAAAAGATATACTAAACAGTGACTAGATATATTTAGGATCTAACGTCTAAATTTGTCTAAATTTAAATGATATACTAATAACGAAAAAGATATACTAAAAATGATGTCGTAAATTTGTCTAAATTTAATGAATCTATATATACTAAACAGTGACTAGATATATTTGACTTTAGCAAATCTGACGTCTTTTTTAGAATGGAGGGAGTACTATTTTAAATTGTTATTTCGAAAAATATTCACTTATGCATCTCCACATTTTATGTGCTCACCGTGAGGTTTCATGAAATACCAATATTTTTTTGTACCGTGTAAAAAGACAATAATATTTCTCGTGAAGAGTCTTTATTTAGCATATGAATTTGTCATGTCTACACCAGCCACACAATTTTAGGGTTTACCTATAAACCTTTCTAGATTCCTATAATGTGCTTGCTAAGTCCTGCTTCGTAGATACGAATTCTTGTAATTGGGTCAATGAGTTTCTAGTTTTCTTTTATAAACTTTCCTAGATGATTAACAATGTTTGAGAGGCTGCAAGTTTTAGACACACTTTTTTTTCTTACCAAGATACCTGAGGGGACCGGAAGATTTTAATGAGGCGGCTTGCATGTCTAATATATTGGGTTATTTCAAAAAAAAACTTTTGTATTTCCTCCTCCTCCTCCAGTTTTTGCTTCTCTTCATCTCTCAGATCCCTCTCAAGTCGGTATGTGGAGCTATGTTTGTTTCCTCTCACTCAGTCTTTTGCCTGAGTGTGATTCTTATGAGCTTTGATTCGAGGATTGTGGTTTGGGTTGTTGGTTTGAGTCTCTATTTATAGTGTTCTAGAGTTCATGCGGTTGTGACACCTCAACTACATGCAAAGGCGATTGTGATGCTTATACCGCTTCTCTATCTTGTTTTTTAGTGTGTATCTGTGCAACGGGATGGACTTTGAGTTTGATTATGTCATTTGCCTATTTAGGCATGTCGGTTTAATGTTAAACTGGTAATTTTTCTTGCTTATTTTGTATTTTGACAAGTGTATTTCCTTAGTATTATTTATGTAAGTTTGTGCAATGAAGTAAGCCTTTATGTTGTTACTTGTGAGCTTGAGTTAACATGGTTCTATGAATTACCAGTGTTCAATGATCATGACATTTGGTTCTTTCAAAAATTCCAAAGGTCTGAGGTGGTTTCCTTCTTCTATGTTTACTTGTCTACTTGTGTTGGTTTCCTAATCTTGGTCCTATGGCTGATGCTAGTATCCATGGTCATATGGTTTGGTTACTTCTTGATGAACAACGCATTCCTATACTGTTGCATCTCTTAGCATTGTTCATTGTCTATTGGTTTATGTTATTGCTGTCACTTATGTTAATCAATTGATCATGATCCATTGTACTTCAATTGCCCTTATTTCCTTTTCAATACACCTATCATTGCTACCATTGTCATTGCCATATAATTTGCTCAAAACCTCCAACTATTGAGGTTTAGGACAAGTTTCTGGATTCACCCTAGAGATCCTACATTTTAACCAAACTAATGCTTCATTTGGGTTTGTCTTTTGGGTCAAGAAAGTAAAAAAGATCAAGAAGAACAAGAAAAAGGATAAGAGGTCTAGATAGGTTTTTATTTCCTTTTTATTGCAGTTTGTAATAGGATTAGATCCATTCTTGTAATATTCACTTTGTGTATTCCTTTGTAAGAAACCTTGTACTCGTTTTATTATGAATAAACATTTCATTATTTTTATTTTCATATATTTATCTAAATTTTATTTATTTTGTTATGTGTGTTTGAATTTGAACTCGAGTTTGAATAATTCAAACCTGCGCCGTGATCCTACCAACAACCTGGGATGCTCACTGATTGTACCTCTTTTTTTGTATGTTTGCCTCTTATGAGAATTATAAACAAACTCCTACCTGGTCAATGAAAAGAAACGCAAAGGACCATTCTAATAGCCATAGATATTTTTACCCTAATTTGACACAAAGTTCTACAATAAAGTCCGGTGGGAAGAGATTAACTACTGCTATGCAGGTATGTGTGAAAGCCCCCTCAATCCCCCGTCCCTATTGCCATCAAGCTTGATCTTGCATAAAACCAAAAGTTCTATAATACTGGTTTATCACCAATAATTTTGGGGAGCTTCTCTATTTTCATTTAAACACTCTTGGTTGTTGTTTCCTTTTGACATCATTTTTGGTGTTTCAATTGTTTCGTTTGGATCTTTTGATTGCTCGCTTCATTTGTTGAAGCTTATTTCTCTTTCTTTTCTTTTTGCTATCTTTGGGTCCTCAATATAGTTTTACTTCCTCCCAAGTACTCATCATTTGACATGTGCATTTGCACACCTTTGGAGGAATTCTCACTATATTGGTCGTCTAGAACTTCTCATCCATTTTGGCAATCGATGCCAATGGGGGAGAAGTTTTGGAGGGTTTAAGGGAAGTTGGTTTTTGCTTTGAGTGTGTTCTTAAGCATTTGCCTCTCATGCTCTTGCATCTTTGTGGTTGCTTTGTGATGACCCACAAGTATAGGGGGTGTATCGTAGTACTTTCGATAAATAGGAGTGTCGATCCCAATAAGGAGCAGAAGGTGCTGAACAGTGGTATGGAGCAGGAAATCCCAGTGAATACTTAGCAAACGGATTTTTAGTGGTTTTATGACAAGGCAACAAAACAAAGAGCAGGTAACAAAGACAGTAAACAAACGGAGCAAGTGGCCCAATCTTTTCTTAGCAAAGGACAAGCCGGTGGAAATACTTATAAGGACCAAACGTTCTCGAGGACACATGGGAATGTTGTCAAGTGCTTTCGCTTCAAATAGCTATGTACTCTTCTTTGGTGTTCGTAAGTATTGTGTGGGTGAACATACCGCCCTTCCTAGGACTAATACATACTTGTGATTAAACCCCCTGCAAACATCCATAACTATATGAAAGTAATTAAGATATAAATCTAACCATAGCCTTAAACTCTGAGATCCTACACTCCCTTGTGCAAAGGTGTCCTAACGGGGGTTCAGGTTTCTGTCACTCCGGCAACCCCATAATTAGTAGCCAAATACACAATGCATCCCCCTAGGCCCATAAATGGTGAAGTGTCATGTAGTCGATGTTCACATGACACCACTAGAAGAATAGCACCACAACTTAAATACTAAACCATTGAATAATGCGGTGACCTAGCATACCACTACATGTGTAGTACACTATAGTCGTTGACATGACATCCACAGAACACCGTCCCGTAAATATCACATCCCTCAGAGTGGTACAAAAGAAACATTGCGGGTCCATATTACAAACATACACACATTATTATTATTATTATTACAATACCGGAAGTTCAAGACTTCCAAAAGATTCAACTTACAAACCAAAATATAAGTGTTTTAGCGGAAGTTTCAAATTTAAAACTTAAACTCCAAACTGAGCTCAACAACTTATTGCTATATATTGTTCATGTTGCTCGGCTCAAGTGGCTCCTAGAACTATAGTAATTATTCGGACTCTTGGAACTCTCCTCCATAGACGATATCGTAGTCCTCCCCTTCTATGGCTCCATACAGGTTGGGCTCTTCATAGAAGCCCTCCTCCTGGCTCTCGGTTGCATACATTGGAGTTTCCTCGGGATTCTCAGAGTCTAAGCAAGGATTCAAAGGAAAGGATGAGTAACAACGTTACCCAGCAAGTTCATTATATGCAAGGTAGGAAGTTTGATGCTCTATCTACCACCTCGGACTTTCATTCCTTGGCACTATGCAATTTTCATAAATCTTTCTTCAAAGATTGATTTTATTATGAAAATATATGACCATCAGCCTTCACAGGTTGACTAGAACTTTCATGGAGTTCCTTTCCTGCCGCGTTCGTAGCTCCTTCCCGGAACAGGGAGTAACAAGTTACAATTCTTACACTCTATAGAGGTGCGTTACTTTACCCATGAGAGATCAACTTCCTTGTTGCACAACCGGGCATACTTTTCCATCCACAGTTCCATGATGTGGGGCCCAATAGTTGGTCCAAGCCAATCACTGCCCTCTCCGCGACCTCATATGTCTACACGATCCTTCGGGGCCGGCTCACCTCCGTTAAGCCTCCTTTCGGGCAGGCTAAAACCCTGATGAGTTCCCGAAGACTCTATGACCTGGTGATGTCCGAACGAGTACCATTTAATTGGACTATATCCCTAAACACCATTCATAGATAATCTAGACATCAAAAGTGTGGGGCGTAAGGGTGCTCACCCATATGTTGGATCCGCACAAGGAATCACAACGTCATGTTAAGGTCGTCTTGCCTCCATACGAGAGGAAAAGGATACAGTTGACTTCTCGGTCCCATTCCAAATATCATGGTTAACGCGTAATATACGGCGCTAGAATCACTGATGGCATGGATTATTAATCCCTAATGGTTCATCATTATTGCAAATAGAAACCTAAGTTATATTGCCCCATCATATCATCACTTAGGATGATACCTAAGATTTATTTATTCTGAGAAAATAATATTTTCTTTTTTTCTGGAATATAGATAATAACACACAATTTGCAAATACTTGATAAAGACTCTTCAAAGGATATGAGCAAGTGATGAACTTGCCTTGTGATTGCAAGGCAGTGAAGTCTGGTGCTTGCACTGGACCTTGAGCTTCTATGTCTACAAAAACATCATTATTGCCCGGTAAGGACAATATTTAAAGAAACAAAATGCTTATGCAAAGTAATGTAATGCATCATTTAGTTTGGTGTGTATTCTCCCCCATTATTTTAAATTATGAAACTCTTTTCATAAGTAAAGAATTTGTAAATATTAATTATTAATATTTATTGAATATTGTATTCCTTATTTTCTTTCATTTTATTTGAATTTTACTTATTTAATAATTCCTTTAAGAATTATTATTACAAAATATATAAATTATTTGTTTAGTATTTTTCTAAAATACTACAATATTGGTATAGAATAAAAGTGATTTTTATTTATTTTTATCATCTTTCTTTAATTTTATAAAATTCCATAAGATATATATATTATAAAATTCTTGATAAAAATTATATACCTAAAATTTTATTTCTTATTTTATTTAAATAGATTGGATTATTGTGAATCCAAAAATATTTTATTTATAATTTTTGGATTTTTATTTGATTTTCTAGAATTTATTTAAATTCAAGGGCATTTTGGTCCCTTCTTATTTATTAAAATCTAGCTTTAGGTGATTTGGGCTGACTGTGTTGGGTTTATTGGGCCCTTGTGGCCCAATTGGGCAGAACCAAATGACTCCCTGATGGGGTCTTGGCCCAATCGGCCCACACTCTCTCTATCACTCTCTCGTTCTCATCTCTCTTCTTCTCCTCCCCCGACCCCATGGTCGGCGATGCCTCCGCCGGCGATTCACGCCGCCGTGGACCTCCCCGGCCCCCGCCATGATGTATAGGGTGGTTGTTGACCCTGCTCCACCTTCCTGTCCAACTCAATTTGGACTTGGAGCCCTCTTGTGGCCAGATCGGCTCCATCCCGAACCCTAGGGTTTGGGTTGGTGTTGGTGTTGTCGCCGTGTTCCTCGCCTTCAGGCGTGGCTGTGGTCGCCGCCTCGGCATGGTGTGGGTCACAGCGCCCCCTTGGGGTGCTCCCCGTGCCGCTGTGCTCGTCGACATCCTGTGCTTCTTCTTCTCGCCCCCAGCGACAACCGTCAGTAAGTCATCCTTTCTTCCCCTTGTCTCCTATGTGCTAGGCCACCCTATGCTATGTGTTTGTAGTGGCTACTCCTGGTTAGTGGTCATGTCCTGATTAGGGTTGTTTGTTCTGCTTAGGGTTCATATCCCTCTGTTGATTGAATATCTGATGATTTTGGATCATGTTTTGATGATCCCTAAGCATAATGAGTGGTTATTTGTTGTGGATTTCTTCTTATGGTTAGCTTTGGTGAGGCTAGTGGCTTACCAAATTGATTCCACTGGTGAATTTGATATGGTTCAGATGATAATGTTAATCTAGAATCATTACTTGGAGATTCTAGTGGTTTGAGAGCTTACCACTATCATTACTTGGTTATTGATAGTGATTTTTGAGTGATGAAGTCACTATATTTGTACTGTTGCCTTATGGATTCATATACAGTTTGAGATTAGCTTGTCTCTTACAGTGATGTTATGTATATGAATATTCCTGAAAATGATTCCTAGGATTAGTATCAGCAAAATGATTAGTATCTGTGAAAGCTAGCTGCCTATTCTGCTTGGTTTAGAAGCTGTTCTAGTGACACCATCCTAATATGGCACACAAGACTAGGTTCTATTACTTGGCTTGATTTTGTTTAAGCTTAAGATTAGCTTGGCATCAGAGATAAGTCTTCTTTCCTTGAATCCCTAAAGCCTATGATGTTGGTCTGAGGTTTAGGGACTAGGTCCTTATCTTGTTGTTTCTCATGGATTTGTTCTAGTAGTGATACCAGCTACTGATTCCTGAGTCAAAGTTGGAAAAAATGATTTGTAGGCTTGATAAGTTATATGGATCCATAAGATGAAATTCTAAGGTGCTACTCCTGTTTAAGAGATGTGCCTAGAAGTTCAGATCTTAGCTATATTCATTCTTGGAATTTAAGTTATAGCCTGATAGCTAGGATCAATGATGTTATCCTGAGATCCTAGTTGGATCTATATAGTTTTCTGATTGCTTTTAGTGTTTAGAAACTTCAATGATGGACTCACCCCACTTGGGTGTTTTTCTGAGAATTTGAGTATGAGACAACTCATGAATGCTTGTCTAGCTTAGACAGATAAATCATGTGATGGTCTTTTTCTACTCACCACAATAGTTGAATTGTTGGGGCTGCAACTTGTTGATCTTGTGGTTGTGTGGCTAGCCTGATCTGGTGCTTCTCATGATGCTCCTCCTGCTACTTCCATCTCCTGGACTTATCCTTGATCTAGCTCTCCACCTCCTGGTCCTGTTGACTTGACCTTGTTCTTGCTATCCACCTGATCTACCCTCTCCTTATGTCACCATCTTGGTGAGATGATCAGGGGTATGGTTGGTGTGATCTAGTTTGGTTTGGTTTGGATGTTGTGCTTGATGTGTATGAACCAGAGAATGGTGTTGGAGGTGCTTCCCACGGCTGTGTTGAGCATTTTTGTGTGTGTGGCATGTTGTTGCTGTGCTGACAGCACACACCATGCAGTTTGGTGTGTGTGCTGCTTGTGTGCCTGCTGCACCTTGTGGATATGCTCAGGAAATAAAAGTTACCTTTTATCTAATTACTTTTACCTGTCTGGTGAAACTTGCCCCTTCTTGTTGTTTGGAGTTATTTAGCTTATGGCTTAAAATTATGAAAGATTTGATTCTTTCATATTGGTGAAACTTGCCCCTTAAAGTTTACTCAGTGATGAAAAATTGAACAATGCAACTCACTGTCAATACTGAGAGTAACATAATTTTAATCCTTAACTTTCTTTATTTAGTTTGTGTTTGTTTTGCAGGTACTAGACTTGAAGATTCAAGACTTATATTAGGTTTTCCTTTTCTTTATAGATAGCCCCTTTGAAAGGATACGGATGTCGCCTAGAGGGGGGGTGAATAGGCGATTAAAACTTTTCCTAGAGTGTCTCAACAAAGGCGGAATAAAACTAGTGTTTACTTTGTAAAGCACAACCTAGAAACAACTAAGGTTTACCTATGTGCACCAACAACTTAAGCTAAGCAATTACAAACAACAAAATGATAACAAGATATATATTACTTCAAGCACGAAGGCTATCACAATGTAAAGTGCATAAGTAAAAGCTCGGGTATAGAGATAACCGAGGCACGCGGGGACGACGATATTTTACCGAGTTCCTCCCAACATGGAGTACGTCTCGTTTGGAGAGGGGGTGGTATCAAACCACCAACGCCACAAAAGGCCTCCCTTATTCTCCGGTGAATCTCACCCCCAATAGGATCGATTCACGCTTCCACTATCGGTGCACTTGTCGGTGACAACTGGAACCTCTCACAAGGTTGGGGCACAACTCCACAACTTAATTGGAGGCCCCCAACAAACGCCACAAAAGGCCACAATGCCACCAAGGCCACAAAATCGTCTAGGGGTCCAAGAACCCAAGAGGGACAAGCTCCAATGAGCAATTCAAACCAAATCCTCCAAAGAGAACTCAAACCGATGCACCAAATGCAAATGGCAAGAACACCACAAAGATTCCCAAATCCCTCACTCTCAAGTTCCAACAAAGCTACTAAAGCTATTGGGGAAACAAGAGAGGAGGAATCAAAGAGAGACACAAAATCCCCCAAAATCTAGATCCCCAAAGATGCACTCACAAAGAGATGAATCGGTTAGGTCAAAACGTGGGGCTAGATCTCCTCTCTTTTCCACTTAAATATGGGCAAAAATCATCGGGGGGAAAAGATTAGGCAAGCTTCAAGATCTAGAGCAAGTGTGGACAAAGTTTAGCCTCATAGATAAGAGAGGAGTTGTCTAAACTGAAAAAGGACAAAGGGTATAAATAGTGGCCTAGAAAATCTAGCCGTTTGAGGCGTTTTTCTGTCTGGACCGGTACTACCGGTTTTAAGCGATACTACCGCTCGCAACCCGTGCAAAAGGAAAAGTCAACGAGAGAGAGAAGTAGCAGCCAGCAGCCATGCATGCGCGGGCGCGTGAGATGCCAAGCCGCAGCAGCGTCGCATGCAGCAAGCAGCGGGACCCGTGCGCGCATGCGAGCAGGCGTGCAGCAGCAGTTGAGCAGAGCAGCAGGGCCCGCACGGGCCAGTAGTACAGCACCATCAGGGGCATGCAGGCCTGGCCCTAGATCAGGCGCGCAGCATGCATGCATGCATCAGCGGCTCGGCAGACGCGCGCGCGGGCGCGCAGCAGCGCGGCGGGGCCCAGCATGCAGTGACCAAGCAGGCGCGCGGGTGGGCGGCATGCGGGTGAGAAGCGGGTGAGCGGCGCGCGCGGCAGCAGCATCGCGAGCGCGGGAGTAGATCGAGGTTGAGACTGCCACCGAGCTCACTCCCCTTCACAGTGGCCTCGCGCCGTTCCCGCTCCCACTCTCTCTCTTCTCCTCGACAGCTCCGCAAAAGTTGATGAGAGTGGAGGGGCTAGTTCATGATTTCGGAGTTGTCTGAAGGGGCCAATGGGATAATTACTCCTCCCTTTCGACACCATCAATGCCCGCGTGAGACTGCCAGTGGGACCCTCTAGCCGCCACGTTGTGCGATACATCACGCCGTATCGAGCGGTGACCACGTGTGAAGCTCTCGCGCAAGTTCAGTCACCAGAACTCAGATTAGCGTTGTACGCCATCAGATTAAACTTGCTAAGCAACTACTGACCTCGTGGATTTAACTCATCCGAAAATGTAAACGAATCTGGGCATTTTTCCGGGCGGTAGTACCGGCCACCCAAGCAGATTATCGGGCCGGTAGGACCGAAGTGGTGCCGCCAAACTGAGAATGGGTTGCCAGTTCCGGCAGAATTGGCTGCGGAAATACCGGTCCGCTTTCTTTTTCTTTTTCATTTAAAACGGCAAATATTCAAACGGTCATAACTTTTAAACGGTAGCTCCGATTGACCCGATTCCAATTGCGTTGGATAAAGGACGACAAGGGCTTCTCAATAAAAAGTGGAAATATTGATTATCACCAAGTGAGAAAGTATCAAGTAGAATAATGTGAGATACCTCACTTGGTGAGAAACCGAAAAGCCGCATACATCAAAATCGCAACAAGATATATATATGGGAGATCCAATTTTGATGAACAAGAGCTTGTTATGGAGATTACCACAAGCTCTATATCCTCACATGGATAAGACCAAATAACAACCAAATACGATGATGCAAGTATGCAAAGGTTTGAGCTTTCTCCGAACGATGTGACCGAATTACTCATATGGGAGCCCCTCTTGATAGTACGGTTATCTATCCTAAACTCGGTCTCACACACACAACGTGAGACCGGCAAAAGGGAAAACCTATCAAGATTATACCTTTGCCTTGAGCATTCCACTTGAGCTCGATGTAGATGATCTTGCCCTTCTCAAGATGGAACGCCTTCCTTAATTTCTCATCATCGACCTCGCATATTGAGCTTGCCCAACATATCTTCTTTGCATTTCATCGACCTTGAAGCCAACACATGCTCCAAGCGATGCCAATGGACAAATCCTACAAGTATAACTTAATACACACATTAGTCCATAAAGATTGTCATTAATTACCAAAACCACACATGGGGGCCCAACATGTTCTTTCAATCTCCCCCATTTTGGTAATTGATGACAATCCCTTTAAGAGGGTTTATATAAGGAATATTAATGAATAAAACGGTAATACCAATATCAAATACTACAAAAGTATGTGATATTGGTACCACCACCATATATAGAGCAAACTCCCCCACAATCTATGCATGTGTGATGAACTTGAATTTCATTGCATATATTGCCAATCATTATCATTGGTGGAGTTTCCTCTACATATACCACATGCCAAGCAACAACAACGATGCGAGAGCATGAGAAGCAAATGCACAAGAACAAACTTAATGCAAACTTCCCTTAAACCCTCTAAAACTTCTCCCCCATTAGCATCGATTGTCGAAATGGGTGACAAGTTCTAGAAGACAAATATAGTAATAATTCCTCCAAAGGTGTGCCTTCGCACATATCCAATGATAAATACTTGGGAGGGAGTAGAACTATATCGAGGACCCGAAGATTGCAAAAATAAAGTCAAATGATGCAAGCAACTACAAGGTCCGACAAACGAATTTGAAAACAACAAATGAGTCCAAATGGAAACAACAAGATATTATGATATGAGCAAAAGAGTGATTTAAATAACAAATAGAGAAGCTCCCCAAGGTTTGTGCACAATTCGAAATAAATGTATTGGAATACATAATGCACAAATATGGAATCCTTGCTCCCCCATAAGCATTTAAAACACAACAAATGTGAAAGAATGCAAATGAGCATTATTAAATGAATTAGATGAGCTCCCCAAAGAGAATGCACCAATTATGATAATTGCATTTGGGAACAAGGTGCATAGTCATGGACTCCTCACTCATCCAAATTCCTTTAACAATACAAGACATGAAAGAGCAAATATGAGTGTCCGAAGATGCAAACAAGAGGAACAAGCACTCATAGGAAAATAAATTTGGAAGCCACCGAAGAATCAAAAGGAATAGACAGGTGGTCTCCAAGGATTAAAAATCAACTAAAATTATCTTCTCATATGAGTATATGTCTCTAAGTGGAAAATATCACAAAGACATATTCCAAAGAAGAAAAATGCACACATAAAGACGATTATACAAGAAAGCACATGAAAGGCAAATATGAAGTCATAACATATATCAATAAGATTTTTGCTTCAAAGCATGGCCAAAGGCTCACATATATCTTATTGTACATAATGGACTTCAAACACCAACACACTCCATATATTACAACTATCACCAAGGGAAAAGGAGAAAGTTGGAATATATGGAGAAAGGCAACAAGTATCATAAGATAAAATAGACTAGCAAAAATCTCACTATTACACATGAGAGAAGTTGATGAAATGATAGGCAATAAAATTGCTAGATTGACATATTTGGGATTGGAGGATCATATGCATGATTTTGTATAGTCCCAATTATATGCACTCATCTCAACTTAAACACATATACAAAATAGAGTCCTCTTAAAACCATGGCTAGAACTACAACAATTACAAATACACTAATTCATGCTAGAAGGCAACCGACAAACGGTTGGAATCAAGGTATATGAACATGAGAAAGAGATACTTGTTACCGAGATATAATTGGTAGGATGTAGAGATATGAATTCATTGATCATCCTATATCTTGTCTCAAATTTTCATGTATGCACCTCTTCTTCAAAATTGAGAGACAAGCATACAATATATCTCCAATGTACCTAAAACACAATTAAGTACAAGATCGTCCCCAAACTTATTGGGTCCAAAGTAGTTAGAGAAACTACAATACATAGGAGAGACTCCTCATAAATATGTGCATATTAATATGAAATTGAATTTCATGCACAACTTAGCCGATGGGATTTGGTGGAGTTTCCCCTATATATTGGATCAAAGAAAATATGCATGCATAAAGCTTTCAAGAACCAAAAGGGAGATACAATTTGAACAAAAACACCAAGTAAATCAAGATTGCACACAAAAGAGTGTGACAAGACAAGCGGTGTCCAAATTGTATCAAAGAACCGATTCAACACATGAAAGAACACAAGTTCAACAAATGAACTAGGCAAGGACCAAAAGAGCAAAAGATATATAGAAATAAAAATGCTCAAGGATTTATCTCATTCTAAAATGGTCAAATCATGAAACAAGGAATAAGACAAAACCAACTCCCAAAAAGAGCAAGGTTCCAATAAGAAACAAAACTCCCCAAACTTCTCATGATGGCACAAAGTACCAAAACGAAAAGATTGAGGTTCCAAGCACAAATAACCCGATATGGATCAAAACAAAGAAGCATGAATAAGAGTGTTTTCCATAATATAGGATAGCTCCCCCATGGATAGTACATTATGTAGGATTTTCCTTTTGAATGCAAAATGCACACAAATGGGATCATCACTACTACCTATATTAAATAAACACAAGAGGGTATCAATAAAATAAGAAGATCCACAAGAAGCAAGGAAGGCTTGGGAGACAACACAAAACATTTTCTTGGCCAAAGATAGGATAAAATTAAGCAAGGGCCAAAGTGAATATGATCAATAAATTCTACCATACGTTGGGTGCTCATTGTCCAAGGACAAGAAATATTGGGAGTAATTTTCCCAAGGTAGCTTGCATGGATATCCAAGATCACAGTCACAACAAGAAGCATATAACTAAATATAAGAAATTAAGCACGATACTTCAAACACGATTCTTGGTGGCTTCCAATAGTCACACAATCACTAGTGATTAGAGTAACTTGAAGCAAATGGTTTCCATGATGATATAGAGATCTAAATATGAGGAAACACAGACCAAGAAACACTCTCATATACAAGATCCAAGATATGATCAAATAAAGGCATTCGAGCAAATTGGAACTTGTATGAGCAAATGTGTCACATAGGTGCGAGATAATTATCAATATCAATTCTAAGTGACACAACCTCGAATATTCACATTTTCTAGGATTGTAATATATGCACTAAGCATATGACTCCCCCATAATGTGATACTACCATAAAACCAACACGAGGCAAAATAATACAAATAGAGATAATTAATGGACATTATAAAACTTAAATTTCTCATGAGACTTGTACCACATAGAGACTTGAAAATAATCCAATATAAATACTAGGTGGTATTCTCATGTACACACAATTTTAGGATTGTGGAATGCCTAAGCATAACACTCCCCCAAAATGGGATAATCCATTAATCTCTCAAACGAGCCAAACAAGATATCAAATATAATCAATTAAGGCTCAAACATAAGAAACACACATACATGGTGTGCCACCTAATCATACACAAATATGTTTGATACCTCAAGATAATTAAGTGAATAGCACAACATGTACAAAAGCATGGAAGATACAAAACCAACACATGCACAAGGGGGCGAGTAACTTTCAATGTAAAGAGTTTAGCATATGTTACCGCAAGGAGGAATATTGGAAATATAATATAATCAAGATAATCCAAATGGCCTGGCTTGACAATAATAATTGATGAAGATCCCTCAATTCTTCATAATGTAGCCAAGACTCCAATGCCCTCCAAAACACACCTATTGATCAAGTTTTGGCTTGTTGGTCCCCAACCAAGTTGGGTCCTAAGAAGTTAGTCACAATAGGCTTGGCAACCCAAATGGTTCTTTTCTTGACACCACATTGAGCACCAACAAATTTGGCAGACACATTGCCAACCTCATCCTTACGAAGTGAATAAGCATCATCAATCAAGATAGGATGGGATGAGGAGATACCAATAGTGCATGAGGAAGAAATGTGCCCCTTCTCGCGGCATATGTAGAAAGTTCTACTCTTGCCATCTTTCTTCTTGGATGAAGAAACAACTTGAGGAAGAGCTTGAGTCTTCTTGGGAGGAATCCCATCTCTAACAATATGTAGAGCTTGAGGCCGCTTCCCTTGTTGCTTCTTGCCAAGGGACTTCTTCTTTAATGGGCAATGTTTGACATGATGCCTTCTTCCTTGCACTTGAAGCAAACAATGTTGGCCGGATTCTTGACTTGATCTTGGCCAATCTTCTTGTTATCCTTGTGCTTCAACATGATAGTGGACTTGTTCTTGACATTGGAGTTGAATCCAAGCCCACTCTTGTCATTGGGGGATTTTTGCACACTCAAGATTTTGTTGAGTGCGGCCTTCCCTTGATGACCCTTTTTCAAGTCATTCTTCAAAGAAGTGACTTGAGCCTTGAGATCTTTGATTTCCTCTACATGGTTAGTTTCAATACAAGTACTAGAGGAAGTAGATGCTACATTGTTAGAGCAACAAGGCATGGAATGTAATTCATCACGAGATATAGCATGGTTATGAGAGGATGAGTTACAAGGACTAGCACATGGAAATATAACATTTGGAGTAGATATAGTGCTAATGTCCACATGAGGCCCACTAGATGTTACCTTTGACATGATGGCCTCATGAGCCAACTTTAGCCTACCATGGGCGACTAGGAGATCCTCATGCGAGCTTGAGAGCTTAACATGGCTTTCTTCTAATTTCCCATAGTTGCTAGTTAGCAAAGCAAGTTGAGCCTTTAGCTCAACATTCTCCTTCAAAGTAGATGCTTCACAAGAAATAAAGTTAGTAGCACAAGCATCATTACTATTAGCAAGAGGTGAGGGAAACTTATCAAGATCTTTTGAATATGAGGCTTTAAGTTGCTCATGTGACTCGGTGAGTTTGATGAGCTCACCCTTTATGACCCTAGAGCCATTTTTGAGGTGCTCAAAATCCTCAAAAAATTTAGCATAAGCAACTTCAAGTTCATCATTTTTAATCTTGAAGGAGTTAGCCACCGCAAGTTCTCTATCATGGTATTCCTTTACTCTAGATAATTCTAGAGTAAAAGTCTCCTCAAGAGATTCTTTGGTGGTTTGTTCTTCTTCAAGGGAGTCCTTTACTTGAGCAAGTTCATTAGCATATTCACGCTCAAGTGCAAACTTTTCATCAATTATGTTTTCTTGCTCCTCAATAAGATCATTGCCTTCTATAGCATAATTCAAGATTTCAAGAAGGTTGGAGGAAGCAAGTTTATTTTTGTAGAGAGCACTATAGACAACCTCTCCCATTTTCTTAATAGAGGTAATATCATACTTACCTCTGTAATCATCATTATCATTCTCAACCTCATCATCATCATCATGAGATACAATGGGATTCAAATAGGTTACCTTTGTTCCCTTAGCCATAAGGCACATGTGAGAACCGGAGGAAGGTGATGATGAGATTGCACTTGAAGCTCTCTTCAAGACCTTGTCTTGGCCCATAGAATCTTCATTTTCCTCTACATGGTTAGCAACACAAGCACTAGAGGAAATAGAAGCATTTTTATCATGGCAACAAGACAACATGAGCATATCATTATGAGATTTGTTCAAGTCATTTCTACATGATATGCAAGGACTATTAACACAAGCATGTGAGGAATTTTGAGTGCTAGAAGTGTTAAGGTCCAAAGATAGATCATTGCAACTAGATAGATATGAGGGATTACAAATGGTGAACACACTATCCATATTGCAATTTCTATCACCACTCACCATATCATTACCTTGTGAAAAATCACATGTTGGTGAAGTGGTAGACGATGAGAACTCATCTCGATCGGAAGTGGAAGCAACGCAATCATCCTCAATAATGTTGGACTTGCTATATTTATCTTGAAGCTTGGTCCATATCTCACGAGCGCTTGAATAAGGCATGATAGATGAAAGAACTACATTGCTCACAACATGCAAAAGAATTTTAGTAGCTAGAGCATCTATATGAGAGTTCAACTTCTCCTCTAAAGATTCGTTTTGGGTATCCATAGGAGAAGAGAAACCTACATATAGATAGCCCTCGATAATTGGGTGAATTTCCCGAAATAAATTAAGCATGCGAATTTTCCAAACATCATAATTCGTGCCATCGAATGTGAGCGTGTCCTTGTGCACTAATCCCCTAGCCGGCATCTTTACTCTCAAGGCGGTAAAGCCTAAAATGAGAGACCGGGCTCTGATACCAATTGAAAGGATACGGATGTCGCCTAGAGGGGGGTGAATAGGCGATTAAAACTTTTCCTAGAGTGGCTCAACAAAGACGGAATAAAACTAGTGTTTACTTTGTAAAGCACAACCTAGAAACAACTAAGGTTTACCTATGTGCACCAACAACTTAAGCTAAGCAATTACAAACAACAAAGTGATAGCAAGATATGTATTACTTCAAGCACGAAGGCTATCACAATGTAAAGTGCATAAGTAAAAGCTCGGTGTCGTGGGAATGGTCACGGCAGATGTTGCAATCGGCAGCGAGTAGTAGAACAAGGGGCAAGGGCGGCCAGCCATCTGCAGAGCGAGATGAGGGCGGAGACACAAGGTTTTACCCAGGTTCGGCCCCCCGGAAGGTAAAGACCTACTCCTGCTAGATTGTATTATGAAGGGGTACAATGGGCGAGCTCGGCGGCTAGGCGGCGAGTCGCGTGGGGTATGATGGAACGTATCTCTACACGCCCCGCAGGGAGGTTTATATAGGCTCACCTCCCCTAGGGTTTACATATCTCAACCGATTCAATTAAAGCTTCGATACTCGTTTAACCTAATCCGACTGGGCCTATCTACTACTTTGGGCCTTCACTTCCATCGCTTGGTTCCTCGCTGGGCTTCAATCCAGTCGCCGTCTTGCAGGCCCACTCGCCAAGTCTTGGGCCAGTCGGAAACGTCCTGCTGGGTATACCCCGGTAGGCATATCCCCATCAGTAGTCCCCGAGGTCGTCGTCGATTTGGTGTAGGTGGCTGCTGGCAGTCGGTGCATACGGCTGCTGAGTAGACATCCAGTCGAATCAACGGCGGGCTCCTGTATAAAGGAAAAACTAATCACACTACTCGCAGCTTTGGCGAGTCGGTCAATGGCTCTTGTCATAGTGGTTGGGTCGGCGAGCCAAGTGGCTGAAGTTGGACCGTTAAACATGGTCAAACTAGCCGTTGGAGTTAATCCAATGGTAACTTTTGGCGTAATCATCGCTGCTAACGGTTCGATTTGGCGGGTAATCGCTATATAAGAGGAATGGCTAGCGATTGGAGGACCACCGTCTCACCATTTCTTCCGATTGCACCTTTCGCCTCCCTCCGCACATGACCAACCGGAAATCCTCGAGCCCCACACAAATCTTTCCGCCATGGCCCTCTCCACGAACCTTGGGGCGAATCGAAATGCACTAGGCGAATGGCTTCCTTTGAGGAGGTCGGATTGCAGCCGGTCTTGGCGCATCCCATGGCCGGAGAGGTGACTCAAACCCGCGAGAGGGAGTTCATCCGCTTCACCAGTCATCTCGAGCAGGGCTAGGGTTCCCACGTCCCTATTCTTTTGGCGCCTGCTCCTACTACGGGATCCAGGTCGGATCTGGGCCCCATAGCGTCGAGCAGCTCGCCATCTTTGTGGCGTTCTGAAGTGCTTGGGCTACCGCCCTACTTCCCTCTTTGGCAAGATCTGTTCCATGGACGGATCAGCCGAGAGGCGGCCCGATGATGCTCGCCAAGGGTGGCCTAACCTTCCATTGAAGTCGAAGGCCTCATTCTTCGACCTGATGCTTTGCCAAGGCAGCGAATGAAAGCGAAAAAAAGTGGTTCATGTTCTACGCTGCCGAGGCAACTCCGGCGAAGGCGATTCAGCGACTCCCGACGGTCCGAGCCGCGCCAGATCGGCAAGCTTCTCGGCGACCAGCGGATGGTCGTCGACGAGATGCTTCAGACCATCCATCCGCTCTCAAGAAGAAGGGCCTCAGACGATAAACCTGCCTGGCTGGCTCGGGCGGCGATCGTCCCGCTGGCCCGCCGAAGCACTACATGTACCAGTACACCGGCCGGGACGACCCGACAAAGGCTAGCCTGGCCGAGTGGAGGCTCGACGACTACACCGCGGCCCTGAAGAAAATCACCCAAGTGGTGTACTTGGACGCTCAAGCTGGGGTCGCCCCAACGGTAATCACTTTGTATCATTCGCAGTCGCAGTCCTTTTGCAGTCGCGGTCATACTAACTTCAACTTGCCTTTGTTGCAGCTGTTCCAAGTGGTGGAAGGGTGGATCCCGCCCTCGGATGACGAGAATTCGAGCTCGTCCGTCCAAGACATGGGCGGGTCGCCCGCTTAAGAGCGACGAAGCCGAGGCGAGCTCGAGGCGAGCAAGAGCCTCGAGCGCCATGATGATGAAGAAGAACTTCCGGAGACGACCTCGCGCCTCCAAGCTACTCCGTCAAAGAAGAAAAGGAAGGAGAAGGAGGCGAAGGCCCCTCCAAGAAGGAAGACGAAGCCGACGAGGCCGGCCTCGCCACCACACTTGGCAAGCAATTCTGACGCCCCCAGCCCGGCCAAGGATGAGGCGCCGCCGACGACGGCCGTGCTGGACACGACCACCATCGAGGTGCCCCTGGCGTCGATGCCATTCGCCCGGTCTCGGGCTGGGGAGGCTCGCCTAGCCGATTTCTTCGCAGGAAGCTCTGTCGAAGAAGTTACAGAGGCTCGGTCGCAGCTTCGACGAAAGACGCCGTCTGTGTCTTGGGCACGCGACGCCCTGGACATGGGCTCACCCGCCCGGGCCTCGAGCCGGAGAAGCGCCGGCCTCCGGGGGGGCTGCGCTTCATTCCGGTCTCCAAGTGAGTGCACTCGCCTTCCTTTGTCTCCCATAATCATTGAATTATCTTGCTTATATGATCGATGTACAGGACCAGAGTGAAGAAGATGGGCCACCCAACCGTGGCTAAGGTGCCGTCCGTCATCAGCGAGGAGGATTCTTCCCGCAAGAGGAAGGCGGACGAAGTCGCTGCCCCTGCGGATGGCGGCAAGAAGGCCAAGGGTGACGCCGTCGCCACGATTTCGGCGACGCTACGCGCTGGTCTCGCACGGAGGCGCGTCCATGAAGGAGGGTGCTCGCTGTTCGAACGGCCGAGCCGACCTCCTTTGGGGCGTGTGCCTCTATCACCACCTTCCCACGCTTCATGACCAAAGCGCGCGGCGAGTGGAACTTCGCCGAGCCACACTCCGAGTCGCCGACGAAGTCGACCAGCGCCGTGGGCATACGCCAGCTCTCCTCGCGTCCGTGGACGCGAGATAACTCCACATGCTTGGCGCAGCCATCCAGTACATCCGGTCCCGAAAGCACTTTCGCTGAATTTCAGCGGGTGGGCACTTAGGAATTCTTTGAGTACCGGTCCCGAGTGCGCAATCTCTGAATTTCAGCGGGTGGGCACTTTAGGAGTTTCTTTGATTGCGGTCCCGAAAAGCGCATCGCTGAATTTAAGGGTGGGCACTTTAGATTCTTTGATTGACCTTTTGGTGATGTGCGGTCTGCAACTTGAATCGGCCGACCAATTGGCGCGAAGCAGCGCGGAAAAGGAACCGCCATCGCCCGTGAGGCGAACGAAGGCTTCGCTGTTGCCAAGGCGAAGGAAGCTCGCCAGGGGCTTGTCCCCGCTAGTGAATTGGCGGCAGCGCAGTCGGCTTTGAGTTCGGCCGAACAACGGATCGCCAACCTCGAGCGTCAGCTGTAGGAGGCGAAGGAAGAAGCGAGCTCAGCCAATGGGCGAGCCAAGGCCGCCGTTGCAGCCGCCGAAGAGGATCGCAGAGTGTCGGAAGTCCTTATTGCTGGGCTTCAGGACGACCATACGTCGCTTCAATGCTTCATCACGGATCTCGCCCGCCCGTTGATTGGTAAGTGCATCTGCCTCTTTCAGTAGTTGTGCCATTTGTGGTGTCCGTCGTATTCATTATTGTTTTCTACTCGCAGGTCGCATCATCGACAGCGCGGAAGAAGCAAGCACGTTCAACACGCGGCAGTGTGTGAGCACGCTTGTCGATTCGGCAACGTTGTCGGCGACGTGCATCCATGCCTATCTCCAAGAGATATCACCCACGGAAGTGATTCCCAGCGACCTCGTTGAGGTGTGGAGGTATTTGGAGAAGGCGCCCACGGTCGTTGAATTCATGACGCGGTCGGCGTTTCGGCGCGGGGCGGCAACGGCGCTTAGTCTTGGACTTGCCCACTTCCCCGAGGACTTCGACATCGACGACGTGACGAGTGGCTACCCATCATCGACCGACGCGGTGGAGCTTTCCGAGGTCCTCAAGTTGCAAGACCGCGCCGCCAAGTACTCGGAGCGTGTCTTGGCGATGGGCGACCTCCTTCCGTACCAAGAGACGGTCGTCGTGTCTGGCGACCCCGAGCTGCCGCATCGTGATTTCAAGGTTGAGCAACCCTTCCGCGTGGCGATGGCGGGTGAACTGACGACGTATCCGTCGAACCCGTACACGCCGTTCATCTGCAATCGCCGGGGAGTTGGCGAGTCGTCGTCTAAGCCTGCAGAATAGGATAGTTTGCCTTGTGGCGTTAGCAGCAGTTCTGCCACGCGGGCATATTTTGTAATGCGAGACAATGCAACATGCTATCGAATGAGATGTCGTGTCTATTTTGGTATTTGTCAAGTGTTTGTGATTGTTGTTTGAACGAGTCCCCGAGCGCGTCCGCCCTTTTATGGGGTTTACCTCGTATGTGATGTGTTTGTTGTCTTTGTGTGTTTTATTATTGTGGTCGACTCGCCCGGACTCGAAGAGCCAGTCGCTAGGCGACTCCCTTGAACGCTACCAGTACCGCGTTTTCCGTCTTGTGAACGAGGTCGGGTGGCCAAGTCCCCGAGCATGGTACTTGGCTGTTCCAGGCATGACTCGAGGGTGAGTGAGGACTTGGCGCGTTAGTTTGTGCGCGTCACTCCTGCCTGGCCCGTGGGGTCGATGGTATGCAGTCTTGGGCATGCTCTCCTACTTGGCGTTTTCCGGACCTCTCGAGGTGAACTGTCCGATCCCCGAGCGTGGTACTTAGCCGCTCGAGTCGCTATGTCGAGGATGCGGAGGACCGTGGTCGCTGTAGAAGCGAGGCGAGTCTTGGTTCAGTAGAACCAGTCGAGCTAGGCGACTCCAATGGGGCTCCGGGTAGGCGTTTTTCGTGGACGATGCAAGACCTGAGTTGACTCAGTGCTCTTGCACCGCACTACTTAGCCGTGCCAATCGTTGTACCAAAGGTTGACTTCTGCGGTTAGCGTGTTGCTGTTATTACGAGTGTGAGTGGCACAAGACACGGAGAGTAGGCGCAATTTGCGGTAACCGTTTCTTTTATTCGTGAGCGATCGGAGAGTACATATGGGGTTCTAGGCGAGAACTTCCGTAGGAGGTTTACATTCCATGGTCGCTGACGTCGAGTTCGCCGTCCCCGCGACGTCGGTGAGGTAATAGGCGTCGTTGCCGTACGGCTGATGGCGAATGGTCCCTCCCATGGAGGGAAAGCTTGTGCATGCCCTTCTTGTCCTGGATGAGACGCAGCACCAGGTCGCCTTCTTGGAAGGTGCGAGTTTTCACCCGCCGGCTGTGATAGCGGCGGAGTCCTTGTTGGTAGATGGCGGTGCGCGAGCGAGCTAGGTCGCGTGCCTCGTCGAGTTGATCGACTCCATCCTGTCGTGCGAGTTCGTTCGCAGCTTCCGTGTAGTGGACGACCCTTGGCGAGTCGTGCTCAAGGTCGGTGGGCATGACTGCCTCGGCGCCGTACACCATGAAGAAGGGGTGAATCTGCCGACCTGTTGACCGAGTGCGGATTCCCGGATGACGGAGGGTAGCTCCTCGACCCAGACCTGGCGGTGCGCCGAGTGGTACTTTGAGTCGCGCTTCAGCCGTGGAGGATGCTTTGGTTGGCCCGTTCCGCCTGGCCGTTGGATTCTGGGTGGGCGACTGACGCGAGGTCGAGCCGAATGTGGTGCTCTTCGTAGAATTCGGTCATGGCTCCTTTGGCGAAGTTGGTGCCGTTGTCCGTGATGATGCTGTTGGGGAACCCGTAGCGATATATGAGTTCACGTAGGAATTTCGTGGCGGTCTTCCCGTCGCATTTCCGGACTGGCTTGGCCTCCACCCACTTTGTGAATTTGTCGATCGCGACTAGGAGGTGGGTGTAACGGAGGGAGCCTTCTTGAAGGGCCCACCATGTCCATGCCCCATACGGCGAATGGCGGTGATGGGGATTGTTTTGAGCGCCGAACGTCTCTACGCGCGTCTGTTGGCGTGCCGAGCGCCGGCGCAACGGTCGGCCGTGTGCAGTAGAATCCATGTCGCATAGCCTTGGCGGCGGCGAGAGCGAGCGCGGCATGGTGGCCGATACCGGAGTGGATGTCGTGGAGGATCTTGCGTCCGTCGGCGGTTGGACGCAGCGTTGGAACACGCCGGTGACACTGCGCCAGTGGAGCTCACCGTCGATGATGGCGAGGACTTGCATCGACGGGCGATCATTCGAAGCTTCCGTCTCGCCGACAAGGTGCCGGCTGTGTAGGCGATGTAGGGCTTGGTCCGGTCGTCGGCTCATTGACGAAGTGCGACGTGGCTGCTTCGTTGGAGCGGGACTGGATGTCGATCTCCCTTGGGGAGAGCGATGGCTTGGTGATCGTGTCGAGGAAGACGCCGGCGGGTGGTGCGAGTCGAGCCGACCGATCGCGAGAGGCGTCGGCCTCCTCGTTCTTCCGCTGTCGATCCACTCGACGGAGTAGCCTGTGAAGTGTCCGCCAGTTGTCCATCGCTTGGCGGCACGCCGCCATGGTGGGAGACGGCGCGTGCCAGTGCCGACTTGTCTGCGACGAGGTCGAGTCGCCGTAGCGAGGGCGGTTGACATTCATCTCCTGGCGGCCCTCATGCCGTGTAGTAAGGCCTCACTCGGCCATGTTGTTTGTGCAGGTGTGAAGTCCAGCAGGACATAGCGAGCCTGTCCGCCTTCGGAGAAGTTAACACGATCCTGCGCTCGCCGTCCGCGTTCTTGGAGCCGTCAAAGTGCAGGCTCCAGTAGTGGAGGTATGGCAGCTTCTCTGGCTGCTGGGCTTCTTCCCAGTCGGCGATGAAGTCCGCTAGGGCTTGCGACTTGATCGCTCTTCGTGGCTCGTATTTGATGTTGTGGACGCCGATCTCGACGGCCCACTTGGCGACTCTGTTGGAGATATGCCCTAGAGGCAATAATAAATATAGTTATTATTATATCTTTGTGTTTATGATAAATGTTTACATTCATGCTATAATAGTATTAACAAGGAAACATTAATACTTGTGTGATTTGTAAACTTAATTTGAAGTCCCTAGTAAAGCCTCTATACTAGCTTGTTGGTTAATAGATGATTGTGGTTTCCCTATCATGAACATTGAGATGTTATTAACAACAAGATCATATCGTTAGGAGAATGATATGATGGACATACTCCTATAGATAAGCATAGCATAAAGATCAAGTCATTTTAATAGTTCAATTGCTATATGCTTTCTGATACATAGTAATCTGATTCCTTCGACCATGAGATCATGCATATCACCTTTACAGGATGGATGCTTTGATGACATCAAACACCACACCATAACTGGGTGGCTATAAAGGTGGCATTGAGTGTTCGGAAAGTATTGGTTGAAACACATGGATCAAGAGTGGGATTTGTCCATCCATATGACGGATAGATATACTCTGGGCCCTCTCGGTGAAATGTCATCCAATTAGCTTGCAAGCATGTGACTGGCTCACAAGGGATCACATATCACGGGAACGAGAAAAGAGTACTTATCGGTAACGAGGTTGAACTAGGTATGAAGAGATACCGACGATCATAGCCTCGGATAAGTAAACTATCGTGAGACAAAGGGAAATTGATATCGTATGTAAGTGGTTCATTCGATCGCAAAGTAATCGTAGAATTATGTGGGAGCCATATGAATTTCCAGATTCCTCTATTGGTTATTGTTCGGAGAAGTGTCTCGATCATGTCTGCATAATTCACGAACCGTAGGGAGACACACTTAAGGATTCGACGTTGTTTTGAGTAGTTATGGAATGATGAGAAAGAGACCGAATGTTGTTGAGTCCGGATGGGATCCGGGATATCACGAGGAGATCCGGAATGGTCCGGAGAATAAGATTCATATAAGGAAAGTCCCGTTTCGGAGTTGGGGAATGATTCGGTGTTTTCATCGGGACTGTTCTAGAATGTTCCGGAATGTCCGGCACTCCGGAGGGGAAGGGTACATGAATGTGTTGTATCAAGTTGGTATGATTGCATCATGTACTAAGTGTCATCGCTGTACCAAATAAAGGATTAATTCAAATCCTAGTTTGAAAAGTCAAATAGCTAGTTTGAAAAGTCAAACGGCTAAATTTGGAAAGAGGAAAAGAGGAGGAAGGGGGAAACCGAGTTGGGGAGGAGTTCCCTCCTCCAACCGGCGGACCACCTCCAAACCGAGTTGGGGAGGGACTCCTCTCCCTCCCCTTGGCCGGCCGGCCCCTCCACCTATATAAGGAGGGGCAGGGCTCCCTCCTAGAGACACACAAGACCCTCTCCTCCAAACCCTAGTACCAAGCCGCCGCCGCCTCCAAGCCACCGCCGGCCCTAGGGCACTCGCCGCCGCCGCCTAGGTGAAACCCTAGCCGCCGGCACTAGCCCTTCCTCGGCGTGTCTAAACCCTAGATCGTCGAGGGACTCTCTCATACTCCACCATACTCGCTCCGGCTTAAGGCGAAGCCCTGCGAGATCTCCCCTCTACTTCCGGTACCACGTTGTAGCCTGGAATCGCGAGGAGAGTGCTACAACCTCCATCTGCTGGAACAAGGAGAGGAAGGTCTTCGCCGAAACCGAACGTGTGACCGATCAAGGGAGCACCGCTTAACCTTGGGAAGGATCGTCTACGCGATCTTGAGATCGGAAAGAGTACGACTACATCACCCACGAGAATCCGCTCTCGTTAAACACTTTGGAATCTTCGAGGGTGAGTTATTCTATCGACTCGTTGCTACAATCAAGTAGATAGATCTTGGCTTGTTTGTTTGTATGCGGTAGAAAATTTTTGTTTTCCATGCTACGAATCCCTACAGTGGTATCAGAGCCGTGTCTATATGTAGATCTGTTGCACGAGTAGAACACAATGGTCATTGTGGGCGTTGATGCTTTTATTGTCGATTGCTTCTTGTGTACTTTGCATCTTGCGGGATGTTGGGATGAAGCGGCCCGGGCTAACCTTACATGACATCGTTCATGAGACTTGCTCCACGCTTGACATGCAACTTGTATTGCATAAGTGGCTTTGCGGGTGCCTGTTTCTCCTAGCATAGTTAAGATCCAATTTACAACGGGTGATTAACAATACTAGTATCAATGTTGTGGTTCTTGTTCGTAAGTTAGAACGACACTTATTGAAAGCCCCAAACCACGTAAAACATGCAAAGAAAGTAGAGGCGTCTAACTTTGTTTTGCAGGGTGTCTTGTGATGTGATATGGCCATGATTGTGATTATATTTGATGTATGCAATGTTCCTTATTGTAAGTTGGCAACGGCGGCCATATGGTTGTCTTTAATTTATGTTAAGACCAGCGTGTCTATTCAAAGTAGTTGTAATAGTTGAAGCCGGTGGGCGACAACCATGGAGAAGCGCCATTGATCTTGATGCAATGCGGTGATGATGGAGATCATGTTCGTGCTAGAAGATGGAGATCGGAAGCACAAAGAAGAAAGGCCATATCATATCACATATTATGAATTGCATGTGATGTTAATCCTTTATGCATCTTGTATTGCTTAGTAGACAACGGTAGCATTATAAGATGATCCCTCATGCACATGAATTTCAAGTCATAAAGTGTTCACCCTTAGTTAGCACTGTTGCTAAAGCTTGTTGTTTCGAAGCACCACGTGATGATCGGGTGTGTTAGATTCCGCAAGTGTATACAACGTGAGCAAGCCAGATTTGCTCATGCGGAAACTAAGGTTTGATCTTGACGAGCCTAGCATCTACAGACATGGTCTCGGAACACGGATCACCGAAAGGTAAAGCATGAATCATATAGTAGATATGATGAACATGTCAATTGTTCGCCATTGAAACTATATCAACTCTCGTGATGATCGGTGTTGATGTGGTGGATTTGGTTCGTGTGATCACTAAAACAATGTGAGGGAATTGTTTTGAGTGGGAGTTCATCTAGATTAATTTTAATATTAATTTGAACTCAATTTGTCATAAACTTAGTCTAAACTATTGCAAATATGTTGTAGATCAATGGCAGCCCCTACCATCAATTTTAATGCGTTCCTAGAGAAAGAAAAGTTGAAAAACAATGGAAGCAACTTCGCGGATTGGTTCCGCAATTTGAGGATTGTCCTCACAGCTGGTCATTTGACCTATGTGTTGGATGCACATTTGGGTGACCCACTGCGCCTTGCTTCCGATGAAGTAAAGAATGTTTACCTCACTCGGAAGGCTCAAGACTCCGATTCGGTGTGCTATCTTGTATGGTTTAGAATCGAGCTTGTAAAAGGTTTGAGAATTCAGACCCATATGATATTGTCGAGGATCTCAAATTGATCTTTGAGACTCATGCGGCAATTGAAAGCTATGAGGCTTCGAAAAGTTCTTTAAGCGCAAGATGGAAGAGGGCACTCGTAGCGAGCATGTGCTTAAGATGTCCGCACGCAAACAAACTTCAAAGCTTGGGTATTGTGATTCCTAATGCTTTGGGGATTTACCGTGTCCTCCATCACTACCACCAAGTTACAAGAACTATGTGATGAACTACAACATGCAAAACATGAACAAGACATTGCCAGAACTCTTTGCCATGTTGAAATCTGCAGAAGTGGAGATCAAGAAAGTGCACCAAGTGTTGTTGGTCAATAAGACCACCAAATTCAAGAAAGGCAAGTCTAAGGTAAGGGACACTTCAAGAAGGGTGGTAAGAAAGTTACCACGAACGAAGAAGACCAAGACTGGACCTAAGCCCGATCTCGAGTGCTTTTCCGCAAGGGAGAAGGTCATCGAAGCGGAATTGCCCAAAGTACTTGGCGGATTTGAACGGCAACATCAAAAAGAAAGGTATATCGATATACATGTTATTAATGTGTATCTCACTAGTACTCGTAGTAGTGCTCGGTATTTGATCTTGGTTCGGTTGCTCATATTTGTAACTCGAAGCATGTCGCAGAATAAACGGAAGCTAGCGAAGAACAAGGTGACGATGCGCGTGGAAACGGATCAAAGGTTGATGTGATCGCGATCGACACGCTACCCCTTCATCTACCATCGGATTAGTTTTGTACTTAAATAATTGTTATTTGGTGCTGCGTTAAGCATGAACATTATATCGGGATATTGTTTATTGCGAGACGGTTACTTGTTTAAATCGAGAATAATGGTTCGATTTATATGAGTAATATGTTTTATGCACATGCACCTTTGATAGATGGTCTATTCTTATTGAATCTCGATAGTGGAAATACACATATTAATAACATTGAGGCTAAACGTTTGAAATCGAGCGATAACTCGACCTATATGTGGCACTGTCGTCTTGGTCACATTGGAGTGAATCGTATGAAGAAACTCCATTCCGATGGACTTCTTGAATCACTTGATTTCGAATCACTTGAAAGATGCGAAGCATGTCTGATGGGTAAAATGACTAAGACTCCATTTTCTGGTATGATGGAGCGAGCTACGGACTTATTGGAAATCATACATACCGATGTGTGTGGTCCAATGAGTGTAGCATCGCGCGGTGGTTATCATTATGTTCTTACCTTCACGGATGACTTGAGTAGATATGGGTATATCTATTTCATGAAACATAAGTCCGAAACTTTCGAGAAGTTTAAGGAATTTCAAAGTGAGGTAGAGAATCAACGTAACAAGAAGATTAAATTTCTACGTTCCGATCGTGGATGTGAATATCTAAGTTACGAGTTTGGCGAGCATTTGAAGAAATGCGGAATACTTTCGCAGTTGACACCGCCGGGAACACCACAGCGTAATGGTGTGTCTGAACATCGTAATCGAACTCTCTTAGATATGGTTCGTTCTATGATGTCACTTACAGATTTACCGCTATCATTTTGGGGTTATGCATTAGAAAAAACCGCATTCACTTTAAATAGGGCACCATCTAAATCCGTTGAAACGACACCGTATGAATTATGGTTTGGGAAGAAACCTAGATTGTCGTTCCTTAAAGTTTGGGGGTGCGAAGCCTATGTAAAGAAGTTACAGCCGGACAAGCTTGAACCCAAAGCGGAAAAATGCGTCTTCATAGGATACCCGAAGGAAACTATTGGGTATACCTTCTATCATAGATCCGAAGGCAAAATCTTCATTGCCAAGAATGGATCCTTTCTAGAGAAGGAATTTCTCTCGAAAGAAGTGACTGGAAGGAAAGTAGAACTTGTCGAGGTTGTTGAACCTTCTCTCGAAATTGCGAGTAGCGCAGCACCGGAAGAAGTTCCTGTGGTGCCTGCACCAATAAGAGAGGAAGCTAATTATGATGATCATGAAACTTCGGTTGAAGTTGCTACAGAGCCTCGCAGGTCAACGAGAACTCGTACCACCTGCATTGGTATGATCCGTTATGAGTGTCATGTTGGTGGACAACACCGATGACCCTGAGACATATGAGGAAGCGATGATGAGCCCAGATTCCAATAAATGGCAAGAAGCCATGAAATCCGAGATTGGATCCATGTACGAAAACCAAGTATGGACTTTGGTGGACTTACCGGATGGCCGGAAGGCTGTCGAGAACAAATGGATCTTCAAGAAGAAAACAGATGCTGATGGAAATGTTACTGTCTATAAAGCTCGACTTGTCGCAAAAGGGTTTCGACAAATTCAAGGAGTTGACTACGATGAGACTTTCTCACCAGTAGTGAAGCTAAAGTCTGTGAGGATTATGTTAGCAATCGCTGCATATTACGATTATGAGATATGGCAGATGGATGTCAAAACAGCATACCTCAATGGAGACATTGATGAAGAGTTGTATATGATGCAACCCAAAGGTTTTGATGATCCTAAAGATGCTAACAAGGTATGCAAACTTCAACGGTCCATCTATGGATTGAAGCAAGCATCCCGAAGTTGGAATCAACGTTTTGATAAGGTGATCAAAAGTTTTGGTTTTATACAAACTTATGGAGAAGCGTGTATTTACAAGAAAGTGAGTGGGAGCTCGTAGCATTCTTAATACTATATGTGGATGACATATTATTGATTGGGAATGATGTAGACCTTCTTAATAGTGTCAAGGAATATTTGAATAATAGTTTTTCAATGAAGGATCTTGGCGAAGCAGCTTACATATTAGGCATAAAGATTTATAGAGATAGATCGAAACGCCAAATATCATTGTCATAGAGTACATATTTGGACAAAGTTCTAAAGAGGTTTGGAATGGAAGATAGCAAGAAAGGGTTCTTGCCCATGTTGCCCAATACGACCTTGAGTAAAACTCAAAGTCCGACATCGGCAGAAGATAGAGAAAGGATGAGTAAGACTCCTATGCCTCGACCCATAGGATCTCTAATGTATGCCATGCTATGTACTAGACCCGACATTGCATATGTTAGTTTAACTAGCAGATATCAAAGTGATCGAGTGGATCATTGACGTGATCAAAAACATCCTTAAGTACTTAAGAAGAACTAAGGATATGGTTCTTTCTTATGGAGGTGATGAACAACTCGTTGTTAATGGTTACACCGATGCTAGTTGGAACACCGATCCGGATGATTCTAAATCACAATCTGGATACGTATTTACTTTGAATGGTGCAGCAGTTAGCTGGAGGAGTGCAAAGCAAAGCGTTGTGGCGTAGATCTTCAAGAATCGAATACATGGTCGCTTCGTGAGGCTTCACAAGAAGCGATATGGATGAAAGAGTTCATTACAGAGCTGGGTGTGGTTCCTAGTGCTACCGGACCCAATGTCTATCTATCGTGATAACATGGGCGCCATAGCCAATGCGCAAGAACCAAGGTCACACAAGAAGTCAAGCATATCAAGCTACGTTTTCACGCTATTCGAGAACATATCCAAGATGGGGATATAAAGATTTGCAAAGTACACACAGATCTGAATGTGGCGGATCCGTTGACTAAACCTCTCCCGAGGGCAAAACATGACCAACACCAAACTGCCATGGGTGTTCGGTATATTACCATGTAATCTAGATTAGATGACTCTAGTGCAAGTGGGAGACTGTTGGAGATATGCCCTAGAGGCAATAATAAATATAGTTATTATTATATCTTTGTGTTTATGATAAATGTTTACATTCATGCTATAATAGTATTAACAAGGAAACATTAATACTTGTGTGATTTGTAAACTTAATTTGAAGTCCCTAGTAAAGCCTCTATACTAGCTTGTTGGTTAATAGATGATTGTGGTTTCCCTATCATGAACATTGAGATGTTATTAACAACAAGATCATATCGTTAGGAGAATGATATGATGGACATACTCCTATAGATAAGCATAGCATAAAGATCAAGTCATTTTAATAGTTCAATTGCTATATGCTTTACGATACATAGTAATCTGATTCGACCATGAGATCATATCACCTTTACCGGATGGATGCTTTGATGACATCAAACACCACACCGTAACTGGGTGGCTATAAAGGTGGCATTGAGTGTTCGGAAAGTATTGGTTGAAACACATGGATCAAGAGTGGGATTTGTCCATCCATATGATGTATAGATATACTGGGCCCTCTCGGTGAAATGTCATCCAATTAGCTTGCAAGCATGTGACTGGCTCACAAGGGATCACATATCACGGAACGAGAAAATAGTACTTATCTAACGAGGTTGAACTAGGTATGCAGAGATACCGACGATCATAACCTCGGATAAGTAAACTATCGTGAGACAAAGGGAAATTGATATCGTATGTAAGTGGTTCATTCGATCACAAAGTAATCAGAGAATTATGTGGGAGCCATATGAATTTCAGATTCCTCTATTGGTTATTGTTCGAGAAGTGTCTCGATCATGTCCGCATAATTCACGAACCATAGGAGACACACTTAAGGATTCAACGTTGTTTTGAGTAGTTATGGAATGATGAGAAAGAGAGAATGTTGTTCGGTCCTGATGGGATCCGAGATATCACGAGGAGATCCTAATGGTCCGGAGAATAAGATTCATATAAGGAAAGTCCGTTGGAGTTGGGGAATGGTTCCGTGTTTTCATCGGGAATGTTCTAGAATGTTCGAATGTCCGGCACTCGGAGGAAGGGTACATGAATGTGTTGTATCAAGTTGGTATGATTGCATCATGTACTAAGTGTCATCGCTGTACCAAATAAAGGATTAATTCAAATCCTAGTTTGAAAAGTCAAATAGCTAGTTTGAAAAGTCAAACGGCTAAATTTGGAAAGAGGAAAAGAGGAGGAAGGGGGAAACCGAGTTGGGGAGGAGTTCCCTCCTCCAACCGGCGGCGCCCCCTCCAAGCCGAGTTGGGGAGGGACTCCTCTCCCTCCCCTTGTCCGCCGGCCCCTCCACCTATATAAGGAGGGGCAGGGCTCCCTCCTAGCACACACAAGTCCCTCTCCTCCAAACCCTAGTACCAAGCCATGCCCAAGCCGCCTCCAAGCCCACTAGGGCGCCACGCCGCCTAGGTGAAACCCTAGCCGCTGGCACTAGCCCTTCTCGGCGTGTCTAAACCCTAGATCGCCGAGGGACTCTCTCATACTCCACCATACTCGCTCCGGCTTAAGGCGAAGCCTGAGATCTCCCTCTACTTCGGCACCACGCCAGTTGTGTTGAATCGCGAGGAGAGTGCTACAACCTCCGCTGCCTTGGAACAAGGGAGAGGAAGGTCTTCGTCAGTACCGAACGGTGACCGATTGGGAGCGCCGCTTTTAACGCAGCCGGAAGGATCGTCTGTGATCTTGAGATCGAAAGAGTACGACTACATCACCCACGAGAATCCGCTCTCGTTAAACACTTTGGAATCTTCAAGGGTGAGTTATTCTATCGACTCGTTGCGACAATCTAGTAGATAGATCTTGGCTTGTTTGTTTGTATGCGGTAGAATTTTTTTGTTTTCCATGCTCTAGTCCCTACGGTGGTATCGAGCGTGTCTATATGTAGATACATGTTGCACGAGTAGAACACAATGGTCATTGTGGGCGTTGATGCTTTTATTATGTCGATTGCTTCTTGTGTACTTTTGCATCTTGCGGGATGTTGGGATGAAGCGGCGGGCTAACCTTACATGACATCGTTCATGAGACTTGCTCACGCTTGACGTATGCAACTTGTATTGCATAAGTGGCTTTCTTGGTGCTGTTTCTCCTAGCATAGTTAAGATCAATTTACAGGTGATTAACAATACTAGTATCAATGTTGTGGTTCTTGTTAGTAAGTTAGAGCGACACTTATTGAAAGCCCCAAACCACGTAAAACATGCAAAAGAAAGTAGGCGTCTAACTTTGTTTTGCGGTGTCTTGTGATGTGATATGGCCATGATTGTGATTATATTTGATGTATGCAATGTTCCTTATTGTAAGTTGGCAATGGCGAAAGCCATATGGTTGTCTTTAATTTATGTTAAGACCAGCGTGTCTATTCAAAGTAGTTGTAATAGTTGAAGCGGTGGGCGACAACCATGGAAGCGTCATTGACCTTGATGCAATGTAGGTGATGATGGAGATCATGTTAGTGCTAGAAGATGGAATCGGAAGCACAAAGAAGAAGGCCATATCATATCACATATTATGAATTGCATGTGATGTTAATCCTTTATGCATCTTGTATTGCTTAGTAGGCAGTAGCATTATAAGATGATCCCTCATGCACATGAATTTCAAGTCATAAAGTGTTCACCTTAGTTAGTTGCTAAAGCTTGTTGTTTGAAGCACCCGTGATGATCGGGTGTGTTAGATTCATAAAGTGTATACAACATGAGCAAGCCAGATTTGCTCATCCAGGAAACTAAGGTTTGATCTTGTGAGCCTAGCATGTCTGAGACATGGTCTCGGAACACGGATCACCGAAGGTAAAGCATGAATCATATAGTAGATATGATGAACATGGCGATTGTTAAGCCATTGAAACTATATCAACTCTCATGATGATCGGTGTTGATGTGGTGGATTTGGTTAGTGTGATCACTAAAACAATGTGAGGATATTGTTTTGAGTGGGAGTTCACCTAGATTAATTTTTATTATTAATTTGAACTCAATTTGTCATAAACTTAGTCTAAACTATTGCAAATATATTTGTAGATCAATGGCGACCCCCACCATCAATTTTAATGCGTTCCTAGAGAAAGAAAAGTTGAAAAACAATGGAAGCAACTTGCGGATTGGTTCCATAATTTGAGATTTGTCCTCAACTCTTTGGTAATTTGACCTATGTCTTTGGATGCACCCATTGGTGACCTATGACCTCTTCTTCTAGATGATAAGAATGTTTACCTGTTTCGGAAAATTCGATTACTCCGAGTTCGGTGTCTTTATCTTGTATGGTTTAGAATCGAACGAGGAAAGGTTTAATTGATTCCACATGATGTGTCATGATCTCAAATTGATCTTTGAGACTGTATGACAATTAGTATGAATACGAAAAGTTCTTTAAGCGCAAAGGTGGAAGAGGCGACTCGCGTCGGTGAACTTATGTCTTTAAGATGTACATGACGCAAACAAACTTCAAAAGCACTTGGGTATAGTGATTCCTAATGCTTTGGGGATTTATGTGTCCTCCAATCACTACCACCAAATTCTGAGAACTTTGTGATGAACTCTGATATGCAAAACATAGACAATGATTTGCGAAATCTTCCGCCATGTTGGAAATCTGCAGTGGAGATCGAAAGAGCACCAAGTGTTGATGGTCAGTAAGACCACCAAATTCAAGAAAGAGCAAGTCTAAGCAAAGGGACACTTGAGAAGGGTGGTAAAAAAAGAAAGTTACCGGCGGCAAATAGCAGAGAAAACCAATTTGGACCCTAAGCGATCTTTTAGGTATTTTTTACGCAAGGGAGAAGTCAGCACAGGCGAAATTGCCAAAGTACTTGCTTGATTTGAAGAGCAGCGACATCGAAGAAAGTTATATCTGATATATATATTTAGTGATGTATCTCACCTAATTACTCGTAGTAGTGCACAGGTATTTAATCTTGGATTCGAAATTTGCTCATATTTGTAACTTCGAAATAGAGTCTTTATGAGAATAAGCGGAAGCTAGCGAAAAACGAGGTGACGATGCACGTTGAAGCGGATCAAAGGTTGATGTGGTCGCGATCGACGCGCCACCTCTTCATCTGCCATCGGGATTAGTTTTTATACTTAAAATAATTGTTATTTGGGTGCCTCGTTAAGCATAGACATTATATCGGGATCTTGTTTATTGCGAGGCGGTTTACTTCATTTAAATAGAGAATAATGGTTGTTCGATTTATATGAGTAATATGTTTTATGCATGCACCTTTGATAGATAAAGGTACATTTTTATTGAATCTCGATAGTGGGAAATACATAATAATAACGTGAAGCTAAGCGTTTGAAATCGGCGATAACTCTACCGACCTATATGTAACTTTTATTGTCTTGGTCACATTGGAATTGAAGCGTATGAAGAAACTCCATTAGATGGACTTCTTGAATCACTTGATTTGAATCACTTGAAGATCGCGAGAAGCATGTCTCATGGGTAAAATGACTAAGACTCCATTTTACGTGGTATGATGGGCGAGCTACGGACTTATTAGGCCATACATCTGGAGTATTGTGGTCAATGAGTGTAGCATCATGTGAGGTGGTTATCGTTATGTTTCTTACCTTCACGGATGACTTGAGTAGATATGGGTATATCTATTTCATGGAAACATAAGTCGAAACTTTCGAGAAGTTTAAGGAATTTCAAAGTGAGGTGAGAATCAACGTAACAAGAAGATTAAATTCTCTACGTTCGATGCGTGGGTGAATATCTAAATTCTGAGTTTGGCGAGCATTTGAAGAAATGCGGAATACTTTCTGATTGACAGCAGGAACACCTGGCGTAATGGTGTGTCGAGCGTCGTGTCGAACTCTCTTAGATATGGTTCACTTACAGATTTACGCTATCATTTTGGGTTATGCATTAAAAATATTACGGTTTAGGCTCAAGTAAATGCGGAATAAAACTAACGTTTAATTTATTGAGCACAAAACCTAGCCACTAAGTTCACCTAGGTGCACCAACAACCTATGCTAAGCAATACAAGCAACAAGGTGATAGCAATGTATAAATACTTCAAGCACGATGGCTATCACAATGTAAAGTGCATAAGTAAAGGGTTCTGCTGAGAGATAACCGATGGACGCGGAGACTAAGATTTGTTTCCAGTTCACTTCCAAAGAAGCTACGCCTCCGTTGGAGAGGTGCGATGCTAATGCTCTCCGAACGCCACAAATGGCTCACCTCGAGGTGTGGTGGCTCGATGCTCACCCAACGCCACACAAGGCCTCACCTGGATGCGGAAGCACGCAACTCACCGACGCCACAAAAGGCTCACCCTATTCTCCCAAGTGCGCACCACAAAAGGCGGGCACTTGCTCCACTATGGGACGCTTGAGGGCGGTCACCAAACCCATACAAGATTGGGGCTAACTCCACAACTCAATTGGAGGCTCCCAACAACAAAGCCACAACAGGCCAACAATGCCACAAAAGGCCAACAACGCCACAAAAGGCTACAAGACCACAAAAGGTCAATAAGACCACAAAAGGTCAACAATCCAACCAGGCCTATAATAATCGCCTAGGGTTCCAAGGAACCCAAGAGAAACAAGCTCACAAGCTTGAACTCGCCGAATCTCCGAGGAGAACTCAAACCTATGCACCAAATGCAAGGGCAAGTCCTTCTCCCCCAAATTCCAACAAAGCTACAAAAGCTATTGGGGAATAAGGGAGGAAGAACACAAGAGTAGAACTCAAACCTATGCACCAAATGCAAGGGCAAGTCCTTCTCTCCCAAATTCCAACAAAGCTACAAAAGCTATTGGGGGAATAAGGGAGGAAGAACACAAGAGGAGAACACAAAAATCTCCAAGATCTAGATCCCAATGATTCCTTCACAAAGAAGGGATTTGACTTGGGGGGATTGTAGATCTAGATCTCCTCTCTCAAATCCCTCAAAAAGATGCAAGAATCATAGGAGGGGAAAGCTTCTTCAAGGTTGACAATGGAGGAGAGAGAGAAAGCCAAGAACCAAGAAGAAAAGCTGGTCACCACGAAGGGGAAGAGGAGCCCCTTTTAAAGGGCTCCTAGATCTGCCCGTTATGGGCATTCGCGACACCTGGCTGGAACTTCCGGTGGGAGGCCGGAAGTTCCGGTGGCACCCAGCCAACGGACAAAAACTGCAGAGCGAGAAGCTGAAAACACGAATCATGGCCAGAACTTCCGGCTCTGGGGCGGAAGTTCCGCCCAGCCTGGCTCCAACGGTCATCAGACCGTTGACGCCCGCTCTAGAAGCGCAACCGGAAGTTCTGGTCAAAACAGACCGGAAGTTCCGGTGAACTTCCGAGCAAGTTCCGACAAAGTTCCGGCAAATAGAACATTTCAAAACAGAAGGTTACTGAGCGTGAGCGGAAGAAGACCCGGAACTTCCACCGGAACTTTTGGCGGCAAAGATTCCCTAGCGGAACTTCCGGTCAGGAAAATTCCAGAAACCAGAAAACCAGAAACGCAATAACTTTTGCATCCGAACTCCAAACGGGATGAAACCAATTTTGTTGGAAAGATAACGACGAATAGAATCCCCCAAGGTGTGGAGCCGGAAAACTCGCAAGATCAAAACCGCAATAAGATATGCAAGTGAAATCCTTAGATGATGAACTAGAGCTTGTTAGGATGATGACCACAAGCTCTAGATCCTCTCATGGACAAGAACCAAATAACAACCAAGAAAGATGATGCTATGAATGCAAAGGTTTGAGCTCTCTCCGAATGATGCAAACGAGACACCCGCTTGAGAGCCCCTCTTGATAGTACGGCTATCTATCCTAAACCCGGTCTCCCAACTAACAACACGAGACCGGCAAAAGAGAAGCCCTATCAACATACCTTTGCCTTGAGCGTCCCACTTGAACTTGATGTAGACCGTCTTGTTCTTCTATAGTGGGAACACCTTTCTTGTTTACTCTTGCTCGCTCTTGCTTGATGAAGACTTGCAAAATGCTCGCCCATATTCCATGGGGAAACTGTTGGAGATATGCCCTAGAGGCAATAATAAATGTAGTTATTATTATATCTTTGTGTTTATGATAAATGTTTACATTCATGCTATAATAGTATTAACAAGGAAACATTAATACTTGTGTGATTTGTAAACTTAATTTGAAGTCCCTAGTAAAGCCTCTATATAATACTAGCTTGTTGGTTGATAGATGATTGTGGTTTCCTTATCATGAACATTGAGATGTTATTAACAACAAGATCATATCATTAGGAGAATGATATGGTGGACATACTCCTATAGATAAGCGTAGCATAAAGATCAAGTCATTTTTAATAGTTCAATTGCTATATGCTTTCTGATACATAGTAATCTAATTCCTTCGACCATGAGATCATGCATATCACCTTTACCGGATGGATGCTTTGATAACATCAAACACCACACCGTAACTGGGTGGCTATAAAGGTGGCATTGAGTGTTCAGAAAGTATTGGTTGAAACACATGGATCAAGAGTGGGATTTGTCCATCCATATGACGGATAGATATACTCTGGGCCCTCTCGGTGAAATGTCATCCAATTAGCTTGCAAGCATGTGGTAGCTCACAAGGGATCACATATCATGGGAGCGAGAAAGAGTACTTATCGAACGAGGTTGAACTAGGTATGCGGAGATACCGCGATCATAACCTCGGATAAGTAAACTATCGTGAGACAAAGGGAAATTGATATCGTATGTAAGTGGTTCATTCGATCGCAAAGTAATCATAGAAATATGTGGAGCCATATGAATTTCAGATTCCTCTATTGGTTATTGTTGAGAAGTGTCTCGATCATGTCTCGCATAATTCACGAACCGTAGGGAGACACATAAGGATTGACGTTGTTTGAGTAGTTATGGAATGATGAGAAAGAGACTGAATGTTGTTCGGAGTCTCGAATGGGATTCGGGATATCACGAGGAGATCCGGAATGGTCCGGAGAATAAGATTCATATAAGGAAAGTCCCGTTTCGGAGTTGGGGAATGGTTCCGGTGTTTTCATCGGGAACATTCTAGAAGGTTCCGGAATGTCCGGCACTCCGGGGGGGGGGGGGGAGGGTACATGAATGTGTCATTGTAAGTTGGAATGATTGCATCATGTACTAGGTGTCCTTGCTGTCCAAAATAAAGGGTTTATTTAAATCCTAAATTGAAAAGTCAAACGGCTAGTTTGAAAGTCAAGCAACAAGTTTTGGAAAGAGGAGGAGGAGTGGGAAACCGAGTTGGGGAGGATTCCTCCTCCAACCGCCGCCCACCTCCAAGCCGAGTTGGGGAGGACTCCCTCCCTTGGCGCGCCTCCCACCTATAAAGGGAGGGGCAGGGCTGCCCCTCCTAGTACACAAGTCCCTCTCCTCTAAACCTAAACCCTAGCCACAGCCTAGGGATTTCTCCCAAGCCGTCAAGTTAGAGCTTCTAATTGCCCTAGCCTCTGGTTTAGAGCCTTCTAATTGGTGTGTCTAAACCCTAGATCACCAAGAGCTCTCTCATACTCCACCATACTCGCTCCGGCTTAAGGCGAAGCCCTGCGAGATCTCCCCTCTACTTCCGGTACCACGCCGTTGTCTTCTTGGAATCGCGAGAGAGTGCTACAACCTCCATTTTCTTTGGAACAAGGAGAGGAAGGTCTTCGTCAGTCTAACGATGTGACCGATTGGGAGCGCTCTTGGGAACGCAGCGGAAGGATCATCTACGCGATCTTGAGATCGGAAGAAATCGACTACATCACCCATGAGAATCCGCTCTCGTTAAACACTTTGGAATCTTCGAGGGTGAGTTATTCCATCGACTCGTTGCTACAATCTAGTAGATAGATCTTGGCTTGTTTGTTTGTATGCGGTAGAAATTTTTTGTTTTCCATGCTACGAAACCCTACAGTGGTATCAGAGTCGTGTCTATATGTAGATCTGTTGCACGAGTAGAACACAATGGTCATTGTGGGCATTGATGCTTTTATTGTCGATTGCTTCTTGTGTACTTTGCATCTTGCGGGATGTTGGGATGAAGCGGCCCGGGCTAACCTTACATGACATCGTTCATGAGACTTTCTCCACGCTTGACATGCAACTCGTATTGCATAAGTGGCTTTATGGGTGCCTGCTTTCTCCCAAAGCATAGTGGAGATCCAATTTACAACGGGTGATTAACAATACTAGTATCAATGTTGTGGTTCTTGTTCGTAAGTTAGAACGACACTTATTGAAAGCCCCAAACCACGTAAAATATGCAAAGAAAGTAGAGGCGTCTAACTTTGTTTTGCGGTGTCTTTGTGATGTGATATGGCCATGATTGTGATTATATTTGATGTATGCAATGTTCCTTATTGTAAGTTGGCAATCGGCAGGAGCCATATGGTTGTCTTTAAATTTATGTTAAGACCCGCGTGTCTATTCAAAGTAGTTGTAATAGTTGAAGATGGTGGACGACAACCATGGAGAAGCATCATTGACCTTGATGCAATGCCGGTGATGATGGAGATCATGTTCGTGCTTGAAGATGGAGATCGGAAGCACAAAGAAGAAAGGCCATATCATATCACATATTATGAATTGCATGTGATGTTAATCCTTTATGCATCTTGTTTTGCTTAGTAGGCTACGAGCATTATAAGATGATCCCTCATGCACATAAATTTCAAGTTCTAAAGTGTTCACCCTTAGTATGCACCGTTGCTAAAGCTTGTTGTTTCGAAGCACCACGTGATGATCGGGTGTGTTAGATTCCGCAAGTGTATACAACGTAAGCAAGCCAGATTTGCTTATGCGGTAGCTAAGGTTTGATCTTGACGAGCCTAGCATGTACAGACATGGTCTCAAGAACACGAATCACCAAAAGGTAAAGCATGAATCATATAGTAGATATGATGAACATGTCGATTGTTCGCCATTGAAACTATATCAACTCTCGTGATGATCGGTTTTGATATGGTGGATTTGGTTCGTGTGATCACTAAAACAATGTGAGGGATGTTGTTTTGAGTGGGAGTTCACCTAGATTAAACTTTATTATTAATTTGAACTCAATTTGTCATAAACTTAGTCTAAACTATTGCAAATATGTTGTAGATCAATGGCAGCCCCTACCATCAATTTTAATGCGTTCCTAGAGAAAGAAAAGTTGAAAAACAATGGAAGCAACTTCGCGGATTGGTTCCGCAATTTGAGGATTGTCCTCACAGCTGGTAATTTGACCTATGTGCTGGATGCACCGCTGGGTGACCCACCTGCAGCTGATGCTACCGATGAAGTAAAGAATGTTTACCTTGCTCGGAAGAATTAGTACTCCATAGTTCAGTGTGCTATCTTGTATGGTTTAGAATCGGAGCTTCAGAAAAGGTTTGAGAATTCAGACCCACATGATATTGTCCGTGATCTCAAATTGATTTTTGAGACTCACGCGGCAATTGAGAGTTATGAGGCTTCTGAAAAGTTCTTTAACTGCAAGATGGAAGAGGGCAGCTTCGTCAGTGAGCATGTGCTTAAGATGTCTGGGCACGCAAACAAACTTCAAAGCTTGGGTATAGTGATTCCTAATGCTTTGGGGATTTACCGTGTCCTCCAATCACTACCACCAAGTTACAAGAACTTTGTGATGAACTACAACATGCAAAACATGAACAAGCAGTTGCCAGAACTGTTTACTATGTTAAAGTCTGCAGAAGTGGAGATCAAGAAAGAGCACCAAGTGTTGTTGGTCAATAAGACCACCAAATTCAAGAAAGGCAAGTCTAAGCAGAAGGGACACTTCAAGAAGGGTGGGAAGAAAGTTGCCACACCGACGAAGAAGACCAAGGATGGACCCAAGCACATCGAGTGCTTTACCGCAAAGGAGAAGGTCATCGAAGCGGAATTGCCCAAAGTACTTGGCGGATTTGAAGAACGGCAACATCAAGAAGAAAGGTATATCCGATATACATGTTATTGATGTGTATCTCACTAGTATTCGTAGTAGTGCTCGGGTATTTGATCTTTGGTTCGGTTGCTCATATTTGTAACTCAAACAGGATCTGCAGAATAAACGGAAGCTAGTGAAGAACGAGGTGACGGCGCGCTGGGAAACGGATCAAAGGTTGATGTGATCGGTCGGCATGCTACCCTTCATCAACCATCGGGATTAGTTTTATACTTAAATAATTTTATTTGGTGCTGCGTTGAGCATGAACATTATATCGGGATCTTGTTTATTATAGACGGTTACTTGTTTAAATCTGAGAATAATGGTTGTTCGATTTATATGAGTAATATGTTTTATGCACATGCACCTTTGATAGATGGTCTATTCTTGTTGAATCTCGATGGTGGAAATACACATATTAATAACATTGAAGCTAAACGTTTGAAATCAAGCGATAACTCGACCTATATGTGGCAATCGCTGTCTTGGTCACATTGGAGTGAAGCGTATGAAGAAACTCCATTCCGATGGACTTCTTGAATCACTTGATTTTGAATCACTTGAAAGATGCGAAGCATGTCTAATGGGAAAAATGACTAAGACTCCATTTTCTGGTATAATGGAGCGAGCTACGGACTTATTGGAAATCATACATACCGATGTGTGTGGTCCAATGAGTGTAGCATCGCGTGGTGGTTATCGTTATGTTCTTACCTTCACGGATGACTTGAGTAGATATGGGTATATCTATTTCATGAAACATAAATTCGAAACTTTCGAGAAGTTTAAGGAATTTCAAGGTGAGGTAGAGAATCAACATAACAAGAAGATTAAATTTCTACGTTCTGATCATGGAGGTGAATATCTAAGTTACGAGTTTGGCGAGCATTTGAAGAAATGCGGAATACTTTCACAATTGACACCGCCGGGAACACCACAGCGTAATGGTGTGTCTGAACGTCGTAATCGAACTCTCTTAGATTAGGTTCGTTCTATGATGTCACTTACAGATTTACCGCTATCATTTTGGGGTTATGCATTAGAAACAGCCGCATTCACTTTAAATAGGGCACCATCTAAATCCGTTAAAACGACACCGTATGAATTATGGTTTGGGAAGAAACCTAAATTGTCGTTTCTTAAAGTTTGGGGATGCGAAGCCTATGTAAAGAAGTTACAGCCGGACAAGCTTGAACCCAAAGCGGAAAAATGCGTCTTCATAGGATACCCGAAGGAAACTATTGGGTATACCTTCTATCATAGATCGGAAGGCAAAATCTTCGTTGCTAAGAATGGATCCTTTCTAGAGAAGGAATTTCTCTCGAAAGAAGTGACTGGAAGGAAAGTAGAACTCGACGAGGTTGTCGAACCTTCTCTCGAAATTGCGAGTAGCGCAGCGCCGGAAGAAGTTCCTGTGGTGCCTGCACCAATTAGAGAGGAAGCTAATGATGATGATCATGAAACTTCTGAAGTTGCTATAGAGCCTCGCAGGTCAACGAACTCGTACCACCTGCATTGGTATGATCCCGTTATGAGTGTCATGTTGGTGGACAACACCGATGACCCTGAGACATATGAGGAAGCAATGATGAGCCTAGATTCCAATAAATGGCAGGAAGCCATGAAATCCGAGATTGGATCCATGTACGAAAACCAAGTATGGACTTTGGTGGACTTACCGGATGGCCGGAAGGTCCGAGAACAAATGGATCTTCAAGAAGAAAGCAGATCTCGATGGTAATGTTACTGTCTATAAAGCTCGACTTGTCGTAAAAGGGTTTCGACAAATTCAAGGAGTTGACTACGATGAGACTTTCTCACCAGTAGCGAAGCTAAAGTCTGTGAGGATTATGTTAGCAATCGCTGCATAATACGATTATGAGATATGGCAGATGGATGTCAAAACAGCATTCCTCAATGGTGACATTGATGAAGAGTTGTATATGATGCAACCCAAAGGTTTTGTCGATCCTAAAGATGCTAACAAGGTATGCAAACTTCAACGGTCCATCTATGGATTGAAGCAAGCATCCCGAAGTTGGAATCAACGTTTTGATAAGGTAATCAAAAGTTTTGGTTTTATATAAACTTATGGAGAAGCTTGTATTTACAAGAAAGTGAGTGGGAGCTCTGTAGCATTCTTAATACTATATGTAGATGACATATTGTTCATTGGGAATGATGTAGACCTTCTTAATAGTGTCAAGGAATATTTGAATAATAGTTTTTCAATGAAGGATCTTGGCGAAGCAGCTTACATATTAGGCATAAAGATTTATAGAGATAGATCAAAGCGCCAAATATCATTGTCACAGAGTACATATTTGGACAAAGTTCTAAAGAGGTTTGGAATGGAAGATAGCAAGAAAGGGTTCTTGCCCATGTTGCCCAATACAATCTTGAGTAAAACTCAAAGTCCGACATCGGCAGAAGATAGAGAAAGGATGAGTAAGACTCCCTATGCCTCAGCCATAGGATTTCTAATGTATGCCATGCTATGTACTAGACCCGACATCGCATATGCTGTTAGTCTGACTAGCAGATATCAAAGTGATCTAGGAGTGGATCATTGGACAGCGGTCAAAAACATCCTTAAGTACTTGAGAAGAACTAAGGATATGGTTCTTTCTTATGGAGGTGATGAACAGCTCGTTGTTAATGGTTACACCGACGCTAGTTGGAACACCGATCCGGATGATTCTAAATCACAACTGGATAATGATTTATTTTGAATGGTGCAGCAGTTAGCTGGAGGAGTGCAAAGCAAAGCGTTGTGGCGAGATCTTCAACTGAATCGGAATACATGGCTGCTTCGGAGGCTTCACAAGAAGCAATATGGATGAAAGAGTTCATTACAGAGCTGGGTGTGGTTCCTAGTGCGCTGGACCCAATGTCTATCTACTGTGATAACATGGGCGCCATAGCAAATGCGCAAGAACCAAGGTCACACAAGAAGCTGAAGCACATCAAGCTACGTTTTCACGCTATTCGAGAACATATCCAAGATGGGGATATAAAGATTTGCAAAGTACACACAGATCTGAATGTGGCAGATCCGTTGACTAAACCTCTCCCGAGGGCAAAACATGACCAGCACCAAACTGCCATGGGTGTTCGGTATATTACCATGTAATCTAGATTAGATGACTCTAGTGCAAGTGGGAGACTATTGGAGATATGCCCTAGAGGCAATAATAAATGTAGTTATTATTATATCTTTGTGTTTATGATAAATGTTTACATTCATGCTATAATAGTATTAACAAGGAAACATTAATACTTGTGTGATTTGTAAACTTAATTTGAAGTCCCTAGTAAAGCCTCTATATAATACTAGCTTGTTGGTTGATAGATGATTGTGGTTTCCTTATCATGAACATTGAGATGTTATTAACAACAAGATCATATCATTAGGAGAATGATATGGTGGACATACTCCTATAGATAAGCGTAGCATAAAGATCAAGTCATTTTTAATAGTTCAATTGCTATATGCTTTCTGATACATAGTAATCTAATTCCTTCGACCATGAGATCATGCATATCACCTTTACCGGATGGATGCTTTGATAACATCAAACACCACACCGTAATCGGCTATAAAGGTGGCATTGAGTGTTGAAAGTATTGGTTGAAACACATGGATCAAGAGGGATTTGTCCATCCATATGACGGATAGATATACTCTGGGCCCTCTCGGTGAAATGTCATCCAATTAGCTTGCAAGCATGTGACTGGCTCACAAGGGATCACATATCAGGAACGAGAAAGAGTACTTATCAAGAACGAGGTTGAACTAGGTATGCAGATACCGACGATCATAACCTCGGATAAGTAAACTATCGTGAGACAAAGGGAAATTGATATCGTATGTAAGTGGTTCATTCGACGCAAAGTAATCATAGAAATATGTGGAGCCATATGAATTTCCAGATTCCTCTATTGGTTATTGTTCGGAGAAGTGTCTCGATCATGTCTGCATAATTCACGAACCGTAGGGAGACACACTTAAGGATTCGACGTTGTTTGAGTAGTTATGGAATGATGAGAAAGAGACTGAATGTTGTTCGGAGTCTCGAATGGGATTCGGGATATCACGAGGAGATCCGGAATGGTCCGGAGAATAAGATTCATATAAGGAAAGTCTCGTTTCGGAGTTGGGGAATGGTTCCGGTGTTTTCATCGGGAACATTCTAGAAGGTTCCGGAATGTCCGGCACTCCGGGGGGGGAAGGGTACATGAATGTGTCATTGTAAGTTGGAATGATTGCATCATGTACTAGGTGTCCTTGCTGTCCAAAATAAAGGGTTTATTTAAATCCTAAATTGAAAAGTCAAACGACTAGTTTGAAAGTCAAACGGCAAGTTTTGGAAAGAGGAGGAGGAGTGGGAAACCGAGTTGGGGAGGGATTCCCTCCTCCAACCGCCAGCCCACCTCCAAGCCGAGTTGGGGAGAGACTCCCCTCCCCTTGGCCGCGCCTCCCACCTATAAAAGGGAGGCAGGCTGCCCTCCTAGTACACAAGTCCCTCTCCTCTAAACCTAAACCCTAGGCACAGCCTAGGGATTTCTCCCAAGCCGTCAAGTTAGAGCTTCTAATTGCCCTAGCCTCCGGTTTAGAGCCTTCTAATTGGTGTGTCTAAACCCTAGATCACCAAGAGCTCTCTCATACTCCACCATACTGCTCGGCTTAAGGCGAAGCCTGCGAGATCTCCCTCTACTTCGGTACCACACGTTGTCTGCAGGAATCGCGAGAGTGCTACAACCTCCGCCTGCTAGAACAAGGAGAGGAAGGTCTTCGTAAATCCGAACGATGTGACCGATCTTGGGAGCGCTGCCGGAACGCAGCGCCGGAAGGATCATCTACGCGATCTTGAGATCGGAAAGAGTACGACTACATCACCCACGAGAATCTGCTCTCGTTAAACACTTTGGAATCTTCGAGGGTGAGTTATTCCATCGACTCGTTGCTACAATCTAGTAGATAGATCTTGGCTTGTTTGTTTGTATGCGGTAGAAATTTTTTGTTTTCCATGCTACGAAACCCTACAGAAACCTCTTCTTTGAACTTGTCTTCATCATTCCATGAGCACGAGGATGGCAAGCTTCAAGCATGAGATCTTCTAGAGATGGCGCATCTTGAGCTCGTCCTTCTTCATCCTTACTTGAGGTTGATCCATCTTGATGCAACTCTTTGCACATGCCTTGATCGACCTTCAAGCTCCTTCTTTCTTCATTATTCTAATGGGCACAAAGCCCTTGGACATTTCTTCATCTTCCAACCTTGAGACCAACACATGGCCCAAGCGATGCCAATGGACAAACCTACAAGTGAAACTCAATTTACACATTAGTCCATAGAGATTGTCATTAATTACCAAAACCACACATGGGGGCATACATGCCCTTTCAGTGCCGCGTTCGCGGGTCGGTGTTGGAGCTGCAGTGGCTCCGGTGGTGGGCAGTTGAGTGTGTTTGCCGCCATTGGGCGGCCGCTCGAGGCCGCCCTGCTTCCCGAAGAACGCGGGTATACTCGACCTTGCAGTGGCGCCCGCTTCTTGCTGCTCGACGCCTTTGCGGCAGGGCCTGACGTATTGGATCTCAGAGGGCGCCGCCGCCGTGGCCGTGATCTTTCGGCTGCCTCTACCGCCACGAGGTTGTCCATAGGGTGGAGAGAAGTGGGAGGCCGTTTCGCCTCGCTCCGTGAGGAGACTACTATCCACGGCTGGTCACAGGGGTTGTGCGGTTGGGTGGCGGGCGCCCATCGCCGTCGACCTGGCGGGGTCGGCGCTTCCTCTGGTGGCGCGTTCGCAGATCGCGCGCGCCGCCACGCTGGCGGGTCGTTGCTCGTCGAAGTTCAGGGCGCGCCCTGAACGGTGGGGTTCAGCGCAACCTGATCCGCTGTTGGTGGTAGCGATAGCTCTTCGCATCACCTGCCGAGGCGAAATTTCTCGCGCTCGCTTGCTCCTTGCCTCCCTTGCCAGCCAGCGGAGTTCCTCGACCTCCATCGCCGTGGCGTTAGGAGGGATTGGGGTGGAGAATGGATCCTCTGGCGAATCGGTGCCGGTCGCCATGTAGGTCGCAGCGTGGCGGCTGGTTTCGTCACGGAGGTCGGCAGAGTTCTCCGACCCGGAGTCGAATTCGAAGATCCCGAGGATGGAGGGGTCCTCGAAGTCTCCCACGTTGGAGACCTGAGTAATGGAGCCCGCGGGTGAAGCCGCGGTGATGGACCCGGCGAGTGACGCCGGGGTCGCCGAGTTGACGGCGTCGTTGAGGGCCGCGTCTTTCGCGGCTGCTGAGTTTTCGGCCACGCCGCTGTGAGCCGAATTGTACTCGGAGGTGAGGCGATGGATCGTGCGGATCTGGCTTTCGGAGAGCCGATCGCGTGGCGGTGACTCGCGGATGCGAGCCGAGTCCTCTGAGACGATGACGTCGGTGAGGCCGACGAAGAGGCTGATCGTGCCGATCGGCAGGATCACGCTGTGCGTGACGGGTCGCGCCGCCGGGACGTAGCTGCTCGGCAAGATTTGGAGCATCTCGCCGATCGCTATCATGCGGCCGGTGGCGACCGTCTCGTTGATGGGCAGATTGGATCTCGCCGCAGAACACCGGCCAGTGGCGCCACGGATGGGCGCCAGCCGTGGGAATGGTCACGGCAGATGCTGCAATCGGCAGCGAGTAGTAGAACGAGGGGCAAGGGCGGCCAGCCATCTGCGGAGCGAGATGAGGGCGGAGACACAGGGTTTTACCCAGGTTCGCCCCCCCGGAAGGTAAAGATCTACTCCTGCTAGATTGTATTATGAAGGTGGTACAATGGGCGAGCTCGGCGGCTAGGCGGCGAGTCGCGTGGGGGTATGATGGAACGTATCTCTACACGCCCCGCAGGGAGTTTTATATAGGCTCACCTCCCCTAGGGTTTACATATCTCAACCGATTCAGTTAAAGCTTCGATACTCGTTTAACCTAATCCGACTGGGCCTATCTACTCGCCTGGGCCTTCAGCTTCCAGTCGCTTGGTTCCTCGCTGGGCTTCAATCCAGTCGCCGTCTTGCAGGCCCACTCGCCAAGTCTTGGGCCAGTCGGAAACGTCCTGCTGGGTATACCCCGGTAGGCATATCCCCATCACTCGGGTATAGAGATAACCGAGGCACGCGGGGACGACGATATTTTACCGAGTTCCTCCCAACATGGAGTACGTCTCGTTTGGAGAGGGGGTGGTATCAAACCACCAACGCCACAAAAGGCCTCCCTTATTCTCTGGTGAATCTCACCCCCAATGGGATCGATTCACGCTTCCACTATCGGTGCACTTGTCGGTGGCAACCGGAACCTCTCACAAGGTTGGGGCACAACTCCACAACTTAATTGGAGGCTCCCAACAAACGCCACAAAAGTCCACAATGCCACCAAGGCCACAAAACCGTCTAGGGTTCCAAGAACCCAAGAGGGACAAGCTCCAATGAGCAATTCAAACCAAATCCTCCAAAGAGAACTCAAACCGATGCACCAAATGCAAATGGCAAGAACACCACAAAGATGCCCAAATCCCTCACTCTCAAGTTCCAACAAAGCTACTAAAGCTATTGGGGAAACAAGAGAGGAGGAATCAAAGAGAGACACAAAATCCCCCAAAATCTAGATCCCCAAAGATGCACTCACAAAGAGATGAATCGGTTAGGTCAAAACGTGGGGCTAGATCTCCTCTCTTTTCCACTCAAATATGGGCAAGAATCATCAGAGGGAAAAGATTAGGCAAGCTTCAAGATCTAGAGCAAGTGTAGACAAAGTTTAGCCTCATAGATAAGAGAGGAGTTGTCTAAACTGAAAAAGGACAAAGGGTATAAATAGTGGCCCAGAAAATCTAGCTATTTGAGGCGTTTTTCATGCGGACAGTACTACGGTTTTAAGCGTACTACCGCCGCAACCCGATGCAAAAGGAAAAGTCAACGAGAGAGAGAGAAGTAGCAGCGGCAGCCATGCATGCGTGGTAGCGTGAGATGCCAAGTCATAGCGGCATCGCATGCAAAGACAGCGGGACCACGTCGCATGGGAGTAGGCATCAGCGGCGATTAAGCGAGCGGCGGGCCCGCGGGCCAGTAAAGACCATCGGGGCATGCAGGCCTGGCCCTAGATCGGTAGCGCAAGCATGCATGCATGCATCGGTATTTCAGAGCCTTGTGGTATGCTGGCAGTATGTGGGCCCGACATGATGATAAGCGGTAGCAGCGGGTGTGACATCTGGTGAGAAGCGAGGCGGCGGCAGCGATCGCATCGTCGGTATGAGGAGTAGATCGAGGTTGAGGCTGAATCTGAAAAGAGTTAAATCCACCAGAGGTCACTGTAGTTGCTTAGCAAGTTTAATACGGTAATGGCATAACGCTAATCTGAGTTCTGGTGATCGAACTTGCGAGAGCTTCACACGCGGTCACCGCTCGATACGGCGCGATGTATCGCACGACGTGGCGGCTAGAGGGTCCCACTGGCAGATAAATAGACTGGAATATATGGAGAAGGAAGTAGTTTGGAGGTTTTTTTTGCAAAATCCCCTACCTGGTACTAACCCCCTGGTCCGAGCGGACCCATTCATTCCGACCGTGCCCGCGTCGTTCCCCTCTGCTTACCCTAAATCGGTGGCGCCGCCGCAGTGGAGTGACCGCCGCCGCAGGAAGGGACCGCCGCCGCAGGAAGGGACAGCCACCGCCGACCAAGGGAGCTGCTCCGCCATGTCCAGCGCAAGCTCATCCCGTTGTGCGCTCCGCCGTGCTGCTCCTCCATTTCCTCTGATAGGTTGCCCCGATTGCGGCCGTCAGGTGAAGCAGGCGAGGTCGGGGACGTCAGATCACCCAGGATGGATGTACTACAAGTGCAAAAATCATGGGGTAAGCTTTTCCGCTCTTAGGATTTAGCTCGAGTTTCTTATTTAGCTCGCGAATGTCGATTTAGTTCGAGGTTCTTCTGATTCAATCGTTTTTCTCTGTAGTCTGGGTGCAATTTTTGGCACTGGGAGCTCGAGTATGTCAGCTATTTGATCGAGAAGAATCACATTCGAGGGGATGATTGCATTGAAGCTTATGGTTGGGCAGAAGAAAGAAGAGAAGAACTTGAGCTTAGGAAGCAGGAGGCAAAAGTTACACGTGTGCAAGGCCAAGAGAAGCAATTGATCCTGATTTTGCTGGAACTTAGGCAATTCAATCTTTTTCTAAAGATTGCAGTTGGTGTCATCTGTCTGCTTTGTGCTATGCTGGCTGTTCTTCTGGTGAAGCAGTGAGGTCTGATGGTTATAGGCTAGTGGATGATGTACTAGTGTGTGGTATGATAGGCTAGTGTGATGTAGTGATGCTTTTGTTGTAGTACTCAGTGAACCTGATGAAATGGTGTAGTGTGATGATGGTGTGATGCTTTTGTTGATGTAGTACTCAGTGAACCTGATGAATGTGATGCATTTTGGCATGATGTAATATGAGCCTGAAGTAATGGAGTTAAATGTAATGTGTTGTCCTCACATATCTTGAATATTCTGGTTAACATTGGTAGATAAGATACTTGCAGCTGAATTAACATTGGTAGATAAGATACTCTGACAAGATACTTGCAGCTGGATTAACATTGGTAGATAATACATAAGTTCCAGAACACATAATCAATGCCACTTAAGTGTGCTTGGATTATAGAAAGCATTCAGTGACCAAAATGGTTGCATATACTAGCTACTGGAAACACACTTGCTACTGAAAACATTAGCTACTGGAAACAATAGCAACTAGTACATAGTCTTGTGAATTGAAACACTAGCAACTAGGTTGCCCCTTCTCCACCCTTCTTCAAACCCAGATACCACTCCATCCTCCTAGACTTTGGCACTGGTTCTGTAACCACCTGGGACATGAGAATTGTCTCACTTCTTGTCTGAGGAACAAGAGGAACATCAGCATCTTGCAGTTCAGCTTGATCTGATGCATTTGCTGACAAAAGAGCTCTGTTAACTAGCTATTCAGCTTGATGAGTTTCACTCCGTGCTGCTTCTGCTGCAACCTTTGCATCTCTCTTAGCCTTCCTCTTTTGTTTAGCTGCAAGTATCTTGTCAAGCTCCTTCTTCTCTGCAGCTTCTTTCTTTTTCTTTTGAGCCACCTCTTTCCTAACCTCTGCTATGATTTGTTTGGTTTCTTGCTTAGCCAGCTTGGCAAGCTCTGCTTCTTGTCTTCTCTTCTCTCTATTCTCTGCAGCAAGTGCTGCCTTGGCTTCCATAAGTTCAGCCTTCTTCTTTTCCTTCTCCAACTTCTTTCTACCTTTATCATCTATCTTCTTTAACTCAGCTTGTAACTTGGCCTCAAGTACAGCCAGTTTTCTTTCTTCATTGGCCTTATTCTTCTCTTGCTGCATCTGCAACAACTTCTCAGCAAGTTCACCTTGCCTAACAGTGCTAGTTCCAGCTGGTTGGTTCAGCAAGCTTTGTGCTTCTGTGATTAATGTAGACTCTGGCACTGGCCCTGTCTCCAAATGTCTCTGTACTGGCATTTGTACATGAAAAAATTCATAAGTACAAAGGACTGGACCTGTTGTTTAACAGAAATTCATAAGTACAAAGGAGTAAGCTATACCTGCTCCATCAAGTGGTTCACAAGCATATCTTCATGGGTCTCACCAATGTGAATGGACACATGTTAACATCTATGTTCTGGTCCTATGATACAAATGCAAACACACCAAGTTATATACCACATCACCATACAAGATTCAGAGGAAAATCAAAACACCAAGTGAGGAACTACCTGTGTAGTTGTTTCAGAAGTATCAAGAAGAGGTTGATCATCTGTAGTTGGTGGTGGTAGTCCAGCTTTTAACCATTTGCAGCCTGCTTTGTTGTGATCAGGGAAACCACAGTAGGTGCAATGCATTATGACACCATGCCTTGTCATTTTCTTGCCTCCTCCTCTAGCATCTATCTCATATGGTGCTTTTCTTCTGCTTTTTGTAGGCCTACCAACATGTTTTTGGTAGAGAGGTGCCAGTACTGTAGGTCCATTCATCCTTTCCCACTCACTCTTGTCCTTGCATGGGTAAACAATGTTCCCATATGCCTTGTCATGCATTTCTACTGAGTAGCAAGGGTCTGAAAGGGTTCGCGGCATAGTAAATCAAAATTTTCTACGGTTGCGAACAGAGGGAAGCCAAGATCTAATCTAGGAGATGCAAACAACGAGAGAGATTGGATTAGATCTTCATACCCTTGAAGATTCACACGTGAGCGTTAAATCGGAACGTGGGTGATGTAGTCGTACTCGCTTCTCCTCCTCGCGATCCGATCCGATCTAGCACCACAAGTGGCGATGCCTCCGTGAGATGCACACGTGCAGCACCTCGACGTCTCCTCCTTCCTTGGTCCAGCAAGTATGGTGGAGAGATGGGTTGGATCTACAACGCGACGGCGCGGTGCAATTGGTGGAGAATTTCTGCAGCAGGGCTTCGCCTACAAGCAGTCGGGAGGGAGAGAGGAGGGCAGCAGGGCGGCTAGCTCTTGGAGGGGGAGGTGTGGGGGGTTGGTGTGCCCCCACCCCTCTTTATATAGAGGGGGGGCGCAGCCCTAGCCCCTCCCCCAAGCCCAAACCGGCGGCCCCAAAGGATAAGGAGTGGGGGGCAAGGAACCCCCCCCCTTCTAGAAGGTCTATCTCGAGTTTAAACCCCTCTAGACCGGCTGGGCCCTATGGGGCCTTGTGCCCCTGGCCCAATGCGACCAGGGCACTCCCTCATAGGCCCAAGACCCCTCCCGGAAGGTGGGACCACGTTGGTCCCCTTCCGGAAGGTTCTAGAAGCTTTCGGTACAATACCGATTAACCCGGAACAATTCCGAACTCCAAAAACTGCACTGCCTTATATGAATCTTATTCTCCGGACCACTCCGGAACCTCTCGTGATGTCCCGGATCCCATCCGAGACTCCGAACAAAAACTCATAAACCAATTATCCAATCTATCCTAGCGTCGAGACATGTTAAGTGTGTGACCCTGCGGGTTCGAGAATATGCAGACATGATCTTCTATCAATAATCAACAGCGGGTGCGGAAACCCATATTGACTCCACACATTCATCGATGATCATATCGGATGAACCACGATGCCAGGATTCAATCAATCCCATATATATATTCCCTTCGTCTCGCGATATTTTACTTGCGAGATTCGATCGTCTGCGTCATACCTAGTTCAATCTCGTTCACGGCAAGTACTTTACTTCGTAATCCGATATCACTTTGTGATTAACTCCTTAACCACATGCTTGCAAGCGGTGTTGATATCGATTACCGAGTGGGCAAGTATATCTCTCGACTTGGGAGGACAAATCCCATCTCGATACATACAACCCATGAGATACTTTCCGATCACTGAGAGACACCTTTATGATCACCCTCTCATAGGATGACGTTTGATGACCTCAAAGCTTTCTTCCGATACCGAGTTGTATTATCTCATGGTCTAAGGAATACAATATTTGACATAAGAAAAGCTTACAAAGCGAACACGATGACACGATCTAATTGCTTCGCTTAGTTTGGGTCTGTCCATCATATCATTCTCCCAATGATGTGATCTCATTATCAATTGACAACTCATGTCTATGGTTAGGAAACCTTAACCATCATTAATCAATGAGCTAGTCCATAGAGGCGTACTAGGGACACGGTGTTGTTCACAAACCACACAAGTATTAAAGTTTCCGCTTAATACAATTCTAGCATGGAATATAAACATTATCATGAACAAGAATTATAATAATAACATCTTTATTATTGCCTCTAGGGCATAATTCCAATAGGGTAAACAACAGTTACAGGATCAATGTCATCATGCCTTAAACAGGATATAACATGTGAACAAGGGATTCCAGTATTCTGCCACCTCATGCAAGTGCATGTCTTATGCTTCAAGTCAACCACATAGTCAACAGGTTGAGAGGACACAAGTTCTCCCACTTTGAACAGTCCATCCCCTGCCCCTTCTGCAAACACATTGTTTGCAAACTCAATGTTCTTCTGCAGCTTCTTCATTATTTTGGGACATATAGGACCAGTCCAAGTACTTCTCTCTTGATTTTTGGTGTAGTGCCTACTCATAAGTTGACACTTTACTGTTTCTAACATTGAAAGCACTGGTAGCTCTCTAGCTTCCAAGATGTACCTGCCAAGCATGTAACATAGATGAAAATAACCAAGATGAAAATAATCAGAGATGAACATAGACATGGACCATTTGAAGTATGCATTTGGCAACTTACTTGTTGAAAACCTCACAGTTGTTGTTCAATAGAATATCACATTTTGTTAAGTCACTCTGGAAAGCTCTCACCCATGTTTTTGGATCCAAGTTCTGCAACCAGGCATGAGCATTTGAATTAAGCACTTCCATCTGTGCCATGTGCTTCTCATAGAGTCTAACTGTGTTGCTCCTAGCTATCTTCCAAAGCTGGTTCTTCAGTACATCTCCCTTGAATAATTGCTGAAAATTCTGCCACATGTGTCTTACACAGAACCTATGCTCTGAATCTGGGAACACAGCTTTAACAGCATTAATCAGTCCCTGCAACCAATGTGTAAGAAATGATTAGTACAATGATGGGAAGAACAGATGGTCCAATGGTTTCAGTAATAACAAGTTACAACTAGTAGTTACCTTTTGTTTGTCTGACATGATGGTCCAAGGTGTTGTGTTGATTATTCCCAAATCAGCTTTCAGAGTTTCTAGGAACCATGTCCAAGAAGCAGTATCTTCCACTTCTACAGCAGCAAGACTCATGTAGCATTTCTTGAATCTTGCATTCTCATCAACTGACAGATAGAAAGTACTGCCTGGATTACTCCTCCTGATCTCATTAGCATAATCCCAGAGCATCTTGTATTGCTCTTCTTCATCTCATATCACAGTCATTGCAATCCTTTTGGCTCTTTGTAGCTTGCTCCTAGATGGGGTCATGTTCCACCCTTTCTGGACCACTCTTGAGAAATTTTGAAGACTCATTTGTTGATCAGATCTAAAGCTCTCCAAATACTTCTCTGCAATGAATTGTGCTGTGAAAGCACTAACCTTCCACTTTCCTCTGCAGGTGTGCTCAGGTGTGTACCTCTTTATCTGGAATGCTTTTGTTCTTGAGTCAACAGATGCCCATAGGTACCAACTGCAATTCTTCTCACATACTACCCTTACCCTCTTCTTGTCATTTATAGGTAGGTTTATACCCTTTCTATGAATGCAACTATATGCCCTGATTGCTTTCCTAAGAAACTCCACAGTAGGAAACACTTGACCAACAACAAATTTTGGATCATTCAAATCATCATCTCTGAATGTTCTGAATTTCATCCTCATTGTATCATCATCAGAGTCAGGTCCCCATAGATCATCTTCCTCAGAATCCTCCTCTTTGATTTCACAATTCTCTTTGCCTTTGTCTGTTGCATTTGGCAAGCATTTGGTTGATCTTTTCCTTCTCTTCTTCACAGTGCTATTCTTGCCTTTGTCAGATCCTTCCTCACCAACTAGATCAGCATCATCTTCACTTAGAGCAAAATTAGAGTCCTGCAGCTCAAAGTCTGAATCTGAAACATCCTCACTATCAGCCATTGCATCATTCTGTTCCCAATCACTTGCTTCTTCACTTTCATCACTTTATTCATTATATGCGATTCTTGATGTGCCTCTATTCCTCTTCCTTGACCTTACTCTACCAGCAACAGTTCCTTCATCATGTTCCTCAACTGAATCTTGTACTGAAGTTGTGGGATAGACAATTTGAATTGGTATTGGAGGTCCCTCTGCACTTGGATATTCAGGTTGGGTACTCTTTCCTGGCTTCTGTGGCTAATAATGTGAGGCAAAGGAGCAATTGGAAACTGTACTACATCATCATAAGCTTTAAAGCTCAAGCTCTGGTCATGGTCCAAGTATATGCTGAAGAAATGATGCCCTATGTCAACTAAATTAACCATAGCCATGAATGAATGGTCATCACATAGCTCCCTCAGACCATTACTGGCAATTGTAAGCATTGGAATACAGTAGTGAATCTTCATTCTACCTGCCATCTCATAGCCAATTTCTTCAATTATCCTTTCAAGCATCACTTCTGACCAACTTAGGGTAGCAACTTCATCATAATGAATGATGTGGCCATCAACATAACTTCTGTTCTTGCCAGTGCCCACAAAAAACCCACCATGATTTATCTCCAATGTAAAGTATGCACTTCTTTCTCCTACAAATGAACAATGACATGCTTAATTACCTACTGCAAGCTTCAATCTTGACATGCACAATAAACAGGGCACAATAAGCAGAAATATGGGCATGCCATCCTCAACCTCAACACTGTAAACAATTTTTCTACCATAAAAATGACATTTTTCTTAAACCCTAAGCCCCAATCACACCAAAATCATCTATGAAAACCCTATCGAATGCTGAGCCACAAACTTGCAAAACAGAGACAGAGGATAGACAGAGTATAGTCAGAGCACCAACATCTAACATGCTGAGCCACAAATCTGCTCAAAATCAAAGTCGGCGGTTCAGGGATTACCGTAGACAGGAGGGGGAGCGCCTTCCGGCCGCCGGAAGGGAAACATCGCCATGACTCCTGGCAAACATCTGCGGAACCGCACCGCCTCTCACCCCGCCATTGTTGACGAAGAAAACCGCAGCAACCTCGATTGCCGCCGAGCTCACTCCCCTTCACAGTGGCCTCGCGCCGTTCCCGCTCCCACTCTCCCTCTTCTCCTCGACAGCTCCGCAGAAGTTGATGAGAGTGGAGGGGCTAGTTCATGATTTCGGAGTTGTCTGAAGGGGCCAATGGGATAATTACTCCTCCCTTCCGACACCATCAATGCTCGCGTGAGACTGCCAGTGGGACCCTCTAGCCGCCACGTCGTGCGATACATCGCGCCGTATCGAGCGGTGACCACGTGTGAAGCTCTCGCGCAAGTTCAGTCACCGTAAACTCGTATTAGCGTTGTACAGTTACCGTATTAAACTTGCTAAGCAACTACAGTGACCTCTGGTGGATTTAACTCATCTGAAAATGTAAACGAATCTGGGCATTTTTCCTGGGCCGGCCGGTAGTACCGGCCCACCCGGGCGGTACTACCGGGCCGGTCCGGTAGGACCGGAAGTGGGTGCCGGGCCAAACTGAGAATGGGATGCGCGTGCCAGGCCCGAGCGGTACTGGGCTGCGGTAGTACCGCTCGGTCCAGTTTTTCTTTTTCTTTTTCATTTAAAACGGCAAATATTCAAACGGTCATAACTTTTAAACGGTAGCTCCGATTGACCCGATTCCAATTGCGTTGGATAAAGGACGACAAGGGCTTCTCAATAAAAAGTGGAAATATTGATTATCACCAAGTGAGAAAGTATCAAGTAGAATAATGTGAGATACCTCACTTGGTGAGAAAAACCGCATACATCAAAATCGCAACAAGATATATATATGGGAGATCCAATTTTGATGAACAAGAGCTTGTTATGGAGATTACCACAAGCTCTATATCCTCACATGGATAAGACCAAATAACAACCAAATACGATGATGCAAGTATGCAAAGGTTTGAGCTTTCTCCGAACGATGTGACCGAATTACTCATATGGGAGCCCCTCTTGATAGTACGGTTATCTATCCTAAACCCGGTCTCACACACACAACGTGAGACCGGCAAAAGGGAAAACCTATCAAGATTATACCTTTGACTTGAGCATTCCACTTGAGCTCGATGTAGATGATCTTGCCCTTCTCAAGATGGAACGCCTTCCTTAATTTCTCATCATCGACCTCGCATATTGAGCTTGCCCAACATATCTTCTTTGCATTTCATCGACCTTGAAGCCAACACATGCTCCAAGCGATGCCAATGGACAAATCCTACAAGTATAACTTAATACATACATTAGTCCATAAAGATTGTCATTAATTACCAAAACCACACATGGGGGCCCAACATGTTCTTTCACCCTTGTAATATTTATTTCATTCTTTTGTAATCTTTATTTTATCCTTTGTAATAAAGATTGTAATATAATTCAATATATAAAGGTTCTTCTTTTATTTCATTTACTATTATAAAGATTCTTAATAAGTTACATTTTGTAACTTATTTATTGAATAAAGATATGGAATGAATACTCTTTTTCTTGATTATTTTATTTAATTTAAAGTTTGAGTTACTAATTGCTAATTCTTGATTAAATCAAATCACTCAAACATAATTCTAAATCTTTTTAAATTATAAATCCAATACTCAAGTTTGAATTCAAAATTTCATTTCCCAAAACACACTAATCCACAAAGATCATATCAAAGTTTATAATGATCATTCTCCAGGGCTATTCCTAATCTTAAAGAGTGAAAGAAACTTTGATCACTTAGGTTTTTATTTGGCAAAAAATTTACCCACATTTTTACAGATGAATGCATGAAATTTCACAGATTGCTAAATCTACCCTTTGTTGGTTCCTAAATGCTGGGATGTTACAGACTTCCCCCCTTAAATTAAATTCGTCCCAAAGTTTGTTGAAGTGTACCTGAATAGTTCTGGATAAGCTTTCCTTAAATCCTCTTCTTTCTCCCAAGTGGCTTCCCTTTTGGGTTGATGTTCCCACTATACCTTGCAGTATTTGATTGCCCTGTTCCTCAACCTTTTCCAGTTTTCTTCCAAGATTTTACAGGGTTTATCTACATAGGTCAGGTCTGCTTGTAACTCTATCTCTTGATGTGTGATTGCATCGTCCGGAACCTTCAAACATTTATGAAGTTGTGACACATGGAAACATTATGCACTTGAGCCAATCTTGAGGGTAACTCTAAAGCATAAGCTATAGTCCTGTTCTGACTCAGTATCTTGAATGGCCTGATATATCTTGGACTCAATTTTCCTTTAACTCCGAACCTTTTAACTCCTTTCATTGGAATTACTTTCAAATATACCATGTCTCCCACTTCAGGATGCCATGATCTCCGTCTTTGATCAGAATAACTTTTCTGCCTACTTTGAGCTATTTTCAATCTATCCTTGATCTTATCAATGATATCTTGTTTTTCCTTGATATAGTCTGGCGCAAATTCCTTGCTGCTTCCAGGCTTAAACCAACATATTGGTGATCTACATTTCCTTGCTTCCAGGCTTAAACCAACATATTGGTGATCTACATTTCCTTCCATACAGAACCTGATATGGAGCTTCCTTCAGACTACTCTGATAGCTATTGTTGTAGGAAAATTCTGCCAATGGTAGATGATCTTCCCACGAATCTCCAAAATCTAATGCACAAGCCCTTAACATGTCTTCTAGTATTTGATTTGTTCTTTCTGTTTGACCCCTTGTCTCTGGATGATAAGTTGTGCTAAAATCTAACTTTGAACCAAGTGCTTCATGTAATTGCTTCCAAAATGCTGAAGTAAACATTGATCCCCTATCAGTTACAATCTTTTTGGGCACACCATGCTTGCTTACTATTTCTTTGATGTAAACTTCTACTAACTTCTCGCCATTATCCTTCAGATTTACCAGAATAAAATGTGCACTTTTAGTGAGTCTATCCACAATTACCCATATCATATCCTTCCGTTTAGGTGTCATGGGCAATCCTGTGATAAAATCCATACCTATTTCTTCCCACTTCCATTCAGGAATTTCCAAGGGTTGCAATGGTCCTGCTGGACTTTGATGTTCAGCCTTCACCCTTTGGCAAGTATGGCATTCTGATACATATTGTAAGATCCCTCCTTTGTAAAGGAAAAGATCCCTGTGATTGCAATGCTAGTCCCTGGATCATTGCTAGCATCCACAGTTTAAGATGAAGTACACAGATACAAAGGTCGTTTATTATAGTCATTCCAGAGATAAAACATAGTCTTTTACAACTCATGGCCAAAGGCCTAGTACAAGAGTTTATGGAATAAGTAAATAAACATAAGTCTTCATCTTCATGTGCCACAGGCAAGCATGTTGAGTGTAGACTCATGACACCTAATCATCATCGAGTAACTCGCAACATCATAAGTTACTGACCACAAGGGTCAATACTTTGGAATAGTATTGGCAAGTGATACCTTAGTATATAATTAAGTGGACTATAATACTATATGCTTTTGGCTGGTGGAGCTTAGGCTTGCATTGCTCAAAATAGATTTTTCCTTAACTTTTGAAAATACTAAGTTTTGTTTGGTAAAACTTTCCAAGACATCTTCAATCCAAGACTGAAGATCCACTCAGGGCATCTACTAATCAAGGACTGAAGATTTACTTGGCAAAAACACCCAAGGCATCTATCAAACAAAGACTCTAGATCCACTCTGGGCATCTAGCAATCAATGACTGAAGATCCTTTTATCCCTTTGTTCACCCACAAGTTTTATTTAGAAATTGGAGTGATGAGATTCTTGAAGTTTCCATGTCTTGATGCTCAAATTGTCCTTTACTGGGACATGGCTAAGTACTTAGGTTTTACACTCTGCAGAGGTGGTGCACTTTCCCACAAGCCTTGGTTTCCCAAGAATGATCCTTGATAGCCTTTCCTTAGTCAAATGGACGTTCCAACCTATCAACCCATCTACCACCCTCTGTCCAAGAGACTAAGTTCTAGCATCCTAAGATCATGGCGAGCCCATAATGCCAAGTGGTTGCACTTGAAGCTTCTCAGCATTAGACATCTCAAATCTCTTTGTTTCTGGGTGGCCATCCACAAGTGAGATACACAAGCCAAGTCCATGGCCTTGTGAACCACTCAACATAAGCCATTCCTTCCATTCCACCGGTGGTTCATTAACTTAGTTGTTTTATTTTACAAAAACATAAGTCCTTAGACTTAGAAATTTTTCCATAGTGAATATATAAACCACCCTTGTTTTCTAGTAGCTAGGCTAAGCATGATAGTAATAGGAATCTGGACTTAGGAAATTTTCACTAAGGCTTCACCTAATAGGTTTTCCCAAAGCATAGCTTGTTCTTAGCAAATAACCATGCAAGTCCTATACTTAGAAAAATATTACTAATGCATAAATAAAATATAGGAATGGAATATTCATGATGATATCACTTGCCTTGGTAGTGTGGAGAGTAGCACTCGTCACAATCACAATCACTAGCAAAATCTACACACAAAGTTGTAGCACACAATTACACACAAATATATACAAACAAGAAATAGTATGAATGCATGCATGCATGAATCTACCAAGTGATGATTTTTGAAAACTCAACCAAGCAAGTACATGAATACAGAAACTTAGCAAGCCACTAGTTTACCAACTAAACAAAATTTAACCCTAAACAAAAATACTAAACTAAATCTATACTTAAAAAGGCCTCAAACAAGTCTCTGCAATTTAAGCCAATCAAATGGTTACTATTTGCTAAACAAATTAGATAGGCAGAAAGGTCTTGTTTTTCTGAATCCAACGGTATAAAGTTTGCAAAATTCCAACGTGGAATTCAAAAGATATAGGCAATTGAATTTGGATCAAATTTCTGGTTTTAAATTCTATTTTCAGATCAGCTCCTAGCCACGCGTCATGTTCTTATTCGCCCGTACCGGTTCGTCTGGATCGAGCGATACAGACCGCTGGATCTAAATGAAATCTGGCGGCTCAGATCGCGTACCGCTTCGGGGTTAAGTGGATCTATCCTAGCGCTACGATGCAGATCTAACGGTTGTTATCGACCTGGCCAGAAACTGGCGGCGGAGCGGCGGCTACCGGCGGCGGTGGCTATAGCGTTACCGATGATGCAGGAGGTAAGTGAGATCGAGGAGTAGCTCACCGGGCTCAGGAGGTCATGGCTTCGTCGTACTTCATGATTGGTCAAGGGTGCTCGGGTGTCCTAGATTGCTCGCCGGAATTCTTTGTGGCGGCGGTTGCGTCGGGTGGTCGTCGTGGACGTTCTTGTGGATCACCCCAAGGCAAGGCGAGACACGGTTAGATTCCGCAGTCGAGACGAGCTATGTACGTGAACTAGAAAGCGGCGGCGATGCGGACTTACCACGAGTTCGCCGGAGTTCGTGCGGGGCACGGTGGTTGCGTATCAAGTGGAACCGGCGACTGGGGCAATGCAGACGGACTAGTGAGGTCGAGATGCGCAAAGACACGCTAAGTCAGATTGTAAGAACGAGAGGCGGAGGAGCTCTGGACTCACGGGAATCGATCACGGAGAGGCTCTGTCTGCGGCGGTGCAAAGCAGATTGAGGGCACTGGTGGCGGAGTGAGCGAGGTGTCTGGGGGAAAAAGATCGCGGGGCAGAGAGGATCTTATAGCCGTGGAATCGACAGGAAACGCTCGAGTTTTAATGCCCATTTACGCCGCGCCATTACCGGCCTTCACTGCTTCGGCGTCGTGGTCGCAGGATGCAGGGAAGACGAGGACGGCGTGGACTGGGCCCGCTCGTCGTGAAGAGTGCGAGGTGTTGGTGGGGTCATCGGCGTCTGTCTGCGTGTGAGAAGGAAAAGGAGATCCCGGGTGGGCTTGCTGGGCTCGATGTCTTCTTGGGCAGATTGGCCGCTCGGCCCTTTTCTTTTGTTTAAGCTTTTCTTTTCTAATTCCATTTCTGAATAGAATTTGATATGAATTCAAATCCTTTTGAATTCAAACTTCTTGGGATTTTTGCAGGGTTACGTGGGTTCACAAACAAACAAATAACCAAGTGATTACCTTGCAAAGGCTTGGTCAAGCTTGGGTTTCAAAATAAGAGATTTGCTCTAGTTGCAAATATTTGGAATAGGGTTTATAAAATATTTCTAAATTTGGAATCTTGGGTTTAAATGCTACTTCTAATCTTTCCAACCATGGAGGCAAGCAAACAAGTTCATAGACAATCAAATCTCAAAGGGTGATGGCCAATTGAGATAAATTGCCCACATGAAATCATAGCCAAAGTTTGTGTTTCTAAATGATTTTGAGAAAACCCTAAATGGATGAATGATGCAAAGATGATATGAATGAGTTTTGAAACATGATTTTTAGGGATGTTACAATCTAACCCTTTAAGATGAATCTAGCCCTCGAGATTCGGATTGGCTAGCAAATAGGTGTGGGTGGTCTTTCGGTAGATCATCTTCTGTTTCGAATTTTGCTTGTTGTTTGGAATGATGATTCCATTTTACTTTGCAAACGTTGATAGTCTTTGTTCTTGTGACTCTTTACGTGGTCTCAAGAATCTTGACAGCTTTTCTTCATAGGTGAGATCACTTTCTAGTTGAACTTCCTCCAAAGGTATGGTATCCTTCAAAGATGTTTCTTCCATTTCGGGTGACATTTCTTAAGTTGGCTTACATGAAAAACATTATGGACTTTGATAGAGTCTTTGGTAATTCAATTTCATATGCAACTTCTCCCTTGCGACTTAGAATGTTAAATGGTCCAACATATCTTGGTGCCAACTTTCCTTTGACTCCAAATCTTTTCACTCCACAGTAGTGATACTCTAAGATAAGCTTTATCCCCAACTTCGTAGGTGATTTCCCTCGCTTAACATCTCGTAGCTTTTACATCAAGACCGTGCTATCTTCAATCATCTCTAACCAATTTGACCTTTTCTTCGGCGTCTTTGATAAGATCTGGTCCAAACAAACTTCTTTCTCCCACACCATTCCATAGCAATGGGGTGGTACACTTTCTTCCGTATAGAAACTCAAATGGTGCCATCCCAATACTAGTTTGGTGACTGTTGTTGTAAGAGAACTCTGCGTAAGGCAGACTTTCATCCCAACTTGCTCCATAGTCTAGGGCACATGCCCTCAACATGTCTTCAAGAATTTGATTAGTCCTTTCTGTTTGTCCATCAGTTTCAGGATGAAAGCAGTGCTGAATTCCAATCTCGTCCCTAAAGATTCATGAAGTTGTCTCCAAAAGTGAGAAGTGAACTGAGTTCCTCTATTAGACACAATACTCTTAGGTACACCGTGAAGGCATACAATTCTGCTCATGTAGATTTTGGCTAACTTGGCACTAGTATAAGTTGTCTTTACGGGTATAAAATGAGCCACTTTAGTTAGGCGATCTACTACTACCCATATGGAATCATACCCTGACCTGGTCCTTGGTAATCCGATGAAATCCATACCAATTTTTCCCACTTCCACTCAGGAATAGGCATTGGTTGAAGCAAACTGCTGGTTTCGATGCTCGCTTTCACTCTACTACACACATCACACAAAGCAATATGTTGGCGATGTCCCTTTTAAGATTGTTCCACCAAAATCTTTCTTTCATATCCATGTACATTTTGGTGTTTCCGTGTGAATAGAATATGGAGAGTTATGGGCTTCTTGTAAAATCAGTTTCGCATTTCCGGATCTTGTGGAACACAAATCGTTTCTGTGCCATAAAGTACCTTGTTCGTCCATATGGAAACTTTTAGCCTTCCTTGGCTAATCTTTTCCTTAATCTCTTCGATTTCTTTATCCGTCTTTTGGGCTTCTTTAATCTTATCCAGCAGTGGGTTGAACATCCAAAGACATGAGATGTCCTTTTGGCACAATCTCAACCTGAGTTCCTTGAATTGCTTACACAAGTCATCGGCAATTCACCTTTGGTAAGACCATTTACAAGCTTTACGACTTAGAGCATCTGCTACTACATTTGCTTTAGGTGGTATTGCAAACTCAAGTCGTAATCCTTGATAAGTTCTAGCCATCTCCTTTGTCTCATATTGATTTCCTTACGGGTGAAGATATACTTCAAACTCTTATGATCGGTGAATACTTCTAGCGTTTTCCCAAAAGGTAATGTCTCCATGTTTTGAGTGCATGGACAACAATGACTAACTCTAAATCATGAGTAGGATAATTTACTTCATGAGTTTTGAGTTGTCTCGAGGCATAAGCCACAACTTTTCCGCCTTGCATAAGTACGGCTCCTAATCCTTGATGCGAAGCATCACAATACACTGGAAATCCTTTTCCAAATCTGGTAGGCATGATCTGGTCTTGACACAAGTCTCTTCTTTAATTCTTGAAAGCTGAGTTCACATCCTTGACCAAGCAAATTTCTTATCTTTCTTTAACAATTACATCATTGGTTTAGCAACCTTAGAAAATTTTCAATGAATCTTACGTAGTAACCTCGCTAAACCAAGGAAACTACGAACCTCTTTTACATTCTTAGGAGATTCCCATTACATTACGGCTGAAACCTTAGCAGGATCAATGCTACACCATCCTTTGTCATAACATGACCAAGAAATCCAACTTCCTCTAACCAAAACTCACACTTTGAACTTGGCATAAAGTTTATGTTCCCTTAGTTTCTCAAGTATCAAGCGTAGATGTCTTTCATGTTCTTCCTTGCTCTTGGAGTAGACTAGGATGTCATCGATGAAAGCGACAACGAACTTGTCAAGAAATTCCATGAACACTTTATTCATCATATTCATGAAGTATCTTTGGGCGTTGGTTAATCCAAAAGGCATCACTGTACTCATACAATCCATACCTCGTGGTGAAGGCTGTTTTAGGTATGTCTTGCTCTCTTATCTTGAGTTGAAAATAGCGACCGAAGATCAATCTTGAGAACACACAAGCTCCTTCTAGCTGATCAAACAAGTCATTGATTCTTGGCAAAGGATATTTGTTCTTGATGGTCACCTCGTTGAGAGAACGGTAATCTATGCATAGTCTTTGAGTTCTATCTCTCTTTTCTCGATCAAACTGGAGCTCCCAAGATGAAGAACTTGGCTGGATGAATCCTTTCTGCAATTGTTCTCCAAGTTGTTTCTTGAGTTCTTTAAGTTCGATCAGTGACATTTTATAAGGCCTCTTTGCCCTTGGTCCGAACACGGTACCAAATCTATTATAAACTCCACATCTCTATGGTGGCATTCTGGTAATTCTTAGGGAACACATCCGGATACTCACACTAATTGGCACGTGTCCATGCTAACCCCTTAAGAGAATTCAGCTTACTCCTTTTGATTTAAAGTTGGACTTGAATATTATCCTCTTACCTTGAGGGTTGTGAGTGAAGCGTATGATTTGCACAATCTAGTACTCCCTTATACTTAGTCATCCAATCCATTCCCAAAATCACATCCAATCCTTGGGAATTTAGGATTATTAGGTTCACTTTGAAACTTATGTTTTCCAAACTCTATGACTAGGTCATGGCATCCGAGTTACTATCATTTCTCCACCGGAGAACTTACTCTTATAGGACACCCAATGGTTTCTACCGGTAGTTCATTTCTTTCGACAAATGCTTTAGATATGAATGAATGAGATGCACCGGTGTCAAAGAGTACAAATGCTAAGATGGAATTGAGTCTGAACTTACCAGCAACGTCATCAGGATCTTCAAATACCTCCTCAACATTGATGTGGTTAAACTTTCCTTTCTGAAAAGGATTTGGCTTGTTAGGTCATTCAACTTTCTTTTCGGGGCACTTATTAGCATAATGCCCCACTTCTTGCATTTGTAGCATTCGACCGATGTCCGTCTTAGGTGACTTCCACTTCCTTTGTGGTGGCTCTTATATCCACTCTTGTGGTTCTTATACTTATCATTTTCATGATTGCGATGATGCTTGTTGTCATGACGGTTGTGATTGTGGTGTTTGTTAAACTTCTCATGCTTGTGGGATCCTGGTGACACTATCATCATGGTGAGATCGTTTATGAGATGATCCAGCTGTGCTTGTCAGATGTTTCCTCTTCTTACTCTCGACTTGCTTCATTTTATTCTCCACAATAACAGCCTTGTCACACAATGACGGTAAGTTGGAACATCCATACCGCAGATTTAGCTCATCATTCAAGCCTTCTAGAAACTTTTCCTTCCTTTTGGCATCGTTGTCAACCTCATCCGGTGCATAGCGCTTGATTGTTGAACTCTTCGATGTATTCAGCCATCACTGTGGTGGCGCTTGCTCAGTTGTGAAATTCCTTCTTTTCGGGCTCATCATACCGGTGAGATATGAGTAATCTAGCCATCTTCAAATATAGCCCAAGTCACCTCATCAATAGGCGTGGTAATCTGAAATTGTCCCACCATGCGGCTGGTCCTTCCAACAGATGTCTGCAAACCTGACCTTTTCAGCATCTGCATCCTACGGTCACTAAGTCTTTGTTCACGAGCGTAGCCAATCATTGGCCACCATGGGATCCGTCATTCGAAAACTTAGCTGGCCTCGACGAGAAATCTGGTGAGCATATCAAAACACGGAGGGTTGTTGTTGTTGTTGTTATTGTTATTGGGGTTGTTGTTGTTGCAGTTCGGATGAACGTCGTCATCATTTGCATAAAATGTGTTTGCATTCATCATTTGTTGCATTTCGGGTAATGTTGGGGTTGGGGTTGGTGTTTGCGCGACGGGGAGGCATCTGTGGTTTATTCATATAGAGATAAGAATGAGATACCCTTACATGATTTATGCACAATACATCACACAAGCAGACATATAGCATGCAACGCAAGGATAAAGCTAAACAACAAGATAACAAAAAGTCTCAAAGTACAAACACACAAGTGGCAAGCCATCCACATGTCGGATGGTCCAACAATAAGTTCATAAATAACAAGTGCGGTAAATAAAGATAACTGAGTAGTCAAATCTACTCGTCGGCATCAATCTCCTCCTCGACAAAGGTAAGACCTGCGTTCTCCATTGCGGTCTTGTTCTCCTCGATGGTAGTGGTCAAAGAGTCGATCTTGGCCTTGAGAGCCCTCTTCTGGGAACGAAGCCTCTCAATCCTTTGTCTGCTTGCTCTAACTCGAAGTCCTTGACCGCTGTAGTTCCTCGGTCATATCACGAATCCTCTTGTTCCTATCCTGGACACGCTTCTCTTGACTCTTGAACTTACGGTCTTGGGTCTCGAACTTTGCCTCCATCTCCTTGACTATCTCGTCCTGCTGCGCGAAGAGTTTGTCCTTCTCGCGAAGCTGCACCTGGAGCTCGTCATTACTAAGCATGACGTTGGTCCTATCGGTATCCACGTGCCTAATAAGAGTCTCTAAGTCCTGGAGGTACAGGCGTATCGGCTCTCTTTGTGACCCTCGAGTCGTCCTCAAAGTCAATGGACTCTCCGTCATCATCACGCCTTCCGAAGGCGTGGAAGTGAGTGCCTCTAACCTGTCGGGAGTGACGTCCTATGATCGTCCCTATCAGATCTGCATGACAACTTCCATGTCTCTCTCTGTCATCGTGCATAAGCTTGAAGGCGATGGCCTCCGTAGTAGGCTCTGCAGCGTCTGGCTGGTTCACCTTGAATCCCCAAAGGTCCTTCCTCTCAAACTTGGTGAGTGGGTGCACCGTAATGATAGGAAGAGGAGATCGAGTAAAGTAGTAAGCTCTATGATACGAGGACCAAAACGGGTAGCTGGAACTCCTCAACAGTCTGATGGCAATAGGCATCTATTTATAAGATTGAAAGGTTAGAACAACACAAATTTAAATTAAACAAGACAAACATTCAAGCATAACCACAAAATCACACAAGTCATGAATACATAAATCCATTACATCAACCAAGGTTCAAACTTATTTAAGGTCTTATTTTGGAAAATAAGGTGATAGGTGGTGGTCAACTAACGAAGTGCGCTTACAATCCTATCTCATTGGATCGGTGGCTAACACAATGTTCCTAGTTGCAATCACCCTATCTTGTTCACATGCTTCTATCACTAAGTCTATGATATCTCCTCTTAAGGATTGGTTGGTGACTTCCAACTCTTGGGTATGTTCCTTCTCTTTCTCTAAGTCTTTTTGGAGGTTGAGCATCTTGCACTTGACTCTAGCACTTAGTTCCTTGATAGTCTTCCAAGCTGCTTCTTTGCTGACTCAAAGAATGTGGTGTGCATAAAAGTGTTGGTGTACATGCGAAGCCCTTTTCTTTGTGGTTGTCTTCCTTATTCTTGTACAAGTGAAGTTGCACCCACCAATACTCCATTCCTTCCTCCATTCTTTGGAAAGCCCTTGTACCTTCTGCACCATGTACTCCCATGGTCTCCATGAGGTCCTTGAGAATCTTGGGAAACTCGGTCTCACACTCCAAGGTCATGGTCATGAGTGGTCCTTTCTTCACGGCTTCGTTGTGGAGTTCATCTACAAATAGAGATGAGAATGAGAAGATTAGAAAAGTTTACGAGAAGAATAGACAAGTGTAGAAGAAGTTAAAATTTTCCTTAGTGGTTTCCAATCCTAGGGTCATAATCCTACGGCAACACAAAGGTGCTCGATACCATCTGTAAGATCCCTCCTTTGTAAAGGAGAAGATCCCTGTGATTGCAATGCTAGTACCTGGATCATTGCTAGCATCCACAGTTTAAGATGAAGTACACAGATGCAAAGGTCGTTTATTACAGTCATTCCAGGAGATAAAACATAGTCTTTTACAACTCATGGCCAAAGGCCTAGTACAAGAGTTTATGGAATAAGTAAATAAACATAAGTCTTCATCTTCATGTGCCACGGCAAGCATGTTGAGTGTAGACTCATGACACCTAATCATCATCAGAGTAACCTGCAACATCATAAGTTACAGCCACAAGGGTCAATACTTTGGAATAGTATTGGCAAGTGATACCTTAGTATATAATTAAGTGGACTATAATACTATATGCTTTTGGCTGGTGGAGCTTAGGCTTGCATTGCTCAAAATAGATTTTCCTTAACTTTTGAAAATACTAAGTTTTTGTTTGGTAAAACTTTCCAAGACATCTTCAATCCAAGACTGAAGATCCACTCGGGCATCTACTAATCAAGGACTGAAGATTTACTTGGCAAAACACCCAAGGCATCTATCAAACAAAGACTCTAGATCCACTCGGGGCATCTAGCAATCAATGACCAAGATCCTTTTATCCCTTTGTTCACCCACAAGTTTTATTTAGAAATTGGAGTGATGAGATTCTTGAAGTTTCCATGTCTTGATGCTCAAATTGTCCTTTACCGGGGACATGGCTAAGTACTTAGGTTTTACACTCTGCAGGTGGTGCACTTTCCCACAAGCCTTGGTTTCCCAAGAATGATCCTTGAGCCTTTCCTTAGTCAAATGGACGTTCCAACCTATCAACCCATCTACCACCCTCTGTCCAAGAGACTAAGTTCTAGCATCCTAAGATCATGGCAGAGCCCATAATGCCAAGTGGTTGCACTTGAAGCTTCTCAGCATTAGACATCTCAAATCTCTTTGTTTCCTGGTGGCCATCCACAAGTGAGATACACAAGCCAAGTCCATGGCCTTGTGAACCACTCAACATAAGCCATTCCTTCCATTCCACCCAGGTGGTTCATTAACTTAGTTGTTTTATTTTACAAAACATAAGTCCTTAGACTTAGAAATTTTCCATAGTGAATATATAAACCACCCTTGTTTTCTAGTAGCTAGGCTAAGCATGATAGTAATAGGAATCTGGACTTAGGAAATTTTCACTAAGGCTTCACCTAATAGGTTTTCCCAAAGCATAGCTTGTTCTTAGCAAATAACCATGCAAGTCCTATACTTAGAAAAATATTACTAATGCATAAATAAAATATAGGAATGGAATATTCATGATGATATCACTTGCCTTGGTAGTGTGGAGAGTAGCACTCGTCACAATCACAATCACTAGCAAAATCTACACACAAAGTTGTAGCACACAATTACACACAAATATATACAAACAAGAAATAGTATGAATGCATGCATGCATGAATCTACCAAGTGATGATTTTGAAAACTCAACCAAGCAAGTACATGAATACAGAAACTTAGCAAGCCACTAGTTTACCAACTAAACAAAATTTAACCCTAAACAAAATACTAAACTAAATCTATACTTAAAAAGGCCTCAAACAAGTCTCTGCAATTTAAGCCAATCAAATGGTTACTATTTGCTAAACAAATTAGATAGGCAGAAAGGTCTTGTTTTCTGAATCAACGGTATAAAGTTTGCAAAATTCCAACGTGGAATTCAAAAGATATAGGCAATTGAATTTGGATCAAATTTCTGGTTTTAAATTCTATTTTCAGATCAGCTCCTAGCCACGCGTCATGTTCTTATTCGCCCGTACCGGTTCGTCTGGATCGAGCGATACAGACCGCTGGATCTAAATGAAATCTGGCGGCTCAGATCGCGTCGCTTGGGTTAAGTGGATCTATCCTAGCGCTACGATGAGATCTAACGGTTGTTATCGACCGCCGAGCGGCAATGAGCGCGGCTACCGGCGCGGCGCCGGTCTATGACGTTGCCGACGATGCAGGAGGTAAGTGAGATCGAGGAGTAGCTCACGGGCTCGAGGTCACTGGCGGCTCGTCGTACTCGCGGTTGGTCAAGGGTGCTGGGCTGTCTAGATTGCTCGCCGGAGTTCTTTGTGGCGGCGGTTGCGTCGGGTGGTCGTCGTGGGCGTTCTGTGGATCACCCCAAGGCAAGCGAGGACACGGTTAGATTCACGAGTCGAGACGAGCTATGTACGTGAACTAGAAAGCGCGGGCGATGCGGACTTACCACGGAGTTCGCCGGAGTTCGTGCGAACGGCGGTGGTTGCGGTATCAAGTGGAACCGGCGACACAGGCGGTCTGAGACGGACTAGTGAGGTCAGGAGATGCGCAAAGACACGCTAAGTCAGATTGTAAGAACGAGAGGCAGAGGGGAGCTCTGGACTCACCGGAATCGATCGCCGGAGAGGCTCTGTCTGCGGTGGTGCAAAGCAGATTGAGGCGACTGGTGGCGAGTGAGCGAGTGTCTGGGGAAAAAGATCGCGGGCGAGAGGATCTTATAGCCGGGAATCGACGGAAGCTTCGAGTTTTAATGCCCATTTACGCCGCCATTACCGGCCTTCACTGCTGCGGCGACGTGGTCGGCGCGATCTGGGAAGACGAGGACGGCGTGGTGGGCCCTTTCGTCGTGAAGAGTGCGAGGTGTTGGTGGGGTCGGGCTGTCAGCGTCTGTCTGCGTGTGCCCGCGCGTGTGAGAAGGAAAAGGAGATCCCCGGGTGGGCTTGCTGGGCTCGATGTCTTTCTTGGGCTCGCCTCGGCCCTTTTCCTTTTCTTTTGTTTAAGCTTTTTCTTTTTCTAATTCCATTTTCTGAATAGAATTTGATATGAATTCAAATCCTTTTGAATTCAAACTTCTTTGGGGATTTTTGCAGGGTTCTGTGGGTTCACAAACAATCAAATAACCTAGTGGTTACCTTGCAAAGGCTTGGTCAAGCTTGGGTTTCAAAATAAACAGAGATTTGCTCTAGTTGCAAATATTTGGAATAGGGTTTATAAAATATTTCTAAATTTGGAATCTTGGGTTTAAATGCTACTTCTAATCTTTCCAACCATGGAGGCAAGCAAACAAGTTCATAGACAATCAAATCTCAAAGGGTGATGGCCAATTGAGATAAATTGCCCACATGAAATCATAGCCAAAGTTTGTGTTTCTAAATGATTTTGAGAAAAACCCTAAATGGATGAATGATGCAAAGATGATATGAATGAGTTTTGAAACATGATTTTTAGGGATGTTACACATATTTAGCAATGTCCCTTTTCATGTTATTCCACCAGAATAGTTCTTTCAAATCCATATAAATCTTAGTACTTCCTGGATGTATAGAATATGGTGTTTCATGTGCTTCTCTGAGTATGAAATCACGAATCTCAGTCACATCTGGAACACAAAGACGGTCTTGAAACCACAAAGACTCATAATCTCCAAGGTGAAAAACTGATTTTTCCCCTTGAGATATCCTCCGAATTTCCCCAACAATAAAAGGATCTTTTGCTTGATGTCTAGAGATTTCGTGCTTAAGATCACCGTCCTGCTCTGCAACTATCTACATAGTAGCTAATCCTCCAAGAACCTTTGTTCTAATGAATTGAAGCTCTAATCTTTCCAAGTCCATTTGTAACTCCTTTGGTAGTTCCCGATTGCTAGGTTGAATATATGCACTTTTACGACTTAAAGCATCTGCTACAACATTTGCTTTTCCTAGAGTATAGTTGATTGTTAAATCATAATCTTTGATTAGTTCCAACCAATGCTTCTGTCTCATATTCAATTCCTTTTGAGTGAAGAACTATTTAAGACTTTTATGGTCAGTGTATAACTCACATCTGGCTCCATAAAGAAAGTGCCTCCATCCTTTCAGTGCAAAGACTACTGCTGCTAACTCTAAATCATGAGTTGGATAGTTGACTTCATGTGGTTTCAGTTGTCTTGAACCATAAGCAATTACCTTCCGATCTTGCATTAGGAAACAACCCAGACCTTCTTTAGATGCATCACAGTATACTGTAAAGTCTTTCCCTGTTTCTGGAACTGCTAAGATTGGAGCTGTGGTTAACCTGGTCTTTAACTCGTGAAAACTTGTTTCACACTTCTCATCCCAATTGAATGGTGTATTCTTTCTTAGCAATTTGGTCATTGGTCCAGCTATTTTGGAGAAACCTTCAATGAATCTCCGATAATAACCAGCCATCCCCAAGAAATCTCGAATTTGTTTCACATTGGTTGGTCCAGTCCATTCTAATACTGATTGGAATTTGGATGGATTTACAACAATTCCATCTTTACTAATCACATGACCGAGGAATTCTACCTCATCTAGCCAAAATTCACATTTACTGAACTTAGCATAAAGTTTATGTTTCCTTAGAGTCTGCAATGCTATTCTCAAATGATCAGCATGCTCTTCCTTATCCTTGGAATATATCAAAATATCATCAATAAAGACTATGACGAACTTATCCAAATATGGCATGAAGATTTTGTTCATCAGATTCATGAATATTGCTCGTGCATTGGTCAAACCAAATGGTACTACCATATACTCATGGTGTCCATATCTTGAGACAAATGTTGTCTTTGGAACATCTTCAGGTTTAATTTTTATCTGATCGTATCTAGATCTTAGATCGATCTTAGAAAACACTCCGGCTCCTTTCACTTGATCAAACAAATCTTGAATCCTTGGTAAAGGATACTTATTCTTTATGGTAACATTGTTCAGATTTCTGTAGTCTCCACACATCCTTCTTCCACCATCCCTTTTATCCACAAAGATTACCGGTGTTCCCCATGGGGATACACTTTTCTGAATAAATCCTTTTCTAGCTAACTCATCAATTTTCTCTTTGAGTTCTTTTAATTCTTTTGGTCCCATCTTATATGGTGCTTGAGCTATTGGTGTTGTACCTGGAATTAGATCTTATATGGTGCTTGAGACGGAGTGGTGATGATGGTGCTGGTGGAGATGATGGTGTGGATGATGATGATGATGATCCCGATGAAGCCTAGCTTGACGATGGTGCTAATGGCGACGGTCTCCCCTCTCCGGGAAGGAATTCCCACGGCAGAAATCTGTCTGCCGGAGAGATCTTTCTCTCTCGGTGTTTCCCGCCCCCCAGAGGTGGTGGAAATCTATCTGTGGTCGCTCCTTGAGGCTTAGGGTTCCGTAGGGAAGATACAGGCGAAGGGGGAGAGTCAGAGGCCAGGCAGGTGGGCCACACCTACCCTAGGCGTGGCCTCATGTGGGCCCGCACCTAGGGGGTGTGGGCCCCCTGCGGCCCCTCTTCGCTCCTCCTTTTGGCTCCCTTCATCTTCTGGTAAAATAATATGTTTCCATATTTTTTTGGTATTTTTCTGATCTTCGCGAAATTGCACCGAAACGCCTTATTTTCCATCAGAATCCACTCAATTTCCATCCTCCAAGAATCATCCAACATGCATAAACAGATGAAAAGCCATAAGTAATACCCCATAATAAGACAAATATCAAAGAATAGAGGTAAATTATGATATAGAATGGTGATGCAAATTGGGCGTATCACTTTGCATGTCGAATATATAGAGGAAACTCAACCAACGGTAATGGTTGGCAATCTATGCAATGAAATTCAAGTTCATCACACATGCATAGATTGTGGGGAGTTTGCTCTGAAGGGAATATGCCCTGAGAGGCAATAATAAAGTGTTTATTATGTGTATTCCAATTATATGATAGATTTTTATTTTGCATGCTATAATTGTATTAATACGGAAACGTTAATACATGTGTGTTTAGTAAACAAACATAAAGTTCCTAGTTATGCCTCTCTCATACACTAGCTCGTTGATTAACAAGATGATCAAGATTTCCTGATCATGGACATTGGATGTTGTTAATAACGAGATCACAACATTAGTGTAATGTGTGATGAACATTCATCCGAAGTATAGCATTACGATCAAAGTCATTGAGTTTATATTGCTATAACAACTTACAAAGTGATCCTAATCCTTAGACCATGAGATCATGTCAATCACTAACACCGGAAGAGTTTCTTGATAACATCAAACGTCACACCATAACAGGGTGATTATAAAGATGGGTTCAGAACTAATAAAGTGTTATGTTGAGGCCCATGGATCGAGAGTGAATTTGTTCATCCCAATGACGGATAGATATACTCTGGGACCTCTCGGTGATATCACATTGGTTAGCTTGCAAGCAAGTGATTGATCACTAGAATGTTATATCACGGGAACGAGAAAAGAGTGCATGTCAGTAACGAGATCAAACTAGGTATGGAGATACTGATGATCGAATCTTGTACATGTAATATATCGCGAAACAAAAGGATTAAGATACTAGCGTAAAAGGTTCCGACGATCACAAGAAAGTCATCGTTGAATGTATGGGAGTTAGTATGGGTCTCCAGATCCCTCTTCTGATTATTGATCCGAGAGGGGTCTCGATCATGTACACATTATTCGCGAACCGTAGGGTGACACACTTAAGAGACACCGACATCCAATGGGAGCAGAAGTTTCATGCCGGAAAGAATAACAAGCGTAGGAATTTATTTCACTAGATACCGAAACAGGTTTTCGGGTTAAATTGCAGAAAGTGTTTTTGCATGTGAAATGAAATACTAGCAAGGGGTTATATGTGAATGTTTGTCATTAAAGTAATTGACAAAATTCTGAATAAATAAAAGGAGTTTTATTTAATGAGAGTTTGCATTAAATTTCGTGGAAATTTAATAGCAAATTTGAGTGGGATTTTGAGTGGAGGGAATTGAAAGGATTTTTGTGAGTGGAGTGTCCACCCACATGAATGAGGGGAGGGCAAGGGGGAAGCCCCCATGCGTCAGCCACCCCCTTGGGGTTCCCCTCCTCTCCTATAAAAGGCACCCACCTTCTCGTGAAGGATCTCTCTCCCCCTCTAGTATTTATCACCCATGGTCTCAGACTAGCTAGATACATGTTCCCGGTGGCTATTCGGCAAGAAAGAGTTGTGCTTCCGCTATATCGCTGGAGCGAGGAGGCGGAGGTTGCTCGGTGCCTCGGACGTGTGTGCGAGCACGGATGCATCGCTAATTTGCGGTGCTAAGGACTTCCTCTCGATCTTGAGATCGGCAAGAGATCGTCTACATCAACCACGAGTTCGGACTCTTTAAGCTTTGTCGATATACATCCGCCCGTTATTTGTATCTAGTAGATAGATCTTGTTACATAGTTGTTCCCATCGTATGAATTTTTTTTGTTTTCTATGCTGCTGTGGTGACCCAGCATACCACTGCATGATGTAGTACACTATAGTCATTGACATAACACCAATGAAACACCATTCACTAGTATTACATCTCTCAGAGTGGTACAACAGAAACACAGCGGGTCCAATACATGACTATAGGTTACAACTCAACTCTTTACACAAGATCCAGAGAATACTCTAGGTTAAAGAGAGAGAAAGAAACTTCTTACAAAGAAGAATCAGAAATAAACAACTCAAAAACTATCATACTAATAAGACTAGTATCTGAACTATTGGTCTGGCATTGTTGCTATTGCAATACACTACAGAAATAGGTTCTATGGCTAGAGATTATATTCCTAACTAATTAGTAACTTCGTCTTCACTTGAGTTGATGTATATGTTGACTTCCTTGACTTCATTTAATACTTGAGCTGTTGATGAAGATTCATGGAGCATAACTTGATGTAGACATCGTCTGTACTGGCTTTAGAACCTAGCAAGGGTTAAGAAGATATGTTGAGTACAAGTCGTACTCAGCAAGTTCACTAGAAAAGGAGTGTTTGATGCACTATATCTACAGCCACAGACCATAGGTCATAGGCAATGCAAATTTTGTAAACATTTCTTCAAAGGTTGCTTTTATTCTGAAAAGCTATGTCCGTCAGCCTTCACGGGTTTACCAAAACTTTCATGGAGTTCCTTTTCCACCGCTTTCGTAGCTCCTTCCCGGAACAGGGAGTAACAAGTTACAGTTCTTACACCCTGCAGAGGTGCGTCACTTTACCCATGAGAGACCTTAGGTTTTGTTGCACGGTCGGGAGTATGTCCCCGTTCGAACTTCCTTGGTTTGAGGCCAAACCTAAGATCCAAGCCAATCACTGCCCCTTTGCAACCTCGCATGCCTCCTTGGTGTACACCATATGCCTATATATTAAATTACGGCAATGGTTTGTACAGACCATTAGATGCCAGAACTATCGTGGGACGTTGAGGGTTCCCACCCATATGCTGCATATCCTCTACGAATTACCAATTAATATGCACGCTACGAGTGATAACATCCATGACCTGCACATCCGGCTACATGCGAGAGGAAGAAAATATAGCTGATTCTCCGTCCCATTCCAAATCTCATGGTTAACGTGTCATATACAGCGCAAGAATCACTGGCGACATTGGTTGTTAAGTGCTAGATAATATGTTCCTTTACCACCGGAACTTTCATAGTAGGTTATTACCTCATGGTAAATAACCTATAATCATATTATTATAAAAATAGTGTTTTCTGACCTTTTTCAAATGCAGGTGATGACAACACTGGATTTGCAAAATACTTTACAGAAAATAATCAAAGGACATGAGAAAGTGTGAACTTGCCTTTTGTGATTGCAAGATTATGCACTCATGGTCTTCGAGACAATATAATATCCAATATCTGAAATTAACATCATTGGTCTGGTAAGGACTAATGTTTAAAGAAGCAAGATGCTATTATGCATAGTAATGTAATGCAATTTGATAAACTCGAATCCCGGGGATAACGTTGTTCTAGGGTTTGGATTCCGGAAATGGTTACTTTACAATGTGTTGTTCCTTTTAGATAAGTTTCATATTTGTGTTTCTTATTAAGGCTTGTGATTGTGTGTGAAACAACATGTGATTATAATATCATAAATTTTTTCTCAAGGCCATAAAATTAGAGGACAACCTGAACAAGGTGCACGTCACCCTCGCCCACAAAAGGGCCCACGGTGTAGCTGCAGTTGCAAGTTATGCCGTCTACCAGAACCAGGAAGTTCCCGTATCGTTTACCGCCTTCTTCTACACTGATAAGATGGCTGCTCTAGAGGCGCGGCTTGGAGCGGTAAATGGCGAGAGCATTGTTGTCTCCAGAAATGACTGGCCACACCACATGGTACTCTATGGACAGCCGCAGGTGTTGGACCAAAGGAAGCAAACACACTAGCACAATTGGTTTCTGAAGGAAAAGCAAAGCGGGTGCCGATCGACCCTCCTATCACGATCTCTGGAATTCTGGACTTGTACTGATTCGCCATCTTGTTTTTATAATTTCAATGGTGTAAAAATAAATATAGTCAGGAATCAAAAAATAGCTGGTTTTGGCCATGTCTTTGTAAATATTAGTCTAAATTTCATGGCACAGAGTTTGGTAGTAGGATAAAGAGGGATTGTGATTATGATTCAGAAAATATGTCACTCTCAAGCCCTAGATCTATCTAGGCATACTTATGATCATTGATGTTCATTCACGCGTACTAATCTCATATGGCTTTCCCAGAAGATGCCTTTGAAAATGACTAGAGAGAAAAAACTGTGAATTGTGTGACTGCGCATTCACGATCACTCGTGAGGATTCCTTTGCATATTACTGTTCACAATCTTGTCATTTTCATTCTTGAATTGCCATGTCATTCGCCAGAACTCAAAAATTCCCATTGTATCGTTTTAGGTGCAAAGCAAAACCTTATAAATGTAGCTATGTTACGGACTGTGTGATTACGTTTGAATAATGTAATAAAAGGGCTGTGTGCATCAAATGATGCAGAGGCCGGGACGATGTTCCCCATTTCAAAAAAAGCTACGTAAGATGACGATAGTTTTGAAACAATCACAATATATGAACAGATCCATACATTCTTTTAATAGCAATGGATCCTCTTGGCAGCTGTCACAATAATCAATGTTGCACATAGTCGAACGATAAATTTTTAAATATAGTTTTATCAGCACAATTTTTCAAATCAATAGTACATAGTAAAATATTAAAACATAAATAAAAGGGGTTCATATAAAAACATAAATCTACTTTTATAGTCCTACAATTCTGAAATGTTGTACTCTCTCCGTCCCAAAATAGATGTCTTAGGTTTTTTAAAATTTTGATGAATCTATATACTAAATAGTGTCTAGATTTATCAAATTTTGACAAATTTGAGACATCTATTTGGAGACGGAGGGAGTACTAATTGTTTCCTGGTATGCATCCAATAGTTTTGCACAATGCATGTTTGTTTCAAAGTAAAGCCAATTTTTTCAGTTTGCACCATTTCCCACAGCCAGTTACTTGGCTCATTCCTCATTTCAAGAGTAATAGCTCGTCATTTTAGTTTGTGAACAAGCAGCTGTGTGTATCTAGCACAGTTACTTTGAAACTATCTCAGGAGGCTCAGACCAATACAACATGGAATAGTAGAAACAGAGGATGGTTGATTCTTCGTTACTTCTCTGCCTCTCGCACAGTTTTTTACTCCCTCGGTCTCAAAATAGATGTCTCGGGTTTTTTAAAATTTGAATGAACCTATATACTAAATAATGTCTAGATTTATTTAATTTTTGATAAATTTGAGACATCTATTTATCTATTTTGAGATGAAGGGAATATTTATTTTTAACTGAACCTAAGACGCTCTGAACTAGAGAATTGTTTCTGTGAAGTTGAATAGTATTTTCTCACCGAAGACTTCACAAAAATACTGTGCTAGAAGTACTTCAAAAGAGTTACTCCCTCTGTTCCCTAATACGTCTTACACTAGGGAAAAGAGGAAGTAGCTACTAACAACTCTAAAGATGACCTCCATTGATGATATCCAACATTTGCCCAGGGAATAGAAGTACTGGGCACAACTTTCTGAAAGGAACATGTAAATGCACTGTTTTCACTCAAATGGTCACTATATTTGATTCAAAAAAAAGGCACATAAAACATACACCACGACAGAATTCTTGTAAGCTTGCAGCGACGTTTACACTGCGGAAAAACTGCGGATTGCACTCTATTCTGTGTACCCAAAATTGAGGAGCGGTGATCAGCCAAGCACCAACTGACTCAATAGGAAAAGGGGGAAAGGAAGAACAAAGAGAAAAAAGCCTCATCAGTCGTCATTCATCTCACTTGTTTCGCTTTGACACACTTTTATCAGTTATCTACACTACACTACACACCACCAAATAATCTGTTCCGGACAACTGGCTCTTTGTTATTGTACTGCTTCCTGTGAAACATTTCTCTTCCTGCGACCAAAACCACATCTACAGATGAATTCAGGGACTGGCCCGTCGGCCCCAGCAACCCAAGGATGCTCAGCAGCAGCCTGTAGAGTGATACGCTCTGCTGGATCTGAAACAAAACCAAGTGCAGAAATAGAAAAAAAAAAGCGCCATTAATAGAGTACATCTTTCAATATATAAAGACCGTAGGATAACTGGATTTTAGGAAAAGAACCTTTGCAGAGCAGCCTTTGCATCAAATCAGCAAGTTCGGGGCTCATGTCCTCAGTTATTTCCACTGGATCGTTGACAATCTGTTCCACAGCAGTGACATTGATAAGTTTTTTACAATAGGCAAATCAGAAGGAAAAGGAAGCAAGTTATGTCCGCACCTTGTCGTATGTTTCCTGCAAAGAATCTCCTAGAAATGGATAGCGCCCGGTAATCATACAATACAGAGTAACACCAACTGCCCATGTATCAGCTGCTCTACCGTGGTAGGCTGAACCTGCAATGAAGGAGGCAGAAAATGGTTGACCATATTAAGCAATCTCATGGCATGGCCAAGGACAATTTAGTACTCCATGCCAAAAAAAAGGATGTCGCAGATTTTTCTAGATTCATATATGTATCTACTACCTCCGTTCCAAGGCTTAAGGCCTATTTTTTTTTTTCAAAAGTCAAACTACCTAAAGTTTGATCAAGCTTTTAGAGAAAAATATTAATATTTACAATACGTAATCCATACCCTTCCATACATCATGAAACATATCTTCACATGGTATCTATATAATATAATAGTTCTTGATAGTTTTTTCTAAAAGTTTGGTCAAACTTTCTATGGCTTGACTTTTCAAAAAAAATATAGGCCTTAAGCCTTGGGATGGAGGGAGTATACACTAAAAAGCGTCTAGATAAATACGAATCTAGACAAATCTGCTACATCTAATTTTAGGGCAGAATGAGTAATTAAAATCAATGGCAAATGAACTAAAATTTCTGTACTTGTATCCATTGGCATTGCACTCATAACCCAGCCTTTGGCTGCTTACAGTCGCACCCATAGGCCTAATCCAGATGTATGCTACTACTAGTGGCCTCATTTTTGTAGTGTGTGCCTACTGGTTGTTTGGGGCTTTGGGTTTGTTTATCTGCAACTGTGCAATCATTTAGCTGTGGAACATCTACAGTACCATGCTACCAATATTCCAAAAAAAATGTTGTACTTCAGGTGGATAATTTGGTAATTGGCCGATTGTACATGCCGCTTTTACAACAAAAGCCAGTAATGTAACTGTACCTTGACAGCACTCTGGTGCGGTGAAAACAGGAGTACCTGGAGATCTCCACAGCATATCGTCATCATCCTGCAATATAATCAATTAACACATTGTGTAAAGCACCAAGTTATGATGCTAAACAATCCTACTAAAAATAGTTCACAACACGAAATCATCAGACTACATTGTCTACTCCAGGATAATTTTCTCAATTCTCATGAAGACAGGAACTGACGGCATTATTCAAGCATGCAATTTGCAATCTTAGATTTTAAAAGTAGAAGCTATGAACATCAAGATTATACACTTGTTAGAACAGAGTAATAAAACCAGAAAGTATGCAATTATTTCTTTTGGGGGTTCATTCAACTGAAATGATAGTAACAATAAAATTAAATGGAAAAGCAAAATTACAAGATAAAGAAGCACCCCACCTCAAAAATCTGGCTAACACTGAAGTCCCCTATCTTCACATTGCCAGTACTTGTGACCAAGAGATTGTCTGGTTTAATATCGCCATGAATAATGTTCTGTGTGGAAAAACAAGAAAATTAAGTGTTTGTGTCAAACTGACAAGAATAAAACACAGTTCAAAATGCATAACATAGATACATGAACAGCTAAAACGACATGAATATCCATGGGAGCGCAAATATGAAAATAAGGGAAAGGAGAAACATCAAGAAACACATACTTAAGAAACAAAAATTGATGAAGTGTTATGTAAACATTTGGAAGCAATCTGTTACCATGCTCCATTATATACCAAAGTGCGGAGTTACCATGCTCCATTATAAAAGTAGGTAGATTTGACAAATATATGATCAAAGCATGATTTAAGCATGGATTACAAACCCAAGCTAATGTTTGGCTGTGCAATCAGGTACCTCAAAGACAGAAAAACTCGGTAAGTAGCCAAAGCAAGCATGGACTAACAATCTAACACAATAATAGAAAATCTATCTGCTGAGATAATTTATGCGGAGCATCTGAGCTTGCTGGTCAACTTTGCGCCAACATAACTAAGTTCAGTGGAAAGATAAAATACGTGAAGGCTAAAATATGCTGCTCTAAATAATCATTGCCCTACAAACTTAGAGCTCTTCAAACATCTCTGTCGAAATTTCTATTTGATAAGATCAAAGTGCTAATGAAATCGACACTACCAAAATATTTTTAGCATTCACCATTATGAGCCATCCTTTGTGCAAAGAAAAAGAAATCTTACATGAGCGTGTAGATACATAACACCAGAGATAATGTCCCGCAAGTACTTCCTTGAAGTAGCTTCTCCTAAACCATCACCACACACCATTTTTCCTTCAAGATATTCAAGAACTGCCAATGCAAAGGGAAAATTGCAATCTTATTAAACATTGACAAAGATGCCACCAAGCCTGCTAAAATAACGCCATGTTAGACTAATAAAGCAAAATAGGAGAGCATCAATAAATACCCATGTAGAATTTATCTGTGTTTGGGTCATCAATCACCTCAATGAGATTTACTATATTGGGATGATCCAACATTTTCATGAGGGATACCTGTTACCAAAGAAATAAAAGGGAAGCTAATTAGAAAACTTTTAAAACAAATAAGATAGTTGGTTCTTAAGTAAAACCAGGAAATGTGGTAGACTATTAATAGCATGCTTCCGCATTTTGGCAAAAATAACGTAAATCTTTAGTCCTCTATCATGTGCTGATGGCCATCAATTAAATCCTTTGAAGCATCCCAAGGGAAAATTTACTACAATTCAGCTTCTTGATAACAAACATCAACAGCCAGTGAAACTGAAGCAAAGAAAAATGGTAACTGGTAATCTTGAAATAAACAAAAGACACACTAACTGGTGCACCCTCCCAAGAAAAAATCTTCACTAGTAAGTAGTAACAGAATGTGATTAGTCAGCATGACCAACTTGGTTAACTTATGGGCAATAGATCATAGTGTTAATATCTTCAAAGATAACAACTATATTGCCAAAGAACTTTGCACATGACATAACAAAACAGCGAAATGGCATGCATTATACAGACAAATATTCTAACGAAGGTACTCACTTCCCGGAGAACATCTGTCATGGCCGTTTCTGACCGTACAACACGCACTTTCAACATATAAGGTTTATTCAACACCTGAAACAGAATGACAAATGCTACAACTCCATCAAGAAGACATAACAAAGGGATGGAATTCAAAGATGGCGAATAGGGATGAAATTCAAAGATGGCGAATAGTGAGTTCTGATGCAACAAAGGGATGGAATTCAAAGATTGAGTTCTGATGCAAGCAGTTGTCAGAACTAGTAGTAATCATGCAAAGAGTACAGCATACTGGAAAGGCATATGGATAAATTAATAACTACCAGAAAAAAATAGTGCATCATGATATTCAACAAGTAAATGTCATCAAGAAATCTCAGTCATCAATATCAGTGGTTAATAGAAAAGGTATCATGTTACTAACCCCAGAAGAGCAGTGCAAAGAATTACCTTTACTGCATATAACTTCCCATCTTTAATGTTTCGGTATAAAACCTTTTGAAGAAAACAAAGAACAAAAGAAAATCAATCAGACAGCTACCCAAGGAATTTCATTAATAGCACATTTAAGCTCTCTTACCACTTTGCCATAGCTTCCAGAACCAATCTTGCGCAGGTGAACATACTGGTTGATCATCTTATTACCAATTTCGTCCTAGAGCATGCCGAAAGGGCAAAAGTCATTATACTGCTCAATTCAGAAGTAAATGTTCGCATACAACTGTTAAGCCATTCATTAGGCACACAACATACATGGCATAGCTATCAAAACTTGGTCAAGCTCTTAGATCACTGGCCAAAACAGTGATCCCCAAATTGTACTGTGGATCTAAAATAACCCATGTATGATACAAATCACATTCAGCAGATTATGTGTAATATGATTCATGTTTGTTTAAAACCAATTGGTGATATAGTTAGATCAATCCTTAATCAACAAAGGGATTGATTTGTGACCATTCCAAGAAATAAAGAAGGGTAGCTCATAGCCGGACAGTGTTACCTACAAAAAAATATTTCCATAGACCTTCAAAAACAGAAACACGAGCAGAAATATACCGGTAAAAGCTGATGTCTAAGAAGATGGTACCTCTGAGCGAAACACTTTCTTGGTCTCCTTAACTAAGCTCTCTCTACAAGCAAAGCCATTATGAGCCCTTGTCAGAATAATATCTTCAGACTTCTTCCGCGGTGGCTCATCGTCGCTTTCATGATGGTAATCGACGTCATCTCTCTCGTAGAAACTCGCATTGGGGTCATCTCCATTATTATAGAAGCTTTCGTGAATATTGTGGTCATCCTCATTGTAGAAGCTTCCCTCAGGATCATCTCCAGTATAGAAGCTCGCGTCCAGATCTTCTTCGCTAGAATGGTGGTTCAACAAATCCTTGGATAGCATTCCATCGGTCTCCCGAGGTCGAGCTACCTTCACGCTGCTGCGTTTCCTTAGAAAACTGAAACAGCTGCAGCAGCCCATGTCCGTTAGGTCTGCCATTGATACCGGTAGGCACCAGAAACCCTACAAGAACAGGGCCGCCCAGGGCCCCTGATCTATAGGGGGCCAAATCTGTGGGTCAATTATCCCCGAGCTGGTTGGCGAAGAGCTGGAGGCCGAGGTTGACCAGGGCGGAGGAGAGCTGGATGCCGATGGCGAGCTGGGCGTTGGCGAGATGGGGCGGCCGGGTCCGGCGGCGTCGATCTGCTGGCGTAGGAGCTCGGTGGACGTGGCCGGCGGCAGAGGACGTGCTCGGACGGCGGGGCGAGAAACGGCGGCGAGGATCGGCGGTGGGAGGCGACGGCGGGGATGGTATGTGGCGCGGGAAACCCTAGCCTAGCCGCTTGTAGCAGGAGAGATCTCGCCCAAGCGCTTGGGGACAGGAGAGAGACAGAGAGAGGAGGAGAGAACCAACCGTGCGGGCTCTCGGGTTCGCACGAGCTGGCAGCTAGGTATTTGTCGACGTGGCATTCGTGTGACCCACTTATCAAGTCATATATGGGGTTTGAGAAGTGCATTGTTTTGCAAAACAAAATACCTAAAGTTTGGGGATGATGCAAAACAGTCCACCCATCCTCTGTCTCTCCGACCCAAATCCAGCGATATTGTCCCCTCCTTCGCATGTTGGTGTTGCCCCACCGGCGTCTCAACACCAAGGATGAAGGGGGTGGCGTTAACAAGTTGCACGTTGTATAACCTTCCCTCTGAGTTGTAGGACATGGGTCAGTACTCGAAGGATGGGGAGGCGGAGCGGAGCCAACGTGGGGAGGTAGGGTTGCGCTCGCCGGAGTCAATGTCTACGCTCGCGGGAATTCAGAATGGCGGCAGGTAGGGTCGTGCTCGCCGGAGCCAATGCTGACGCTCGCGTGAATCCAGAGCAGTGTCGGCTCCATCGCTATGAACGCCAACCGTGAAAGTCATTGTTCATGGCATACTCGCAACATGCACACTTTCCAGGCCCTCGTGGGCTGCTCCTGGTCAGATAAAGTGACGCGGCCTTGACGATGTGGCGCCTTCGTCGCCAAGCACGGCCACCACCACCGGCATGTATTTCTTTGGGAGCGGGCCAAGAGGAGAAGGGTGGCGCATAGGATGAGCAGGGGCATGTGCAAGGAGGTGGGCGACGCGGGGTCGAGCGGAAGTGGCCCACATAGGAGGAGGTGGGTGACGCGCTGCAGGAGCAGGGTTGTCCACGAGGGAAGAGTACAGGTAGTTGGTCAGGGTTGGAGGCAAGGGCATGGATGGTCGTCGTCGTCAGTGGCGCCGCAAGGCGGTAATGGAGGCGAGGGCGGAAGTGGTCGGGAACTATAAATTGGTATTCTCTGAGTATGATGATCAATCTGAAACACGAATAAGTTTGAGTACTAGCCATATACTTTACTCTTTCTAAAATATCACAGGGTTGTGTTTTCTTTTGATCGTGATGCTGATACCGTGGAAGCTTCTACAAATTAAAGTTCACACAAACTACTTTTCCGAGCTTTTGAACTCTAAGTACTCGTGCTTATGCTTTTCTAGTAGGTGTTGTCTCCTCATCTATGTGAACTAAGTCATTTATGAGAATTATGGACGTGTTTGGTTGCTCGGCCCAAGGTTTTCCGTTTTTGTCACTTAGCCTGTTGGGTGCTGCATGGGAAGGGGGATTGGGCTTGGTCCAACTTGGGCAAGTTGTTTGGCTTACTGCATTCTTGTTTCCTGCAAATAGGCCTAGTTGTTTAGTTGCCCATATTCTTGTCCTTTTTCCCTGCTGATGCATTTCACAGGTATTTGGTGTGGTGATTTGCATCGGATCACATGAGTTATGATCACTCATTTCAAATTTGATTATCTTACCACCCAACACACACACAACACATGATCACAAGAACAATCATATGCGCATACAACACATTGTGAGCTAGATGATCACCATAACAGCCATATGTAGACATAAACATTGCTAGCTACACCATAACATTTTAAATAGTCGCACGCAGGTAGCAATCAGGGGTTCTAAACTACACCCCTAATCATTAGAACCATCAGCAGGGGAATCACCTACCCCTCAAGTACCAGGGGCTTAACCCCTGATGAAACAAACCATCAAAAGGGGCATATCATGCCCCTGAACCACCACCAGGGGTTTTCACCCCTGATCAAAAGAACCATTAGCCTACTTAGTTCACCATCATAAGTTGTCCATCAGCAACTACTCATACTACTTACAAACTTACACAAGCATCGACATGAAGGCCGCCGTCGGCCAGACGGGGTTTGGGCAGGTGTATTGCCTAGCGCTGGAGGATCCCGCCTTGTAGATCGTCATCTTGATGACGAAGGCCTTTAGCTTGAACTCCACGACATCGTCGCGCTCTAGGTCATACTTGTACACCAGGTTCGGCTAGTTCTTCATGAACGTGATTTGGCTAGCGAACTAGTCCACCTGCACCCACTCGGCGCACCAGCGGAGGGATCCGACGAGGGACCTCGGTGATTGGGTAGTGGCCAAGCTTCGGCTGACGGCTCTTCTTGCTTTGCGGCTATGAAGCCGCCTCCACCCTGCCGATGACCACGGGCTTCAGTGCCCAGTGGTTGGTCGGGAGCATGTAGGCATAACTTGGTGGGGGGTGCCAGCCCCTCCCCATAGTCTCGCATTCAAACTTAACCACCTTGGCATGAAGCAAAACAAGGTCAGCAACGATTTGGCAGCTAGCAGCATTGCCCAATTTGGCAATGCACATGGTACAAACATGGAGTACAACTACCTATGAATGCCCAATTTGGCAATGCAAATGGTACAAACATGGAGTATAACTACCTATGAATGCCCAATTTGGCAATGCACATGGTACAAACTGTAGGGGTTCGTAGCATGGAAAACAAAAAAATTCTACCGCATGAACACACAATCAAGATCTAATCTATGATCAAACCAAGATCTATCTACTAGATTGTAGCAACGAGTCAATAGAATACTAACCCTCAAAGATCCAAAGCGGTTAACGAGAGCAGATTCTCGTGGGTGATGTAGTCGTACACTTCTGATCTCAAGATCGCAGAAGCGATCCTTACAAGGCGCTGCGTTAGCAGCTTCATGATCGGTCACACGTTCGGTACTCGACGAAGACCTTCCTCTCCCTTGTTCCAGCAGGCAGTGGAGGTTGTAGCACTCTCCACGCGATTCCGGCAGCACAAAAGCGTGGTACCGGAAGTAGAGGGGAGATCTCGCAGGGCTTCGCGTTAAGCCAGAGCGAGTATGGTGGACTATGAGAGAGCCCTCGGTGATCTAGGGTTTAGACACACCAAGGAGGGGGCAAGGCCGGCGGCTAGGGCTTGGAGCTGCCCAAGTCGGCGGCTAGGGGAGAAACCCTAGGCGGCGGCTATGGTGGGCGGGGGCTAGGGTTTAGGTTTAGAGGTTGAGGTCTTGTGTACTTGGAGGGGCAGCCCTGCCCCTCCTTATATAGGTGGAGGGAGGCGCGCCAGGGGAGGGGAGTCCCTCCCCAACTCGGTTTCCCAAGTGGGCCGGAGGTGGAGGGGAGGAACTCCTCCCCAAGTAGGTTTCCTACTTCCCCTCCACCTTCCAAAATAGCCGTTTGACTTTTCAAATTGGCGTTTGACTTTTCAAACTAGGATTTGATTAAACCCTTTATTTTGTTCAGCGATGACACCTAGTACATGATGCAATCATTCCAACTTGATATGACACATTCATGTACCCTTCCCCTCCGGAGTGCCGGACATTCCGGAACCTTCTAGAACATTCCCGATGAAAACACCGGAACCATTCTCCAACCCCGAAACAGGACTTTCCTTATATGAATCTTATTCTCCGGACCATTCCGGATCTCCTCGTGATATCCCGGATCCCATCCAAGACTCCGAACAACATTCGGTCTCTTACTCATCATTCCATAACTACTCAACAACATCGAATCCTTAAGTGTGTCTCCCTACGGTTCGTAAATTATGTGAACATGATCGAGACACTTCTCCGATCAATAACCAATAGAGAAATCTGGAAATTCATATGGATCCCACATATTTCTACGATTACTTTGCGATCGAATGAACCACTTACATACGATACCAATTTCCCTTTGTCTCACTATTGTTTACTTATCCGAGGTTTCGATCGTCGGTATCTCTGCATACCTAGTTCAACCTCGTTACCGATAAGTACTCTTTTCTCGTTCCCATGGTATGTGATCCCTTGTTAGCCAGTCACATGCTTGCAAGCTAATTGGATGACATTCCACCGAGAGGGCCCAGAGTATATCTATCCATCATATGGATGGACAAATCCCACTCTTGATCCATGTGTCTCAACCCATACTTTCCGAACACTCAATGCCATCTTTATAGCCACCCAGTTACGGTGTGGTGTTTGATGTCATCAAAGCATCCTTCCGGTGATGGTGATAAGCATGATCTCATGGTCGAAGGAATTAGGTTACTATGTATCAGAAAGCTTATAGCAAATGAACTATATTAAATGACTTGATCTTTATGCTACGCTTAACTATAGGAGTATGTCCATCACATCATTCTCCTAATGATATGACCCTGTTGTTAATAACATCTCTATGTTCATGATCAGGAAACCATGATCATATATTAACCAACAAGCTAGTTTAACAAGAGGCTTTACTAGGGACTCTTTTATGTTTACAAATCACACAAGTATTAATGTTTCCGGTTAATACAATTATAGCATGGTATGTAAACATTTATCATAAGTATGAAGATATGATAATAACTACTTTATTATTGCCTCTTGGGCATATCTCCAACACAAACATGTAGTACAACTACCTATGAATGCCCAATTTGGCAATGCACATGGTACAAACATGGAGTACAACTACCTATGAATCCCCAATTTGGCAATGCACATGGTACAAACATGGAGTACAGCTACCTATGAATCCCCAATCGAGCAATGCACCAGGACAACAACCAATCTAAGGATTTGGTTTCGAATCCCCAATCGGGCAATGCCCCAGGACAACATCCAAATTGATGAATCGGCTAGATTAAATCCCAAAATTTGTGTGCACACTATGAAAACTATTGCTACGTACCGGGAAAAAACCCAAATCGCTCTACAACTATCGACGGTCGAGTCCTAACTACCGTCGATTTGGGCCCAAACCCTAACCGCTATGTGGATCGGGAACTTACCCTAGTCGGCGGTGGCGCCATCGATGATGATGGAGCAGTAGAAGGCATCACTGGAGCGAGAGAAGAAGCTTCGGTCGCGGGTGTTGGGGTCATTGGCACAGGCAAAAAAACCTATCTAGAGTCGAGGATAACCCCGACTCTAGCGGGGGCTTTTCCGACCTTCTTTGCTGCAGATGGCGCTTCCTCCACGGATGTAGGTGACACAGCCGCCGCCATTGATGCTCGAGTTCCACGAGCACAGATTGGTACGGGAGCCCTGAGCGCCCTCGCGAGGGTCGCCTCGCCACCGGCGGCCAGATTCTCAAGTTGAATGGCTGCCCATAGGCTATGCATGCTCACCTCGCCGATGCGGGGGTGCCAAACGGAGGTGGTGGAGGAGGAGGAGCGACGATGATGGTTGGGAATCAGGGTGAGGGGATTGGAACTGGGCGGTCAACAGAGTGGCCTGGGAGTTATGGCGAAAACATCTTGTCTCCGCATTTCCCCACGCGTGCAAGCGGTAGGAACGCGGCGCTCGCCCGGTGAAAGATCGCGGATGCCGCCTAGAGGGAGGGTGAATATGCGGTTTAAAACTTTTACGAGAGGGGCTTAACAAAGGCAGAATTAAACTAGCATTTACTTTGTCAAGCACAAAATCTAGAACAACTAGGGTTCACTTATGTGCACCAATAACTTATGCTAAGCAAGACAAACAACTATGTGATATCAAGATATAGACTTCAAGCACGAAGGCTCACAAAGTAAGGTGCATAAGTAAGAGCTCGGGTATAGAGATAATCGAGGCACGTGGAGACGGCGATGTTTTACCGAGTTCCTCCCAACAATGGAGTACGTCTCGTTTGGAGAGGGGGTGGTTTCAAACCACCAACGCCATAAAAGGCCTCCCTTGTTCTCCTGTGAATCTCACCCCAATGGGATCGATCCACACTTCCACTATCGGTGCACTTGTCGGTGGCAATCCAGAACCTCTCACAAGGTTCCAAACAAACAAGCTTGGGGAAAGCTCCACAACTTAATTAGAGGCCTCAAGTAATCCACAAACCTGCAAAACAACTAAAATGTCTAGGGTTCCAAAAACCCAAGAGTAAAAATCTTCTCAACTTTCACCCAATCGAATCCTCACCGAGAACTCAAACCCATGCAAGAACACAATAAGTGCTCAAGTCTTTCTCTCCCAAATTCCACCAAAGCTACAAAATATTATAGGGGAATAAGAGAGGAAGAACAATGGAGGAAATCCACAAAAGACTCCAAGATCTAGATCCCAAGATGTTCCCCTCACTTAGAGGAGAGATTGATTTGTGGGATTGTAGATATAGATCTCCTCTTTCAAATCCCTCAAGAATATGCAAGAATCATAGGAGATATTGAGGGATAGCAAGCTCAAGAAGGCCAACAATGGAGGGGAAAACTTGCAAGAATGTGTAGATATCCATTGGGGAAGAAGGCCCCCTTATATAGGTACTTCAAAATCCAACCGTTGCAGCTCTGGAGCGCACGGGACGAACATTCTGGCCAGATTCCGTGCGGTTTCCGATATAGACCACAGAATGGTAACCACATGACTGAAATTTGAGATTTTTGCATGACACCGGAGTGTCCGGCGTGTTCACTCCGGACATTCCGCCCAAGGCAAAACTAACAGAAACAACAAAACTGAAACGACCATAACTTTTGCATCCGGACTCCAATTTTGATGATCTTGGGCTAGTTTCGAAGATAGTAACAAGCTCTACAAGATCATGCCGAGAACCATGATAGTAAAACAAGGGAGGATATAACCAAATGTTAAAAGGTTTAACCTATCTAGAAAATACAAACCGGTAAAACCTCCAATATCGAAAACACAATAGAGAATGCATATGAAATCCATTTTGATGAACTTGAGCTTGTCTTGGAGATTGACACAAGATCTAAATCCTCTAATGGAAAAGAACCAAATAAGGACCAATAAATATGATGCCAAGTATGCAAAGGTTTGAGCTCTCTCCGAAGTATATGATCAAGTTACTTACTTGAGAGCCCTCTTGATAGTACGATTATCTATCCTATAAACCGGTCTCTCAAACTAACACCACGAGACCGGTAAGAAAAAACCCTATCAAGATCATATTTTGCCTTGTGCATATTCCACTTGATCTTGATGATGTCGATCTTCTACACCTCAAGATGGAGCACCTTTCTTGATTGCACTAGCTTGGTGAGGACTTGGAATTTGCTCCCCCATACTCCACTATGGAAGAGTCTCTCTTTTAGGAATACCCTCCATATCCATGATCATCATAAGGTTGGAGAGCTTCAAGCATATGATCTCTTCGAGATGGCACATCTTAAACTTGCACTTCATTTCTTCTTTCTTTATTATGTTGGTGTCTTGAATGTACACATGATATATCACACCATCTTGTTATTCAAAAAACACTTGCCATAGGCTCAACTTCTACTTGACCAATATCCGGATCATTCATTGAATCCTTGATCAACACTTGATCTTCTTCACTTTCTTATTCTTCTTCATTTCTTCTACCTTGAAGCCAACACATGCTCTGAGTGACGCCAATGGACAATTCCTACAAGTGCAACTTTATACAAGCATTAGTCCATAGAGATTGTTATTAATTACCAAAACCACACATGTAGGCCCACATGCTCTTTCACCTGGGCATGGCTGCGTGGAAACGGCTGATTTCAGTGTTCCCAGCAGGCCAACTTTTGGTATGTTTTAAGAACCGTGTGATGCAGCACTTCCATGCGACCCAACTCTCCAAATGGGCTTATTTCTTCCTGCACCGTGCGAGAAACGGGCATCGGCCCAACCAAACACGCCCTATGTGATCAAGTCTCTTTCTACTAATCTGGTCGCCGCATCCACCTCCCCTGTTTATTCTCCCTCCTACGTAAAGTTTTGAATAAAAGTAGTGTCTTCAATATATTAGATTACGGTTTTGGTAGCCATCTTTTTTTCTAAAATCTGCGTCAATGGAGATGGAATTGTTCACAATAAGTGATCTCTAGTCCTTTGTTTGACGACGGGATCTCTTTCTTGAAGTTGATCGTAGTGTTGGAATATTAAATTTCACTATGTATGGTGATAGGAGTTAGCCTCTAGGGTGGTCTGATCTTTCACGATTCTCGGGTATAAGCGAGGGATTTGTAGGGGAAGAGGGAGAGGAGGATTCAAACAAACTCATATGTGATGAACAAGGCAAAACACACGCAACACAAACATGATATGAAGCTGATGGCTCACTCTGGTGGCTACTGGTCCAATACAATCCCTAGGATCGGTATTGATCAAGACTCTCTCTCAAACCCAATTAGTGAGGAATAAGAACCTTGGTGAGATCTTGACAACTTTACTACAGACCACTCAAAGTAAAGACCTTGTACATCATGGATGCTCAATACAAAATCCAAAGAGGTTTTTGATAATATATTCCTCTCAAGGAAGGTGAGACCAAAACTAGATAGATTTCTCTAAGGAGGTTGTCTTATAGTTCTATTATCAAGTCTAGGGTTTACAATGGAGGGGTGGGGCTATTTATAAGCTAACCACTTAAACAAGGATAGTTTGGGGATAAAAGGGATTTTAGGGTGTTACATGGGTTGTGGCCCAGATCTGTTGCGCGCTGGCACTGGGGCGATCAGTAGTACTAGCCCTCAGTTCTGGTAGTATCGAACTTCAGCGGCTGCGGTCTTGCTCGGGGTGGTAGCTCCAGGACTTGGCATTTGGCAGCCTCTAGGTACGGTAGTACCTCTTGAGGATTCCAGTAGTATCGGGCTTGTCTGGCTCCATTGGTGAGCTCGGGGAGTCGGGGTGGTAGTACTGCTAGGGCCGAGCAGTAGTACTGGTGTCCCTGGGGCTCGGGACGGTGGTATCGCCTTTCTAGTACCGGTGGGTACATAATGGGTTCGCTCGTTCAGAGTGGCTCGGGCGGTAGTGCCACAGATGGTTGGGGGTAGTACTGTTGGTCCGGTAGTAACGCCCGAAGGGGCCAATGGTTCCTGGCAGCTCTTGGTCACTCTAGTAGCTGCTTCGCTCCAATGGTCCTTGGCTTCGGTTTCATACCTGATCACACATAGGGTACTCAAATTAAGTATTAATCTATCCAAGGTATTCTCGAAATCACATATAGATAAAATCGAGTTAACCTTATCATGGAGGAGCTTGGCTCGGGCTCGAGTCATGGGACCACTTGGGGGACTTGGTAGTGTAGATGTAGGGACATCCATAGAACGGGATGCATCAACTCCACCTTTGGGAAAGAGTCATCCTCGATTCTTCATCTTCATCATCTCCATGGAATGGGATAAGGTCTGCCACATTGAATGTTACTCACGAGGTACTTGGATGTGGGGATATCGATGATGTAGGCATTATTATTGATCTTCTTAAGAACCTTGAAGGGACCATCACCTCGGGGCTTGAGCTTGGAGTCTTGGTCTTTTGGAATGCGGTCATAGGTGTATCCACACGAGGTCACCTTCTTTGAAGATTGTCTCCTTCTTGTGCTTGTTTGTAACGCCCTTGAATTGACCCTATGCAGATTTCAGCGATTCCTGCCAAACCCGCATAGAAACGATTCTATGACGCCCACCAAGAACTTGCGTGCGAGTGAAAAACAAAATAATACAAGTATAAAAAGTTTACGATGGATCCAAAAACATATATACAACAATGACTACACAAGTCAAGAATACATATATACATTACAAATATCCAAATCACACTGAAACGATACAACATTCGAGTATGGATAAGATGCAAATTTGACTAAGAGTCCCGAAAAATAACCAATGGCGTCAATAACCCTGCACAAGTCAAGCCGGAAGGGTAACCTTGCTAACATCGTCGAACCCATACATGTCAAAGCAAAGGGGTGTCGATAAAGAGAAAATGAAAAAACGAGGGGTCAGTACTAATGCAAACCCTGTTGAAAATATGTCATTTGTATAGCACATTGATGCTACAACATTAGTGAGACACTATTAGCAAGAAATAATTATTTTCTAATTTTATTCATCCCGTTTTCCTTCCATAAACATTTCTGATTATTCAAGTTCTCTATGATGCATGGTGAAATTGCAAGAATGCATAGTTGAAAAGGGCTCGTCGCACCATGGATTTAGACATATTCAAATTTCCATTTACGGGATTAAAATTATGAATTTATTAAGAAGGCATTATTATTGAATTAAAACAATTTTGAAAACTTAATTGCCCATAAATTATTTTTGATATCATATTATTAATCCTTGCATTTTCTAATCTCAAAACATAAATTACACATTATGTTTGCATTAACCAATTAAAAGATATGTAATTATTCATATTTAAGCATTTTATTCATTTTCTAATAATTTGGAAAAACTAGAAACTTTTTGTACCGAACCAGACATAGCCCCACTCTCTTTGTCACGCGGGCTAGAGAAGCTGACTGGGTTGCGAATGACGTAGCACAGATATTTTAGGTTTTTTCAGAAGAGTGGCAAACAGATCTGGATCTGAAGTTTAGATCTAGCAGAAACTAGTTAATTTTTTCTGGCTTTCAATGGCCGGGGAGAGAAATTGGATGGGTTTTCAAATTTGTAGAGGTTGTTGAGATCTACTCCGTCCGTTTTAAAATATAAGATGTTTTAGATTTGTGAAGAAAATGAATCTAGACATGTTTTAGTATGTAGGTTCACTTAACTTTGTGATGAATCTATACACTAAGAGAAGTCTAGATTCATTTTTTTCACAAACCTAAAACATCTTATATTTTGAAACGGAGGGAGTAGAAGTTTTGTATTGGTGAGGTTTTCAAATTAGGGCTAGAAGGATGTGTTCTGGAGAAGTTTTGGTGGTTAAACGATAACAGAAAACTGGATACAAAAACTGGTCAATGTTTGCAGTTTTCAAACAATGTTGGCGTCAAAACAGGGCAGAACTGAACTTCACCATAGTGTAGTGAATTGTAGAGGACAACGAGATCTCCATTATTCGTCAAGGCGACGTTCCCTGATTCGGACGGTAACACATTGTTCTCGTGTGGTTTTGTCGGCATAAAAGTATTAAAAACTGTTTTTCGAATTTCTCTAAGTGTCGACGCGGAGAACTCTGAATTTCGTTGTCGGAAAAACTATGAGATCCGGCGAAGTTTCGAGGATGATTCTAGGAGTTATGGGCATCCATTTTGCGTGCGGTTTGGTTCCTAAGGAAGATGGGAGTACCAAGATTATAGAAGTGTGATTTGTTACACCAGAGGATGTCAGAAACAGACAGAGGGATGCATGCATTAGAGGTTCTTTTGCAGCTGTAGGACACGGCAGGTTCTTTTGCAGCTGCAGGACACGGCAGCAAGCGGCGACGAACTCCGGCGAAATGGTGACCGGACAAAAGGATTGGGCATCGGATTTTGCACTAGTACTTGACATGCAGGTGTTCCAGGGGAAAGAGATACACTGGGTAGCTACAAAGCGAAGCGTGTGTACGTGCCCGTGAGAAAACAGAGGCGTGCTCGACTGCTCGTCCTGGCCATGGCCGTACATGATGAAGGTGGCTCAAACCCGAGCAAATGACAGGTTGTCGTGCAGGAGCATGATGGAGAAGACATGGAGGAGGAGGAAGGAGACGCAGTGCTTACCGTGGGATCCACGAAGAGCTTAGACAACGCGGAGGAGGTCGAAGGCCGGAGAGGAAAAGATACACATGGTGGTTTGTGTTAAAATAGGTATGCATACGTGGCGTCGTTGTATACCACCCTATACGAGTATATTTGTATATGTAACTTGTACCCGTCTTTGATATAAAATGAGATCCTGAGGTGAGGTATTGACCCACCGAAACCCTAATCTTAATTTGGTATTTCCTCCTTTCATCAATGAAACCGAACGTCGTGTGTCAGCTCATCGGTTTTCACACCGCCGCCACCACGTGGACGGTGGTCCATACTATGTTTGGCGCCCAGAGCCGCGCTAATCTTCGTCATCTTTGTCGCCAACTCCAGTCAATGCGGAAGGAGGATATGACCGTGAGGGAGATATTCCCTAGAGGCAAATAATAAAGTGATTTATTTGATGTATCTCTTGTATGTTCATAATATATTTCTTATCGTGATGTAACTATATGAATACGAAATATTGATATATGTGTGGTATGTAAATAAACCGTGTCTGTAGTTACCTCTAGCAAACTAGCTCATTGGTTAAGTGATGATCTATGGTTTTGAGATTATGGCTGATAGTGCCAATTGACAATAAGGTCATATCATTAGTTGAATGATATGATAGATATACACCCAAAGTAAATCACAATGAGATCTAGTTACTTAATGTTCATCATTGATGATTATATAGAAACCTCGTGACCTAATCCTTTGACTGTGACATAATGCATAATCATAAAGGTATCATCAGGTTTCCTGAAGGGGCGGGTTGAGGAGTATTTATCAAGACCAGAATTTGCCAATCCAAGTAACAGATAGTTACACCTAGCAACTCGGTGACATTTGTAGGGTTCGTAGCATAGAAAACAAAAATTTTACTACGATGGGAACAACTATGTACCAAGATCTATCTACTAGATACAAACAACGGGCGGATGTATATCCGTAGAGAACATACCCTTGAAGACCGACAAAGCTTAACGAGTCCAAACTCGTGGTTGATGTAGACGATCTCTTGTCGATCTCAACATCGAGAGGAAGTCCTAGCGCCGCAAAACAGCAGCACATCCGTGCTCGCACACACGTTCGAGGCACCAAGCAACCTCCGCCTCCTCGCTCCAGCGATGCAGCGGAAGCACAACTCTTTCTTGCCGAATAGCCACCGGGAACATGTATCTCGCTAGTCCGAGACCATGGGGATAAATTTTAGAGGGGGAGAGAGATCCTTCACGAGGAGGTGTGAGTGAGAAGTGAGAGGAGGGGCTCCTTATATAGGGGAGGGGGCAGCCCAAGGGGGCATGGCCGCCGGCCATGGAGGGTGCCCCCACCTCTCCCTCATTCATGTGGGTGGACACTCCACTCACAAAATGGCCCTTCAATTTTCTCCACTAAAAAACCCACTCAAATTCCCATTAAATTTTCACCAAATTTAATGCAAACTCTCATTAAATAAAACTCCTTTTATTTATTCAAAATTTTGTCAATTAATTTAATGACAAACATTCACATATAACCCCTTGCTAGTATTTCATTTCACATGCAGAAACACTTTCTGCAATTTCACCCGAAAACCCGTTTCGGTATCTAGTGAAATAAATTCCTGCACTTGTTATTCTTTTCGGCATGAAACTTTTGCTCCAAATGGATGTCGGTGTCTCTTAAGTGTGTCACCCTACGGTTTGCGAATAATGCGGACATGATCGAGACCCCTCTCAGATCAATAATCAGAAGCGGGATCTGGAGACCAATACTGACTCCCACACATTCAACGATGATTTTCTTGTGATCGTCGGAACCTTTTACGCTAGTATCTTAATCCTTTTGTTTCGCGATATATTACATGTCCAAGATTCGATCATCGGTATCTCCATACCTAGTTTGATCTCGTTACTGACATGCACTCTTTTCTTGTTCCCGTGATATAACATTCTAGTGATCAAATCACTTGCTTGCAAGCTAACCAATGTGATATCACCGAGAGGGCCCAGAGTATATCTATCCGTCATCGGGATGAACAAATTCCACTCTCGATCCATGGGCCTCAACATAACACTTTATTAGTTCTAAATCCATCTTTATAATCACCCTGTTACGATGTGACGTTTGATGTTATCAAGAAACTCTTCCGGTGTTAGTGATTGACATGATCTCATGGTCTAAGGATTAGGATCACTTCGTAAGTTGTTATAGCAATATAAACTCAATGACTTTGATCGTAATGCTATACTTCGGATGAATGTTCATCACATCATTACACTAATATTGTGATCCCGTTATTAACAACATCCAATGTCCATGATCAGGAAACCTTGATCATCTTGTTAATCAACGAGCTAGTTTATGAGAGAGGCATAACTAGGAACTTCCTTTTTGTTTATTAAACACACATGTATTAACGTTTCCGTATTAATACAATTATAGAATGTAAAATAAACATTTATCATAAACAAGCAATACGATAAATAACCACTTTATTATTGCCTCTCAGGCATATTCCCTTCAGTCCCCCACTTGCACTAGAGACAATAATCTAGTTTGAAAACTTTGCGTATTGAACACCTATGGCTTTCCGGTGTTCCATATACGCGATTGTAAATGGTTAACATAATCTACGGATCTGACACTTTCAGGTCCGTGTGTATTTGCATATCTTTGCGTCTCCACGCATCACTCATTCTCCAATAAGATGGCATTGTATAAATTTGGTCTTTTGGTGAGACCTTTAGTTACTTGGGGTTAAAACACGTCGATACTATTGTCGTACAATATATCTTTAGTGTTAGCCCGTTGCGAACCACACCTTACTTTGATAACAAACTACTTGACACAAATGCCCTCCTTTGCTGCTACTATAGCAGTCATATACTTAGTCTTTTTGTTGTAGTATTCGTCACAATGTCTTAACTATGGATTTCATCCAAATCCATCATGGAATCTTATTTCCATTACATTGTGCCACCCATAGATTAAATTGAGATAAACTTAATTTGTATCCTTGTGACAAAACTAGTATCAATGTAACGCTTTACAATGAACTATTTGTAATTATTTGTCACCTCTACACAAATATATTCTTAGTTCTTCCAAAAGATCATAAAAATATCCTCACTATCGTCCAATGATCATTTTATGATTCATTCTGGTATATGCTCATAACACTTATAGCATAGGACATATCTGGATGTGTACATATCATGGTATGATTGATCAAAACATTCTCGTGATTTCACTCATCAAGTGTTAAAGCACTTGAATCTTGTTTCACTTATCAAGTGTCGATACACTTGAATCTTGATTCAATTCCTTTCCATGCAACAAGAACTGTTTCTTGTCGTTTCTATATTGAACTCCTTCAATATCTCATATATGTACGTTTGGCACAACCATATTGGCGTCACAGTCTATCCACTATAGACATTCACATTAAATATTCGGGTTTTGCCTAAGTATTTCATTGAAATGAAATTCTTAACCTTTGTCAATAAAATATACATCATTTCTAATCAACAAGATGTCCTCCACATAATGTATTAGAAATATGTCTTAGCGCTCCCACTTAATTTCTTGCAAATGCAAGCAACTTCATCGTCTCCTGATGAAAACTCCTTTTCATCACGGTGAAGATTCCAACTCCGCGATGCTTACTTCAACTATTGAAGTTTGCATGCCCCTTTTAGCATCCTTTAAATTAACAAAACCCTTTGGACCGTGTATTGTACACGTCATAGGTAACCATTCTATTAGAAGAATTTTGTTTTATTTATTCATCTACCATATACCAAATTATTTGTAGTGGTTGCTACTTTAATCCGTCTAGACTAAATATCGCTATGAAAGATCAAATCTTGTCATAGTCAACTCCTTGAACATTGTCGTAAAATACTTTACGACATGTCGACTATTTCATATATGTGAAACATCCATGTCTGTTTCTTTATAGATCTAAATACGACCGATAGGTTTTTACACCTTTCCGGAGCGTCTTCCAAGTTCAAAACTTGATTTCTCGTGTATGGAACTATCACGGATTTTATGGCTTTAAGCATTTGACAGAGTCAGGGCCCATCATCGCTTCTTTGCATGTAGTCGGTTCATCATTATCAAATAATGATTTACTCTCGAGTCTCAACATTTGATTGTTTATCCGACCGACTTGGTTCAATAAGAACTTAGATCCCCGTGACCACAACCTTTGAGGCACATAAGATATGAGCATTATGGCAGCCTCCGAAATGATTTCCGGCGCTGCGCAACTCAGCGCATATAGCTAAGGTTCGTTAACCTTATCAAAGTTCTATTGTCCTCCCACTTAACTTTTATGAAAAATTCCTTCTTCAAGAAACTTCATGTTTCAAGCGACAAACCCTTTTGTCCTTGGTGTTATGGAGGAATAACCAATTGTTATTCGAAATAACCTACAAAGACATGCTCATCCGACTTCGGTTGTTAACATCTTACTTATGTTTAGCATACCAAAAATTAAGAAATGACAACTTGGGTTTTACCCCAAACCATAACTTCCATGGTGTCCTTTCAACGGATCAAGATGGAGCTCTTTTGAGTGTAAAAGCTGAAGTCTCTAAAGCTTTAATCTTTTAAAACATAATGGCAGTTTTATAAATAACACCTTTGATCCAACCATGTCAAACAAGGTTTCATTTCAAATCTCAAACACTCCATATTCCTATGGTGTTTCGGGATATGTTAATCTAGGTGTTTTGCTAAACTTGCAACTCAAATAAATCCCTTTATGATAAAATCATAATTCATTTATTTTCTTGTTACACTTGTAACTCAAACAAATCCCTTATGATAAAATCATAAACCATTTATTTTCTTGTTACAATGATTTTCCACTTCATCTTGAAACTCTTTGAAACGTTTTTCAAATATTTCATACTTCTTTCTCATTAAGTGAATATTCACTCAAATTTCCGGAGAAAGCATATGAAGTTGAAACCCATCGCTTACGACTACACATAATGGAATACATACATAGATATGTATAAATTCCAATAATTTAGTCGTTTGTTCTTCTTTGGCCTTTGAACGAAGTTTTAATTATCCCGAGGAAAGTCTCACAAGCGTCACTTGATCAAATCAAAGACTCCAAAAATCCATGAATATGGAGATTCTTCATGTTTTCTTTCCAATATAATTTAAACGGCGATGTCACTTCGTAAGTGAGCTTTCAATCATTTGTCTTACGACATTTTAGCATTAGGTTTTATGGATGTGATTTCTCCAACTAGATTTGTAAATCATCCATCTTATATGGAATACAGTAATTATTTGAACAACCTTTGTTCTCATAATACCTGATTCAAATAACAATTATTAAAACAAATCTTGAAGTCAAGCTTTGATGTCAACGAGAAATACAAACAACGGTTTGTTTGTTTTCGATGAACATCATCACATATTCTCTTGCTAGTTACTTAGGCCATTGTGGTTCATGAATTGCGTCGTTCGGTATGAATTTTCATACCAACCAATTCGGTATCCAATACCCAAGAACCACATTGTTTAACAAGCAAAGAATACAACCATAACATGTATATCATATATATATACCTAAATTGGATATTTCCAATCTTTTCTTTTCTGCCAAATATATTTTATAGATTCTCTTTCAGCATTTCCTTTTCCTTTTTAAAAGAATCTATCAACATCAAAAGTGGCGCCATATACATGACACATAGTCCAAAGCGTGTATATTCAAATAATAATACCTTTGGACTTGCACTTTGAAGTAGATCACCATCATCAAAATGATCGGTATTCTTTCAAAATCCATTCTTTAGTAATCTTTTAGTGTAGTAAACACTTTACATACATCTTCTATTCATACTTATCATGATGACTTTCATGATCAAGCTACTGTAGCTTATAAAGACGAATCGTGAGTATAACGTTACTTTCCAAAACCCTTTTGGATGATTAGGATGTCTAGCATCTCCAACCTTCGTAAATTCTCATCCAATATGAGAACATATATTATACTCTATCATATTGCAACCGAAACATTGTTTCAGATATCGTTATATCTGCCACACATGATAGTTTCTGAAACAATTCTTTCAGCTCTTAGAGAAACTTGATATTAAAATAATCAAGAATCATGGAGGCAAACATGATGCTTAAGATACTAACACTAGAATTGTTACTCTGGATTTAATACCAATTATTAAATTTCACGGAGTAAACATAGTTTGCTGAAAGTTTGCAATAGGACTTTAAACTTTAGATTGACACTCAACACAATACGATACCAGTTCGTAAAGTATATATCCAGAATTCTATAGTTCTATTATCTCAATTATAACTAAGCATAAGGTGGTGAACGAATGCCAATGACTACAACAAATTATGCAAATTCACTTTGATTTAATTTATGATAAATTGAGTTCTACTAATACAAATTAGAAATAAACTCCCACTCAAAAACGACATCCCTCGTGTCTTTTTGGTGATTACATGAACCAAATCCACTACACCAAGTCCGATCATCACGTGAGTCGGTGTAGCTTCAAAGGCGAGCATCCATATGGTTATCATATAAAAACATATGACTCATGCTTAACCTTTCGGTCCGTGTTCCGAGGCCATGTCTGTACATGCTAGGCTTGCCAAGTAAGAACCTTAGTATTTGCGTGTGTAACTGTCTTACACCCGAGATATGCTCGTGGATTCAAGTACACCCGATCATCACGTGATGTCTTGAAGCGACGAAACATTGTTGGTGCATACTTAAGGAAGAACAGATTCTTATCTTGATATATAAATGAGGGATCATCTTATTTTGCTAATAAAACGCCAAACAAGCAATATAAGATGCAATCAAAACATCACATGTTTATAAGTGAAATGATATGGTTCCCGCATATGATCTCCATCATGTGCACCGTGGTATGATCACTATCATACCTATATGTATAAGTCCAAGGTCTATGGAGATTACACGTTATGTGTGTTGTAAGAGTATCACCTCATACTTCTACTTACAACATCACCATATCATAACACTAGCCCAGAAACAATCTAAACTAGACGCCTCTAATTTATCCATTGCAAGTTTTACGTGGCTTAGGGATTTCGAAGATAGAACCGTTCTTACCTACGAACATGAACCACAACGAGGATAACCAAATTGTTGACAACTCGTTGCAAATTAGATATTGACTATAGTAGGAGAGATAGACACCCGCTAGCCACTTATGCAAAACTAGTTGCATGTCAAGCGTGGAACAGGTCTCATGTGCGAGGACATGTAAAGTTTGTCCGTAGCTTCATCCCACTATGCCACCAATATCCAAAGTACAACTAAGAAGCAATAAAATGATCATCATCGCCCACATACTCATATGTGTACTACTGCAAAGTATCTACGCATAGATCCGGCTCGATACCCTTTGTAGGGTTCGCAGCATAGAAAACAAAAATTTTCCTACGATGGGAACAACTATGTACCAAGATCTATCTACTAGATACAAACAACGGGCGGATGTATATCCGTAGAGAACATACCCTTGAAGACCGACAAAGCTTAACGAGTCTAAACTCGTGGTTGATGTAGACAATCTCTTGCCGATCTCAAGATCGAGAGGAAGTCCTAGCGCCCATAAAAACAGCACAAGATCCGTGCTCGCACACACGTTCGAGGCACCGAGCAACCTCCGCCTCCTCGCTCCAGCGATGCAGCGGAAGCACAACTCTTTCTTGCCGAATAGCCACCAGGAACATGTATCTCGCTAGTCCGAGACCATGGGGATAAATTCTAGAGGGGGAGAGAGATCCTTCACGAGGAGATGTGAGTGAGAGAGAGGAGAGGGGGCACCCAAGGGGGTGGCCGCCGGACATGGGGGCTGCCCCCTCCCCTCCTTCATTCATGTGGGTGGACACTCCACTCACAAAATGGCCCTTCAATTTTCTCCACTCAAAAACCCACTCAAATTCCCATTAAATTTCCACCAAATTTAATGCAAACTCTCATTAAATAAAACTCCTTTTATTTATTCAGAATTTTGTCAATTAATTTAATGACAAACATTCACATATAACCCCTTGCTAGTATTTCATTTCACATGCAGAAACACTTTGTGCAATTTCATCCGAAAACCCGTTTCGGTATCTAGTGAAATAAATCCCTGCGCTTGTTATTCTTTTCGGCATGAAACTTTTGCTCCAAATGGATGTCGGTGTCTCTTAAGTGTGTCACCCTACAGTTTGCGAATAATGCGGACATGATCGAGACCCCTCTCAGATCAATAATCAGAAGCGGGATCTGGAGACCCATACTGACTCCCACACATTTAACGATGACTTTCTTGTGATCGTCGGAACCTTTTACGCTAGTATCTTAATCCTTTTATTTCGTGATATATTACATGTCCAAGATTCGATCATCGGTATCTCCATACCTAGTTTGATCTCGTTACTGACATGCACTCTTTTCTCGTTCCCGTGATATAACATTCTAGTGATCAAATCACTTGCTTGCAAGCTAACCAATGTGATATCACCGAGAGGGCCCAGAGTATATCTATCCGTCATCGGGATGAACAAATTCCACTCTCGATCCATGGGCCTCAACATAACACTTTATTAGTTCTGAATCCATCTTTATAATCACCCTGTTACGGTGTGACGTTTGATGTTATCAAGAAACTCTTCCGGTGTTAGTGATTGACATGATCTCATGGTCTAAGGATTAGGATCACTTCGTAAGTTGTTATAGCAATATAAACTCAATGACTTTGATCGTAATGCTATACTTTGGATGAATGTTCATCACATCATTACACTAATGTTGTGATCCCGTTATTAACAACATCCAATGTCCATGATCAGGAAACCTTGATCATCTTGTTAATCAACGAGCTAGTTTATGAGAGAGGCATAACTAGGAACTTCCTTTTTGTTTATTAAACACACATGTATTAACGTTTCCGTATTAATACAATAATAGCATGTAAAATAATGTAACACCCCGGTTCTGAAAAGACTGTGGCCTCTATGTGACATGCCAATCCCTGGATCGGTTCATTGGCCCACAATAGAGTAAGATGAATAACATAGCAAAATATCCGTGTATCATAAATAACGAAGATCCAGAGTACCATTATTACAATAAAAGCTTAGCCCAAAGCTAGCTCAAATTATTCAGGTAGCAACATAAATAAAGTAAATCCTCCATTCTTCAAATTGCCCACAAGTGAACAAGTGCCGAGTGGAGTACCGTGGCCTAAATCGATTACTCAGTATCGGAATAACCTGCAACATGAAACGTAGCAGCCCCGAAGGATCAATACATGGAATGTATGGCAAGTAGAGCTAGTAATGGAGACAATAGTACTAACATCTACATGCATATTTGGCAAGTGGAGCTGTGTCTGGCTTGCATTTGCAAATAACTTTGTCCTACTTTCATAAACAGTTTTTGATTTTGTTTGGAAAGATCCCTATTAAGTTAACCCAACAACATTAAAACAATTATGAAATTAGAATGAGCGAGAAACATGTCATGGAATCAATATCAAGCAACTCAGATGTCCATAACCGGGGACACGGCTAATCGATTAGATTATACACCCTGCATGGGTTAGTACACTTTACCCATGTGACTTGGCCAGCCCATCTCGTACCATCACTCTCATTTTGGGTGATGATAGGGAGAAGTCCAAGAAGAGACTGTTCGGGAAGTAGCACCCCAATTCCGACGCGCACCGGTCCAACCTACCAAAATTCTACATCTCTGGATACGCGGGTTCGAGTTACCACAACCTACTAAGTCCAACCAACCGCCCATTCCATTATTGGCACATGGTTGTACACGTAAGCTACACAATAAAGAAGCCAATCATTCTCTCTTGATACCTGGGTGCCTTTCCGCAATGAAACCACCAAAAATTATCAATACCATCACACCCAGGAGATTCATTGATTAAGTTGTTTTAGTTTTCACAAACCAATACTTTTAGAAACAAGTCTCAATGATGTAACCCAGCCCTCGTTCAACATAGCATGGCTAAGCACATCTACCAACGGTGGTTCATCTACAAGGAAAGCCCTACCACATAATAGGACATAGCATAGCGATAGTATCATCCTACACATGCAACTACAAAATACACGACAATGCATTGAAAATAGTAGGACGATATCATGAACAAAGTAGCATCTACTTGCCTTGGTTGTAGCGGTCGGAAGAACAATCCACACACGAGCAAGCGTTGCACTCGTCATAATCTACACGATACAATTGCATTCATAAACAAACAATCCACAAGCATATGCAACAAATATGATGCATGAAGGTATGCAAGGCAAGTGAATTGGTGCTACAGCTGCACCACATAATCCTATCAAATAATACTACCGATTGCATGCATGGAAAATAGTTTTAGCGCAAGGAAAACTATTTCGCAAATAGTAATGCTCAAAACTAGAGCTAGAACTCAAATAAATCGCTACCGGTAGTATACTGTTTGTAAAATCTTGGAAAAATTCTACCGCATAGGCATCGCTGATTAGAAACAGTACCAACTGGAATTACTCAAAAAGGAATTATAAAACTCCCCAAGTAATTAAAACACTGCAGAAATCCACTAGACAGTTTCTGCAGAAGTTTTTACTGTAAGCCTATGTTTTTAATTCTCTATGAGATTCCCCTCGTTCCACTGAATCCAGGGACATATCATACGCAATTTTTGAAGCTACGGATCTTATTCTACAAATTTATTACTCCAAAAAGGCCACTAACTAGTTTGATTGAACTGTACTAAACCTTGCTGCAAAAGTCTGAACCAAAGGTACAGTGAGATTCTACACGACTCACTGAATCTACACATATTTTATTTGCAATTTTTGGCTCAGCGGTTTAATTTCTATGCAATTTATAAGTTTCTACCGAAATCTGTCAACTAAAAGGATTAACGAAATTAACCAGTCAACTGTGTCTGTTGACTGGTCAACACGTCTGACTTGGCGCTAATGGCTCGACTAGTCAACGCCTGCGTCGACTAGTCAACGATCTGAATCGCTGATCTGAAATCGGCGGTGGCTGCGGTCTTACAAAAGAAACAAGCGACGAAACGGACTTCGGACGGTGCGGCGATCGGTTCCGGCGACGACGGTGACCTACGCGGTAGGGGAACGGTCAGCGCATGGTTTGAGATCGTCCACGCGGCGCGCAAGGCAGCGCTGGCGTGTGTCAAATGGCGTCGTTGTCGTAGAGCGCGGTTAAGCATAGCAGCGCATATCAGCAGCGCCAGACGCAGCAATAGCATAGCGAAGCGCAGCGAAGCGTTAAGCGGCCCGGC